>CM069296.1:37200000-38400000 GCA_035609425.1 Epinephelus awoara | reverse complement strand
TAGAAAGTGCCACTATTCTCTCTTATAGTCATTCCCCAGCTGCAGTGATGGTGTTGGTGTCCCAAAGTGGGGGCCAGGGAGGGTAATGGTCCCCCTTATACAATTATTGGATCCCCCCCACTGGCCCCACCCAGCAAAAATAATTTGATGTTGACATTGCTGGGTTCAAGAGGCTGCTGCACACATTTTTTAAGCTAGTGCAAAGGTAGTGGCATTTTGTGATACTAGACAACATAAAGCATCTGTTGTTACCAACCATGTCAGCATAGCATCTCAAGAAGGGAGCTAAATAATGGTCCCAATTTCTGCGAGGGAATAAATGGCATGGCCATTTTTAAAGGGGTCCATTGAACTCCAACCTCAAGATATCTGGATAAAAATGGGTACCCATATGTCTCCCTTTAGATTGAGTAGGCTTGTTTCTGGTTAATGTTTTTTTCCTTTCGATCAATGTATTTCTTCAAATTAAAGCTGTATGTTTGTCTTTTCAAAAAGAAGGACAAAAGGCCTATTTGAAGAACAATGAATCGCCAAACGTGTATAGAAAGATGTGACGTGTAGTTACATTTCTGGGGAGGATTTAGAGTACATTGTAGACTCTACTTCAACGTTGTTGTATGAATCCCACCTCAGAAACCAAAGTGTGTCAGTATGTGATTCCTTAATTCTCCATATTGACATAGTTTCAGCTAGCCCTCACAGCGTGATGGAATTCCTAAAATTCAGTGATGGCGTTTGGTTTTGGTGTGCCACGCCAAGATTTTAAGTGGCCCCATCTGGTCACCTCTATGAAAACTTTTTTCTGAATGTAGATGCTGTGATAAGTAGACCCAGAGCGGACCGGGCTTTTTCGTGAGTACAAATACAAGTAGGCTGTGAACCTGGAAATTAATTTTAATAGGTCCTCTTTAAACACATTCATGCCACATAAATAATCTCTGAAAATGAAAATGCCAGTGGGTGAATTTATGGTTCAAATCTGTCCTTAACTCTAAATTGCCCGTAGGTGTGTGCGTGACTGTGTGTTGTCTCTTTGTCAGCCCAGTGTCGTCTGGGATCAGCTCCAGCGCCCCACAACCCTGTAAAAGATACGGGGCCTCAATTATTTATAATAGATAGTGGATGGATGAAAATTAACTTTATTCTGGGCCTGTGCTATGTTAAGCCAATAAAGCCAATAAAATCATCACACAATACCCCAGACATTATGTATTATAGTGGTGTAGTGGTTAGCACTGTCGCCTCACTGTAAGAGGACTCTGGATTCGAATCCATGTGCAGAGTTTGCATGTCAGTCCTGTGTCAGCGTGGGTTTTCTCTAGGTATCCTGGCTTCCTCCCACAGTCCAAAGACATGCAGGTTAATTGGTAAATTGCCTGTAGGTGTGAATGTGAGTGTGAATGGTTGTCTGTCTCTATGTGTCAGCCCTGTGATAGTCTGTCGACCTGTCCAGGATGTACCCTGCCTCTCACCCAGTGACAGCTGGGAGAAGCTCCAGCACACCTGCGGCCTGGTTGCAGCGGTTGCAGAAAATGAATGAATGAAAAGTTGATACTGCATAATCATTTAATTCTATTATACATCTTTCAAAGATCATTCATTCCAACTTCCTTTAACCTCACATGTTGTTTTATGTATATATTTTTTTTTTTCTTAAAAAAGATATTCTCAGTTTTTAATATATCTCTACAGTCATTTTTGTGGCAATATATTGCATTTTTTCTAAGGTTTTTCCAGAGTAATAATGTTCTCAAGCGCAGCTGGTAACGTGGTTTGCTTGGTTCAGGTAATGTGATCCTCTCCCACACAAATCATTCACAATTATCCCTCTCTCCAAATTAAAACAACCACATACACAGATATGCACGTATAATACCAAAACTCAACACTGCTACATAACATGTTTAAATAACCAAAGCCTGTAATGGGAAAAGACAGAGGAGGCACGCAATAACCGCAATCTAATTATGAGTTCCCCTGTTAAAATATTTGCATTGTCTTGTTTCATAAATTAATTGTATCACCTGTCACATTTTATCAAGACATGGAGTCACACAGTCCATCAGCCATCTAGGTTACACACTGAACCTCCATCTGGATGATGATGAAAATGCTTGCAAGCATAACAAGTTTAATTCAGTTGCAAGATGCTCATTTACAAAATGTCATAACCCTTTCAAAGGGTTTCAGACATTTCATGAAATGAGCACAAAAAGCTCCAAAAGAAGATAACAGCATGATAAAAGAGATAGAAGAGGTGTAGAACAGGGAATAGCTTTACTGTTTAGCAGTTAAACAAAAGGATTTGGGAAAGTAGGTTGTCATCTCGTCCATACTGTGGTTTTACATCAGTTTATTCTGTTGCATGTCTGTCCGTCCTGGAAAAGGGATCTTTGTCGCTCTGCCTGAGTTTTTTCATATAACATGAAACTATCCAAATCATCTGTCACTGATGCCACTTGGAAATAATCATCTTTATTTTTAAATTTTCATGAAAAAGTGGGTATAAAAAAAATGTGTTTTATGGTGGGATAATGTGTAGTATCTACCAGTTGTTGACCAAATTAACATGAGCCCTGTTTCCACCAAACACTGTCAGTATGGTACCTTTGGAACCAAAGGTAACCCTTCAGACATGGTACCTAGACCCTAGTGTTGCCACTGCAAACAGTAATCTTAAATGTGGGCAGGGTTGTCGTCACTCACTGTTCTGTCCAGCACTCACTGTATTTCCTCATTATCAGTGACACAGATGGAAGTCTGCACCTCGTTTATCGTCCACAGAACGAGGCTGCATGCCGACATTTTCAGAGCAAAATAGAACAGGCTGCAGTGAGAGTCTCTCTCCATGGGATATTTAAAAATAGCAAGTTTGTGCATTTAGTCAACCTCTTAATACAGGTAGTTTAATGTCGGCAAAAAGCCACCGTTAAGTTTAATAACAGGTAAGATAGTAGCGTAAAATCACACCCTCTCCCTCCAACTCTCCAGATTTGAGTCCACCAGTTGCCCTGTGTGAGCGGAGACAGATGCCATATTGCTTTCCCGCATCCACAATTCTATTAAACTAAAACTTAATTAATTTTTTTTTGCCATATATTTTTATTGATAAGTTTAAGGGTACTTACAGGAAATCATATTCAGAAAATTTCATGAAACCTCTCTTGAAAGAGAGAGAAAAAAAAACAAACAAAAAAACCCCACAAAACAAAATAACAACAACTAGTCCATACCCACTGAGTGCACAGTTGCCCACGTACAGTTGCACATGGTGTGTGTTTGGGATACAGGTCTTAGGAAATTGCTAATTAAATAGTCAACTGAACCCCTTAAGAAGAGCAGTGTATTCAGACAGAGTTTTTGTGAATTTGATAGTACGGTTGCATTATTGAAAGTATAGTAGTAGCATTGCCAATAGTGGGATAGTTAGTGGGCGAAAACTGTACATTAGTAGTTGAGGTAGCACGTTGAAAGGCAGATAGTTAAAGTGTTTAAATGTTGTATTGACTTAAAAGTGGGGCGCACTGGTAGTTCACATGGGAAACGTGCGGCTAGCCCTTGTTGCAGCAGCATACCATACCATGACTTAGTCATAACAAAAATTAGAACAAAACCCAACACTGGTCCACAGGGGGAGCCACAGCGATCGGTCACATTTTAGCCATTTTTCTGTTGTTATAGCGCCACCCAGTTGCCAATTAGAGTTAAATTTCTCCAGTCACCTTGAGGCGTCCTGTTCTACATATCTACCAAGTTTAGTAAAAATACATATGGCGGTTAGGTCTAGAATATAAATTAACTCTCTAGCGCCCCCATTTTGTTTGATGGGGTCAATAATGGAGGGGTCCCCTCAGATTATGTGTCTACAAAGTTGCGTGGTGATCGGTGAAACCCTTGAGATGTTATACACCTTTATGTGATGAGCCACGCCCTCCGCAATATTCATTGCCTTATAGAAGCTCAGTTTTAGTAAGTTTTCCAACTTTTGCCAAGAGGGAACTTTAGATATTGGTCCCTAGATTATGTTCACTGAGTTTCATGCAGATCGCTCAAACTTCCTAGGAAGAGAACGATTTGAAGTGTTTTTCAGAAAATTCGAAATGGTGGAAAATCTATATAACCGGAAGTTATGGGTTCTTGAGGCAGATTTGTTCCTCATGAGGAGAGGCATCTCTGTGCAAAGTTTCATGTCTCTATGACATACGGGGCATGAGATATGCCCATTCAAAGTTTGCAATTTCAATTGGTTGCTATAGCGCCCCCCTTTGGCCAATTGATGTAATATTGCTTCATTCGCATCCTCCCATGACCCTCTACCACTGTGCCAAATTTCACATGGATTGACCAAGTCAGTGAGGAGAAAAACGTGGAACAGACACACAGACAGAGTTTTCGTCATTATATAGTAAGACAGTATTTCAAGTTTCAAAATTCATTGTCTCAGAAAGATTTCAGTCGGCCTCATTCTTTGTGCACGAGGGCAAGAAAATCGCCCCATACCTCATCAAAGGCTTTTGGATTCTTCTGCAAGCTGTACATTATTTTTTCAGGTGGAACATAAGATGAAAGCTCATTCAACCACATATTAGAGCATGGAGATGCAACACTTTTCCATTTCAATGCAATACATTTAATTGTGGCTATCAAGGCCATTTTAACAAATCTGATAATATGTCCGAAACATGAAGGTAGTGTAGATTCATCTCCCAGTAATACCAACCTTGGATTCAAAACAAACTCGAAACCAATCACTTTTTCAATGGTATTCTTTGTAGTTTTCCAAAACTCATTTAAATGGAGCATGACCAAAACATATGGACAAAAGACCCAATCTCTACTTTATATCGAAGGCAGAGCCGAGAGATCAGGATACATTTTATTTAGATGCTGTGGTGTATAATACATTCGATGAATCAAATTAAATTGTTGCAGCCTATGACGACTGTTGAATGAAAATGTCTGGCTCTTCCGACAAATTGATTTCCACCTTTCATTCTGAAATTCAGCACCAAGGTCTTGCTCCCATTTAAGCTTTGCCCCTACTGGACTACAAATAGAAAACCTCAATAACATTTTGCACCTAAATGAAACTAATTTCTTTACATGTTTACCCACTATATTAGTGTCTACTTCCAAAGGATATAAAGACTATAATTTACCGCCTTGCTGAACTCTAGTATAATCTCGAACCTGTAGGTACTTAAAAAATGCTTGGGATCCAGATGGAATTTTGACCTTAACTGATCAAAGGATAGTAACACCTCATTATCAAATAGGTCACCAAATGTCTGAATACCTTTATTCTACAATAACAAGCAAGATTCATCCTTTAGTATCTCAAGAAGGGCAGGGTTGACATAGAAGGGGATAGCTGTGTAGATAGAGTCAAGGTTTTTGGTCTTTTTCCTAATATCTGACCAAATTTTGCACCCATGCAAAACAAAGGGGTTGTTTAAACTTCTTTTGAGAGTATGAGCTAAAACTTAATTTGACATAATGTCGACGTCGCCCAGCTAAATTACGCAAAAATGAGTTTAGGGCTGCAGTGTGTAAAGAGGGCAGAGGGGGAGCAAAAATATCCGACCTACCTTTATGTTAATGTACTTTCGTAACCTTTTGTTTGGGAGCTTTGATGCAGCCATCGTCATCTCATGGTGCAACGAGGAAGTAAACAGCTCTGGTCATGTGACGGTTTAAACTGAACATGTGACACTGCACATATTTCAGACCCTTTATTGTGTCCATATTTGCTGGAAATGCTTTGACACATCATTTGTACCATTTTTAGAGCCTTGTAACTGCAGACTTGTTTTGCAGTTTCTATTGTTGCCGGTGGGATTAAATGAGTTAAAGGTTTTTCCTTATCTGAATCGAGGGTCTAAGGGCAGAGAGTGTCTATTCAGATTGTAGAGACCCTTGAGACAAATTTGTGATTTCCAGCTGCATAAATTGACTGGAGTTAAGAAAACAGTAAAACCGCCACATATGTCTTTAACTCTGACAGCCAGCGTTCAGTTCCCTCATCTTTATTTTCAGTCATGAACACAAGTCACTTTAGTGTGCTGTATTCATTTATTTATTTATTTTACTGTTGGTGGTGGAATTATTTGGACACATGTTGCAACTTCAAGGCGTCAACACCAGATGGTCTGATAATGGCCAAGCTGCTGTTATATACGTTATATACTACCATTTATGTTTTATGTCGCCTTTTATGTCACCTGTAACTCTGCCCATACACAACTCGTCTTCTAAGGTCATCAGCGCTGCACAGATGAGTTTTATTAGTGCTTATTTCAAGACTGGTTGGATTGCTTCAGGTATTTAGCAGTGTGGGTGCACAACAGCACTAATGTCCTCCAAATTCTTTTGAGATAAGGTATTTTCAATAGCCAGTCTTCCTCAGGAATGCCGTACATGATGTTTCTTCTGTCTGATGAAAAGCCTTGGATTGTGACAAAAATGCTAAAAAAAAATAAAAATAAAATAACATTTGAAAATAAAACTATGAATTCTCCAGCCAGTTTTTTTTCAGTAGGAAGTTTTCTTAAGAAAATTGTTGGCAGCAAGTTCTGTGGATTGTACAGAGTTACTGGGACATTGTTTTTGGAAACTGACACTGAGTTTCTGAAGTGTAATTTTTCAATAGTTTGGGCGTCACACACAAAAATCCATTCACCTCGATTGCACAGGGCTGACTGAGTGGAGGAGGTAGGTACTGCTGAGCAAATAAAAACAAAAGTATCTGCATGGCTAGTCGCCACAATTGGTTAGTGATTTTCTTTCATCTGTTTTTTTTTGTCATCTGTGCAAACCAGCCCTTCAAAAATCCACAACTACAGTCTGTAGATAGTGTTATGTCGACCTGACACACAGCCCTGATTGCTCCTTAGCAGGGCAGAAAAAATGACTGATATTACCATTTTTCTCTGCGGGCCTCAAAATGAAAAGCGCCAGTACATATAGAAAATGAAAATAATGTCATGTTGAGATCATGTCCACATGAGTGATAATGGCTCATTTGAAACACACCCCATGCTGTCACATTCCCGTATGACATGCCCTGTCTCTGTCTGCTTTACCCTGTCAGACCAATGAAACATTTTAGGTAAGTGGACTGGCCACTCTCCTTCAGAATATGAAAACAGGCCGCTGCTGAATGCCACTAATGTTCAAATGTGTCATGACCAGAAACACTTGTCTGGCTTCCTGTAGCTATCCCATCTGTGTGCAAGTCCTGGCCCTCCACTAAACATACAGTTTTATAGCCGTGCACCCATTAGCTCAACACCTTGCAGTCTGATATGATATAAAGGAGAGTTAGTCCAAATATTAGCAGGGACACCATTAAATCCCTTTACGGCAACCATGGCAACCATTTCCTCACTGGAGCGTACTCATCTACAAACATGCACCAACAGTGATACTATTACAGAACTGCAACACCTGCATCATCCATTATTCACTGAACCACCTTCATTATGAACTACAAGACTACTTTAACACAGTGTCTTATATCCACAGGGTGAAAGCAGAGATGAAACTCAGACAGTGGCGCCCCAAAAATTTTTGTAGGGGTGCCCACATGGGGCCACTGAATATCTTGGGGTGGCACAGGAAAATACCAAAAGCCATAAGGGAATGTCAGGAATTCTATTATGCTGATGAAATTTAGGGCCTGTCCCAATACCCACACTTCCCCTAGAAATACCCACTTGCACTTCGTTGTGCACGTTCATGTTTAGGCCAGTGGTGCCCCAGAACAGAATTGAGGCAGCGTGCTTTTATTAGTTTTAGTGCTCTGGTCTGTTTTTTATTTTTCTGGAGAGGAAGAGACCTCTCTGGAGATTTTGGCTCCCTCCTGAACTTGAACACGAAGGGTGCTTTCAGACCTAGAGTTGTCTTGCTTTGGTCCCAATCAGGGACTAATTTTGACACAAAGTTGTTTAATTGCCTAGAGTTTGTTCGTGTTCTCACGGCAGCATTTACAAGTGGACCAGATCAAATGCTTTGTATGAGAAAGCTGCTCTTGATTGGTCAGAATTTCCATGTGGGAAAAATCCAGGAAGTAAAATAAATGCAAGATAAATGTGACACTTTCTAATGTCACAATGGAGGGACAACTACGCAGGTTGATTTTAGTGCTGCTCATCGTGGACTATATTGCTGTCATTGTTCATTTTAGTCAAAACATCCAGTTTGAAAACGAGGCGCGGCTCCAACTAGAAAACAATGTTTTGATAATAGCGCCGAATGCACATATTTAGGGCAGAACAGGAGGAGGCGCTGAAGTGCACCAGAGTTCATTTGTAACTGAACTGAGACCACCTCTTGAAAAAGGTCTCAGTGCGGTTGTTTTGGTGTATACCCGAGTACAATTGCTGTGTTCACACCTGCCCAAACGAACCGCACTTAGGGGGCAAACAAACTTGAGTTCCACTGAACCGAACCAAACAGGGCAGGTGTGAAAGCACTCTGAAGAAATTCTAAACAGGAGAAGTTTCAGCTGGTTGCAGTCTGCAATCCTCGCCACTAGACGCCACTAATTCCCCATAAATCTGACACACTGAAGCTTTAAGGAATAATTCCCTGATAAACTTTGGTGTCTTATTTTACAGTTAATAGTACTAATCATTTGACGTGTATAGACAAAAACTGGTACATTTACCATTAGAGTTCCACAACAGTCCTTTTTAAGTGTGTTATGTATCTGTAGGTGTCAGGCAATTCACTGTTCTTCAGATAGGCTGGTTGTCCTTTTCTTTAAAAAGACACATACACAGTTTTGATTTGAAGGAGTACATCGATTGTAGGGAACAAAACATTTGCTGGTAACAAGCTAGAAACCCATTGTCATTCAGATTTCTGGAGCTGAGGGGGGCCCATAGCTCACCTGGTAGATGAGGTGTCCTGTGTACAAAGGCTACGTCCAGGGGTCTGTCTATTTTCACAAGATACTACTGCCTTCGCACTAGCTTTTAAATATGAGCAGCAGTTGTATCAGGGTGGCCATGATCCCTCCTGGCTCCCCTTTGAGGCAGTACTGTTTACAGACCTAGTTGTGTCATTGCAATCTCGGCTAGTTTTTTTTTTTCCTTTTTTTAATCTTGTACAATTTTGGAAACTAGAAACCAAGGAGGAGAGTTTAATGAAATGTCACCAACAGACATAACCTGCAGGTTACACGATGGTACATTGTGGACTCATAAAGAGCCTCTTTGAGCTTTAATGTAAAAGCAATCTGCAGTACATTCATTTTTGTTTATATTTAAGAACCAGAAATTGTTCTCATATTGCTTTTAAATTTCCATGCAAACTGTCGTCCTGGCTCGAGCTTCTTCCTTTAGATTAAATCACACTGCATTGAACTGTTCAGACCGCAGCCAAATCAAAGGTAAATTTCTGGTTAGTGGTAAAATAAATTGTTTCTTTTTAAAAGTTTCATCTACACCCAGAGAATTTCAGGTCATACCAGCATACCATGAATGCACTTTTTTTTATTTTCACAACCAAATCATAAGGTTATCTAAAAGAAAGTTCTGACAATTAATGCATGTATTTATGCATTTTATACCAAAATGTGCCTTTAACAATAAACTGTGTCTGATTATTGAATCTGGCATTTTTCATAAACACTTTCTCCTTGTGATGAATCTTTGGTTATAGTTCACTGTCAGTTATGTTTAGTCAGGCTGCAGTTGTTGCCAGGTTAAACGGTCCGTGCGGTGAACTAACGAGGCGGAACATAACTGGCGTCACTGCAAACTCTGAATCCATCGCAATGGTTCAGCATATTTACTTATATATAAACGGAAGTCAGAAATGGAAATTCGCCTCCTCCGCCCAAATCAAACCGGAATGCCAAAAAATCAGGGGTCTGCCCCCAGAGGCTGTATCGCCGTCTGCTGGAAGTCAGACGCTGAATACAGCCGATGGGTTCCCAGAATGCATTAAAGTTAATGTTCCACCTGTAAAGTCCTGGCAGTCGGCCCAATGAATAAAGTTTTTTTTTCTCAGACTCCAGCTGCGGGAGGAGGCAGCAAATCGTCTTTTCATTTTATAGTTACAGGTTGCTAATGAAACTCTCCAAGATATGAACAGTGGTTACATGAGCCTCAAAACCAGCCACAACTCAGCCCTGAGCCGAGCGACCGTCCTCTATTGACCAATCAGACACCATACTGTACTGCTCGATGGATACGTGGCTTTAGTGGCATCTAGATGTGAGATTGCAGATTGCAACCAACTGAAACTTCTCCCTCATGCCAAGCTTATAAGAGAACAACGTCTGCAAACGTGAAAACGCAAAAATGGGAAAGCACAAAAGCTTCTATATTGAGCAAGTGTTTGGTTTGTCTGTTCTGAGCTACTGTAGAATCAACGTGGCAAACTTAATGGAAGAGGACCCGCTGTGAATGTCGATAATGTGAATGTCAAAAGTGATTCTGAGTTTCAGGTGATAATACACCAGTGAAAACATAGCTATGAATATATTTTCCATTTCTGCCAAAACTTCCCCCCTAAATCCCACACTGGACCTTTAAAGCCATTCTCCTGCTATTTAATTGAGTTCTTGAACTTTCAGACTCCAGTTTGCACCACAGTTGGCTGTGTGGTCTGCCATGCTTGGACAGTGGGGGAACCAGCTACCGAAAAAGTTTGAATCCAGGGCAGCAATCACCTCTTACATAACACCTTTCCTTTTGAATGGGTCATTTTCAAACCAATTTTGTTTTTGGAGAGCTGTAACTGTTTTTCTTGGAGTTGGTTTGTATTGTAGGTTTTGGCAGTGCACCCAATCAGAGGAGTGTAAGATTAAAGTGAGTGCCTCATAAAATTGAGTTCTCGAATGTTTTAAAGAAAAATCACTGGCTTGTCCCAGTGTTGTTTGTTCTGTGCATGCACACAAGCTATAATGCCAAAGACTTCTGTGGTGACCACGCTGTGATGTATACAATGGGTCGAATAAACAGGGAGTAACTCACAATAAAGGAGGTGATGCAGTGTTTAGCAAAGGCCGATCTGATTGCAATTTGTCAGCAAGAACTAATAAACGTGTCACTTGTGCTATTTGCGATGTGGCTTGGCTCCTCTAATGACAGTCGCTACCGATTTAGCCTCAGCTGGCTCTGTAATTAACCGGTTGATTTTCAGGTGCTCTCCAGCAGCTTCAATGCAAAGTCTGGGGCTATCTCGACATGTGAGAGTGTAATGAAGGCGTGTCTCTTCAGTCAGCGTGAGCAGTAAAAGTGTTTATTATGCACAAATTATCAGCTAGTTCTGTAGTCATTAACCGCTCTTAATATGCACGTGTCTTGTTTATGATTCTCACTGCAATTAACTCTAATTTAAAGGGTTTGGCGTATGAGTACTAGTGAGTCACTGGAAACAGCAGTGGGGAAGATGATAAAGGTTGCTGAATATGAGGCCGTGTTTTGAGTTACGATGGGTTAAGGAGGCTGTAATAACATTATTTAAAATTTACAAGTCAAACACTTCTAATTATCCATGAGGATGTCCTAAATTTATATGAGCAAAACATTAAAGCACTTGGGATTTGAAATAGCTCCCACACTCTTCCAAGCTCATACTGACAGACATGACAACTTAAAAGAACGACTGTTTATGAATCGGTGAGAACTTTTAGAGTGGGCAACACACTCCGAAAAGTGCATTTCAGGATAACATCCTGTTGTGGGACGGATCCACCGTCTTCTCTCATTACGCAGGGCGGCGCTGTTCAAGCTGGTGAGGCTCAGTTCCATCCAGCCAAGCCCTGATGCCATGTTGTCCCACTTTCACGGATGGCCTTAATCTCTGCCCTTAGCTGAGGCAGATTAATCCAGACAGTGCTGACATTATCTCCTGTTCTACACTGTGACACTGGACACAGGAGGAACTCCCCACATCCTCACTTCTCTAAGCTCAAACATCACCTCTGATGCCACCGGATCCTGATCTGGAGCCAAAGAATTACTATGAGTGTTGGTCACAACTGTACATCTCTAAGCTGTGGTTATACACGTTCCAATAACACTGTTTTACACATGTATTTAAACCACGGGTGGCAGGATACGTATTATGTTTATAATGCATATTTGATTTTAAAACGCAATAACCTATCCATTGTATTGATTGTGTTGGTGGGTGGTTTAAGACTTTTGCATGTCATTATATCCTATTAGAGTAATGACTCTGCAATTAGTCATATAAACCACATAAATGTGTCAGACGTATCCAATAAATGGAATTTACTGTGGCGCCTGATTTATGCCAGCCCTGTCTCCTAGAAACTACATCCATATGCAACTAATGTCGAGAAAGTTGTTTTCTTTCTAGTAACATGATCAGGAAAGGTTACTAATTAATATAATATATGGCAAGTTGCAAAAATGTTGATACTAAACATACCTGCAAAATGTTCACTGAAAACGTTAACTGGGGAGAATGGGCAGTCTTGCAATACACTTTCCACTTGTAGCTTTAATTCTTTTGTTGCCTTTTTTATTCACATCTGATTGAAATCACAGTCTTTCCATGACCTTAGCCAAAGTGCATGTGTTGCAGGCTGTTCTCACAAACTGTTTTATGTATGTTTTCTGACAAAAAGTATGGGTGCCCTCCGGTCGCACTGCCAGCTGGGCCCACATTGCAGGTCTCCCAGTGTACTTTTTGCAGCAAATCAGTTGCTCCCAATACACAACAAATGGGAGCAAATTTCTGGCTGTGTATAGTTAGGTGTAGTGGGCATACACTAAAGCCCCTTTTACACTGCCCGATTTTCCGCAAGTGTTGGGCCGTTTTGCCGGCAAGTTGCGAGTGTTCAGACACGCAGAGCCAGATCGGCTAGGTGATCTGAGGTGCCCAATTTTCCACCTCGTAGGGTAGTCCTATTGAGGGAACCCTTTTAGTTTGAAAAGACTGAGGAGCCCTTCAGCCGCGGGGAGGGGCTGTTGAAGACTTGTGGGAGGAGCTGTTGATGACGCTGCACGTGCGAGCCACTGGCTGTGGATAAACAGGAAACAGCTGATAGCAGGAATTAGCGAGCAGCTAGTAGCAAGAGGGAAACACAAACCTGACAGACACTGTAAAGATGAGCAACTGGGGAGACAAGGAATTGTACAGTACCTCAAAATAGTACTTCAGAACAGCACTTAACTAAATGTACTTGGAGTTTCCACTGCTGGATGTATGGTTTTCAATTTCCATCTACTCAGTACGTTGACCTGTATACAATGAGTATTGAAGCCACCAAGTGCGTGTCAAGGTGACTGATCAAAAGTGTTGGGTGGTAAATATTTACCACCTTGTGCGACTTGCACTAGTGGTGCTGCGGCTAAAAACAATGGACGCCAGGGTCCTGCTGATGCACTCTGACAAACATTTTCCATTAATTATCTTTATAATTTATAAGCCAGGAGCTGTTTGATGTACCGTGACAGATTATCATAATAATGATGGAGCGCAGTGGATAGCGACCCACTGGAAAACACGTTTTATCATAAGAGGGAAGGTTCTTCCTCTTTATGTAGCAGTAACCTCGAAACAGGCATCGTTTCCCACTGCCGCAGAACTAAAGAACCGTCACACTCTCATATGCAAATAGTTAGGCAGTGATACAGCATTGTGCTCAAGGCTTTGAACTGCGTGTAAAGTGAGGAGATTATTACTTTTTGAAAAACTGACCACTTCCTGATCAGTTCCTGATGATTATGACACAGCCACTGACTGGAAGTTACTCCCTCATTACTGTGTGATTATCTAACCATCAGATGCATTTTTGTGCCACCAAAAGGCCAGGTCACTGTCGATTTTATCACCACCTCTGACCACGGCTCTTTGTTCTGGCTTGCTATTGAACAACTAACATGTCACTCAAAACCCAAAGCTAGTAGGAGGTGTCTATTGTCAGATGGTAAAGGCCCTTTACACTGTCAGTCAAAATCATCTGTTCAACAACATGGGGAGCCAAGCGACTGGAGGTGTGATTGAATAAAGCTTTTTTTTTTCAGCTGGCCTTGTGCCTTTTTCTGCTGTGCCATTTTTCTGTCCATCTCTCCTGCTGGGTTGGACTGTACTGCTGTGTCCATCTACACACATGGTGCATCTATTGAATGGATTTTGTTATGGGGGCAGTGAAGGTAAAATCCATAATAACCATAGAAATAGAATGGATAGAAATGACATTGAACTGTTTGCCATGGTCATTTGACATGTTCAAAAAAAGATCGTGATTGTTGTTAGCTGTTATGGTGACGACATGTCAGTGGGACCATAAAGTGACACACTTGCTAGTTTGAGAAGTTTGTTTTGGCCTATTTTTTTTACACCTACTGTATGTTGCTTTAAAACTGAAAAATACAGCTATACACCAATCCCAGTTTCTCTCTTTTACCGAGCTATCACCATAGTTAGCTTTAAAGCCTTGTTAACCCATTGTTAAACACACTTCAGACGCTACAGAAATAATACAACTCACTATAACCATCTTGGTTGCTATGATTGTTGGCCAACCTGTGACACACTTCTCTGGCAACCCACAAAAGGAGCACGCTCAGACTTGCTAATAGCCTTCTGTGAACCCCTGGTATGTTCTGCCCAGTTCATTCAGAGTCTGATGTATTCATACATCAGACTATCCTGTTACTAAACCGAATTCACTCTGCTGCTTTTTAAGATCTGAATCTGAGGATATTATGTGATGTGTTTTATGGTCATGACTGTTGGTGTGCTGTTTATGGGTAAATGCTGTTTGTGTAATTGTATGTGTCAATCATGCGGCGCTGCCGGAATTTGACAGCACATTGTATCGCATGGTATCCTATCTCACCGTATCGCATCGCATGGTATTATGTCCTATCACACCATATTGTATCACACTGTATTGCCTCGTATCACAGCACATTGAGTCGCATCACATCGCATCATATTATATCCTATTGCATCGTATCATATCGTATCCTATCACATCCTGTCGTGTTGTGTCATATCGTATGGTGTCGTATCATAGTCTTTCCCCTGTTCCATCAATCACTAACTCTTGTTTGGTCAAAACAAAAAAAACCTTGATCGAGTAAGATGTGAAAATCTGCTAATCTACATGTTTATCTGTGCTGTCTCTCTTTATTTCTCAGTTGTCTTCTGAGCAGCTGATCTCACAGCTAAAGTAACGTTACATCATGTTTTAAGAAACATGCAGTTAATGGCAACAAACCAAACAGGGAAACACGGTAATATTTTAAAAAGAAAAGAAAGTACTACTCTTTACTGCAAAACCTCACCTCATCTTTGGGACTGGCCACAAGTCAGTTTGTTCATATGAAAGCTTATATGGAAGTTAGCCTGCAGCGGTTGCAATGGCAACAGTAGACAGAAAAATGGCCACCGCTGATTTTAAAAGGAATGTCCATTCAACTCACACTCTATTTCTATGATAATCAATCCACACCACATTGTTCTTTTCTTGCATAACAATTGTTTGTTTTTCTTTCAGTCTCTCTTCATTTTTAGACTATTTATCATTTTGCTAGGAATTTTGTAAATATGTAAAAACTCCTTAGTTATTGTCTTTCAGCACGGCTCCAGTGCTAAATCTTTAACCTCCAACAGCCGTGCGTCCTTACTGGGGTCTTTGCATTTTTGGATTGCTGCACTTTATACTTCATTCTCCTTGCCTTAGATCTGTTGTCTTTGTTCATGAACTTTTTTATGTGTCTAGTGGTAGCAAAAGCATACACTGATCCATGTATAAACAAGATGGCGGCCATCTCTTCTAAGTGAGACTATAGCGGATCCCAACACAAAAGTGGACAAGGTACAAATCCTAATTAAATGTCATGGTTGAAACTTGTTTAATTGTATGTAATAATGTTTGCAGTTTTATATGGCAGGGAAATTTGACCAATTTTAGCAGAAATAATTGGGAAGTACTCATTTTAGGGCGATGGAACTGTATTCTTGTATCACTGCAGCGTTTCACACAGGCTAATTAGGTGTGACAGACTGTTCCTACTCGGGGGGAAAAAGCATTCCTGGCTTGGATTATGAAGCAAGGAAAATTCATAGAGTTACAAAACAAAGCAAATCACAAGGCTTTTAGATGTGTTGCACGTTTTGCAATTTTGCTTTTACCCAGCCATGTTCAGGCATTGAAATGAAGAGTTTTGAACAGTTTTAGAGTTAAACAGTGGCCTTAAACCGTGGTTACAAAACACAATGCAATTTTGTTTTTGCACAACAATGTTCCGGCATTGAAATAATCAGTTTAAAAATAAACCTGCTGTCCTCATATAAGGACTTTTTCCCCCCCAAAAAACTACTTACTGTTCAGTGACAATACTTCGTTTTTATACTCATCAGGTCCTTCTCATCCCAAGTAGCTATAGTAAATTAAAATGTATACCAAACAAAAACTGAAGTCTCAGGGGGTTTAGCTTAGTTACACAAGCACATGCACTGTTTATGACATTTTTAAGATGTCGGCATCTCCATGCTACAGAGTATGACATGATCATGAAGTAATAAGGGGATGTTATTCAGGGAGAAGTGTTACCATCGCAATTTAATTGTACAGATAATTCGGAAGTTGGGAAAGTCACTGCAGAGACTTGTTAGTACATTATATTAGTACAGCTAATGGAGATACAACGTCATACATAACAACAGGATGCCACATTCATCGCAAAGGGACAATGCAAGACATTGAAAGCAGAGCAGGGCATACATACCTTTTTTAAATGTACCAATTGTCATGTGGAAAAACACGTATTTTTGAGACCAGGGCTCTTCTTCTTGACCATTTCCATTTGCATCACTGTTATTCTAACACAGGATTTTGTGGCTAACAGGATCATATCAACTAAAAAGCCTATTTTCATTACAGAGAATGGTCTGCAGCATCTGAATTGACTAGAACTGCTTTCACACCTTCCCACGCTGTAGCATTTGCATCATTTTTGGATGAGGCGCAAGCAAAGTGGGTATTTTTTTTTCCCCCTCAATACTCTTTTCTTGATTATGCATGCAGTGCCTGAAGAGCTCACAGACTGAATATGATGCTCAAGATATTCCAAGCATTTGTATGAATGCAGCTTTCCTAGTTCTGGTAAACAATGTAAAGGTCACAATAGACAATCTACGGTGTGTGGATCATAGCATTTGTTGTAGTGTCTGATGCCAGGAAGGAAGCATTATATTATCTTTTAGATTTAGTATATTATTGAAGGACGCATTAAGGATTAAGGTAAAAAAAAAAATTAGACAACTTTGCTCCAGGCAATTAAAACTAAACTTACCAAACTACTGCCCGATTCTAGTTAAGCCTCCTACATAATCCCATTGGAAGGTCATAGGTACCTACATCATGTCAGTTTCAGGAAATTCAAAGTTATACTATGTAGGAGTGTTGGTTACTGTTTGTCAGGCTCATGCTCAACATTAAAAGTGTAAGTAAAAACCAACACTAGATCAAATTCTTGCTGTACTTTGTAGTGGGAGAGCAGGAACCCTCTCGCCTTTCAGTATTGTAGACAAAACGTACAACTTCACAATGCACAATGAAACAGCCCCCGAAAACAGTTTACCAAACACTCCTATACCCTTTGTCAGATAAGCATCATACCTAACTTTCCATGTGTGTGCAGCTTGCTCCTATTTTTGCCTTTTATGGCGATCTACCATCCTGTTGTTCGGCCCACCGCATCCTTTTTCCAATCTTGCCACAATGTTTGACACGTCACCCTGTTCCAAGACCTCTCCCTCAAGGTTGCTCAATTCCTGATAAACACGACTTGCCTCATATTTGACCTTAAGGCTCAAGCCTTTCTGGGCCTTTTCACCACCTCCACCACCACAGGAAGAAGGTTCCTGGTTCAAGCCTTGGGTGGGGGGCCTGAACCGGCGTCATCATCAACAGCTCCTCCCACAAGTCTTCAACAGCTCCTCCCGTGGCGGAAGGCCTCGGTCTCTTTAAACTAAAAGGGTTCCGCCAATATGACAGCCCTACGAGGTGGAAAATTGGGCACCTTGGATCAACTCACCAATCCGGCTCTGTGTGTCTAAACGCTTGTAGCTTGCCGGCAAAACGGCCCAACATTCACGGAAAATCTGGCAGTGTAAAAGGGGCTTATGTGTCAGCCCTGTGATAGTCTGGCTACCTGTCTAGGGTGTGCCCTGCCTCTCGCCCAGTGTCAGGTTGGAAAGGCTCCAGCCCGCCACACCCCCACTCCCAAAGAAAATGCTTTGGGGGTACACTCCCAAAAATGAAAATTCAAGAAAAAAGTAAGATAATACAGAGCAGAGGGCAGAGTCTAAACACTTCTAATTGTCCAAGGAATTAAGAGGGATCACTTCTGTGTGAGTTCAATGCATTATTTTTGGGGAAATCCTATCTTGCCTCCTACATCCTGTGTATTCAATGTACATTCCTCAACTTCTAGGGATGCGGAATCTGTCGAAAATGCTTTTAATCTCTTCTCACCTTGATCATTGTAACAGCCTCTATTCTTGTAGAGGACTCACCTGCGAGGCATTCAACCAGAACAAAGCAGTACAATCGCATCACACTGGTTTTAGTCTCTTTACATCTGCTCCCTGTTTGTTCTGGGATTGATTTTAAGATCTTATTGATTACTCTTAAGGCTCTTCATAGCCTGGCTCCTGATTATATTTCTGACCTTTTAATTCCTTATGAACCTTTGCGTGGTTTGAGATCCTCGAGCAGAGGTCTTTTGTCTGTGTCAGAGTTCAGGCTGTAGACTAAAGGGGATAGAGCTTTTGCATTCATGGTCCTGATCTGGAAGAGCCTGCCAGAGGAAATAAGGCTGTCTGAGTCAATGTCTTTATTTAAGTCTCTTCTAAAAACATACTTTGATCGGAAAGCATATCTTGATTTTATCTGAGCTGTCTGTCTTTTTTATTGCTATCTTACTGATTTTAATTCATGATTATTATCTTGATTTTCATTTCTTGTATTTTATCTTTTACTTTGGTGACATTTTATGACATTTTAGCTTGTGTCAGTCTCCTTGTATTTTGAACGTGTTAAGTTTTATTGTACAGCACTTTGTAACTGTGATTTGAAAGGTGCTGTGTAAATCAAGTTTATTATTATTACTATTATTAGGCCTATTTTATCATTAAGGAGTTCAGATGACAAGGGCCAGAAAACAAATGCTGCCTCTGGACACCCCCATTCAGGTTATTCTAACATAAATGAAAAGTCTTTACCAGAACTTATTTAGCAGCAAACAAGGTGACAGGAAACATATGTTACCAAAGGTACAATTGTTTTCTTATTTCAATGAAGAAACACTGAACACATTGAATTGAAATACTGAATTCTCCACTGTCATCAAAACAGGGAGTTTCACTCTATTTTCCATCTGTTTGCAAATATACGTTTGATTATGAACATTGTGTTTAGAGGCAGGACAAGAAAAAGTTGATGATGATTTAATTGGTGGCTGTGGTATCATCTTTTCTTTTTTAAGAAATAGGTGTCTTACACTCAACTTAAATATTTCAGGAGACAGTGTGTATTTATATTTTTATATGCCAAATGAATGTGTATAATAAGATGCTTGTTAAAGTTAATTTGAAATGAAAGTGAAATGGTGGAGCCAACAGGCAACACAGACTTAGAGAAAAGGGTCAGTGATTGACCTGTGTGTATGAAACAGTAAAGGCTGCCTTTACTGTGTGTATGAAACAGTAAAGGCAGCCTTTGGTGTTTTTATGAGACACAACATGCTAATGTTTTTTAGCACAAGCCTATGGCATTTTACATTGTGTAAATTAGCCTAGCTGCTAGCGTACGCTTACTCTACTCATATGAAGCCAGGGACAACAGCAACATTTAACAAAGGTAACATTACAAAATTCAGTTCCATCACAACGCACAAGGTTCACTGACAGAACAACTGTCACGTTTTCCAAGCAAATACAACATGCTAACGTTATTAGCACAAGCCTATGGCATTTTACATTGTATAAATTAGCCTAGTGGTGAGCAGGGATTTCCTCAACTCATATGAAGCCAGGCTGAATCCCAAAGCATAAACCCCCGAAGAAAAATCATACGCAAGACTTAAAATACTATGTTTGTGGAGGCTTTATTGTCTTCTCAATTTATTGTTTCTTATCTGTGAAATAAAAGTAAATAAAAGCTTCTTTTCCACTGAGGGAAATGGTTTCAGCTTACAGAAACAGACAGGAGGTCTGCGTCCCTGCAACGTGTAGTTACATCTCTGGGGAGATGCACGTCAGTATGAGTATAAATCCCACATAAGGGTGCCATCTGCATCACTATGAGACGCCGAGGGGCATAACAAAGTACTGGTTGACGGCCCAGGAATGACAACAGGATGTTTCTTGTATGGTTTCTGTTGTGTCGATGTGTGATCCCTTAACTTTTCCTGTCATAATCAGAGGTTTACTATTTCTCTGTTTGTTTCTAAAGGCCAGCCAGGGCCAGATATTAATGCAATCTATGGCTTTCATCATATCCAAAAAGCTCAAGAAGGGGGAGGGGCACACATGCTCTATTGTGATATCTATCCAGCCAGCCATATGGAGTGGAGTTTAAACCATCCTTCACCAGCGGCAGGCTGTGGTAATGAAGACACTCATCCCCCGAGGAGGTTCCATCTTTGGTATCCTGTCTAAGAGCGAATCACAAACACAGCTGAAGGACGCATCCCCATCTCCTCCCAGCCACACGACCACCGCTGTCACTGGACTGAGAGATAACTGGCTTTACCAAGCTTGTCCTTTATGTGAATGTCAAAGGATCCACGCAGGGGCCATGACACACCAGCATGAGCCACTGTTGTCTGCAACCAGCCCTATCTCTGTGGCTAACAGCCCCAGAAGAGGTGGTGTTCATCTACCTCACCACCTTAGTGACTGTATCCCGGCCACATGCAGAGTAAAACAGAGATGTCTTACTCTGCGGGCGGAAAAAAAATCCTGCATCCTCGGTTCCCACTTCCATTAACAACTATTATACAGTTAGGTTTATTCCTGTTGATGCTTCCTGGACGTTTAAGCACTTCATCATCTGTTCCAGATGGCGCAGTAAGAGACCGAGACACTCATCTTTCACAGCTCTTCTCATCTTAAACTCAGGTTGTTGATGTTGACTCAGATTGCTCTGTGAGCAGTGACACTGTTGGTGTCACTTCATCTAAATTCCTCTGTACAGCCAAGTAAGTCACCGGAGATGAAGTCAGACTTCAGTGGATGAAATTAATTGCTTCACCTCGGCAAAATCAGCTGCCAATAAATTACGCGGGGAAATGACTGATCACATACATCATGTCTGTGCCACCAGAGGCTGGTCTGTCATACCTAAGCAGAGTTCAGTGATATGCACAGTTTTGTGGAAAGAAAACGCAATGTCACCGCATTCAAATGCAGCAGGACTAAATCATGCAGCTGTGCGTTTGAGTACTGCAGCTGTAGCGCTAATATTAGTCCCTGCAGAGGAACATTCATACACTGACTCTCTGACAAAAGACAAAACGAAATTGTTTGCAATTTACTTACCAAGTATAGCAGTTTTGTTGTTTATCCATCTTCGGGTATGGTCTCAGTGAAGGGAAAGAATAACAGAGGAAATGACAAATACCACATCCCCACTTTCCACGAATTCTCTATGTGAAAGCTATTTCAGCCATATTCACTTGATACTGTAAGAAGCGATTCAATCTTCATCTCTTCAGCTCTGAACATCACTGCTGACTTAACAATCCATCAAATGAAAAAAATAAAAATAAACACGTCAGGCCATCCCGATACCCGTATTCATGGTAGCAGCACGCTGTGTGGATGAATGGTGATGTAAATGGGAGCAGTCACACTTGAGTGCAGCTGGTTCACATCGTCCCAGTATTTCTTCAGCTTTGGCTCAAGTTCCTTTTCTCAGAGTCATTTTTGTCAGTTTTGAGGATATTCCTGGCTCCGAGCGACTGAAGTGATGGTAAAGCAAAAGAGCGGAGGGAGACACAAAGATTATAGTTATATTCTGCTGAGAGTCGTTCAGAAGCAGCAGAGAATATTCATGTTAAGTGAGGCTGTAAAATCCTCTGACTTCAGCTGACCCCTCTGTCTGGCAATAAATATTTCAAAATGTGGAACCCGGAGGTCATTTCTAAAGTATGTATAGATTTACATTCCCCATGACCATGGATGGATTACTGGACAGGCCTACCGGGCACAGGCCCAGGGGCCCGAAGTGTCAGGGGCCCCCCCAGGCCTTCATCAGCAAAATGTCACTCAAATTAACACGTGCTGACCAGGGAGACACTCAGAATTACCACTAAGAGACACAAATGCAAAACGGCCACAGAGACACAAAATGACCTCAAAGACACAGAAAACAACGAAAAATAGACAAAATAACCACATAGAGAAACAAAACAAACTGCAAAGAGACACAAAATGGCCTGAAAGAGACAAAAACAATCAAAAGATGAACAAATTAATCTCTAAGACGCACACACCAACCAAAAATACACAAAATAAACACAAAGAGACACAAAATGCCCCCAAAATACACAAATTATATATAAGAGACACAATAAGACTACAAAAGGACACAAACCAACCTCAAAGACACACAACAACCAAAAAAATACACATAATAACCACAAAAAACGGGACACAAATTACCTCAAGAGCCCCTTCTCCACCGCAGGAACTTTTATCAATTACACAGAATTTTGAACCCCAAATTTACCCTGGAAAAAGTACTTAGTAAAGGGTAGGACTTTTCAGGTTACCTGGAATTCTTGAGGGGCGGGGCTTTTTGCTGAAGAACGCTGATTGGTGGACTCACACTTGCAGCGTTCCGCACTTCCTGGTACGGGCAGCCGCTGAACACTTTATTTCATTTATACAAGCTCCACTTCGTTTGTGTTTTGATTAAGGAAGGGTACCGAAACCCAGTACTAAATCAGCCCCGGGGCTAAATGATCACAGACCATAGTATTGATCAGTGCTTTTTGTGCAGGCGCTGAACTCATCTGCACATACACCGACGTGACATAAACAGCTGAGCGGCCGCGGTGGAAACAAAGTGAAGATAACATGAAATGACTCGAGCTGACGGCAGCTACACTCATCACTGTAAGTGACATTAATCCTTAGCGAGTAGGAAGCCAATACTTTATCAATACATGTGTTCAGCAGCATGAACATGCAAACATGTAGACAGAGATATTCAGTATGCTCCGCCCACAGTCTCTCATCCACCGACACTAACGTTATGTCTTACACAACGACAGCATGCTAGTTCAGCTGCATTGTTACTAATAAGCTCAAATGACAGCCCAGTGCCAGTGTTGGACTCCTTTAAAAATATTACTTAACTTATTACTCCCTGCCAACAGTAATGTGTTACACTACTGGTTGTATTACTTTTAAGTTACACGACATAAAACTTGTAGTTGCGAATCTCCCCAAAATTCAAATGTGTGCCTGTGTGAATGTCAGGGTGTTCACCGTTAAGAGTCGCCAAGGCTAGATCACTTGCAGTTTTTTTATTTTATTTACTTGGGGGTCTTCAGTTGCCTGTGACTGGTATTTTCCGGGGGCTCTGCCTGAAAGATGGAGACTCACTCGTAAAGCAACATTTCATCCACAAAGCTTCATTATTTCTTTGTAGCCTGCAGCTGTCATCAATTAAAATCCAGGTTTTTATTGTTTAGCCAGTGCAGGGCTACAGCTGATGTCCGCAGCCGAGGAGGGCTCACCTTTGGTGGGGTGTATTTCCTGGAGCTCCATGCTGTTGTGCTGTCAGTCATAGCAGCCGAGGTGTTTCAGACCAGAGGTTTGAGGACGTGTTTTTCACAGTGGAAAGAGTTTTAGTTCTTCTACCTGCAGCAACAGCTTTGTTTTCATCTTTCCTCTCAACAGGATCAAAGTAATGAGAATATTCCCAGCCACTGTAAGGTAAGCGTTGCCATGTTCCTAATTAGCTTGCTGCTTTGTGACGTGCCTGCGAAGCCTAACGATTACTAAAAGGAGTCCACTGATGTGATGTTGTATTTCAAGTCAGTAGTGATGTGATAACAAAAGTAATGTTGTAACAATTTGTGTGTTACTTTTTCCAGTAACTACTCGTTACTGGAAAAAGTAATGTTATTACTGTAACAAGTTACTACCCATTGCCTCATAATCTGGCCATACATGAGCTTCTTTAACTTTAACATCAGCTCCTTTAACTTGTGCACTATAATGTAGTTTGGGTCCGGGCAGGACATTATTGTAATGCCAGGTATTCTTCTTCTTTCTTCCTCTGAGGAAATCCTACTTCCCATGGGTGAAAACTCACCAAACTTTGCACAAAGGTCCAGTCTCATGCCAGATATCCTCAGCTGTAAACTCAAGCCAATAGTCCTGATGGTGGCGCTACAGCAAGCGTCTAAAGTTGAAAACTTTGAAAATTCACAACAAAATCAACCATACGTGCTACAACTTCACAACTTTCATCAAACTGTAGCCCCAATACTGAAGAAACCTTTGTTCACTTAAACCAATTAAAAATTATGAAGTTCATCACTCTGTTTTTTTTCAAAAACTCTAAAACTTCTTAAACCTATCTCCTCCCACAATTTTTGCTCAATTGACACCAGACTTGCTACAGAGCATCTTCAGACTGTCCTACAAAAACTACATTTATCAGATTTTTGATTTATCAAAAATTTAGCCTACAATGCATCAAAATGTTTGACTGTAAATGGTACTGTAAACATATACATGCAAATTCTTGCTAAATAAATCTTCAATGTTCATAAAAAAAGACAAAATTCTAGAGTCATGGTAGATGATGTGTGGCAAATTTCAGAATTTTATCTCAAAAACTGAATTTTTGACAGCATTTTGAATTTTGCTCTCATGTGAACAATTGGAGTCAATGTAAAAATGGCAATTTTAAACAACAGTTTTTCACTTATGGAGCAAATCAATCATTGTTAAAATAAATTACCAGCATCTCCATGCTGTCTAGATGCAATATGTGTATTTTAAGATTTTTGTTTTGATAACTGACATTTTTACAGTGGTTTGAAATCTGCTTTTCCATGCATGGACGGCTGCTAAACCTGCACGACTGGCTAAGTCAATTTGTGAAGCTACACATGAATTGTCACTGACTAATTAGCTCAGTGAGATAAAAATTGACTCTTAGTCTCAGAGGTTGTGAGTTCAAGCCTCCGCTGATGCAAAAGACAGATTGTGTTGCTAAATTCCTAAATGTCTTCCAATTCTTCTGCTTGTTGCTCAGAATTGCCTAAAAATGGCCCGACCCGACCCATCGCTGTGCAGCAGCTATAATTATTTTTGCATCTTCTTACATTGTTGGCTGCTTCTTTATAATAGTCAATGTGTCTGGATTGTTCTGGTAATTCTGATCTGTGAAATGATTTAACTCTACACACATTCCAACAAAACGGCCACATGGTTACTCCTCCAGAACACACCAGTCCTTACTCAGTGTAAAGAGTCACCTGGTTAATTGGTGCCGTCCAGGATGTAGCACAGTAACAGTGAATCAAAGGATGTTACAGTTCCTGGAATCCCTCTGGAAAGTGTCTAGGCACTGAGGTCGTCCATTTCCGACGTCCGAACAGTGGCTAACAAGATGCTAGTTCAGCTGGTGCTCGTCTTTTCCGTCTTTTCCTCAGTGTCTACTGATGTATGTTTATATTCGAAAACTCCGACCTGGCTAGCTAGCAGGAGACGGCAGAGAATTTACAGACTGGTGAGCTGATTTTTTTCACCCCAAAAAGTGACTCCCAACCACACGTCAACACAGTCCATAAATAAAACACCACTACTGTACAGTAAGCAGCTTCATTGCTTTGCATTGTCTCAATACTGGGTTTACTGTCAAAAGTAAATTACCTTGCTCTTTATTCAGATTCACATTGTCACTGCATGATGCGCGCACACACGCACACACACACACACACACTGCTGCATAACGTAAGCAACTGAACAATATTCAAATACATCACTTTCAACTGAGGAGCTTATTGAAGGCAGCAAGCCCATGTGGAAACACAAACCCAAGGTAAATGGCATCTTTCATTTTGCGAGCCCACCTTGAATTAATCCCATTTAAGGGTTTAGCTACACTGTGCACAGCAGTATTCACTCAAACTAATCCATATCACACCCACGTACTTTTGCACACAGAGGCTTCTGTGGATGTGTGAAGATACACACGCGTATATGCTGTCACACCCACAGAAGCACTCACATGGAAACACACACTCTCGGGTGCAATTTCTCTCATGCAGCCGAGACACCAAAGCTCCTCCTATGGATGAAAATAAAACCCAAATGGCTACTTCGCTGTAACAGTTATTCCACTTTATATGGAAGAAAAAAACAACAACTCTGGACCGTCTCTTGTCGCAGTCACAAGCATCTAAAGTCGACATTCTTTGGTGAGACGCATGTAATAGACAGACCCTCCCTATGGCACAGTCTCTGTCTCCTGGACACTATAACATTAAAGGATATCAACAAAGATTCTCTCCGTCCTCTTTTTATTTTCTCCTCATGAATATTCAGCCGTGGAGTCTTAGATGTGTCTTCTGTGAGTGGGAGCACAGGTGGATAAGAATCTGTACATGAAAAAACAAATGAATGAAAGAGGAGCGTGACTGTCTCTAGGGCTCTATACCCACACCTTCAGCATCAACACGGCCTCGGGGCAAAATGAGTGAGAGCTGCAGATTTGAGGAGTGTAAAGGAAGCTAAGAGGCATTCAGTAAACACTCAAGGTTAGTTTTTCATCTCATCCCTTAAACATACATTCCCTCTGAGTATGGCCTGGGTGCTGATGTGTTGCAGAGTCCCTCTTCTGACCATTATTGTAGTAATCGATGTATTAACGCAAGCAATGTATTATTAACTCACTTATATCGCCATCCTGTATGCGTCCCCATGACGCCATACACCTCTCTACATGCATTATATATGTGTAGATGTACATTTTGATTGCCTTCCTCACAGAGCTTTGTACTGTACCACTGAAGTAGTATATGGCTATAGATATATACACTCACCAGCCGTCAATGCAAACAGCTAATCAGCCAATCACATGGCAGCAACTAATGGTCAAGACGACTTGCTGAAGGGGGGGGGGGATATTTCCAATCTATGACACCAAGAATTAAGGCAGCTCTGAAGGCAAAAGGGGTCCAACTTGGTACTAGCAAGGTGTACCTAATAATGTGAGTGTATATGAATGCTGCCGTTCACCGGTCTCTCACTTTAAAGGGAGGGTTTACCCCCAAATCAAAAACAGATATTTTAAATGTTTTTTCTAACAATATTTTACAAATTTTAATTACACAATCTCTAATTGGCTGATCCATCTGGACATTACAGGCATTTCATAGCACACTTAGTGTCTTTTCAGTGGCATTCAATGTGCCATTACAAGAATTCAAATGAAGGTAGAAAAAGTAATGGGATTGCAGGGAAATGAATAGTCATCAAGTACTCAAAATCATTCATAAGCTCCCTGAAAAGTGTCAGTGTCACAACAAGCATAATTTGTCTCGAAATCATCCACTTCCTATTGTGGAATGCATACGATTGCGCTTCTGTTTAAAATCTACATTTTCTTTCCATGCATTGCTTAAAGGGACATTTCACCACAAAATCAGAAATACATATTTTTCCTCTTACCTGTAGTGCTGTTTATCAGTCAAGATTGTTTGACACAGCGTCTCAGGATGTCAACAACAGACCCATCCAGGATACTTAGCATGTAATAAGGAGATGTGAAAGTCCACTAACTACGAGGCGATATATGACGAGTTCTGAGTGAGAATTTGCTGGAAAAGTACAACCAACCTATCTGGAAACAATGAACTGCTCATCATACAGACACATGACACATTAAAACAGGATTGTTTGGGAACCCAGAATGTAAACTTTGCCAGTATTAGTGGCTCCATCTGGCCACCCCTATATAAACATTTCTGGGGCACCACTGGGTGGGTGTAGTGTTGAAAGAAAATACATGAAACTGCTCACAATAAGGTCTGTGGATTATTTTCAGTGAGCAGGGCATTTTCTGGAAAGAGACATTGCTGTTGAGTTTTTCAAATGCATTTTTTAGCACTTTGAGCACCACAAGCTAAGTGCCATCCAGCTCCATTATGTTGAAGAGAAGGCAGACATCTCTATGGCCGATATCTCCAGCACTCTGCAACTCACACCAAAACAATCTAGACTGATAAACAGCACTTCAGGTAAGAGGAGAAATATGTATTTTTGATTTTGTGGTGAAATGTCCCTTTAAGCAATGCATGGAAAGAAAATGTAGATTTTAAACAGAAGCGTAATCGTATGCATTCCACAATAGGAAGTGGATGATTTAGAGACAAATTATGCTTATTGTGACACTGACACTTTTCAGGTAGCTTATGAATGATTTTGAGTACTTGATGACTATTCATTTCCCTGCAATCCCATTACTTTTTCTACCTTCAGTTGAATTCTTGTAATGGCACATTGAATGCCACTGAAAAGACACTAAGTGTGCTATGAAATGCCTGTAATGTCGAGATGGATCAGCCAATTAGCCATTGTATCTACGCGTGCTATTCAAATTCACTAGAGTGAAATCAAAATGGAGTGTGTCAGAAAACACTCATTTATTGCCACAGCCTACCTCACTATTCCGCAAAGCGGTAAATCCACCTACAGTGCATGGATCATCACACATCCTCTAGTGTGTGATGAAGGGAGGCAAAGTGGAGGTCACATGTGAATGTTAGATATTTAAAATCTGATAATTCCCCCAGACTGTTGCAGGCAATCTGCTTGATTCGTATGGTTTCAAAATTCACACATCAGTGGAGGACTCTACAGTAGAGTGTGTAACCAAGTTTTTACTTTTTAGTATTCTGGATCATTTGTGTCTTTCAGGTTAACTGGTTGATGAAAAAAAGCTTTTATATCCCCATTCACATCTCCACCTTGAAGAAAAGACTGAATCTAATCACTCTGACCTGCATTTGGTCATCGACAATTTCAAGAAATTACATCATGAAACTGTATCTTAACAGCTTAATGAAAGTAGCAGGAGTGCACTGGGTTCACATGCCTAAACTGTAAAAATTAAACTGTATAATTCTCTTCGGAGCCTGTTGGACCAGTACCTAATCGTTCTTTCTCCATGATGGGTCAACTTGAATTCATAATTGTATAATTATAAGAAACTGAGTTGATTTGAACAACTGACCTCAAAATAGGCAACTCAAATGGCCTCTGTGAGCTTTCATAATAGACAATTAGCATTGTCTGTGTATCTGCCTGTTTTGTGAATCCTCCTTTGGCCGTGTCCCCTACAGTCATGGAGCTTCAGGACTTGGCATTTGAACATGGGCCCTGGAAGACACTGGCTAATTAGTTCCCGAGGAAGGAGCAATCCATCTTCCTTAGGAAGTGATGTGTCCACTCCTGCAGCTGTGGTCAGTGCACTTTAAATGAGACCGTCTTCAACTCAGGAGACAGAGAGCGAAGTAGAATAAACAATACACAAACGGCAGGGATTTTTATTTTTTCTTCATACAGGCCACATCCTTTGCTTTCCTGATAGCACTGTCGTGATCAAAGTCAGTTTGAAAGGGAAAGATTAAAACTTCATAATTTGTCATTTTTCCGTGTTTCTACCTTTTTCCCCCCGATACATTTCCTAAAGAGTTGATCTGACTGAAAATACAGAAATACAATTGAAACAGCTCGATTCTTCCTGCAGCACTGGAATTCATCTGAGTATCAAAAGCCTCTCTCATGCTCTCAAATCTTTCCAGCCAATTGAGAAAAAACTCATACTATGAATGCTGCACAAGTGCAGGGAAAATGTTAGTCCTGAAGCTCAATGACTGTGGAGTAGACGGCCAACGAAGGGTTCACAAAACAGGCAGATAGACAGATGATGCTAATAGTCCATTAAGGAGTCTTTTTCTTTTTTAGATCAGTTGTTCAAACAACTCAACAGTTATAAATTCAAGCATCACGGGGACAGTGCAGTGAAGCACTGGTTCAACAGGCTCCAAAGAGACTTCCTGATGTTACAGTTTTACTATTTGAATCCACCGCACTCCCAGCACTTTTTAGTAGGCAGTTGAGAAAAAAAAAATCATGATGTAATTTCATGAAATTGTCAAATTGGGCCGAGGTCAGGTCAGTGTAAACACCCCCTGAGATTGGGAAACATAGCTTGTGGGTGCAGAAGAGTTTACCTTGCTGGTCATGATCCATGTAAATTTGAAAGAGAAAAGGACCCTTAATTTATATTCTAATGATCTAATTATGAGAAGCGAGCATGTTTAACCATATGTGCATTACTGCTGTGCCGTGTTATTGGATTAATTTAAGCAAAAGTAATGTGGCCACTCAGAAATCCTCACATTCATGATTGAATGTTAGTTCTTTACACTTCAATATTTTAACGTGTTCATCTTTAAATGGCTTTTATTATTTAGATTTCTATAAATTACTAATGGCCAAATGTTGCAAAGAAACGTTCACAGTTGCAAGCCTGCAGGTATACAAGCTTTATGCCAACACGTCTGATATATAATAATTCAGTTAATGACCACACATCAAACCTCCACATGGGTGTTAAACCTGGCCAGCTAAAGCAGGGAGCAGTGTACTCAGAGTGACATACTTTATTTCATGTGGACAAATAAGATTGGGATTGGTCAAATAGCAAAACAGCCGATAAATACACAAATGTATGAGCATTAAATCTTTAGGAGTCTTTGTTTTCTTTTTGACGTATCTGTATGCTTAACCCAGTCGCCAGAAGTAAATGTTGAGATTATATGTTTCTGCAAACCATGGATACGGTACATTTGTGTGTTTCATGTGTTTTATATCAACATTTCTAAAGTGATGTAGTATATAAGTTGACGTGGTGGATGGCGGGACTCTTGCCAAGCTGCAAACCACTGCAGACCACTGTTGTAGACCTGAGCAAGCTGCATTTCCAGCGGCTTTTTAGCAACCAAACATGGGTGTTTTTTAGAGATGCATCGCTGCGTTTTCTGCCAAGAAAAGTGCTACCAAAAGCAGTTGTTGTTTACTGAGACATCGTTACGTGTCCTGCTGCGGTTGTGCCATCAAATTGGGTATATTAAACCAAAATATTATCTATTCCTAACCATTTATAAGTGTTTTTTTGTCCCCAAACCTGTCCACACGTCAGCAATGTTGAAATGTAAAGAAAGGTAAATTCTAATGTATCCACTACATAATAACATACAAATGTAACATATCTATTATTTGGCGAAATGTACAGTTAGCAATTTGGTTGGTACGCTCAATACAAAATAGAGAAATGAATAATGGTGATTTGGCATGCAAGTTAAAGAGGATGGAGGAGGTGCTTTTCTCTGGTCTTTACACCTCGTTTCCACTTATGCATGTGACGTGTGTCTGTAGATTTGTAACTATGCCCTTGATGCCTCTAGTGTTCAACGCCAGGAAGTGCATTTCTTTACGGATGGATAGAAACCTGGTAGAAACTACTTGTAGTCGTGGAGGAGAGGTACCCTGGAAATCCAGAGTTCTCTCTAGAGCAGAAATTTGAATTTGCTCAGCGAGTCACTCTGGCAATCAGTAATGATGCTCATTACCCATGCACTTGGGGTCGAGCTGCACCAATCACATCGGTGTACCTGATATAGGCGGGCCAGAGGCGAGCTAAACAGATGACAACAGCGCTGCGACGACGAAGTCCGGAATCAGTCAGTAAACACTGCAAGATGGCTACAGATGAACACCAGTTGAAACAGCTTTGGCCGCTACAATGAACGAGTTAGACTTGGCTTTTTCTCTAAAAGAGGAACAGAAGACGGCGCTCGAGTCTTTCCTTTGCAAGAAGAAGTACTCTGCTGTTTTGCCGACCGGATACGGCAAGAGTCTAATCTACCAGTCAGCTCCGCTGGTAGCTAAGCGTATACGTCACCCCGTGTATTGTTCTGATTGGTCGTAGTGTTATCCAATTGCGTGCAGTGATATTTTAAAATGCATGCTTGGCGCCGCCCCTCGAGTTGGGCCATTTGCATTACTCATAGCCAGACCCTAAATCTTTCTAGATTTGGGTCTGGATTTCTTGGCTAGAGGAGAGGCTAATTTTGTCCAGTAATTTGCCATCCAGTAGTTTGTAATCTGCACTTGGAACATTACCAGGACTAAAACAGAACCTGCCAGGTACGTAACATGTTTTGTGGAATATGTAATTAAAAAAAATGTATGAATGGCTGACCAAGTCATAATGACAATCTGACTGTAAATAATGCATCACCATATTTTAGCAGAATGACATTACTCAGATTCACAATGTGTTGAGACATGTTCTTTTTAATCATACAAACTCACTTGATATTCAACATGCAACTGAATTGAAGAAAACTAAAGGTTAGCAGCCTGTTAGCTTAGCTAGCACAATGTCACACGATCTCTCCGAAATCCAAAGCAAAAGTTGAATTGTTTTTAACATTTTCCAGGCAAATTTCAGACAGAAATTTTACAGGGGGAGGAGTCATATTGGATATCAAGGAGATTCCCATAGGATTGAATGGACTTCCAGTTAGAACAAGGCATTAAGGTTAAACACACTATGCAGGATTTTCCTTACAACAATCTATAGACTCATACAGAAGTAAACCCTCTCAATCATCACTTATGACCCTTTAGAAGTGTGTAGTGCTTTATTTTTCTGCAGAGACTCCGCCCTCTGCCTGTGTTTTCTTACTTTCTTATCATTGTCTGTGTTCAGGATGTGTATGGCTGTGTACCCTCACAATGCTCAGGTGAGGTCAGGGCTTCATAAATAGACTGGGACCAGGTGCCAGACTGCAAACAGCATGCATCCAAGAGGCTCGGCGCCAAAACACTGCAAATATAGTGAGGCGAAATGCCAAACGAGAGTAAATCTGGGGTTGATTTTTACTTTTACTTTTGCTGGTTGTAGAATAAAGAGACTCAAAAAACCAGGATTGGACATTTAGGGGTTTACTCACAAGGAAGCCAAAGAATAGTACATCATGATAATTTATAGTCTCTGACAAACAAGTTGTATCAGTTGACACATCTACAGCTTTCCCATACATATTTAAAGGTTTTCCTGTCACTTGAGCTACTGTTTCCCTGTTATTCAGACAACCAGCTTTGAGAACAATTGCTTTTCCTCACATAACTAAATTTGGCCAGAATCATGCCAGGTCATTTAGGTAAAGTCACATCAGGATATTAAGTTCATGCCAGGTCATGTACACCATATATTCACACAATAAGAGTTTATGCCAGGTCATCTACACTATATATTTCCTCCTCAGGGGGTTGTCCGACTCCCATCAATCAATTACACTTGTAAAGTGAGCAAAGTTAATGATATTGCACCGCCAGTCTTCGATGGTGATGGCAAGAATAAAATGCGTGCTGGTACATTTATTTAAGTGAATTAGTGATTAATCACCCTCATGCATGAATCATACTGTACATCAGTATTAGCCCATGATGATGATGATGGCATAGATAAGTAGAATTGAAAGGCAAAGATAGCATATTAACAATATTTGAGAACCCCCCCCGCCCCCCCTCTGGCTTCCCTGACTGTAGTTTGCTTGTTATCTTACAGCCCATACAGGAGCATCATCTCACATTTTCAACCTTACAATTCAGTGAAAACAAACAGTTAATGTGACAGGATGATTAGTGTGTCATGATAAATTTATGATCAATTACATGCCAAGCATTATAACATACAATCAACACAACAAAAAAGGGGACACAGAGAATGGTATTAAACCATGCAGAGTGGTGATAATCGTTGCCTGTTTTGCCATCGCTGCTGTCTAGACTGTCAGAGAATATCAGTATTAAATTGCAGATCTGAAACCTAATCCCAATAAATAATATTTGGATTGCAACATGACTGACAAGTCTGGCTTTAGCCACGACTGGATTTTGTTCTAATTGTTTTCAATACGTATATTAGACAAAAAACAATTATCAAATCCAGTGTTGCAAAATAGCAGGGAATATTGTGTATTCTGCAGCCTTGTCATTATTAATGTATGAGAGTGTTGCCTGTCTCTATTAAATGCAATTAAATATACCATTCATCCTTATGATGCTATTAAACTATGATGATTACACTAATATGGTTACATGTTAAGTGTGTAATATGAGTTTCATTTATGCTTTGATCAAAATTTCATGTATTCTACCACAGCATGAGCACAGTATGTGTCCATTTAATATGAAAATAAGCTTTAGGCTTATTATGTATGGCTTAATATTATCTCATTTTGTCAGTACTCCAGAATGAAAAGGACATGTATCTCCAGTGTTTTGTGTGGTGCAGTACAATGAAAACACATTCCCTTATCTGCCATTTACGATCAATAGGCAGCTAAAGGCATTCAGACTGTGAGGTTGTGTCTTTGCGTCAATACATTTGACACAATAATATACACTGAACGTGGTCAGAGATGCCATCCCTGAATGCAGGGAAGACAAAGCGGCCCATCTGCAAGAAGATCTGAGGTTCAAGCAATCAAAGCTGACTAAAGGCATTAGCAAGTAATGAGTCAGTGGGTGGGGGATCTTCTCCCATCTAGAGTTATTGGATGAGGTCTGTTTGTGTAACTTCTAATCCTCAAAGTGGGAGTTTATTGAGGAGAAAATAAGTTTACTGTAGGAAAACTATAAGTGTGCATTTCAAGCATGAACTTGAATGGCTTCTAAATGCAGAGAGGGGACGGCAGTTTGCCTTATCCAAATTGCCTTTGCACCAATGCATAAAAGTCAACTTATCCATTAAGCAAATAAAGGGATGTGCTGTGGTGGTTCACCTCAGAATGGGAAAAACAAAATAAAGGGCTTTCCTGACATGACATTTGATTATGTTGTTTTGGAGGAAATATGTTAAATTTAAATGGCAGTTTTTAATATGCGGGAGCACAAATCTAAACAACACATGAATTTTAAAGTCATTTGGTGAAGTACAGGGCATCTTTAATTTGCTACTGTGGTTGAACTTAGCAATTAAACTGTTATGATTTTTGAATCTGTCTGATGACTGATGTGCTCCTTCTTCTGAAGTAGGCTTTATTAGCAATAGGACAAAAATACATCCCCCTTGTTAAAATGCCATTCTTTTTATTCCCCCAGGTCTTGACCCAGAAGCTCTCCAAACCTTTAACCAATAAATTATTGAAAATAAATTGAGCATAGCGTTAGTTCTGGCAGGACTCAACGTCCTGATCTCAAACAGTCCAATAAACTGATGGAGCAGCCGATTGATAGATCACGATTCTTTTCTATTCAACCAGTTGGCAAATCTCACTCAGGACGTCCTATTTAAACTGCTCTGGCCTGCCTACTGTTGCTGCTTCCTCTGCAAGCTGCTTTGCAACCTGCCTCCATCCCAGCTCCTCATTTTCATGTTGTGTCTGACTTATCAATGTCATTTCTGTTTGTCATTGATGCTGCTCTGTTGTGTTCCTGGGGGGTCTTTGCTGTGCTCTCTCTGCCTTAGGCTTTCCATGTAGGTGCATGGAAGGGCAGGGAGGTTTGCTCTCTCTGCCTCAGGCTTACCTTGTTTACACCTGGAAGGGCAGAGAGGTGTGCTTTGTCTTAAGGCTTTCCATGCAGGCACGTGGAAAGAAGGAGAGGTTTGCTGTCTCTGCCTCAGGCTTTCTTTGTTTGCACATGGAAGGGCAGAAAGGTGTGCTTTGTCTGTCATAAGGCTTTCCATGTAGGCATGTGAAAGGGCAGAGAGGTGTGTTCTCTTTGCGCTAAGGCTTTCCGTGTATGATTGTGGAGGGCGGAGAGGTGTGCTCTCTCTGTCTTCAGGCTTTCCATGTAGGCATGTGGAAGGGCAGAAGATGTGCTTTCTCCACCTTAAGCTTTCCACGTAGGCACATGTAAAGGAGAGGTGTGCTTTCTCTGCCTTAAGGCTTTTCTCGTTTGCACATGGAAGGGCAGAGAGGTGTGCTCTCTCCGCCCTAGGATTTCTTCGTAGGCCTAGGAAAGGCAGAGAGGCCCAAGAACAAAGCCATACCACCAGATATAATACTGCAATGGGAAGGTTTTCTATGACTAAAATTATCCTGACTGAAGTACATCTTGACAGTGCATTTTAACTGCAAAGCATTTGTAGCACTTATTTTTGGGACAAGGAAATTCACAGACCAATTCCTTGTGTGATCATCTCATGTGATGCTGCTCAGCCAATCAAATCTGTGCATTCTAGTAGCCTATGCACAAGTGAGACATTGGAGAGAAAGACAGGAGACGACGGTCAGAGACAAAACAGAGTCAGAGAAAAATAGTTTTACATGGCATTCTCTAAAGAGAAAGAAGTAGTATGCGAAAATAGAACTTCTTATCAAAAATGGACAGATGGTCATTCTTCCAATGGCAATATATGTGCATTTATGCGAAACACTTAATGTTGAAAGTGAAAGAAAGTGAAATCAAATCAAAGACCTGCAGTCTTTGTGCAAAGTGAAGCATCACCACGAGACAAAGCACAGAGCCTCTTTTGAGCAAACACACCCACTCATATCTGAACTAAGGGCACAGAAAATTTCATATAAATCAATTAATTTTGTTTGTCACATGAAATCATACAAGGTAGGCCTACAACTCCAATGTTATGGTTCTGAACCATAGTTGGACATTAGACTGGCAGTTAAAAATGAACAAATCGCCCACAGCCTTAATGTGACTTCCATTAACATACTTGAGTTTTAAGGGTCAATGAATTCAGTATAAGTACTAATGTAGTGGAATGATCCCTGGCTACACACAACCTTGTCTCAGCACTGTAGAGATCACATTTACATACTCATAGTTTGCAACGGTATTCATTTTAGAGATTATTATGGTAAAGAAACATTTAGTATGTGAGCAGTTCAATCATGCGACTACATGTATCTGCGAAATGTTCATTAACAACATATTTCATTTGTTTGTTGAGACAATATCTGATCTTTTAAGACAATATCTGCTTGTAGGAAGTAAAGCTTTGTCTTTTTCTATGGTTATATTTAACGGCTTTAGACAGGTCATGTTTACTGTAACATTTAAAGGTCAAGTGTGTAAAATTTAAGGGGAGTTAGTGGTATTTAGCGGTGAGGATTGCATTGTTCAGGAGGTTTTTATGGGAGACAATTTATCCACAGAGGTCTTTTCCTCTCCACCCAAATGGACCCAATAATTAAACCACTGAAATTGCTGAATAAAACAAATCAGTGTTTCTCCGACGCTGTTTGGCATGTTAGAGACGGCCCACTAGCCCAGGACCTGCTAATGACTGCTCACTGTTTTCTGTGATAACTTAAAGCTGCAGTAGGTAGAAAGCCTGAAAACGGTTGATTTTTGAGTCTCATTTGAGTTAGATTTCGTTCATCTCCGCCCTGAGCCCCTCCTACCAGACGAGCACGCGAGTATTTTATCCTCCTTGGTTCTATCTCTCCTCCGGGGCTCCGGGGAACCGAGTTCTGTCTTCTTGTTTTTGGGTTGTTTAGCCGTGTAGGCAGTTGCTGTGCTGGAATAGCTATTTTACCTGGTGCACTGTTCGCCGTTGCCACTTGCTCTCCCCTTCTGCCGGCGACACGGGAACGTGCATATGCAGTAGAACAGCCAATAGGAACGCAGTGGTCTGAGCTGACCTTTGATTGGTTGATGCACATCGGCACGATACTGATTCTTTAGAGGCTGAACACAGAGCCATGGTGAGGTGCAGAAACCTATTGTTTGTCTCAGACCACTTGATTTACATTATGCTTAGAGGATATTATAACATTTTTACTCAATTATACCAAAACAATGTTGCCGACTGGAGCTTTAAGATCCAGATGTTCAAGACAGTGGCTCCGGCAGCCGTAATCCTGTACGCACTGAGCATACATATTATGTAAATGATTTATCATCCCATTCTGAAGATAAGATTGTGACAAAATGCATTTTTTGGCTCTGTCCACCTACTATACGCAAATACATTTGGATGCTGGCGCTAAAATGTGATGCTAGCAATATTGTGTTACTTATCTTGTGCGCTAGCTGGCGAAAGTGGTTAGAAATGACCAAAGGCTACGGTGTTGTATGCTATTGTATGCTATCATTTTGCTGGCTGTTGTTGTCAGGCCTGTTGGCTTGTCTTTGAAATGCATAGGCTAATCAGAGTTTCATGGTGGTATTGTGTTGGTAATGTTCATTATATAAATAGCTCATTCCAAGCTAATGAAAACGCAACAATTCTTTATTTCAGGTGATTATACACTAAAGAAAATATACTTTTCTCTCTTCATCTTTTTCTAACTGTAGCAAAAGTAAAACTTGACGACCCTCCTATGACTTAAATCAGGCAGAAAAAAATGTAGCTCTTCCTTCACGTAAGACAAGTTATACCTGTTAACCTAAACTAATCTAATTATATTATGTATTTTTCTTTACGGCATAATTGGAGAAAAAATAAGAGGTATATCAATGTAATTTCTTTGATATTCAGGGTTTAAGATTGCACATTAGCTTCATTGAACTTGCGTCTTCTGCACACTTACAAAAATATTATATCTGATAAATGACTGCAAGGTTTAAAGGAAACTCATTATCCTCCTTCCAGTCCACTGTTCTTTCTCTCTTTCTACTAATATATATATATACTATATATATGTGTGGTGTGTGTTTGTGTGAGAGAGAGTGTGACAGAGAGAGGGAGAAAGAGGTGGGAGCATAATTACATGCTTTCAGGCATAAACAAGCAAAGTGGTTACAGTATTGCTTTGGTGGAACTGAATTAAAAATTCCCTCTTTATCCCTCCATCACCCACTTGACACACACAAAATTATATTTTCTTTTAAGATGTGTATTGACCCAGATGCTGCGGCAGTCTTGTTCTCAGCAAAATAATTCAGATGACACTCTGTATAGGAGGCTGCGATGTGCCTGTGCGATGTGGCTAAAATGCTGTGCTAAATATGTTTACCTCCGTCAACAAATGAGGTTACATTTTCACTGGTCTGTTGTCGTCTGTCTGTTAGCCAGATTTCCCAAAAGTTAATTAGTGGATTTAGATTAAATTTGGTGGCAGATGGCCGTGGGCCCAAGGTTCAGTTGATCAGATTTTGGTGATGTCTGGGTCTGGGATGACTGCCACTGGACAATTATCATTTTTTAGTCATAACTATAATGCTGTGTTCACATGTCTGTGGGGAAGGTTCAACTTGAACAGCTCCTAAATAGAACTACATTTATGTGCTACAGTATGCTCGTATTCGGATGACAAAATCACATCCAGAAGAGAACCTTATGCCTGGTGCTTTGATGTGCAACGCAACTGTCAGGGTCTGGGTTTCAATCCGAATGGTTTAATCTTTCTCATTTGCTTAATTAATGGATGGTTGTCTTCTCTCTGATATGCAGAGCATGGCCAAAATGTGTCAGAGTTGTTTCAGTATATTTCTCTAAGTGTTGATATAAAGGCAATTTCAATCATGACACAGTTACTCATGATAATCCACAGAACTCATTTGGAACAGTTAGAATTATTTTTCATCAAAGTACGCCTGCCAACTGTCTGTCGCTCGCTGCACAGAAGGACGCCTGCCAGTGCTCATTGAAGACACGTGTACAGTTGTGACAAAACAGAAGTGGAAGTAAAGAGACATTCTGTGTGCCCAAACCTGTGGGGAATTTTCTCAGACTAATTAGATTTGGCCCTGATCTGTTTTATCACATTAGTTTATGTTGTTAATATTCTTTCTCACTACTGGCCTGAATATGTGATAGTTTTTCATTTTTCTGTTTTTTTCTATGTAATAATGAGACATTATATGGCAGGTTCTGGGGCTGAAAAATTAAGCCATCGGGGGAAGTACAAAAATCTGCAGTTCCTTGAATGGCCACATGAGGCTGCCTCCAAAAGCGAGTCAATCTCCATAAACACTGATGTAAAAATGCTCAAATTTACAGCAGAATTAATTATGTTTATACAGAAAAACAGTTTTAGTTTTTATGTCTTTATGACAACTGTCTGGTGGGGTGAATTTTTATTGACGCAGAGATGTGACGTGCACCTCCGATAAAATTGTAACCGATAAAATTGTAACCATGTCGAGGCAACGCAGACCCAACACAGACCGCAAGAGCTATGATTGGTCCTTCAAACTACATCATTTCACTTCCTGCTGCAGTAACACAACACCGCCATTTTCAAAAGTCTCCATTGTGATCAGTTGTGTTCACACCAGTTGTGTTGTGAGTTTTGATTAAAAGATGGATGTAATAATGCAATAAGAGCATTTGTTGTTCAATGACGATCATTTTCAGCTCCAGCAACAGTCTTTCTCTCTCGGTCGCCATCTTCACTGTGACTAGAGCAAAGCTGGAAGATAAAAACAATAAATGAGCAACGACCATAGATGTCGCAGAGTCTAGGTAGGTATATAAAAGGAAAAGATTGTGGTTTCGGTCAAAATAACATCGCACAGAACGTAACAGTGACGTAAACGTTTGTACATTGTGTAGTTAGGTAAAGTCACGTAACAACATTGACTTTTGGTTTCACAAGACAAACGTCTTCACTAACTTTGTGCTGATATTGTTTTTCTGTTGCCAGCAAATTTGGTGTCCACCAATATGTTGTAATATGTTGTAAATAGCTTGTGTCCATTGCACATATTACTATGAGACCAGGTTGGCTCACGAGACATTTGCAGTTTAGCAGACAGGCACTGAAATTAAGTGGCTATGGTAACATTTGGCAGTGTAGCACAACAACCAGATGCATGCAGAAAGTCATGCATCCTAATAATATACACCGCAACACTAAAACATATGCACTTATACTACAGTCATGCGATAAATCCTTCATGGCAGTTACAATTTACTTTTTCTTTTAAATATGTTTTAAAGAGGTGTTGATGAAGGCCAAAAGGTGTAGCATCAGTTCAGTGTTAGAGGATGACAGGCAAAAATAAGCCTTGTAAAAAATATATATATTTCTGAACAATTTGCTAATGTCAACTTGCCGTGAAAATTAATTGATGACAATTTGGCAGTCAGGGAAAGTTTTCCAAACAAGCAGCGAATGTAGACACTCACATAGTAAGCTGTGTTTTGGCTTATACTTGAGGATAAGTGAGGAGGCTCAGGCAAAGATTAGTTTAGCCCTTGTGTGGGCATTTATTGTGACACCATGTGCAGCAGCAACCAACATCTCAGAGTGGCCTAATCCACCTGTGGGGATTAGGGGGTGTATATGTACATACGTATAAACACATAATTAGGCCAAATAAATATTTATAATTCATGCAATCCTGCCCACAATAAGCAATTATAAAACCAAAAATCTATGTAGCTGTCACCGTCAGGCAAACACCTTTTTTTCCACCACCCCCCTCCACCTGAAACATGGTAGAACCAGGAAGTATAAGTGGACATGAGATCCTGGACACAACCCTTTTAAAATCATTTATTTTCTCTACACAACAGGCCTGTATCCCAGGATTTAGGCCAGCTGGCTGAGTGTCAGAACTGCAACTTAGAGGAAGACCTGAAAAAGCCTCAGGACTACCTGTAACGACGCCTCGCTCTCGGTAGTCACGTGATTGTGGGCGTGCCGAAGCAGGGATCGAAACATTGTGTCGGAGCATTTCATCTCCAAAAGATGGACACTGTGTCGAGCAAACTGGCTCGAGCATCACTACCAAGCATCAGACAGCCAGCTTGTTGTAACTACTTTGTATTTTGTGCCCTCTGTGTTTTCTAACAGACAATTAACTGAAGTGTTGGTGTGGTAACAAGGAAAAATAGGTCAGTTGGACCAGTAGCACGATTGTTCTGGTACCTAACCTGGCTACTAGCTAACATGGCCTGGTAGCAAATGTTAGACATAGCAAATGTTAGCTGTCTATATTAGCCTGTGCCGGCGATTATGTTTTTATGGTAACCAGGAACATAGGTCGGTCGGACCAGTAGCAGGATTGCAATTATGCCTAACATGGCTGATAGCCAACATGGCTTGATAGCAAATGTCAGCAAATAATCAAAGTCATGCTGTCTATTTTAACCTGTGCTAGCTAATATGTTATGATGATACAAGCATTTAAATAAAGTTTTGTTATGGTAACCAGAAAAATAGGTCGGTCGGACCAGTAGCAGGATTGCACTGGTATTAGCCTGTCTCTGCTAAGATGTCATGATGATCTACCTGTAGTACTGTATCATCAACTAGATTTCATTTTGTTTTGTGGTTACATGCACTTCATAAGCAATATTGTGAGGACTTGTTTAATTCCTACTTTGCCTTAAACCACCAGACCTCTTTGAATATCTGACAAAATCGGAGAAATGGGCAGGAATTCAAGGTCTGAAGTCAGACTACTCAACTTTTGGAAAGGCAAAGATTAAAGTGGTCTAAGCTCTAATTGCCCAATCAGGCAGACTTTCCATTTGGCTTTCACCCTCTTTCCTCACATTAGGCATTTATTAGAGAAAACTGCCTTAAGAAGACACTTTAACAGTTAATATGCAAATCTGTAATGTCTGTACTTTAACTGGAATAGTTTCCCAAGTGTTTACCTCCAAGTGAGCATACAAATATTATTAATATTAATGCATTGGTGATAGAAAAAATAAGAATCTAAGGTGTGCCCTTGGAATTTAACATTTTTCTAATTACAGGCCAATTGATATTTACAGTTAACAGAGAACTAAATGAGATGCTGTACTACAAGCATCTTTTTTTTTTTTTACTGTATTAGCAACTCATAGTCCTTCCTATGGTCATCAAATACTAATGCTTTGTCACTCCCCTCTGCATCTGATAGTGACACACAGCGCACCCTTAAGTGATCCGCTGAGCAGTGAGAATGGCGTATACGTCACCATGACCACATGGCTTATACAAGCTAGTGTTGCAGCGGTATACGGGTTTCAGGGTATACCATGATATAAAGGTTGACGGTAATCATACCATGTGGCGGTTAGGTTTAGGCAATAAAACTACTTGGTTGGGTTTAGAAAAAAGATCATGTTTTGCGTTGAAATAAGCAAGTTTGTTATGTCACTGCACAGACACCATATGTCAGTTATGTAACATCTCATTAAAACAACACTGACTTTTAGTTTCACACGGGACACAAACTGCGGTCTCCTAGGTGAATGTCCGGTTTTGTTTGACCCCTCCACCTCCCCTCCCTCTGGCCCTATGCAGACTTTCTTGGGCTTCATACTACGTCAGTTGCTCTTAAGGTCAACTATGCTGCAGATGGTTGGAGTTTGTTGAAAGCCCGGTGTGTCTTCTAAAGAGGCTTAAGTGTGTTTTTGGTGTTTATATCACAGGCCAAGGGGCATGACGAAGCATCATTACATGACAACCCGGTAATAAGAGCAGGCTGGTATGCAATAATGTGTAAAGTTAAGCTATTGTAAGTGACCCTTCTCCCTCCTTTTCAAAAAGAGTGTGCCTGTATTTTTTATGTTGTGTGTGACATTACTGTATTAATGGCCACAAGTATTCTGAAAAGCCACTTGAGGCTATCACGCTGTCCAGTGAGTCATACGAGGCCAATCGCTCCAGGAAATACTTGTAGCTGACATAGATGTTTTATTTCTCTCTATCTACGTGTGCTGCAAATGAAGCGAAATTGTGCAGCTAAAGCACGTCTACAGCTGGTTCCAACCTGGTCAACCCCGCAAGCCTGGTCTTGTCCCATTTTAAGAAGTCACCCCTAATCTCTGGTGATGGTTCAGGCACACTGCAATGTGTTCCCCACTGGCAGACTTCTGAGTCGTCCCCCATGCATAATATCCATGCAATTCTGCTTCTGACAGATATGTGTTGTAATCTCTTTGAAAATGAGCATTTGCAACATGTAAGAGCCTCAAAGCTGCGGGTCTGAGAAGTGTGAGGGAGAAAATGACATAGAAAAACTGCAGTGTAAAAAAATCCCTGCCTGGAGTCTGGCCTTTTATCCATGTTTTCATACAGAGTTTGGTATTAATTTCTTTGAAAGCAGTTGTTGTTGTACATTTACTGTGGAAACATTTCTAATATTAAATGACTCGGTGTTCATTAAGTGGTCAAATTAAATCTACTTTTAATACAGATTTTCTTTGAATATGATCACCTGGAGGATTTCAAAATACAATAAGCCTGCCTTGTTAAAACAGTTGTTCAGTGTCATCAGGATACTGAAACAAACGTGCTGTCAGACCTGAAATTTTTTTTAAATCTGCATCAGGCTCTAATTTTGTGGGTAGACAGCAACTGTGCAACAAAAGGACACACTTCCATCTGACATATAAGCATCTGTTTTAAAGAAATATGTCACCTCCAAGATGCACATTGTCTCTCTTTCCATAATTTTGTCAAAAAAGTCCTTCTCTACTTTAATGTTTTTATTGGGGGAGACAAATGCCATGTCCGAAATATGGATGAGGACATGTCCCCTGTGCCGCCCCCAAAATCTACACCTATGGCTACAGAGCATTGCATCTCTCAACAGAGATGATGCATTTTGGACTGTGGGAGGAAGCCGGAGTACCCTGCAAACCCCACATGGTCTGATGCCCTCACCCCGTGTTCGAACCAGGAGCCCTCTTGCTGTGAGGTGACAATTCTAACCACTGCAACACCGTGTTATGATGTTAGTATGAACACATAAACTTTCACAAGACCCAGGAAGTATAATGTTGCCATGGATCCAGTGAGGCAGCAACATTATTTACACTCTGGAAAATTAAGTTTGCTTAATTAAGGCAAAGCTTTCGATTTACTGGTCCATCTACGTCCCAACCCTCACCTATGGTCATGAGCTCTGGGTAGTGACCGAAAGAATGAGGTCACGGATACAAGCGGCTGAAATGAGTTTCCTCTGTGGGGTGGCTGGGCTCAACCTTAGAGATAGGGTAAGGAGCTCGGACATCTGGAGGGAGCTCGGAGTAGAGCCACTGCTGCTTCAATTTGAAAGGAGTCAGTTGAGGTAGTTCAGGCATCTGATCAGGATGCCTCCTGGTCTCGTCACGTTAGAGGTGTTCTGGGAATGTCCTACTGGTAGGAGGCCCTGGGGCAGACCCAGAACACGCTCAAGGGATTACATATCTCATCTGGCCTAGGAACACCTCCGGGTCCCCCAGGAGGAGCTGGAAAGCGTTGCTGCAGAGTCTGGAATACTTTCGTCAACGTGCTGCCCCCATGAGCTGGCTTTGGATAAGCGGTTGAAAATGGATGGATGGATAATTTTAATTTTAATTTTAATTTAATTTAAATTTTTTGATGTGTACTTTTGGATGTTCTGACAGCTATGACTGAGTTACTGTGATATTGAAAAAAACTTTAAAAACTGGATGATTTTCAGGCAAGTTCCAAAGTGTTCCCATTCCTGTCCCAGGGCACACATAATGAGTTACACTGTGTGCTGCAAGTTACGCCTCATTTTTTATTTGACAAAATACTTTATTTTTTTATTTTCATTTTTTTAAAAAGTTGATGTTCAGGCATTAAATCATGCACCGCCATCACCAAAGTGTATTTGCTACAAGTTTGATTAAGTGCAAAACCTGAAGTCACAAACATCCTGCCATCACACTAACCTCTCATCTCTGTTGAGAGTTGCACATGCTCAGTACCGGTCAGGCACTGACACCCAGGCATGCTTAGGGTGCGCTACTCGTGCAGAAGTGGAGTGTTTAAAATTGTGATGTTTTATGGGAAATGCATGTGTTTGGGAGGTACTGAGCATACAACTGGATAAATAAGACTTGGAGAGTTTGCAAACGGATGTTTTGACAGGGCTTTGCTGTTACACAAGCTCCCCTTTACTTTAATTCATCAAGACTTTGATTTTGGATTCTTTGTTTACCATGGAGGCATGTGAAAATAACATTTTCTTTTAGAAATAGGGGTGTGCCATATCATCTCGTTCCTGATAATACCGGATAATATTTAATATCATATGAAAAGTGATGCTCGCAATATTTCGACTTGTTGACCTATTGACATCATACTGTTAGCGAAATTAGTAGTGACTCCACTGTGGTTCCAAATAGAGGAGCAACTTAGTGTGGAATAAACTGTGGCGTCCTGAATGTGTTAACGTTAGCTGTTAGCCGTTAGCCGTTAGCGGTGTCTGTAATAACTCAGTAACTCAATAAACGGTCCGTGAAAAAATATTTTTTCCAGCGGATGTCTTAGTTACAACATGATTCTACACAGTGATATAGCTACACAGTGATATAGCGACATGAAAAATGTGAGATACATTATATATGTAGCTAAACTCTGCTGGTTTTCTACCCAGAAGTATTTGTAAACAACAAGGCGATTCCCTCTATTGCTATGTGCACACGGGAGTCAAGTTATTGTGTCATAAACCAGTGTGTTGGGCTCTTACTACCACTAGATGGCACGGAAAAAGCGTCCACGAACGAGGACATCAGGTTTAAGTTAAGTAGAATAAAGTATAAGGTCAAGTAAACTCAAAATGTGATGCCCTCATATGAGGACACAGAGTCTAAGGAGGATATTATAATAGGGCCATATCACCTGCCCCTATTTAGAACTCAAGGTAACACAAGTTATCATTTTGGTGTGAAGCATTTCCTTAATCTCTTTAAGATTCACTCTCACAGCTCAGACTGCAGTTGAAGGCCACGTTAAGTAAGCTAAACCTGCCTTCCCCATATTTAATTTCAGCCCGTGTTTTTACAAGCCTCTGAACATGCCATAAATGTTTGCAAGCAAAATGATCAAGCAGAGTGAAAACAGTTTTTTGGGGAATTGTTAGGAAAGCAATATTGATCACAATCTGTCTCCCTCCAGAGCTCAGCCTGTCACATTTCACTAATGGAAGTGTATGAGGTTTTTTTTTCCTTTGTTTTTCAGATGTGATTGTCTTATTAAATATTCCTCACATGAGACTCTAAACATGAAAGCCATTCGGAGTGAGTAATGGAGATAATTAAAGTCAATCCTACTGTACCTGAGCAATTAAAGTGGTCAAAATTGCAAGACGGTTAATGGCCCGCTGGTCATTTACGTTGACGAGAAGACAAGTTTATATTCAGATCAAGGTTTCAGGTGATAAGAGGCAATTCCACTGCCACACATTTGGTTAGTAATTCACCCTGAGTAATACTTTGAGTAATACATAGAGACTATTGAAGGAGACAAGAGCATTGTTAAGCTGTGATATCTGATCTTCATGTACAGGCGCAGTGTCCTTAAAGGATCCCTCCCACACTTAATGACTTAGACGCCCCTATGAGAGAATGCATTACAGATGCCCATTGCACTGGAATGAAGCTGCCACCTACACGCCTTCCACAGCGAGCTGACAGTCAGCTGCTGGAAGTCATTGGGCTGTGTGTGGCTGACCCCCACATGTTTTTGTGGTGTGTCCAGCACCACCAGCTCTGCTTGGCCCTTGTCAGTGAGTTGGATGCAGGCAGGGAGAGAAAGCCTGAATCCAATACCAACATTAATTCACTTGTGTTTCAATGCATACCATGAATTGCATCACCCAAAATGTCCAACTCAGAGTGCATTACTATTCAGCACAATGACGAAGGAAAATGTCGAACACCGGTCTGACAAAGCTTCTTTTCACCTCCCCGGCTGATATACATATGAAAATTATATTTAAGAGTCTTTATTGTGATCGCACAATAGTTTTGTGTGAGAAAGAACTTGAAGCTCCAAGTTCACTTTATAATATGAATTTTCTGAAATCGCTGTATGAGTCTTTGGCAGGTGACACAAAGAGTTTGTACAAACGGTGCGGCCATTTAGGACGACTGCTGATTCTGCAGCAAGATTCAGGTATTGTCACCAGCAGAACGGGACAGAAGGGAGATGCTTTTCCATCCTTGAATATGGAAAAGGTATGTAATTCATATTACCTACGTTGCCCAGAATAAGGACTGATTCAAAGTCAGTCTTGTGCTCATTTCAGCGTTCTCTTAATGCCACAATTGATTTCTTGGTGACTGAAAGCAACAAATCTGTGCTCTCTTAGCTGATAACACTGCAGCATAAAAACTGCAACAACACCATATTAGTCACTCTGGACCTCAGTGTCTGTTCGGCCTGAGGTGGACAACATCCTTTCTGTTCGCAATCCTCTTGGCAGCTGCTCGTAATGCTTAGAAGCTAGATAGTTTTCTCTAGCAACCGTTCCCTCATGAATTCCCACATGATTGCATGAGTGCCGTTTTGCAGGTTGCATCGCTGGTTTGTGTACACAACTCGCTTTAGCCAATTGATTCATGTCATCTTGCGAGGTGGTTCCAGAGACAGATCCATCGGAGCCTTGTGTGCCACTCCGCACAATGGGCTCAGTATGTTGTAAGTGACATATATCTGTCCTTGAGGATGTTTTTAAGGGTTTGCAGAGTCAGGCTGATATTTGGGCTGTTCTTAAACAAGCAGAACTAAAGCTGTTAAGCATTTTAGTCTGAATTTATTGTAGCTGTGTTTTACATTGTGAGCCTAATTTGCCATAGGCAGTGTGCCCTGAGGAGAAGGGCGGCAGGATTACCAGCCGTTGCTCATCAGTTGTGAGTTTGCTGGTGTTTCTTCTAATTCTTTTCAGTTGTTTTTTCTTTGGGTGCTTTCACACCTGCCCAAGTTCGTTTGCCCCCTGAGTGCGGTTCATTTGGGCAGCTGTGAACACAGCAATCACACTCTGGTGCGGTTCGTCTGTGGTGTGTTCCGACCTTGATCCGAACCAATTAGTGTGCACCTCCTCCTGTACTGCCTTAATATGCACATTCAGCACATCCAGTGCATCAAAACATTGTTTTCTAGTTGGAGCCGCGCCTCGTTTTCAAACTGTATGCTTTGACTAAAATGAACAATGACAGCAATATAGTCCACGATGAGCAGCGCTAACATCAACCTGCGTAGTTGTCCCTCCATTGTGACATTAGAAAGTGTCACATTTATCTTGCAAGTGTACTCTTCTTCAACGTTTTGTTTACTTCCTAGATTTTTCCCACATGGAAATTCTGACCAATCAAGAGCAGCTTTCTCACACAAGGCATTTGATCTGGTCTGCTTGTAAATGCTGCTCCTTAGTTATCTGGTCTTTAGGTCTGCACTGTGTAAACTATATATATTTATTGACTAAAACTGGCAGACACAAACCAAGCAGGTCCACAAGCCCTTTGGTGCTTCATTGAAAGCAGCCAACACAAATGAGGAGTATGCTAGTTGCTAACGTGGGTGTGTGCATTTCTAAAGGTGGTGGTTATTATTTTCAGTCAGCAATGAAAAGGGTTCAAGTTAATGTGACTTTATCTGTCTATAGGTTTTTGTATCATAAAGTGAACTGCAAACTTTACTGATCCAAAACAACATAGGTTCAGCTGTTCTGAAAGTTCAAAACTATCAATAAATCAGCCTAGCATCCTCCTGCTCTCCCGTACTGCCCGGGTCGATCCTTTAGGACTGTCTGCAGCAGAGTGTGTCATGACCGCTGTCCAAGGTGCTGATCCTGGGACTGCCAAGGCTGCAGGATCTGTCTGGGGCGCTCATGGTTGTTGATGCGCTGACAGTCAGGATTCCCACCGCCAACTCTGAAGGATACAATGTTAACTGAACTCACAGGATTTGGTATCTGAGACACTGGTTTTGTTGGAGACAGTCTGGCAATAAATTCTGTCGTTTTTTTTTGTTTATTGTGCCATTTCTGCCAGGGGAGGTCCGCAGGGAGTCAAAATGTACACTGGCTGGGAGGAGGATCCAGAAATACCCCAAAAATATACCTGAGCAAAGGGCAAAAATGACGCCTTTTCACCAATCAGAGACAATTTGGAAAATGTGTCCTCACTTTCCTCAGTATTAAGTGGTGTGAAAAAGGCATTGAGGGCTCTTTTTGAATCACCATCCTGACTTTAAAATACCACCTCCAGCGCACTCAGTCTGAAAATGGTGTGAACCTTTTTGCTACAGTTTCCAGGTTGAACGACATGTTTCCTAAAAACGATGTGCCACAGGCTTTATGGTGTGTTTTCATTTGTTTGGTGGGTGTGTCAGAGGTGTTACCCAAGCCATAGTGATATACATATACCTGCTGTGTTATAAAGCCAGTGTGCTTACGTAAGACAAAATGGCGGTCAGCGCGCCACAGGGCTGGACAATCACCAGTTTCATCACAATACGATATTATGTAGATTCTTTGGACAATGATACGATATTTTCTGATAATACAAAGTCTGCCACGATATGATTTCTAGCGGCTAGCAGACATTTTGCCTCTTCTCATAGCTTAACAAAACCTTATTATTTTTCTTACTCACCGGTGGTTAAAGTCATTGAATCTCCTGGCAGAACAGCAGGGTTGAATTTCAGCCTGTATGCACGTTTTTTTCAGCCAAACATTGTTAAAACAGAGCAGCTAATGTTGCTAAATCAAGAAGCTAGCAGAGTGAGATGATCCATCCAGGTAGCGTTACATCGTGTTTTATCTCCTAACATCATTGTGTACATACGCCATGTGCTCCGTCTGTTGTCCTGTATTTCCTCCATAATCCAAAATACTTCCACATTGCTTATTTATTCCAGAGTAAATACTGTTATCCACATCGTCTTCCTCTCGGCTGCTCGACATCTGCCTGCCGCTGTTTGACAGTGACACAGACTTTCAAAATAAAAGCCCTTGCTAAAGATGACAATATGGATTGATGTTTTCACTTTGAATCAATGATATTGAATCGTCGATCATCAAATCAATATATCTATCCAGATGGATGGATCGTTACACCACTAATGGTTAGGGCTGAAATGTAGAGATCCTGCCAGAGAGAGCTTTTTGGCAGTGAACTGTGTTGGCGAACGTATGCAGTGTGCGCTCTGTGACCATCTCAGCCCATGCCAGTGAACGTTCATGAGCTTTTTAAAAATGGCGGTTGAGTTATGCTCGTTTTGTACAACTGTGACAAAGATATAATCCTGAATGGTCTGTTCATCTGTTGATGCGGAATACTACACTGACATCTGAGTAGATTTTTGATGTCGGACAGAGTTTAATTGATATAAATGTCTATATCTATGAGCACTATTTATTTGTACATATTTCCAGTGTAATGTAATGATAGTCAGTTTGAGAATGTATCAACAGTCAGATGAAAGTCAGCCATGTCAGCAGCACAAGGAGCAAAAATCAAAGTATATCTTCATAAATCAATGATCTCCAAAAAATCCATTCAGTCTCAAGCGCCAGCAAAGCTTGAGCTCTCCTGTTGGGTTAAGGCAACGATTAGGTTAATAAACAACTTTTTAGGTTACAGTTTTGCTAGCTTATCCAAAAACTGACGGGCTGACCCAGTCCAAGCTGTCATGAACCTGCATCAGGCACACAACACTGTGGCCCCGTTTCTACCAACATGAAACAGCTTCCATTCTGGTTCCTGGACCTAATTTTTAACCCTTCAGAGCATTTTGACCCAAAATAAATTGGTCCAGATCCTGAAAAGATGGCTCTGTACTGGAACAAAAAATAGCAGGTTTTCTTGACCTGAAGTGCAAACTGTGATGACATCAGTGGATGTATCATATTTCAAAGGTTGGAGAAAGAGGAATAACAGAATAAAAGTTTGCAGGTAGTCAGTGAAGTCTGTGATTTTGCAACAGTTGTTTAACTCAGTGATGCCAGACGTCGTCAGGCACCACACCAGGGCAAAACATTTTTAGGGAGTCCCACAGGGAAAGCATTAAGCAGCCTACATTTCTTAGACCATGGCACATGTGTGACACTCCTAGAGTATTTGAATATACATTTTTATTCAAATTTTCTTCTGACATGAGAAACACAGCTTACAATTGCTCCTTGATTTATTGTTTTTTGGTTTTTTTTCAGCAAAAGCTTGCGATTGATCAGTTATATAGTTGTCAATGAAACAAAGAAAATTCTAGGTGAACTTGACGTGAATCAGTATTGTATATCCACCTAATGTAGCATTAACCCTTTGACACCTTGATTGATTTTCTTTCAAAAACATGGGAAGAAGGCAGTGAGCAACATAAGACAAAATAGTCCCATGAAATGTCAAGAAACAGGTTAAAAGACAAAATTAAAATCAAGAAAATTAGTGAAAAAAGCAAGTTGATTTTTTAGTGATTTTCTAAATCTATTAATTTAGTTGCTAATTGCCTTTCCCCCATATCTTTGAAAGAAATTGTGCCAATTAGCTCAAAGTTCAAAGGTTTAAATATTTGTGAAAGGCGTCTGAAAGCAGCACAAGAAAAGTGATGTTGCTCCAGGTATTTAAGGGTTAACTCACAGCGCACATCCTAAAGATATATATACGGGGTTTTCAGTATATTTGTGGCAGCACACATATGTCTGAATTTTGCAGTGCAGTGTGATTCCCTGTGGATAATACAGCCAAATTTATAACTTTTGCCAACAGTTATTTCATCCTTGTCGGCCAGAAGCCACGCAGGGCAGGGTTGGTAATGCTATGGGTTGACAAACATTACCAAATTTTAAATTGCCAAAATACAACATCAACAAACTATTCACAACTGGAGGAAAAAGAAAAGACAACAAGATAAAACACGTCAACCTGTGTGAATCTGACCAAACCTACAGCTAGGAAAAAATCCCAAATGTGTGTGTGTGTGTGTCGTTCAAATTGACTTGAAAAACTTAACTTGTTGAGTTCGCCCACATGCCTGCAACTACATCAATAACATGACTTTGCTTGCCAAGCCTTTACGGCAACAGCTTCTGTGTGGAGGAGGTGCTGATCATTAGATACATCTTAATATACAATTGTAACAGTGCTTGCAATTGCCCCTTGACTCAGGGCAGTGAAGTGACAGAAAAATCACTTGTTACTCTAATCATTTAATTTGTATGTCAATGAAAATAGCATTTAATGTTGGTTATAACTTCTTGAAATAAAGTACTTGCTTTATTTTCTCTGTTTCACATTAAATATATGAATACTGGTGCAGTGGTTAGCATTGTCGCCTCACAGCAAGAGGGTACCTGGTTTGGACCCAGGGTGGCGGGGAGCATTCTGTGCAGAGTTTGCATGTTCTCCCCGTGTCAGCGTGGGTTTCCTCTGGGTACTTCGGCTTTCTCCCACAGTCCAAAGACACGCAGGTTAACTGGTGACTATAAATTGTCCATATGTGTGAATGTGAGTGTGAATGGTTGTCTGTCTCTATGTGTCAGCCCTGTGATAGTCTGGTGACCTGTCCACGGTGAACCCTGTCTCTCATCCAATGTCAGCTGGGACAGGCTCCAGCCCCTCTGTGACCCCTAACAGGATAAGCAGGCATGGAAAATGAATGAATGAATGGATATATGGATTATAGTTCAGGAAAAATGGCCTCAAATGTTTTTCTATCCCATTGTGGTTTTATAAGACTCCATCTGGGAACAGGCATAAAAACCATGCATCCATGTGTCACAGCCTACTATATTCCCCAGTCTCTGTTTAAACATATTAATTCCATGTTATCAAGTTAAACGTAGCCACCAGTTGTGTGCTCACCTTTAGTGGTTAAGTGTTTCTTTGGGCTTGCTGAACTTCATCTGAACTCTATTTACATAAAAACATGCAATTAGCCAAGGTGCTGCTGAGCAAATCAATGTGCATGCTAATACACAGTTAAAAAAGAGCTGTGTCCACCTGGTTGCCTGGAGTCTGTGACAAAAGGAAAATGTATCTCTGATGGCCCGGCGGCAGTCAGCAACACTGTATACTCACAAAATAGTGAAACAGGCATCACAATGGAGCAATCCAAGGGAACAAGCTCTTCATGATAACTGGGAAAACAAGAGGAATGAGAGGAGACAAAATAATCCTCACCAAGATGGAGTCGGGGCTATCTATGTGTCAGGTTTCCTCTTCCTTGGAATTCCTCACATCCTAAATGAAAAGCTAAAAAAAAAAGGTTTTTATTGATTTGTGCTTCTGCTACACGGACAACAGTAAGCACATGAAAACAGTATGTGGACTCTCACAAGACTGAAGACCCCTCTTTGTGAGGGGGTTACGTGCCATATGGACAGCACGTTCAGCTATGTCACCCCAGTAAATAGTTGTTGACACTGCCCTCTAGAGATGTGTGATAGCGCATTAGCAATGCTGACCTTAACCAGGGGAGCATCCTCTCCACTGTGTCAGCAGTGAGGGGAAGAAGTGTGGGGGAAACTCTCACTCTGCATTAACATGTGCTCAAGGGTTTGACTTTATATATCTGTGACAGTGTTTCCTTTTCACACTGTTGTCTTTTGAGGAGCAGCTTGTTCAACTTATTGTTCAGTTTGGTGTTTTCGCACAGCATGGCAACATCTAATAATGAGTGGAGTGTATGGGCCAGTGAAACCCTACCTGCTAGCAAAGAGCTTTCCTGGGGTTTCTCAATAGGTAAAGGTCTGCTGCTCAGATCAATACGAGTTTACAGCCTTGATATATTGAGTTGAAGCCCAGTCGCCTCAATAAGAAAGTTGGCATTGTACATTTCTGCAAACTATGGATATGTTGCGTTATTTGTATGTTCATTTGTATGACACAATTACATGTGTATGAGCTGAGGTTTTTACCAGGAGGAGGAGGGGATGGTGGACAGTGTGAGACATAGGTGAGACTGCAGCAGACCACTGTTCGAAACCATTAAAGGCAAGCATTTTTAAATGAGAGTTTGGGGCATGTCTGGCCATGTTTGTAGCAACAAAAGCAGGTGTTTTAAAGGGTAAGATGGGTATTTTTTACTTTATATTTATTTCTCAACTTAAAAAAATACAACATATACAAACATATTTGACTAACATCAAAAAAAAACAACCCCAAAAAACAAAATTAAAGAAATAAAAACAACTTTTAGCCTATTACATAAAATTGGCCAAGAGTAACAAAACATGGTGACTCACAGTAAATACTTAAGCTATTGGATGGTGAATTAAGGTGCCTACTCTCAAATGTATCATACAAACTTTGTCGTATCGAAGTCTCTCAAGGTGAATCCCTGAAACTAGTTCCCTAAGCCATCTACATGGCTTAAGTTTGGTATTTTTTAAACCTGGACCCTATTTTCTTGTGTTTTTGTGTCTTAGTGACCAATGGGAACAACAATTTCTGAAATTAGTTTTGAGGCAGCAGCAAAACAGGCTGCAGTGTAAGCATTTGGGGCATTGCCAATTTACGTCTACCAACTTTTCAAATCTGACATTGGACCCTATTTAGTTTTTTTAATTTTTAAAAAATTGTAATATTTATAATATTTTTGCAAGACTGCTACAGTCGGCTGCAATGTAACCACTAATTCATCATTTTGTTGAGGTTAGGGATTCCTACAATGAGGTTGGGTTTAGGGTAGGTTGTGGTTGAGGTTAGGCCTCCTAAGGGATTCCTGTGATGAGATTAGGTCTCCTCATAGTTTTAGGGTAGGCAAGTGGTAAGTTATCCGATAGTTGGGTTAGGTGAGCTTGGTTCTCAATTTCAAAGTGCAGGTCCAGTGAGGTTTTGGTCGAAGCCGTCTAGGTTGCGATGCTTCGGGGCTGCATACTCACGCCTGACTGGAACGGATGATTTCTTATCACTGTTAGTTCACATCGTCAATGTACGACTACAAACAGTGTTTGTTTTTGCCACTGACAGGCTCAGATTGTTATCTAAAGTGTCTGAAAATGTATGAAAGGCATCCCTCACAGAGATAGACCTTTTTGTTAAAGAGTAGGATCCTTTTTGTTAAACCAGAAACAGCCCTGAAACCGCTATCACCAAACCCACCAGACTTCATTTAAAAAAACAGTAATTTTATCACCATAAATTACACTTTCTTCAAGGTCGAAAGAGACAAAATAAAACTCCAAAAAAACCACCTTGGTTTGTTTTTCCACTGCTCCATTAACCACCAACTCAACTTTGGCTGAAATAAATCCTTAATTCGCCCAGTTACATGAGAAAATATGCTGCCTCTATATGCGCTAAAATGATGGTGTATTTAAATGGAGTCTGGTTGAATTGGCAGTTTCAATTTAGGAGTTTGTTTCTGGCTAAACAAAAAGGATCTTACTCGTCAACAAAGAGGTCTGTATCTGTGAGGGATGCCTTTCATATATTTTCAGACACTTAGAATAACAATCTGAGCCTGTCAGTGGCAAAAATAAGCACTAGTAGACGTACATTGCCGATGTGAACGTGCCCCAAGTGGTTATATAGCAGCCTATTTTGTGGCTGCTCGCTGCAGCGGTCTCCCTCATTATTGGACCATTTGATAAACTGTCATTCCCATTAATCACTTAGACACAGAAACATGGGAAATAGGATCCAGGTTGGAAAATATTGAACTTACCTTTAAGCCAAAACATGATTTTCCAAGTGGTTTTTGTGCCTACTCCAAACCACACGTTAACCAATGCAACATAAAATTGAGACGTAAAGAAACATAAACTTTCAACAAATGTACAAATGTGACATATTGGTGGTGTGCAGAAACATACAACATTTACTCTGGCGATTGGGTTGTGAGTCGACTTTGCTGAAAATGGCTTTATTCAACTGAATTCATGTTTTGGGGGAAATGGATTTGGCATGCTGGTGGCTGTCTTCCTGAATAACTTATTGCCCAGACTTTGAAAGAGAACCCCGAGGATCATTTCACAAAAGGCTTATAGTGCTGCAAACATCATTTCAGAGCAAAAGAGAGTAGCAGACCGGGGCTAAGGTGAAGCTGATTAAAATGACATAGCCTGAGGCACCTGTCAAAGTTAGGGCAGTCTTGACAATACTTGTGGCCCCGTTACTTTAACACTTCTCAAAATTTAGAGATGACTATAATGACAGAAAATACAAAAATCCCTATTATTTGAGTCTACTTCTATTAATGGAATGTGACTGATGTAAAGCTGGTTCATCTGTGTAACAGCAGGGGTATGCTAATTGCCAGGCCAGGCTTTCTGATTTGAGTGACGTTACAGTATGAAAAGTAGCGCTGCAGCCATCCACACTGTGACATGCCGTCTGTGTAACACACAGGTATCAGTCTGCCAAGTAAAAACGGTCACTTCATCTCAGGTGAAATCTTCCCTGACACGTGAAACCACATTTGCCTGCCTGCATGATAGATGGCCCTTAATGAGACTAATGATTGCAGCCAATTTGAAGCAGAAGAGTGACTTCAACCTGCCCGATCAGGTCCATTACACGGCCATTCATAAAGTTCAAATGAGTCTTTATGGCTTTTAATGTTGATCCAACTAAATTTACGTAATATGTTTATCTGCTGCGGTTAAAGTTGTTTGGATTTTGTGGGCTAATAGTGCACAATGACACGTCCTGTCGAATGAATCTTGATTTAATGCAACATGTAATGGAGTGTAAAGCAAAAATAAACTGAGCTGAAGAACATTTGCAGAGCAGAAAGTGAGACCTCTTTTCGTTGGCTGCACAAAGTGGTGTAAGCAAAAACATTCATTAAATATCTTCTGATTATAAAAGCAGTGTATAAGCCTCAGGGAGTTTTGTGGCATCTAGCGGTGAGGATTGCGAATTGCAACCAGCTGAACCGTCTCCTGGTTACAATTCCTTCAGTGTTCATTGTCTTCACCAGGAGCTAAATAATCCACAGAGGTTCTACCTCTTCAAAACAACCAGTAAAATCACAGAATAAAGCTCTTTCACTTTATAAATCAGTGTTTCTCCAACGCTGTTTGGCATGTCACAGATGGCCCCGTCACCCAGCACCTGTTATTGTGAGCTCACCTATTTTCTTTGATAACTTAATGTGTGTTCACCTTATTTCTGATCCAGACGTTTTTACCGTGAGCTGAATTATGTGCAGAGGTCTCCTCCTCTCAAAAACAAATGGAGGGTGATTAAAACCAGTAATAAAGCAGTTTCATGTTACAAATCAGTGTTTCGCTGACACTGTTTGGCATGTCAGAGAGAGGCTGCTTGTCTGGCACCTGCTAATATATGCTCTCTTGTTTATCTGATAACTTAAGATCCAGATGTTCAGGAGGGTTGAACAGGGAGCTGAGTTATCTGCAGAGGTCTCTTTCTCTAAAAAATAAACAGGTCCAGTGGTTTAATCCATCAAAAACACTAATAAAGCAGTTTCACATTAAAAAAAAAATCAGTGTTTTTACAACACGGCTCATCACAGAGGGGCTGCTAACCATGTTTGTGTCTTGAGCCAGTGTTTGGTTTGTCTGGCAGGCTCCATGGAAGGGGACCTGTTCTCTATGTAGTATATACGGTTCATTGTAAGGTAACAAAAACACAATCCTTATTTTCAGGTTATTATAAACAGAAACAAAAACATACTCATTATATTATTTTCCATTTCTGCCAAAAAATCACCCTAAATCAGGTGTAGGCGACCAAAGATGAGCCGCATGTGGCTCTTTAGCTCCTCTCCAGTGGCCCCCTGTGGTTTTGACAGAAAATGATATGGAAACAAATTACCATTGTTTTTTAACATTTTGATTTCCATTCATCGTTGTAGGCCTAAAGTGAGTCTTACATTCTTCAGCTGTAAAAATACATAGCCTATACACTGATTAAAAGAAATATTTTAACATTTCATCAACTTAAATGTGCGTCATACATCTGGTCTGGCGCCAGTGACTGACACAGTAGTCAAGAGTTTTCCTCGCTAGAGTAGCTGCGGATTCCAAATCCAAAAAGCGAAAAGTCTCAGGGGAAGATTGAGAAACTTTTAGTGCATGGACAAATTTATTTGCTTTCAGCAGCAGCACTACAAAGTTAAAGTATCAAATAATCAAAAATAGCCAGCTGCAGAGTAGCCACCTTGAGCTAAAACCATGGGCTGTGTTGCCCTTTTTATGAGGCTCAAATATGTTTTGCAGCTTCAGACAATTTTTTTTTTTTCAATTGTGGCCAAAGATGACTCTTAACACTATCCCGAGATTTTCTGTCATTAATGACACAACGCTTCCCTGTTACCTGTCCTTGACGAGATATTGCAGCAATCCGTGCTTTCACTGCTATAAGGTAGGGGGCGCTGTTACACATCTTGTGACATAGAACATCACTGCCTTGTCCAAAAACAAACAAAGAAGAAGATCCGCTGGAAACAAGAAGATGTTGCAGCTTGTAAACTGCACAAAAATGCCGGGACCGACGGAAAGGTTTGTGGCTGTGGAGATGTTGATAGACTCATATTCGGACGATTTCTTTTTTGATCAACAATTTGAATCTGATTTGGACGAAGAAGCAAATGATGAAACAAAATATAAAAAATAAAATCAAAATGTTTTCTTGTGTTTAAAAACAGCATGTCTCTTCTTTAGTGTCATGTATATACTGTTCACATATTCATAGAACAAATGATTCTGTGGGTCTTCTATGATTACTGAATATGATCAAAAATGCTGGCGGTTGCTGGCACCTTAAGGCACATTCACACCAGGATACTCCGTGGGACTCGGTTTGATTGGGCGGGGAATGCCCAAAAATTTCACACCTCCATTTGGTTCGGTTCACTTCCACACTGCACTTTTTAAAGTGGACCAAACCCCCTGGACAACGTCACGCAGTTACACCAGCTGCTCGTTTGGGGGCGGTATTGCCTGAAACAACCACTGACCAGGAAGTAAAAAAGCATTATTAAGAAGAATACCAGGGTTCACTTGCAAGTGAACCGAGACCAACCGTTTTCAAGCGGACCAGCGATGGCTCGTTTCGCACCATAGTTCAAATGAGTGTTCACACCACTCCAAAAGAACCGAACTATCCGTGGAAGTGGACCAGGTTTCGTGTAAAGCGGACCAAATAGCGCCAGTGTGAATGCGTCCTTAAAAACAACACTGTGGTGGGCAAAGTGTAAACAGTAAGCTGACCCCTGCCCTTAATCCTTAACACTGGACCTTTAATGCAGCATGTTGGAGTGTCAAGCAAAAACAAACTGAGCTGAAGAACATTTGCAGAACACAAAGTTAGACCTCTTTGCTTTGGCGACACAAAATGAGATGAGAAAAGCAAAAATCATTAAATATTTCCTCATTATTAAATATCTGATTGTTTGCTGAAGTAGGAATGGTTTTCCCGCTGTTTCATGTTTGTCTCCCTGTAATATAGGATATATAGTACACAGAGCATAAGGATCTTTAAACCCCGTTTTTTACAAGGGAAAAAAAAATCCAACAGAAATAAATCGGCTTAATGGCCAGAATTAGAGTGGTCTGAATCCAGGGTAGGATTAAGGAAAATTGTGTGAAATAAAAGAGCGAGTGATCAGGAATGACTGTGCGTCTGTCTGAAGGGCGGGAGGAGAGAAGGAGAGGAAGGGAGGGAGGGAGGGAGGGAGGGAGAGGAGAGAGGAGGAGAGAGAGGTGACTGAGGAACACATTTTCATCCAAACCTCTCCGTTTTTTTCCAGAGCCTATCTGTGCTCCGCGGCTCAGCGCAGCTCCCCATTGTTTAAACTGGGAGGACAAAATAAAACCTCTCCGCTTGTTCTTATAATCGCAGCCTGTGAGTCATTTTTTTGGGGGGTATCTGATGCTCGATTCTCGCCGCTCTGAATGCTGTATTCATTGTCAACTTCTCCCGATTTCTCCACTTAGACTTGAGCTGCATCATGAATAGTTTGGGGGCACCTTTCAATCGCATACCTCTGGAATGGTGGGGATTACACAGCCGACACCCGGAGAGCATGTAAACGCAAATGGAGTTTGGGATTTATTGCAAAATAAGGGAAAGATGACCGTCTTCTCGTTGTGCTTGCTCTTGTGCGCGGATCTACTGGATTTAGCCGTCGGTAAGTCTGACCCTGCCATATCCATTTCCACACAGTCGGAACCTCTCGCAGCATCCGTGCGTGGGGGGGCTCTGACAATAACCCCCCTCCACGAAACTGTCAATGAGTTGAGTGATTTTTGGTGTGTGACAGTAAAAGTGGCCATTAACAGGACAGCCGGATGGAGGCGATCGGTGCCACGCTTGCCTCATGCCAACTTTCCCCCCTCCGTGCCAATCAAGTCGTGGAGGGAGCGAAATGAATGAATAATGGTGGGATTGAGTCCGTGGGGCTGCACAGTGCGTGGTGTCGGTGTGCTCAAAGGGAATGCAAGAAGAGGGTTAGCAGGAGGCCTCGTTATGTATTAAGTCTTAATTCATCTGCATTGACTATCACGACCAGCATGCATGACAGCATCTACTTCTGAGCACCGCACAACTAAAGCACGCCGAAGCGCACTCCTCGGCGGTGTGGTCATCGTGGCTTGTGCACATCAGACGCAGCCCGGGCTCAACAGATATCAAAGTTGTTGCCTTGCAAAACATTCAAGTGCGTCCTTATTTAAAAATAATAATGCAGATTCCTGCTTTCAGTGCTCCGCGCAGCGGTGGCATCAGTGTCGCGTGTTTTCTCTCCATCTCCATCTCCATGCTGCGTTGACGCGTTTAGAGGTTGGAGGATGAAAACACAACTGTGATCTTTCCCCATGAATTGGATTAGAAATAATATATATGTCGCCTGTATCCTAAAGAATTACTCGGCTTGTCTTCCACATGATTGTATTTTCTATTTTGGGAGGCAGTGCTGATTAAAATGGGGATGTTACACTGCAATTTTTGTTTTTTTAAGGGACGCCAGTGTTTTATCCAAATGTTTGCAACAGAGAAAGAGCCTGGTGGCTTAACTAAGCATGTTTTCTTACTGTTGACATATTGCCTTTCCTCTCATATGGTCCCTGTGGCATTTTGCAGAGGCACTTTGTTTTCTACATGGTGTCATACATCAGAGCATGCCTTACAAGACTGCACTGCAAGCACTTGATTCCCCTCGCCGAGGAATATAGAAAGAGTATGTAAGGGCTCCTTTTCATTCTGCTGGAGTTATAGGCTCACGCTCGGTGCACTGGTGCTAACACTGTGCTTTTTGAAGGACTTCAGAGGGAGAGTTCACTCCTGGCTACAACATCAGAGCAACACGCCTTACAAACTAACCTGTTAACCTGCCGCTGTTAGCCGAGGATTTTGTTGTTTTGAAGTGTTTTTGACCTTCGCTGACCCATATAGGAAATCATTATGCCAGCTGGGCTTAACATAATGTTAAGTGATAAAATGCCTGCGGGTCTGCCCTGCTCAGATGATGCTGAGCTTCACACGCAGGCCCTGTGGAAAGTATTTAAGATTTCCTCAATAATGCAATCATGCTGGTTTGAAATGTTCACAATAGCTTAGATTACTTTGGTGTGATTACGTTGCACACTTGAGCGGCTGTAGGATTTTTCCATGCAGGGGTTCACATTGATTGCCATGTAAACAAACAGGGAAAGGTTGAATTTAAGCGATCAATTGGCGGGATTTGAGTTGCAGTGACTTTCGGTCAGACTGTGTGGGCTCTGTTGGCTTTTGTTGTCACTACTGTTTTAGCAAAATAGATTTATTCTCTACATACACCTGGATTCCACCTTTGTTGTCTGCTTTATCCCCCGAGCGTTGTTCTTTATATTAACTGTCTGCTGTCTTCTGGATATGGCTTTGGATTTATACCTGAATTCAATTTCTGTGTGTTTGTTTTAACAAGATCAAGGTTCCTCTGTTTCAGAGTGTCTTAAGATAGAATTTGGTCCCCAAAGAGAGGCCCTGTGGTCAGTGATTCCACTCTCATCTGTCGTAAAATGTCTACATTTATATCCCAACCCCAACAGTTTCTTTCATGTCAGCACAATATTTTAAGACACAATGCTTACTGTATCTCATTTAAAAGGAAACTCTTTTATCCTCTCAGTTAGCGTGCACCATTACTGTCTGCCAGATGTGCTCTTCCTTTCGAAACTTGGGCTCAGCTCACTTGCAGCTGTGCCTACAAGCTAGCCTCGGCTAGTGGAATTCAGTAGCTGAGGTTTGTTTGGCTGTAAAGCATGTCACAGAGTCAGTGTTTCAGGAGCAGGCTACATATTGAGTGGCAGTGTGGGCTCAGTATTTCTCCTGGAGCTTTTACACAATTTATGCATGCTGATTTATACATCACCTCAGAGTCGTGTATTTCCCCTGACATGCGATGTAAAAGAAAAACAAATATAAAATCTTTCATGTAAGTCGGTGTTCTGCATGACAGAAATGGATGGCGAGGATTTGTACCTGCGTCTTCTCTAAATCACTGGAATATTTTATATCCATGTTGACAGCATGTCTTCAGCTTCCAGTGCACATGCTTGGCCAAGTCTGATTGACTTTTGCAACATCAGTGCAGACACACCATTATGAGAATCGATATCACCAGAGAGCTTACTCTGTAGGTCAAACATTCATAGATGTAAGATCCAATCCAAGAGAGTTGGGCAGCATTGGCCTCTGGCTTGACAAGGGCTTGAAAAACTTTTTGGGAAATATGCTTAATTGCTTTTTTGCTCCGAGTTAAATGATTCAATTAACACCACTCTAATATCTGCCTGTAAAATATGAGGCCAAAGCAAGTAGACACTTAGCTTAGCTTAGCTTAGCATAAAGGCAGTGCAGTGGGAAACAGCTAGCTTCTGATAGTGACAAAGTCCCACTATCAGCACCTCTGAAGCTGATTTCTGGCAAAACCATAGTGTAAAAAGGTTTAACCCTTTGAAACCTGGAGTGACATCCCTTTTCTTGTGCTGCTTGCAGGTGCCTTTCGCAAGTATTTAAACCTTTGAACCCTGAGTGAATTTTAAAACCATGGTCAGAAAGGCAGTGAGCAACTTGGTGAGAAATGTCCCACAAATTGGAAAAAAAAAAATAAAATAAAAATAGTAGATTTAGAAAATTCTTTTTTTTTTAAACCTTGGAAAAAATACTTATTTATATTTTTTATTATTATTATTATTAGTAGTAGTATTACATTTTAAATTATGTTGCAGAATTATATTTTTTAAGTAATCTTTCCAGTTAGATTTAGAAAATTATTTTTAAAAACTGGGGGGAAAAAGCTAGGGGAAAACTATACTTATTATTATTATTATTATTATTATTACATTTTCAAATTATTATAATATTTTTAAGCGCTCTTCAGGTCATTGCCTTATTTGTTTGTTATCTAGTTTCTCTCTCTTTTTTTAACTCATTTTCTTGTTTTTCATTTTCTCTTTTCCACTAATTTTTGTGTCATTTCTTCTTTCGCTGCTCACTGCCTTCTTCCCATGTTTTTAAAAGAAATTAAGTCAATTTGCTCAGGTTTCAAAGGTTCAGTGGGGTGATGTGACAGACCATTGTAGGCTGGGGACAACTTCTGAAGTTGTTTCTCGTTGCCTGGCAACCTCACGTCCAGCTCCTAGCCAAGAAATAGTCTGACACATAACTCCCCATGAAATGACAACCGGACTTTTTTAAAACTCTTGCACAGATTAAACAAATAGATAGAGCATCTTAATTAGTCAGCATTAGAGGAGTTTTTTGTTTTTTTGCTGCCTTCGGATAGAGGTCCCAATCTTTATGCCAAGCTAGATAAATGTCTGCAGGCTGTAGCCTGATAGTTGAAGGGCAGAAAAGCAAATGAGCACATTTCCCAACAGTTAGACCTATTGGTTTAAATTCGGAAAGCACAACCAGGTCAAAGCAAGAGTGGAAGTGTCTTGAACTTGCTGTAGTGTGTCACATGAGATGTCACATTGGGGAGAGCAGGGCAAACCTAACACATTTTAGTTTGGGCTAAATGTTAATAAATCTGTTTGAGATTCATTATTTTTTTATTTTATTCTAACAACATGCACATCTACGCTACAAATGAACAGTTGTTTTTTCTAGAACTTACCTTTCTTCTTCAATTGCATCAAGAAGTGATGGAAGTGAAATGTTACAGCGGAGCCCATTGGTGGGGTCAATGGTAACAGGCAGAGGGTTAGCTGTAAATGGACGCATTTGTGTCTTGTATAGTGCTTTTCTTTTCCTCTGACCACTCAAAGCGCTTTTTACACTATTCACCCATTCACACACACACACTGGTGGCTGAGGCTACTGTACAAGGTGCCACCTGCTACACAGCCTTAACACACTCACACACCATTAGAACATCCACCATCCATTATCTTGCTCAAGCATACTTCGACATGGCGACTGGAGGAGCATGGGATTGAACCGCTGTTCCTCCGATTAGTGGACGACCGGCTGTACCTCCTGAACCACAGTCGCCCCAGTTGTTGTAACGTGTGCTGGAAAGGTCTGTTTAACACAATTGATTCAATACAATTCTATCTGTATACTGTAGGTCTCCATCTACATCGTTGATGTTCAATGGTTGGACAAATACATGGACAAAGACTGGCTAACCTAGATCCACATGTCAAAATGTTAGTATTGAATGTATGACTGTACTAATACAAAGTATATCTTGTTTAATTTAGGACACTAGTTCAAACTGAACATAAGTTTGAAGTGCAAAAATAGCTTAGCTGGGACATCGCACTACAGCTAACCCCGCTGTGTGGAAATTTAATCAAGCCGAGCTAACACCTGTTGTAGGTCAGTGGTTCCCAACAGGTCCAGCCAAGGGGTCTGGATTTCTCCTTAGTCATTAGTTCAAGGTCCACACAGTTTAATATATTCAGAGTCATGCTTGCGTTAGGCCATGCGGTCGAGCTAGTCTACAGCGGTCCACTCAAAAAAGATCCACGAGCCACCAGTTGGGAACCACTGTTTTAGGCAGCAAGAGTGTTATTAAGATGATATATGGTTGGATTCGGTGACTTCGTAGACGGCTCAGTAATTGAAAAGGAGGTATGACAAAGAAATACACTTAAGTCTGCCGAAAACACTGTTTGTTACTGAACTCCACTGAAACACATCTAATCCCTGTGGAATTTCATGGGTCACTGTTTGGCGGTATTGTGGTCAACTGTCCGGAAATATGACCCTGTGTAACCACTTAAAAAGTCTGTGTTACAGTTTACCCCACACTTGGAGGATCCCCGCGCTCCCGTAGGATAAAAGATGTACATTTTTGTTTGCAGTGGTTCAGTGCGGCCTCGTAGCAGCAATAGCCTGCATCAGCTACATCACACATTCACAGCTTTACAGTAAATTACAGAGACAAGTCACTGCTTGATAAGCAGTCGGCCGGAAATACTGTATGTACAAAGTACCTTCATTTGTCTTCAACAAATGGCGATGCTTCCAATTTCTCCATGTGTGTCACAGAATTCATTCCAAAAACTAATAACACACAAAATAACCAACTCCTACTGAGGTATAACTCACTAACCTGTACCTGCCAGATGCTCAGTACCCTCACGTGATGTGAGTCCAAAACACAGCTGCCTCAGTCAAGTAGTCAAGACATCCTCTCTGTGCGCACTGAGCACTTTGTGACTGCAGTGATAGCCCACACAGCAGCCGTGTTGCTGATTCCCTTTCTCTGAGGTTTTGTAATCTCTTGCAGTATCTGCTTGATGTCACATGGTAGAAAGAGTATTTTTTGGGGGGAGAGATCTTACTGTCTTTCCCTGCCTCACCTCATCTGATGCAGATTTTAGTGCGTATGCAAGCACAGCCCTATCAGTGTTTCCTCAACAACTCTCCTGGCATGCTGAAAGAAGAAGTAAGATAGATAAAGTGTTTCATTTTCATTGGTGTTACAGTTTTTTAAAAGGTGCTGCAGCAGCACGGTGGTTTGACATAAGCAAAGATGAAATGCCTCATATTGTACCCAAGATACTAATCAAGTTACATAATTCGAATTCCAACAGTATTAGTACTAATTGAAATATAGACTCAATTACTTTTATACCTGAAAACATTTTAGCTGTAAAATCTGCCCACTTCTACACACAGATATGAAATTTCACATGCAAGGCCAGGAAGGACATGAAACGTCTGACATGACTCATAGGTCATCACTTCTCAGTGGAAGTGGCAACACATTCTCACTCCGACCTCGTCACAAAGGTACCCTGTGTTACCGGTGTGTTGGTTGTTGACATTCTGGGACGAAGTTCTGTGTGTATTACTGTGTGTTTTAAAAAAGCATTTACATACAGTCAGAGGTGGGTAGTAACTAGTTACATTTACTCAGTTACATTTACTTGAGTAACTTTTTGGATAAATTTTTCAGAGTAGTTTTAATGCAAAATACTTTTTACTTTTACTTGAGTTTTATTGTTTTAAAGCAACAATACTCTTACTTGAGTACAATATCTGGCTACTCTACCCACCTCTGAGTACATAATTACATATATAATTTACAGTATATATAAGAATATATTTGTGTTTCTTGCGCCTTGATTTATGTTATGTTTGTAAAGATTTAATTTATTTTTGTTTAGTTAAAGGGGTATTGTTTAAAATACATGAATTTGCTGATAGTTATTTTTGATTGATTGATTACGTTCATGTTCTTATTTTACAAATAAATCAGACGTTACTCAACAGTTACTCGGTACTTGAGTAGTTTTTTTTTACCAAATACTCTTTTACTCTTACTCAAGTATTATTTGGATGACTACTTTTTACTTTTACTTGAGTAATATTGTTCTAAAGTATCAGTACTCTTTCTTAAGTACAATATTTGGCTACTCTACTCTCTAGTGCACTATGTTGGTACAACATCACAAATTGATGTTTTTTTTTTTTTCCCCTTCAACAACTAAAACATGGATAGGATTAGGCAACAAAAGCATGAGGTTGGGTTCACGCCACAAAAGCACATGGTCAGGTTAAGGCAACAAATGCACATGGTTAGGTTTAGGCGACAAAAATAAGTAGTTCGATTTAGGCACAAAAGCATGTGGTTAGGTTTAGGCAACAAACACACATGGTTGGGTTCAGAAAAAAAGAAGAGGGTTTGGCTTTATAATCTTATGGGATGTTGAGCATTTCCCCCTGGTTCCACTGGCCAGCGACCGGCCATGTGTCATGCCGATGTGAAAGGATGGCTTTTTTTTGTCTGTCTGATGCTGCAAGTCACTGCCCAAGCGCTGGATTTCAACAACTTTGGAGTGAGACCGGGTTGAAAGTTGCACTATTACAACTATCCTGTGGTTACAGCCATACCCGATCTCCCCTAAATTTCTGTTCATATGTCACTAAATGTAAACATTCCACCTGTCACACTTGACAGTGCTGAACAATGCTTGATGCCTTGATACTGACACATACCAAAAACTGTGTGAGGCAGATGATGTATTGGTCCAGCCTCATTTAGACTAACTAATCAAAATTGCTGCTCTGAGATCACTCGCTGCCTTTCAAGAGGTGGTTTATAGTTCACAGTTAAGTTTTGATTTATGGCTTCTTGTTGGGGGAGATATTAATATACCCAACATCCAAGAATTTAATTGGGATGAAATTGTGTTATTCTTCTGGGTTTCTGTTAGAGACGGGCTGCTTTTCTCTGCAGTCCCATTTGTGATTTCGGTGCATATGAGGAGTGTGTGTTTTTACGTTAGATGTTTTATGCCCTTATGACTTCACCTCCACCACCACTCTGCTGAAAAAAAGAAAAGAAAGATCCTTTTTAATAAGTTGGCACAAGGTGGTTTCACTGTCTGTATTACAACACCATTTAGGGAAGAACAGTCTTGCTTCACAGGGTTTCAGAGATTCCTCTAAGAGATTAAGAACTACAGATAGGAGTGTTCAGAACTGAATTGAAATTATATCAAATTGCAGCTTTTTGACGCCTTCTTTTTTTCTGGCAAGAGCAGTTGGCTTTCTACTCGTATTCATCCCCTGGCCTAGACCACTTTCTCAGATCAGTCTCACCTAATAGAAATCAAAGTATCTCTAATGCTGTATCTCATTTCCCTTTTTAGAGCAATCTGTGGATGAAGTGTCTCACGCAGTAATACTAGATATGTCCTTCTGCATAATTCCTACTGAGGATAATGCTTTTCTTGAAAGCCTCATGAATAATATCCCTCCTTGTTTACTCTCACAGCAAGTGACAATTTGCTGTCCACTGCAATCAATTATGCGCCTTTCCTCAGATGCTCATATGTATATATCTTGTTTTAATGTTTTCCAAATTAGTGTTGCGGCGAATGAAAGAACACTTGGTGCAGTCTTCGCGTGTCCCAGGCTAAATGCAAATGGGGGGAACTGCTTTAGGTTTCAGGTTTGAGCAGCTGCGTGCAGGTTCAAAGAGCAGCGCAGTAAAGTAGAAGGCGCTCTGATTTTATGTAGATCAGGAATGGGACTGATGTGTTTTGCTTCCAGTAGAATCTGGTGTAACGCAGGAATAAGGAGCAGAATAATCTACGTTCATGGACTCATGTTCACTCTGTCAAAGGTCAAAGGGCTAGTGCGTCACAGATATCAGACTTACACAGCTCCATCCAACACACCACTGTGGTTATTTGACTTACTGTCGTGAAACTGCAGAAAAAGGAGTCAATACAGACACATAAGTGACATTAGAGCTACAGGTGGTTGCCTGTGAAATTATAGCGTGGCAATCAACGGAACACAACTCACTGTCGCCTTCATGTTTGAACCTCGGGTTAAAGACTGTGCATGCTTTGAGTTTATGTAAACCCGTCTGTTCCACAGCTAAGAAAATATCTGGCCTCATACCGCAGTCCTGTAGCTCGGCTTGTAGATTGTGGATCACGGCAGTTTGACAGATTTAACAGGCTGTGGATCTCTGTTAGATCTGATGGCTTCGCGGTGCACTGTGACTGTCGGCCGGTCTCGACTCGCAGGAAGTGAGAAGAGATATTGGGTGGAAAATGGGCTGTGGTTATGCCACTATCTAACAATCACCAGGCTTTGCATGAGCACTGCAGCTTTCAGCAGTTATATAAAATGATTATACTCAGATTAGAAGCAGTGCTCATTGTTTTGTTCTGCTATTGTTTGTTTGGTCAGTCGTTGTGACTGTTTAAATACATTTATGTATGATTTTTTTTTTTCTTACATGACCTGCTTAGCTTACAGTAAGTGCTCCTACTGGCTGGAGTACATTTACACTGGTGATCCTTGCAAAGCACAATGCAGGTGTTTTATTTATTTTTTATATTTATTGCTCATGAGTCATCTCGAGACTATTTTTATTTGCCTAGGCAGACGCATGGGCGGACGATGAGACAATAGGTCCCTGGGCACAGATATGCAAAGGCCCCCACTTAGGAGCATTACATACAGACTGTTTCTGTGTCTCTTTGTAGTCATTTTATGTCTCTTTGTGATTGTTAGGCCCGTTTTTGTTGTTAATTTGTGTCTCTTTGCAGTTCCTTTGCATCTGTTTGTGGTATTTTTGTGTCTCCTTTTGGTTGTTTTGTGTCTTTTTGTCATTGTTTGGTTCTTTTTGGGGTCATTTTTTGTCATTTTATGTCATTTGGTGTCTTTGTAGTCGTTTTGACCATTTTTGTTGTTAATTTTTGTCTCTTTGCAGTACCTTTCCATCTCTTTGGGGTTTTTTTGTATCTCCTTGTGGTTGTTCTTTGTTTTTTTTGTAGCCATTTGGTTGTCTTTGAGGTAATTTTGTGCCTATTTTTTGTCATTTTATGTCTCTTTGTGGTTGTTTTTGCCCGTTTTTGTAGTTAATTTGTGTCTTTTTGCAGTTCCTTTCCATTGCTTTGTGGTCTTTTTGTGTCTACTTGTTTTTTGTCTTTTTGTAGCCCTTTGGTTGTCCTTGAGGTAATTTTGTGTCTATTTGTGACATTTCATGTCTCTTTGTAGTTGTTTCATGTCTCTTTATGGTTGTTTTGTCCATTTTTGTAGTTAGTTTGTGTCTCTTTGCAGTTCCTTTGCATCTCTTTGTGGTCTTTTTGTGTTTTGTTTTTGGTCATTCTTTGTCTCTTACTGGTTGGTTCGTGTTTATTTGAGTAACATCATGCAAGTGAAGGCCAGGGAGCCCTGACGCGTCAGGCTGCTGGGGTGGTGCCCAGTTGATTTCCCCTTTTATATTATTCAGTGGTAGCTTTGGTAAGATATTGGGGTACACAGCTACATATGTATGTTTTTTTCTTGATTTATTTTCATTATGAATGTGGGCTACAGGTGTGACATGTCACGTGACTGGCTCAGGCAGCACTATGGGTATTTCAGCTGACGACTTTCTGTCATGTATCAGAAGTCTAAAGAAGAGCTGTGTGGCGCGAAACGTCACTCTGCATTAAAATCTTTCTAAACAGGAGCTACTTGGTGTGTAGACTTATTTTTACTTAGCCAGATGTTTCTTTGGTCCAGCACCCACTCCACTGACGCTGGGATGTGCATGTCTTTTGCACTGTTTGTTACTTTGACCGTACCTGGATGGCCCGTTCAGTTATCCATCCATGCCCTGACCAACCAAGGCTCAATGTACAGGGCTGTTGAGATAAAGTATGACTATTCCCTCCATCCTCTGCAGCAGATAGGATCTCATTTATCTTAAAACTCTATTATGTATTCTACTGATATCTGTGATGCGACAATGAGTTCAAAATGTGAGGCATTTGGAATTTGTAGGAAAAAAAACATTAATTTCTTTCAGGTTGTAACTTAATCAAACATAAAAAGAGTGCAGCTCACTTGAACCCGGTGACATGCAACACAAAACCATCGCTTACACTAGTTTGGAGTACTCTGACCGCAATTAGAGCATCAGTACCACACAAACGTAGCTCGGCTGCATCTAACAGCTTCACAGAAGAAGAAGACAAAAAGCTAATGTCTCCCATCCAGCAGTCGTCACTGCAGATACCATATGTGTGACTACCAATTGTCACCTTCAGTGATCACCTTCAATTAAAGTATAATTTTTGTAATGCTCACCTTTGAGCCTGGAGCTTTTGTAACTTGAAATCCCATTTAATGTGATAAAAGAGCCATATTAAAACTTGAAACAGGTTGGTGACCCAGAAATGACAGCTTTTGTTGAAGGGCCTCAGCCAGCTTTGTGCATGTACACTTCTGTGCTCAAACTGAACTAGCTTTCACTGAAAAATCAAAATGACCTGAAAAGTTCTTTGTGGTGTCACGCAGTCCCTGCAGAGCGTCAGTGAATATTTGAACATTATTATCTGATTGTTGAAGTCTGACTCACAGGCTGTTGACTCTGCGTATACGCCCGCCATTGGTCACTTTATTAGATAGAATTCTCCCCCGCCTCTGCTCTCTGACACTATTTTGCGTTGTGGCTGCATCCTGGGCGTTATTCTGGACTCATACATGCTACATAATGAAAACATCTCAACACGTTGCTTCATAAGAGAAAGCGTGGAGATAGGTTTGGCGAACTTTTTTTCCACATAGGTCCAAAGACACACTGCGGATGTGGCTAAAGTACATGGGGCATGGATACGGTGCATCATGAAGGCGGGGCAGAGTGTTTTTTTTTTACCTGCTGCACAAACTCTTTGCAACACGTGGTTGCTGCCACCCTCATTGTGTGTATTGAGTTTTGTCAAGTGATTATATAGTTGAAGGGGGGGCTTTATCAGCGGGCACTAAATTAATTAACTGGATCATTTTAACAACTGGATGCATTGATTTGATTAATTCATTTTAATGGGAACTGTAAAAACACACACACAAGGTCTCTCTGTTGCTTCACATTGCCTCTGGAACAGTGATATATTCATTGTGTAGTGGCTATGTTTATTCTGCGTTGTTTTCATCTTCTTCTCAAATCACTTCTATAAATAACCGCATGTCAATGACGACAGGAGACTGCTCTACACGTTGAGTCGGCTCCGTAGTAACGCCAACGAACAAATAACTGTGAAACAACCGTGTTGCTCCACTGTCTGTTTTCTCAAACTGAACATTTTACGATAAAGGCTTCACTTCCTGTTCATTTGTCACATATGTACGGTAGCTGCACAGGACCACAATACAGATTAGCTGAGGTCAAAATATACAGGAGGTAACCTCATGTATTTAACAACCTGTCAATAACCGTGTTTCCATCCAAAAGTGTCGCAAATTTTAAGCAAATTTTGTGAAAATGCGCAAAAGAAAATGCGAATTTATAAACGTTTCCATTAATTATTGTTTTGCGAGTATTGGGAGTCAACAGGTCGAGCAGTAGGTGGCGCTTCTCGTGAAAAATAAAAATGCAAAAGAACACCCGTAGGAGAAGATGGCGCCGTGAGATGACGTCATTGAGAGTGTCTCATGTCCACAACTGATGTAAACAACTACGGGCACATCCATGACTACGACGAGATGGAGAGATTCCTTGGTAACTTCTTTACGTATTGTCAGCGTACGTAAGTGTCCTGAAAAAGAAACAAGAAAGACTCACTGACCAGAATACTACTGTTAGAAATTGGGAGAAGGGGACCACCCGCGTCATTGTCCACGTGTATGGGAGCTAAGGACTCTTGGGAAGTAGTTGTCCAGCACTGGACCTCACAATCGCGTTTCTTTGCTGTTTTCCATCTAGGACGGCATTAATGTTCGCTTCTTTTATTAATTGAAGGAAACATTCAGTTTCGTTGTCGCCCCAGACATATGTCACGCTCTCTTCCTGGCGCCATTTTTTGACTGTAGACTCGTGGAGCAGAAGTGAAGTAGAAATAGGATCCGGTAGCCTATGTCATCGTTTATTCGGTAAATCTGTTTCCGTTGCCAAAAGTCGCATTTCCCTAATATCAATACGCAGAATTTTCCACCCCCTGGAAGCGTACAAACTTTTTTGCGATATTTCAGCCTTTTTTCGAATTTCTGGCGTTTCCATTCTAGTTTTTTTTTTTCGCAATTGTTGAAAATGCGAACAAAAATAGGTGGATAAAAACCCAAGTAATGTTACACTGAAATATATTGCTCTTTGTACTGTAGCATGTCATACCATCCAACAAACAAATGTATCACTGATAAATGATGCTAACACAGTGTTATCATTTTGAAATTTTGTTTTTTACGCAGTTCTCCGTAGTTGTTACCTGCTGGAGGGCCGTGGAGCCGAGCGCAGAGAAAAAAAAAATAGACCATCCAGGTTAAAAATAGCATTGAGCAGGACAAAGACTGCCCCCTAGTGGACGGCTAAATACTAACTGACCTCATGTTTTCCAAGTGGTTAAAGGTGCAGCAGGAGTATGGCCTCTAATTTCCAGGGCTGGTACCTGCGGTTATTCCACAGGCTAGTTAATAACATGTCCTATCATCTGAAACATGGAAGTAGCTACATGCCCATTAGCCCACAGCGTCATTAACAGGCGGCTCGCTCAGTGTGTGACGTGCACTTCAATTCAAACCACTGTGTTGCCCCGCCGAAAATATATCATTTAATAATTGAATTAATATGGTAAACATGCTGGCGACTAGTCGACTAATGGCCCTAAATGACAACTATTAGTCCACCAGGAAATTCTCTAAGCAGCATGACGCCTTCAGTTGATCATAATGGACGCATGGTGGGGTTAGTCACAGCACATGATTGGATACATGTATGTATGGGCCTCTGTGTTGAGAATAGAAATATAAAAAGCTTTTAACACTTCACTGGAAGAGAAAAGAGTGTGATTTTGATATGCACACCATAAAAGAAAAGTTCGATTCACTGTGTCTTTATAGAGTCAGTTCACCTGAATTACAAAAAGGTAGAAAATGTGGAAAAGCTCATGTTATGTAGCAAAGGCAGAGAATACTGAAGACTCTTCACAGTGAGGTCTCATATTCATGAGTAACCAGCACATTGTTTTCTGATATTCACATAAAATTGTGAAATTCTTTGAGCACCACAAACAGAACTTCCATTCACCTCCATTGATGTGTTGATATAAAACTCTCAGTTAAGGGGATCTCAAAGAGTGAACTTTGATTTCAGCCTCTTACTTTTGTGAGAATCACATTGTGCTGTTTCACAGAGAGAGGCTGAATAAACTTGTTATGCCATTATTTAACACAACTCAGACACTACTGCTACAAATTTCCCAACAGCGGGTCTGAAACAGTTTTACACCTCTCAACCATGCGTGCATTTGCTTTCCACATTGAGGTGCCGGTGTTGATCTTGAAAGAAATTCTGGCTTTTAGTTTCTTCAAAGGCATTCATCCCAGTAGCGTGACACCCTGAAATGTCTGAGACGGTGATAAGCCACATGTGAGAGAATAACATATTCTGAGCATTAGCATACATGCCAACTATCTGCTTTTCAGGTAAATGTGTGGAACCAAATCATCTCTTTGACATTTTGGGCGAGCTTAAGTGTGGCGTTCGCAGTCAACCGGTTATTGGAAATGCATTAACATATTTTATTAACGGCTGGCATCCTCAGCTATGGGGGCTGCATCCAAGATGACTTGTTTCCTGGTAGCCTCAGGGCCCGAGGGGTCGACCACAGGATGCACGTCTCCCACAATGCAAATAATGCAAGAGAATCTGTAACCATCGTGACATCTGTCTTCCCCTACTGTCGCCACCACCGCAGCCCCTCTCACATGGAGAGCGAAGGGGAAAAACGAAGGGGAAAAAGTCCTTTCCATTAGCCTATATGACTGAAATACATTTGCGTTCTCCTGCAGTGATGCTCCGAATGATCAAATGATAAAGCCTGTGATTAGCGGAGACAAGTAAAGGCTCGGGGCAAGGAAGTTCAAACAGCACAGTAACTTCCCTTTTTACCCCTGAAGTCCCTCGTACGCAGATGTAGGCTGGCTTGCTGATGTCTTTGGCTTGCGTGGGAGTTTGAAGCAACTCTGATTCCCTCAGCAGCTGGTGGTTTGCAGAGATAGGGGAAAAAAGAGTAGAGAAGCTTTGCTCAGTAAGGTCTCCCAAGATGGGCCGCATGGAGGAAGCAAAATATTCCTATTTGCGATCTCCAGTTAGCGTATAGCCTTGTCAAACAGCGTCATATGTTCCCTTACCAGAAGTGTTCTGTACTTCTTTTCGATATCAGAACCTTATTTTTCTGAAATTAGCAGCCAGAATAAGCAGGGATTTCATGACAAGCTTTATCAGCAGCTTTACTGTATTCTCTTCTCACTGTTTCCTACATGCTAATGTGGATTATGCGATTTTGCTTATCGTGTTCAAACATGGCTGCTGAGTAATAACAATTGCTCTGCCACTGTGTCCCAACATTAGCCTCCTTATTAAAGACTTTGAGAAGTGCCTTGTATACTATACATGACACTTATCTCTGCATTCATGGTTCATCACAGGGGGCTTAAGCTTCCAGGACTAACGCTGCTGTGCACAGATGATTTTTCATACACAGACATTCTGATTCTTTAGCAGTTTGCTTTCCTCTTTTTTTTTTTGAAAAACCTGAGCAAGTGGAATTATTCAGCGTCACCGTGACCTCAGTTTGAAAAGATAAAACACCGGCTGTCCTTGTGTTTTTCTGTGTTAGCATACAGTACATACAGTGTATCAAGGTCATGTTAGAAAGAAACATGGAGGGGTCAGCATGACTTGCATTAGCAGTAAAATATACCAAACAACAGATAAGACTGGAGCCACAGCATTGTAAATTCAGGACAGCTAAATGGAGACATGACACTGAATGAATATGATCAAACTATGTCTACGCATTATAAAGTACCTCTTTATTTATGAGGAATTATATCGAGAGAGTTAATTTTATTTTTTTTTATAGCTGACCAGTCCTCATAATTCCATCGAATATCAAAATATGCAATATATATTTTCCATCCAGCGCTGAACCGAGCACATACAGTGCCCTAGGCGAGCTTCCCCGGCCCCACAACACACAAACACACACACACACACACACACACACACACACACACACACACACACACACACACACACACACCACTTATACATATATATGAAAGAAATAATAAGACGCAAGGTGTTCATTTGTCGTGAATAAATGTGAAATTAACACAACTACAAACACCTTCTAAGTCTCCATTTTTCTTTCTTTTGTTTTCCTGCTGCACCCCAGATGGCTTTTTCTTTTCCATTTTCTCTTACTGTAATGCTTTCCACATTCTCTCCACTCCACCATACCCATCAATGCTCCAGCATGTTCTGACTGAGATGATCACTCACTGATGAAGAAATTAAATGGGATAGTTCGGATTTTTTGAAGTGGGGTTGTATGAGGCACTTATCCATAGTCAGTGTATTACCTATAATAGATGGCAGCCGTTATGCCCCCAGTGTGGAGAAACATGCAGTAGCACTGTCACGGAAGATGAGTAGTTTTTAGCCACCTAAAAACAGTCTCACCCTGAGGTTTATCACTACCACCATCAGTTAGTTTGTGTTATTATTATTATTGTGTGACTTTGGTGTTCAAACTGGTTAGTTCTGATACACCGTAAGTCACACAATAACACTAACTAACAGTGTTAAATTTATTGATGAAGACTATGACGAAAATTTTTCGTCAACAACCTGTCTTCGATGACGAGCTAAATAGGTCTCGACAATAAAAACTGAGACAAAATCTATGCTTTATTTTCATTCATGAGACGAGACGTGAAAAAAATGTTAGTTGTTGACTATCGGACATTGAAAGCCGAGAACAGCTGTGTTTTCAAAGGTAGCATGAGCGACAGGCTGGTAAGCTCCAGTAAATAGTCTGCACCAGGATGTTTCGCTAGCTAGCAAAAACAGTGGTGCAAGTTGTGAGCTGTAATTCAGCAGTAAATGGCCAGCTGTGTGTGTCTGACTGTGTGCGGTGGAGCTGCTGCATGGATTTGTGGAGTTGGTTAGTTGCAGCGGTGGCTGTTGGCAGCTCCGCCTGCTGGCTGTTAAATGGCAGCGGAGCAAGCAGCCACTGGCCTCTCATGTCTGATCCCTGTGGGAAGATTTGATTTGATGTGGTTTGACAGGCAGGTTGGAGGCTCGATTATCTGTGAGTGTAGCTGTGCTGTAAGTAATCGGTCTGAACTCTACGAGTTTAAACCTCCAGACTAACATGAATTAACTGGATTAGTATAAAGATAAAAAACACAGGAAACATATAGAGTAAAATGTCACAAATTTTCATCGACTTAAACATTTTGAATTTTCGCCAACTAAAACTAGACAAACTGAAGGATAAAAATGACTGGTTGACTGGTTGAGGCAGAGGTAGACCAGTGGCTCCTATTTTTTTCAGTGAGCCATATTACTGTTTTTGTCATTGGAGTCTGGCAGCTTTGACAGCAGCATAGACGTGGAATTGAAGCTGTAAACGGCTTCCCGGTTGGAACAGGCTGTCTGATGGAAAGGTAAAGCGGTTGAAATACTCCCAGTACGCCGTACACTTAAACTGTTATTGATTGTTTTAGGTGGAACTTTTATTAGGTAGCTAAATTACATTTTATTGCTGACTCGGTCCACGGCAGTAAATTGCTTAGCTTCCATGTCGGACTCCAGCCTGCTTCTCTAATCTGGGGGCATGCCGACCACCATCTACTGTAGGAAACACATTGACTATGGATAAGTACCTCGCACAGCCTCACATGAAAAACCTGGGACCGGTTGCAAAAAAATATGAGGTTTTCTCCTTAAGTATGACACTTATGGCTTGATTTGTCCTTAGCTACAAAGTAGATTTGATCCCAAAATACCAGAAAACAATGCGATGAAAATGAATTCAGTCAGATCAAAATCTTAAAATCAAAAGCTTATCCATTGAGTTCTCCTGGTCACAGAAAACTCTTCTCTGGGTGTGTTAGTTTTTTCATTTATCACCATAAACTCAGTCATGTTGCAGTTAAGATAGAGGCAGAGGTAACTTAGGTTTTTCTTTTTTTTTTTTTTAACCTGGCTTTGGTTGCTCAGGTATTTTTGTGCGACAGTCTAGGGATGCCTCAAATTCAAGACCAAGATAAGGAGAAAACCTTAAATACTTATATTTTCTTTATCTTTGATTTTATTTTATTTTTTTGTTTATTTATTAATTAATTAATTTTGTTTTAATCTTTAAAATTGAGAAACTAAAGAAAAATTGAGGTTCCTTTCGGGAAGCATCTTAGGTGGCCAACTATGTCGTTTATAGGAATATCTGCCATTGTTTCCTCTCTTATGAGAGATTGCTTTCATACATGCATAAATACAAATAATACCTGAATCTAACAAGGTAAGGACCATATTCTTTTACTTTTACTTCAAAGCCCCCTGTCACATGTCCCTTCACTCTCAGTATGTAGACACTGTAAATTTCCCAAATCACTCCTTTGCCTTTTTGGTTTGATTCTAACGTTTCATGTCTAGAGCCTTTCACAGCCATCTCCTAGGCAGTGAATGCAGCATCGCAGAGGTTTCATGAAAAATCCAGATTAGGCGTGAAAAAAGGAAAGCGATGGGGCGAGAGGGGGTGGGGGGGCTCTAATCTGCACATTGACGTCACTCTGGAAGGGCTGAAGCTGTGCAGATGGGAGTAAGGGAGGATTGTGTGGGCTATGCATCTTATGACAACAGATTATTTCCTTTTATGCATGCTGACTTCCTCCATATGAGCCACAGAGAGAGACTCTCTTCCCTCGGGACAGCATCCGCACATTTTCTATCACCAAAAAAAATCATGAAGACATCAATCTCCAGTCACAGGAGCCGGCCTTAGTGAAGTTTCACAGACAGAGTCAGTCTATGATAGGACAAGTCGCTGTGTTCATCCTGTAACATCTGTCATTTATGATAACATTTATCAGCAAACCTTTGATCCACCGCAGAACTTGTCTTGCAAGTTCAGAGAATTAATCTCTCGAGCACGTGACATGAATTATACAATAATAGAAACCGCCGTGGCATATGGATCATAGCCTGCATTAGATTATTTTACTTCATGATGGAGCTTAATATTGCAAGGGTGCTTCATCTTCTGGGGTGATTACACTTAACTTTTTGCTGCTCGCTCCTCCATTCTGAATTTTTATATAAAGCATAGATGATCTCATTTATTCTTGCCCAATAAAACTGTCAGCATTAATTTAACTCTGAAAGTGAGAGTGGCTTATGCCTTTTACCTGGAAACACTGATACAGTACAGCGTTGTCGGCACAGTGAAATAAAATATTGTCAGGCAGCAGCTGTGATGACTCCTCGCTGTTGGTTGCTTGTATTGCTGCTATGCCCGGAGGAATTAACCTGTAGTATGGAAGTATGTGATGTCGGTTCATGGTGTGATTGTGTCGTCTTCTGATTGCGATCTCTTGAGGCATGCAAGCATGAAGTTCCAAGCTGTTTACACTTACAAACTGTGGTGCTTAACCTTAACACAGTTATCTCTGCAGAGTGCAACAAGGTTATCTACCGTTCTTTCCTCTTCTTGCAGCCATTAGCCACTATCTTAAACTATGTTGAAGCCTTAACTCTCTATTATATTTGTCTTAAAGGGGCAGCTGACCCCTGAATCAAAAATACATATTTTTCTCCTTACCTGCAGCGCTATTTATCAATCTAGATGCGGAGTGTTGCAGAGTGTTGGAGGTGTCTGCCTTCTCTCAAATATAATGGGACTAGATGTCACTCAGCTTGTGATGCTCAAAGCACCAAAAAATTACATGTGAAGAATTTATGCTTATAAACAATCCAGACAGATAAATAGCGCTACAGGTGAAAGGAAAAATATGCATTTTTGATTTTGGGGTGAACTGTCCCTTTATAGATTATGTTTTTCAGCCTGGATAGCTTTGTAGTTGAAATGTGTTGCCACTGTATTTCAAACTTTCTGGCCGTATCTGTGCTTTAGTGCGACTGCTAGAAAGGGAACAAGCTCTTGTACTCCTCTTTATGTTTAGCCATAACTATCAGCCAGTACAAGTCTCACAATTTGTTGCTCTGTCAAAAAATTTACATCAAAGTTTACTGTGCATGTACCATTGCGGGCCACAGATAATAGAGACCATCTGCTGCATCACTTTTTAACCTTGTGCAGAGGTTTGCAGGCTGTGCCAGAGCTCACAAATTGTAACCCCAAATGTGTCAAATTAGCACTAAACTGGAGAAGCATTAGCATTATAGCTCACTGTTGTAGAACAAAGGCAAGACAAGGCAGAGGCGTCTGAGCAGATGCCGACAGGGTGCTGTAGTTTTTTTTTCTAGGGAACAGCACTTGAATGAAGTTGTCTTGAACATTACATGGGAAAAACTAATCTGACTGATGATGTGGTGAATGTACATATCAATGTCATGTGTGGTCGCCAAGCTCTAGTCCTAAGATGTATTTGTTCAGAACCTCAGTGCCTCTCGAGAGGGTAGACTTAGCATCTAAGCAGTTCTGTCTCCATTAATTCATCACGTCTGGAAAGACTTTTATTTTTTAATTACTGGATAATAATCCTCAAATTGTTAATCAGACAGATGTCCAATTCTCTGTAAAACAGACAGTGAGTGCCCCAAAGACACTTTGCTACTCACCAGAGCATATGAGCGGTGAGAATTTTCACTTCTCGCTCACAAAGCTGTTCGTTCCTTCCTTCCCCTTTCTCCAGGCCGCTCTGATCGGGATCACTCCACACTTAAATCGCTCACCCCTCACTCAGTTTCCTTTCGGAATTACTGTGTAAACTCCACTATTGAGCTCATCACAGCAGCCGATTTCTGAACTGTACCGATCCATCCGAAATCCTTCCACTTGCACTTTTTGCTCTGCTCACATGCTCTGCTACAGATGTAGCACATGCTAATGTTTCTTTGTATTCCCCAGTGACACAACAATATGCCATAAACTAGGGATGCATCAACTTATTGGCCGTACATCGGTATTGGTGTAGCTAGCGAAGGTTGCATTGAGTTAAGGTGCTTTCAGACCTAGAGTTGTCTTGTTTTCGTCTGAATCAGGGACTCATTTTGTTATTAAGTAGCATAATTGCCTAGAGTTGGTCCATGTTCTCACGGCAGCATTTACAAGTGGACCAGATAAAATGCCTTGTGTGAGAAAGCTGCTCTTGATTGGTCAGAATTTCCATGTGGGAAAAATCCAGGAAGTAAAGCAAACGTTGAAGAAGAGTACACTTGCAAGATAAATGTGACACTTTCTAATGTCACAATGGACGGACAACTACGCAGGTTGATTTTAGTGCTGCTCATCGTGGACTATATTGCTGTCATTGTTCATTTTAGTCAAACCATACAGTTTGAAAACGAGGCGCGGCTCCAACTAGAAAACAATGTTTTGATGCACTGGATGTGCTGAATGTGCATATTAAGGCAGTACAGGAGGAGGTGCACATTAATAATCCTCCAGGACTGTAACATGCTCATGTTTAACCCAAACAATGTGTCATGTGTTACTTGTTTGTAACCGGACCGAAACCACCTCTTCAAGAAGGTCTCGGTCTGGTTGCTTTGGCGGCACCCTGGTGCGATTGCCGAATGCGAACCACACTTAGGAGGCAAACGATCTTGAGTTCGATTGAACTGAACCAAACATGGCAGGTGTTAAGCACCCTTCCTGCTTTCTTAAAAATGAGTGTTGGCTGAAGGTAAATTTTAACATCCTCATGATGTGTTCAATTTTAATCTTGTAATATGTAGTTTTTGATGAAAAACTAATTGAACACAGTTGGCTGAAGGAGAAATATGTGGATGTTCTCACAGCAGTGTAAAATAGATGTTAGAGAGGTAATTATCATATGGTATATTTATATAGAGTGAAAATGGCTTTTAAAGCAGTGATTTTTGAAAAATGTTTTTCTTGTGAAAGAACTTTAAAGGTTGTTTCATGAATTTGTATAACTAAATCAGTATCGGCCCAGAATTTCACCATCAGTGCATTCCGACTATAAAGTTGACTTTTATTTTGATTTATTATTTTTTTGTTCCCCTAGATCCCACAGTCAGGGGGTCTGTCAGTATTTATTCCAGCAATTAACAGCATATTAGACGTCACCTCCATTTTCCACAGAAAAAAAATCAAGTTGTCTGTTTTCTGTAAACAGGAACCTCTCTCTGAAAAGAGTCACAGTACATGGAAATAAATATTTCTACTCAATTGAATCAGTTCCCTACAAAAAAACTGCCACACTGAGCTGTTAAAATGACTTTCCAGCAGTTTTACTGCTGCTGTTGATGCCATTAAACAGTATTTACAGACACTCAGCACAATGTAAGCTATATGTTAGTGACAGCGTAAACATGCCAATTCCACTTTTACTGTAAGTTCTCATCAATTATAAAGACGAATGGGTCAGCTTGTTATTAAGCAGGTTTTACCTTGGTGGCATTTTAGCAGGTGAGAGTCTGAGCTCAGCTGAACATTATTTAGTTTACTGCTCATTGATCCAACCTTTCTATATTTAATATTCAAGCTTTGTTTACTGTTATATGTCCAGGCAGTGATTTACCTTCGTTTTAATACTGCTTCCCATATTCCACTATCTACAAAGTTGTACATCATTTTTAGAAAATATTTGTAACAGCATGTTGTCAGAAAACAAAACAGATTTTCAGATTCTGGTTTCACTATCACTCTGGAGACACCTTTCATAAAAAAGCTGTGAAATCCCAGTGTGTTTTTTTAGTGTGGATAAAAGTGCTGTGAATCATGTAATCTTGCATCCCTCGCGCTGATTGTCCTTAGACGACGGGTGGCCAAGCCCAGCAGGCTCCTCTGTGTTATTAGACCTCTCACTAGGTAGAGCTTCTATCCAGACTGTAATGAAAGTGATGAATATGAGGTGGGAATAGGGAAAAGGAACACTTGCGCAAAGTCTTTGGCTCTGACGCAGCAGAGTAAAGTCAGCCCTCGGCCATGGATCAAGTTGGTGCTGAAACACCCCCACCGGATTGTACTTAATCAAACTTAGAGAGCAGCATGGGGAAGTGATGGTAATAGGGAAAGGGAGTAGGCGGAAAACGGCCTGGAGAGCTTTAAGTGTGTAATAAGTAGATTGGCAGACTGGGAATCTCTCTTTCCGAGCTTTCGTCATGAACTAAAACTAAACTCTTTTGATTAAGTCAGAGTTGTTGACGACCAAAAAACAAACAAAAAAGGCCTCGCTGTAAACTGATCCACAGGATCCAGATTGGTACAGATTAAGACAGTTTTAATGGATGTGTGTTGGGTCTGTAAACCCTGATCTGTTTTGTGCATTAATGAACTTTAAACAGATCCAATTCGTATCTTTCTGTTACAGAAATACACACCTGACATAGCTGTACTGGGTTGAAACAAGCTGATTTTCACCTATTTCCAATGTGTTCTCATTCCCAGAGTGTCAGATACTGACGCTTTGTCACACCCCTTGGTGTCTCAAAGCGACGCACAGGGCACCCTTTAGCATCTCTACGTGATGCACAGCTGAAACACGTAACGTGGTTAATGTTAATATGTTAATGGTTAAAAAAATGTCATGTTTTGGGTTAAAATTGGAATGGTTGTTACATAAAAGTAACATGACATAAATATCCAAGGCATCCAGCTGCATTTTGTTTATGGAAATCTCTCGAACATGTTTACTGGATGGTACATATCCATATCCACACCACAGCTAAACGACTGAAATTTATGTTTCACTCTGTCGATATCTGAAGGGAACGTGTCAGTAAAGGAGACGATATACCTGTCACTTGTCGAAGGGTTTATCTGTCTGCATAGCTGCGCTCAGGTCCAACAGAGAGGGCAGAACAGAGACGTGGCTCAAATATGTCATGTGAGTGATGACCAAACGTAAATTATAAAACGGGAAACAACAGTGACTTTTGGTTCAAATGGTACTTATGCCTGTAAGTTACGTAACATTGTGTTAAAACCACACTTGCAGGCTACTGCTTTTTTTTTTTTATTTTTTTTTTACCCATCCCCCCCATAACTCCGTCTACAGACTTTCTTACACTTTACACTACGCCACTTGCTCTCAGCATCATGTATCGCAGTGGATGGATCTACACTGAAGTCATCTGAAAGCTGATGTGATATTGACACCTAAAGCACCCTTTGGCAATAATATCACATGCAGAGGGGTGTGACAAAGCATCTGTATTTGATGACCTGGGAATGAGAACAGGTTGGAAATAGGGCTGCTATTTCTGGGATGTTTTGCAGGTGCAAAGTGTGGCTGATGGCTGAGTATGATTTTCAAAACCTGTAGTGAACTTCTTATTCATGCTGTCCAACCCTCCCTGCCTCAGAGTGACACCTCTGTCTCCCTACACATTACCAAAACACCATCAGAAACTATATTATAGGCGTACTTCAGCAGTGCAGCTGTATCATACGAGGAAAATAAACCGTAACTATGAGTCTGGATTGCTACTGAAGGAATTATTCGGCCATTTCTAATGGATAGTGTTGATGCTCACAAAACTACAACCGCTTGTGCAACAGTGATTCCGATCTAGCTCCTGGCCCTTATGGGTAATGTTGCCTTCACTTTGTTTCACTATGCATTTATGTAGTTATCTTGTCAAGCCTGCATAATATTTTAACAGCATGTATTAAATGTTGGTTATGCACCTGTTTGGCAAAAGCAACGGCGAAGTTGAATTGAATTGCTTTCCTGTCATTTCAGCAGTTTGATTTACGCACCCACTCAGCTGCTCAGTTTCCTCATGTGGCTGCCTCTTCCAAGGGGAGTTGAATGTAAGAGAAAGCTCACATTAGTCCTCGTCACAGCTGACTGAACATTAGGCTACATTCTGCGGGATAGTGAGACCTCCATCATGTCATAGTAACACTCGGGGATAGGAAACGCCAGGATGCAGTCAGATTGTAGATTCAATAGAGTGTATTATCAGTTTTGTTTGCCATTTCATCTAATCCCCTTTTTCCATGCAAACCTGACTGAATATGTATGCCCAGGCCCCGGCCTGCACGATCTCTCTGCTAAAAAGAGGAAAATTCATTGCACTTTGACTTCATTGAGATGCAGCAGAATGTCCTTGATATCAGATGTTGGACATCTGATGCCACAACAACAAAACAGATGTTATGTAATTAAAAGTAACCTCGTGTTGCATTTTTTATTTGTTTATTTTAAAGCATAGAGGGCAGCGCTGTATATGTAGGACAGCTGAGCATGAATCGCTGGCAGATTATTGTATTAGACCGACACTCTTTCTGTCATTTGCTTCGGGGGCAGGAGCAAAGGTCAGTGCTTTAGATCGCTGGCATAACATCGTCATCACATTCAAGACAAAATATATATATAGAAAAAGGTGCCATTAGCAGTTTTAGAATATGTAAACCATCTCCCTCTAGCTCGAAAGATTCAATGAGATTTGGGAATGGCTATTTTTTCCTTTCTAGAATTAAAGTGCAACGTGAAGTAGACATCTGTCACCCTCCAGAGACGGAGTCTGGCGATGTATGTCTCATCCCCTCTATCCCTCCTTTCCATCCCATTCAGCCACTCTCCTGATGGGACCACACTGGCTGCTATCCGTGTTCGGGATAATAATCTCAGAATAAAGACTGAGAGGAATCGTGTCAGTTGTTGAGCCGCAGTATTCATAATTCCTACTCTTCAACGATTCCATCCAAGGCTACACAGTAGTTAACATTAATTCTATTCTTTAAGCTCCACCCATGAGGAAAGGCATCAGCTGACGGAAGGATTATACTATATTAAGCCGGAGAAAGATCTGGCTGAAAAAACACATTTATTCTTTTGTTTATGATCAGGCGCTTCTGGGATGGATAGTTACAATAATTCTGGATGATTATGATACGCCCACTGGAGATTCAAACGGCACCTGCTCAGGTTAAATCTATTTTAAATCTCACAGTTTAAAAGGCAAACACGAGCTGTGTGATAAAAGCCGCCCTAAACAGTCTTGGTAAAATCTCTTATTGCAGAACAATGCAACCAGTGCTCAGGAAAATATCACACAGGCTGAGTCCAAAACAGAATCAATCCCCATAGACTCCAATGTTAAAATGCCAAACTTTACAGCAGAAATAAACATGTTTACAGCCTGGTATGAAAAACTGTTTTGGTCACTATGGTTAATTTCAATATTAATTATTGATTATTATTAATTATTAATTATCAATATTATTACTTCTATTCGACTGTATGGAGGTTGAATTTTATATAACTTTCCCATTTACATTTTATTAAGGCTCAAAGTTACCCGTTATTAAAGGCTGGCAGGCTGCTGATAGTATCCTCGGCTTCTAAGTCAGATCCATCTCTTGCTCCCCCTCAAGGTCAGCCAAATGACTGGATATGCCATGGGTCGGCAGCCTTTACTATCAAAAGAGCTGTTATTGATCAAAATAAATAAAAACAAGACCCTGTGTGGAGCGGCAAAACATATTTGAGGCTTTTAAACAAGGTAAACCAGCCGATTGCATCTAAATTAACCTATACTAATAGTCTTAATTAGCATTCATTTGTGTTTTACCACAAGGTGGCTGCTCTGTAGGAAATGTTTATGATTATTTGGTGCTTTAACTTTGCAGAGCTGGCAGTGAAAGCAAACAAACCTGTACACACATGACTGAATTCTCTATTTTATTCCGAGACTTTTGCTTTTTTGGAGGCTTCAGATTTTTACAATTGGACCTACAATACTGATATATAAAAATTAAAATGTTATACAAATAACCATCATTCATTTCCATATAGTTTTTTGTCAAAGCCCCAGGGAGCAACAGGAGGCCCTGGAGCCGCAGGTTGCTACCCCTGAAAGCAAGATGGCGGTGGCTGTCATGCCGAACTCAAGGCTTCAAAACTTGACTACACAAACCCATATTTTTACAGTCCGTAGTCAAAACGACCCCGCTCGCATTATGTCACCCACCAATTAGTCTCGCTCACCAGACCTTTCTCAAGAAAAGAAAGGTCTGGCTGGGCCGACTCTCACTTTAAGATTGGAGAAAAAACGCCCCGGCTTTTTTTATTTCTTTCAACCAATCACAATTGTTCTTGGCGGTGCCACAGCAACAGTGCGCTTGCAAAAATATTGCCGCGGGGAAACAGGTTTTGGTGTAACACGCCCACAAAAATATTGCCTACAGGACGCGAACCATGGCAGAAAAATGGCTCCATCCCCGCAAGACCAAACACCGCAAAAGTTAGTAAAGGATGTGTTAAAAAAAGATGGCTCGTTCCGCCCAATGAGAGGCTGATCTATTCAGCGAACTTCCGCCCACTCAGACTACCCACCAATTGGTTTAGCACATCGCAATGCATGCTGGTAGTTGCAGATTTACTACATCTTGGGGAGTCAGTGGCTTAGTGGGTAGAGCAGCCGCCCCATGTGCAAGGCTGTTGCCGCAGCAGCCCGGGTTCGAGTCCAGCCCATGGCCCTTTGCTGCACGTCGCCCTCCCCTCTCTCTCCCCCTTTCAGACTTGGCTGTCTTGTCCATTAAAGGCAAAATGCCCAAAAAATATCTTAAAAAAAAAAAGAAGATTTTCTCCATCTTGAGCAAAAGTGGATGCCGCAGCTCTTTTCCTCTGTTTTCTCTGGTCATGTAGCACCAATGTCAAAAGTACTTGTGTCTTTTAACTGCATATCCAGCCCACTTTTATTAAAAACCATCTTTCCAGCGGTGAAACACGTCTTTAAAACTAATAGATCTAAAAGAGTGATGACTGAATCAGCCCCTAAACGTTCAATATAGTATCATGCCAGATGATCCCTGCCTGTCCCCATCCCCTTATGCATGCACATGCATAAAAAGTCCGTCCAATGGACACTGGCAAGCCTGCCCCACCTTTACTGACTGAATCAATATCCTCTTTTCAGTCCTGTCTCCCAGTGTTGCATTTACATCCTGATGAATGAAGCTAAACAGAATGCAGGATTTTTCCACTGGTGAGTAAAAAAGCTCGGCTGTGGCCCTCAAGAAATAAGAGCGTATGACTTAAGTAGTACCTGTCACGCCCATCTGTCATCTTCTGAAGTAATTGCAACACAGATGGGCTTCCCAGAAGGAAGAATAATAGCTTTAAATATTTTCTCTTGATCTTTTAACTCACTTGTACTTTGCCATTATTTCAGTCTGAGCTAATAGCCGGATAGCTGGTTAGGAATATTCCCTCCATTTATGAGGCTTTATGCAGAAAGAAATGGCGATGCATTTATTGCAATTAGCGGGTTTTTTAATCAAGGATATTGTTTGACAGAACAAAATGGATCCTATGTTTGCAAGAATCTCCAATAAGATTTATATTCCACCAAAGCATTACCATTAATGTGATGCTAATAACTTCATTAGTTGTACTCTACTAATTGTAATAATTATAACTACTTGTGTTAAATGCCTTTAAATCTATCACTGATTTCACTGCAAATTCCCCAGAGGCTGCGAGAGTGAGGCTGTTAAACAGGAGGAAATGTCCCAACATGTGTCAAGTTAAAGGCTCCTTTAATTTTAAAATTTTATGTGACATTTTCATTTCCAACTCACGTCCTCCTGGAACGGGATATTATTATTATTTACCTTATATATACAGTGATAAAATTACATTTCTAACAAGATCAGCGGTATGACAGCAGAGGGAATTGCGGTGTAAGTACTGAGTAGAAAAGGAATGATAAGTGGTGGACGGGGACAGGATTACGACATGTGACCACAGCACGCATTCACGGTCCTGCGGGAAAGAAGGTTAAATCCTACAGTAGATTAAAAACTGAGAGGTTGTCAAGGACATAAAGTGATGAGATGGAAAAAAATAAGTGGGTGTAATTGTGAAGAGAGCCACACAAGACTGTGACTTCATCTCGGCTGCTTCATATTTTAATGAAACAAAAGAGTGCCTCATGAGTTCCTTTGTATGTGATGAGACTCCTCTCAATTGGCACTTTTGCAAAAGCAAGGTGATTTTGCACCAAGGTTAGTAAGTGGTTGTATTGTCCCTAGAATGTACTGGCAAATTCCGGTTGGCAAAACAGCAGGAGAAGAATAATAAAATGTCAGTATCAGTGTTTGTTTTTAATAATTTTGCAAAACAAATGTTGCGAAATTGTATAAATGTGAATAATTCTAATGTCCACTATCAGTGTGTTTCAGCGACGGCACATTCACCATTGTGTCTGCATGTTTGCTTTTTTAAAATTAAGATTCTCATTCAATTCATTTATTCATCATATGGAAATGAATAAAAGTAAAAATAGCTGGAGAGCTAATCAAATATAGATTCAACAAATGAAACACAGACCGTCGCTGTGAGAGAATCGAAATATATGAGAGTATTGCAAAATATTTCACTAATAATACGACGTGTTGAATGTTAAGGGATGTGCAGACGTCCCCAAGTGTGCGTGCCATTAATGGCCAGAAATCATTTTGATCTCTAAACACAATTTGTCAACAAAAATGTATTCTTTCATTCTGCTCTGACTGTGCAGAAGCAGCCATCGCACATTCATTACATATGAACAGCACATAATAATGACAGCAATTACCACAAATGTTGGGGCTGGATTCATTATGGAAAAGAGGCTTAGGCATAATTGTTTTTCACGTTTTTGTATGCTTCTTAACAAGGGGTTTGGGGAATGAGATGGCCCAGGCGCAGAGGAACTGAACTGAATGGAGAAGCATCAGACCAACTGCACGCTGCAAAATGTCACATCTTTTATAGAAACGTTCGTTCATTGATTTTGTGTTTATATCAGAATGTATGGCAGATACTGCAGGCTTTCCACGTGCAGCATCATTAGGCGTAATGCAACACCCAATGCAGTGTTCTGAGAAATATAATTTCATTTTTGATTTTGTTTAACTCTTGATATTCAGGAGACATTATCTCAGTATTCTCCAAAGAAAAGCAGAAGCAGTCAGTTGTGAAAGTGCCTGAAAACAACACACTTAGATTCAATGCATGTGGTTGATCATGCATGTGTGTGTATATAGCACTCACAGTTTGCAAGGGTCCATTTGTATGTGAATTCATCCAGCTCTCAAAAGATGTAAATTCTCCCCTGGTATGCTGACTTAGCTTTGGTTGTTGGACTGTGAGATAACTGGGCTACTTTTGTTGAACACTAGTCCCAGAAATAATTGCTATAAATGGCATTATTGTCAATTTGAGACCATTTTATGCCACTGATATAATGATGATATACACTTGCATAATAACGCAAACACACCCTTTCAAAGCACAAAGTTTTCTTAAGAATATCAGAATCAGAAACACTTTATTGATCCCTGAGGGGAAATTGGGATTTGTTACAGTCGCTCCGATGTAAAGTATAAGGAATTATAACAAGTAAGAATAAGAGTATGACAGTATAATGCAATAAAATGAAATGCATTACAAAAGTGCTAAAAGAAAGCATTAAGGTCCAGTGTATAAGATTTAGGGGCCTCTACTGGCAGAAAAGGTATATAACGGGGTCCTCCCCATAGATTTTAATCGTAACTCGAAACTGGATGCCAAGATGATGCCCATTCATTTCAATGAAGTTGCTCGCCTTGCGCATATGTCTCAAAAGTTTCTAGCTTCCGGGTTTACATCCTCAGGACATGTCCCACTGAATATGCACATTACTGTTTCTCCTGCTGGCTCCACCCACAAGTTCCCACAGGGGATTTTTTTCACCTGCAATACCGCGAGTGCCCACTGGGAAAGATTTGCTGGAAAGCTGAGTGGCCTTCCTTCAGGCCTGGATTTATAGACATCCATTGGCAAATATGGACTATAAGATTTACAACTCTGTTCTATACTATATCTATGTTTTCATTAGGCATGTAACGTTCTATCGAATTTCACGGTGTCGCGATAAAATAAATTCTCGATACCGTCGTGGGAATGCCACGGTAGTTATATAGCTGCGTTCTCCTACAGAGCCGGTAATATGACTGTGCGACTACATTCCCCATAATCCTTTGCATGTAACTGCACGCGCAGGTGAGAGCAGACTCGTGCAGCTCAGCCTTTCAGCCTCCGACTCTCACCCGTCCGTGACCGGAGGATACAGCGAATAAAAGTAAGGAGATAGATTGTTCTTCTCTGTGGATTTTCTCAGCGACAGCGGAATCGTGGCTTTCCGACAAGACCAAGCACTTGTCGGTAGTCCAATATTTTCACAGCGAAAAAAATGATAAAGTTACACTAAAATAATGTATAACAAAGCTTTGCACACACATTACTTTTGGATGGATTACTTGTGAATGCAGGGTCGCACAGAAAAGCCACACATATCACATGAAAGCGCAGGAGCAGAGCTTTCCTCTCCTCATCTCCTGTTCTGAGAAAGTGTTAGGGTCTCCTTGATGTCAAGATTGTCAACCTGGTGAATGTGTTTTTGAGTTTTTCTATGACTTTCAGGGAAATGACTGGGCTTTATTTATTTTGGTTTTCTTTTACACACATCTCTACCCACCTCTCTCTCTCTCTCTCTCTCTCATGAGGGATTGTGTGTTGAGTTTACATTATTTCTAATTTGTTAATTTTGTTGTTGTTGCAGGGTCTGATTGTTCTAAGTTCTGTATATCTGATGAATATTAAGACTACTCTATCCTCATAATCTGTTGTCATTCAGATGACTTTCTAGTAATAGTACTGCACTACTTTTCTTCAGAGTAGGTTAAAAAATACTGAATGTTTCCATTTTAATATTCTGTCACTATAGTTTTAATTGACATGACTTTGTTATGGCACTTTAATGTCTGCCTGCCTCGCAGTAATAGGGGGGGAAGTGAAAGCACATGTTCAACTGTGTGTTGATTTGTTTATGATGCGCTTCCAAGTTAAAAACAACATGCTGTACAGTGTACATGCACTATTTTTGAATATTTTTAACAATAAATTTTCTCTTTTTTCCCCCTTGTATAAATATCGTGATAATATTGTATCGTGAGTTTCTGGTATCATTACATCCCTAGTTTTCATTACTTTAAAATCACCTGAAAATAAGAACTGTTGACTTTTTGTGACCCTAGAATAAACCATTTATATCTTCATATGAGCTGGTCCTGTCCTACGGAGTCCGCCATGTTTCTACAGTAGCCCAGAACGGACAAACCACACACTGGTTCTAGATGGGGTGAATTTTCATGCAAGCCACCATAGTTCTCCCACATGCTTGGCACATGGGAGAAGTTTCAGTTTTTCAACCTCCCCAAGATGCCACTAAATCCGACACACAATCCAACACACTGGACCTGTAAAACAAAATTTGGCAAACAAAAATAAAACAAGCGAAGCCTCTTGGTGCTACTAGACAAGCTAAGCAAAGCTCCAGGAACGTTTTTTTTTTTCCTGACAGAAGCATTCAACTCTTATAATGTGTCCAAAGACAGTTGGAAATTAAAAAATCCAATAACAATTTTGTTTTGAGAGTTTCTGGCTTTGATAAATCATGTAATTTTGGCAATTTTTTAAAGAAAATGTGCCTTCCAAACCTAGTTTTGGAAGCCAAAATTATAAAAAAAAACAAAAAAAACAAACAAAATAAAACATAAAAAAAGTCCCTTTCCAGTGCTTAAAAATGAAAATGACACGTCTCTACTTTTTTGCACCATCCCCTTCCCCCTCATAAATAAGAAAGACTCCCTAAACCTTTCAGGAAATTCATAGTATTCAATCACAGACATGTTGGTTGCGAACCAGAGGTGATTTTAGTCAAATAGCAGGTGGCTGTCATTAAACGACAACGTGGCCAATTAGCTCTGGTATCGTGTCACCTTGTATGGCAAAACACATCATGAGAATACTCTGAATATATAGTCTGCAATTAACCATAAACTCCATGACCCAAAGTAGTTAACGACTAAAAAAGCTGCTTCGGTTTAAATGTATTAGTAGTAATAACACGACATGTAGGCTGATAACCTGATCCCCAACACTGCTGTTTATTTAGTTGAGAGCACTTCATTTTTAATAAGATAAAGTTTTCTGGATTTTTCTTTGATAAAACTCTCAATAACAACAGTTGAAGATGCTGTAAAGTAGCTTGAAAATAAAAGCGACCGGTCTAATTGGCCTGTACCTAACAACTGAATACAGTATTCATCTATTATCTACCATCAAAGAGGCTGTGGAACTTCTCAAAAGACTCCTACACCACAAGTGCATATTTTTATCTCAGCGTTCTTGAGTGACATCAGCTGTATCAGTGCTGTCTGCTCCTCCAAAGACTCTGGAGTGAGTGTCTACAGAACCAGCTGCCCGATTATTTTCCCCATAAGCAACCATTTCCCTTTGTGCGTTTATGTCATTCCATTTCCTTTTTCATTTCCTCAGCAGAGAGCGTAGTAACTTCCACTGCATTAAGTTTATGCGCAGTAGATGGCCAGATAAGTCTGCCCAGGTAGAGTGGAATTACAGCGTTGTAAAAAGTTTGGGTATCTTGTTATTTCATTGATGAGGAATTCTATTTCAGTATCAGTAAACTGATTTTCTTTTGTTTTCCGAGCGTGCTGAAGTCTCCACCTTTGGTAGAATCCACCACAGCATGTTTGAGCTGTGCCTCAGTTTGCCCTGAAGGCTGTCTTTTTGCTTAATTAGTTGCTGCTTTGGTAAATGAGATGCTAATTTCACACAGACTTTGGGCACAGATACCATGAAGACTATGGAGTGGCGTCTTTTATGCACGATAATCTTTATCTTATATTTACTGCAGTGCCGTCACTTGTGCACACACTTTCTCCCTGAGTGCTTCTGTGCAGAGACAGACCTTTGATGGGTGTACGTTGGTCTAAAAAGAATAATCTCTATGTACTGTTCTCAGTGTGGTCTGTGAGTAACTTTGTCAATACTCATGATTTATGGAGGGAGATTTTGAGGTTAGTAATTTTAAGGGTAATTTTTGGTGCATGGCACAAGCATAGACCACTGGTTCCCAGCTGGTCCACCCACAGTGTCCAAATTTCTCTGTAATCATTAGTTTAAGGTCCACACAGTTTCATATATCCAGCGTCGTACTTGGGTTTAGCCATGTCAGTGAGTTAGTTTGCTGTCTTTGGCTAGGAGCTGTCTGTTAGTCACTCACTCCACTGCAGGAAACAGCACTTCAAAATACAAACTGGTGGGTTTGTAGTCTCCTGTTTTGAAGCCACGAGTTTGGCATTTTGACCGTCGCCATCTTGGATTTTTGAGTGAGAGGGTGGAGCTAACCCCTTAGACTATCTCCTAGCTTGGTAAGCACGGTGACTCGTGAACATGTCATGTTTGTTTAAAAAAAAAAAAAACACTTTATTTTGGAAATACAATGATTGTCCTGCACAAGCTTTAATTTTGAAGGGCCATTTCCTGTTGTAGAGAGTTCGTAACAGACAGTTACTAGCTTGACAAAGATGCCAAACACAAGTATAACTGTGAAACGGGCGTACTATAAGCGGAGCGGACTCCGCGAGGAATGTCCGCAGTCATTTGGGCTTTCATAGTCGAGCGCACTTCCACGTTGTAGTTTCCTGTAAAAAATATCCATGTAAAATACATGCCGAGCAGTCACTGGTCACAGTTGTAAAATCTGAGCTTTGCGCGCACAGGGCTTGTGGACATCCGCTTTGAGTCTGTGCGGACCTCCACGGAGTCCGTTTCACGTGCGTTCCGCCCGAGTATGTTCAAGCCTCAAGGAGCAATCTGGACCAGTGGCTGCACCAGTTGGGAACCACTGCCTTTAAGGGTTTTTAGTAGGCTACAATTAAACGCTGAATTACACTTTTTTTAGGTGTCCAAAGTGTTGCAATTAACTTTCATGAGCAGAAAACACAGTGAAGTAGCGGGCGCTACGGCTACTCCCACACTCTGAATCTGTGGTTACGCCATGGCTACGTTACATATTCATTACTGTGGCAATAGCTTCAACGGAAAAAGCCTTAATAAAATGTAAAAGGGTGAGTTATATAAAAATTGAGCTTCACAGACCAAAACTATTTTGTCCACCAGGCTGTAAACATGTTTATTTCTCCTGTAGAGTTGGGCATTTTAACATGGGGTCTATGGAGATTGAGTGGCTCTTGGAGACAGCCTCAAGTGGCCACTAGAGGAACTGCAGTGTTAGTGCTTTCTGGTAACTAAACCAGACGCCATTGAGCTCCACTACAGTTTGGTGATGACAGACATCTGTCAATGTTGGCAAATGAAATGAAAGCCGTGGCACAGCAAATAAGATTTTGAGGGGTGATCTGGACCTTTAAGAGCTTTTGATGAGGCTCCCCAACAGCACTGCAACTACCATCTGGAGTGAACATGTGTGAAAGGACCCTGTCTGCTCAAAGAGAGCAAGTGTTCCCAGTTAACCTTCTCTGGATTAATGCATATAAATGTAGTTTAATTTGTAGCTTCTTTTGAGCCGGCACCTGTCTTGGATTTGTCTGGATGTGCACGCTGCTTCTTACATTAGTGATCGTGGTTGTCACACAGCCAGACTTTGGGCTAGCCCTGTGGTCATGGCGAGTTATCCTTATCAAGTAAGCAGAAATAATTAGTCCAAAACCCTCTGCTCTTTCATCTTAGTCTCTTCTAAAGCTGCTCACACAGTTCACTCAGCGTGATGCGAGCTACAAAGTAGTTAATTTACTGTAAGGCTTCCATACTGAACTGGCAGCAGTGAGGCAATCCTGATGAATGGCCCTATTAAGCAGAATGAAATTGAAGGCAATTATTAATATTATTATTTGGTTTCTACAACATGCTACAGCTAAAAATAAAACACTGGTATCATGATTTGCTTTTACCAAACTGGCGACATATGTTGCAGTCTAATATCTGTTTTAGAATATCTGCATTTACCATATGGAACATGTTGTACCTATGCTGTCCGTGCCATAGGAAGAGACTAATCTCTCCAGCGCTCCTGTGTGCTGACAATACAGTCAGAGGCTGCAAAACTGTAATCTTATATAAATTCCATGTTCCAAGGGCTCCGCTCAGACAACACTGTGATGTATGAAGCCACTGGCAGAGAAAAGGGCAGGTGACGAAGCTGAAGACTGTTTGATATTCAGAAGGGAAGGTTTCCTCAGAATGTCCTGAGTGAGAAGTAAAAGGCCTTGCAGTTCAGTCAGGGGACAATACGCAATGACAACAGTCTCTCCTTAGAGTGACATCTGAATTAGCTGATGATTGAAGACTTGTGGTTATGTCTCCACTATTAGATTTTGTGAAGCTGAGATCTTCATCGTAACATTGTTATTTGGAAGTGCTGTTAAAGGGACAGTTCATGCCAAAATCAAAAATACATGTTTCTACCCTTATGCCTGGTTCACACTACACAATATTTTGTCTTTTCTGACAGTCACTATGTCGGATTGGACAATTGTGGAGTCATAAAATCGTGCCGTGACTTGGCCAACAGACATGACAGACTACACGATGGTCCACACCAATCATCCCTAGTTGTCTTTCACGATGTGTGTGATGTCATCAGGCTATCTTGTCCTATTTTTATTATTACTATTATTTCAGTCACTGTGGCTGTTTATGTCCCAGCCAAAATGTTTTTGTGGTAACATCAAAAGCGTCACCAGAGCTACATTTAAAGTCCTGAATGCAAACTATGCAAGTCACTGAATTCTCCACAACAAGTTCCTGCAAGTTTTCACAATAAAAGTTTAAATGACTGCGCAATGCATTAACTTTATCAAGGCAAACGGGAGTGGATTAAAAGTAAAAATAGAAAAATAAGGAGGGATTAATAAATAATGGCTCGCTTGTAATGTAGTCTGTTTCACATGAAGCTGGTAGCCTCTGCAGTTGTGGTGAGTAAAAAGCCCTGCCACTGTTTTTTTAATTGCATTACTCTATATCCTCCATTATGAAGGAATAACATTGTTTGCTAGCTTGATGCTGATGGCTGTACTCAGCGGGTTGCTAAAGTGCCTGTGCTGTTTATTGCCATCATTATTACCTTTTTACTCTGTGTGGTAACGTCCCTAGAGGAAATATCAAAAACCCTGGGGTGCTGTTGTCATACAGTTGTCTATGGCAGCACCTCGCTCTGTCTTTCTATTGGTCAAAGTGACGGCTGTGACGGGAGAAGTTGTGAACAACAAAAAGAAAATTAAACATGCTAGACTTTCTGTTGGGACGTTGTGAGGCGACCCAGATGTGGCGTCAGTTGTCGTCTACCATGACACATTACACGAGATAAAACAATAGATTATCATGTATGACACGCATTGTTGTTCACGATATGAGCCAATGTGGGTGACTATTTTCTTTCTACCAAACTACACCCACCATTGTATATCCGGGCAGAGGGAAACGTGCATCTACTCATGGACAAGAAGCTTGTTACAATGCAAGATGTAAACATTACTGACATTTTTCCTGGCTGAGCTATAACATTACCAACAGTGGTGCTAGGTGAGCTAGCAGTAGATGCATGCTTCTTTTTGATACGGTAAGCGGGTGTAGTTTGGTAAAAGGAAAGTAGTTCGTACATCAAACTGCTCACAACAAGGTCTGTGGATTTGAGTAACTGGATTTGAGACATCACAGTTCAGAGTCTGAAATGTAGTTTTTTGGCACCACAAGCCGAGTGCCATCTAGTTCCATTCTGTTCAAGAGAAGGAAGACATCTCCACAGCTGATATCTCCAACACTCTGCAACTCACACCAAAAGAGTCCAGATTGATAAATACCTCTACAGGTAAGAGGGAAATGTGTAGTTGTGACTTTGGGGTGAACTGTCTTTCATGTGGCTTCCTTAATTGGTTAGTCACTGACCTTGGCGGGACTGTCTTTCCTTCGAAAAGTTTTCTCATTGAATACCATCCAGATCACTGCGGCTGGACCTCAGAAAAGCTACTGCAATACCAGTTGTGTTATCGGGGATGCAGGTAGCTTTTATACTCCTTTGAAATCTGTACACGTTCTTACTGTTGGGTATTCTTTAGAAAATTGCATAAGGCACTAGAACAAGTGTTACTTGGAAGGATGTGCTCTGTGTACAGGGAACACTCTGGTCTCAAGCCAAAGCTCTCCTGCTTGGCTTTGTAGTCTGTCCTCACTGCAAAATGCCATCTTCGCTTTGCCCCCCCTAAAATGCTCCCCCATCACCAGATGTATTTCTGCTTTGAACAGCACCCAGACAAAATCAACCTCTTGCCAAGTGCTCTGCAGCTAAGAGTCAGCAATAGGTAATCAATAGAGATTTACAGGAGAACTTTTCCCAACCATCAGTGCGTGACATCTTCACTGTCACTTGACTGTGCAAACAGCAAAGTTCAACTGTGGGGCTACAGTAATTTCTGTGGGGTCCCTTGAGTTCAGGCGTCTTAACTGGGCTCGACAGTGAGGTTGTGCTCCAACTCTAAATATCCGTATCAGGTTAGTTAACAAGACGACACCTAAAAGTAACATGGATTTCTCTGTGCAGCACAGTGGGGAAGTTCTTAATGTACTTCACCTAAGGGCCACAGTGGAAATAATTCATGCTGCTTTATTATGTTCATGTTATTATGGTGCTCTGTTTGTTCTCTTATTATGGTCTTATAACGGCGTTCGTGGTGAGTCTAACCAAAATGTATAGTGAATTATATAAATTCAGTTGCTTTAAATACATTGTGGTGCAGTGGGTAGCACCGTCACCTCATAGAAAGAGAGTTCTGGGTTCTCACCCACTGGCCAGCTCGAGGCCTTAGGGGGTCGAGTGGGTCATCAACTAATTGGAAGATCGGCGGTTCGATCCTCGGCTGCTCCAGTTTGCATGTCGAAGTTTCCCTGGGCAAGACACTGAACCCCAAATTGCTCCCAATGGAGCCATTGGTGTGTGGGGTCATATGAATGTTTAACTTAGTAGCAGTTAAACATTCATACCTTGTATGATAGCTTCTGCCACCAGTGTGTGAATGAATGTATGAATGTGGCATGTGGTATAAAAAGCACTTTGAGTGGTCAAAAGACTAGAACGGTGCTATATAACTGCAAGTTTATTAAATCATTTGGGCGCCACTGTGTGGAATTAGCATGTTCTGATTCTCAATTGGCCACAGGTGTGAATGTGAGTGTGAAGGGTTGTCTGATCCTGTTACTCTTTTCCCACCAAAATTAGCATGTGTAGGTTTTTTCAATGCAGGAAAACTCGCCAGAAATAGATGATAGACTCCTCTCCCATTGCCAGTATGCTATACCCTTCTGTTTTTATCACTGGTGTGTACTCGACCAATAGTCGTCATTTAGGGCCATTAGTCGACTAGTCGCCCGCATGTTTACAATATTAATTTAATTATTAAATGATATATTTTGGACTGGGAGAAAGAATAGTATCATTAACATTGTTAACACTGTGCTACATTACAGAGAAATACAAAACCGTGCTAATGAACCTTCATTAATATAGGCCTATATTTTATCTACAAGTGCATATCGCACACTGAGCGAGCCGCCTGTTAATGACGCTGTGGGCTAATGGGCATGTAGCTACTTCCATGTTTCAGATGATACGTCATGTTTGTAGTCGACCAATGAAGATGAGTTTACATATCACCTTGGGTTCGTCCTTCACCTTCTCAAAATGATCCCACACTTTGGATTTCCTGCCCGACATGTTATTAACTAGCCTGTGGAATAACCGCAGATACCAGCCCTGGAAATTAACCTGACTCCTGTCTGACTGCTGAGCGTGGACACTTCCTGTGTCTGTCCTTTCAAATTAAATTCCCACATGGTCCAGTCATGTAGGTTTTGAGTTAATTTGACAAGGCGCAGATACTAATAGAGTTTCACATTTTTCAGTTTTTTTTTTGTTTTTTTTACTGCGACTAAGTGACCAATGAAATCTTGCCGACTAATGGCCTTTCTGATTGAATAACATTTGGTCAAACATTAGGGGGCAGCCCCACTGGTATGGTATGTTTGCCATCACAAACGTGTCAGAAAACAGGAAAGCAGCATGCAAGCCAGAGAAAATGTTTAGTCACTTCTTTTTTTTTTTGTCTCTTTTTCAAACTTGGTGCAGACTAATTTGCAACAATATTGTTTGAGCGCTATTTGGACAGGGACAGATGAAATCCGTGGCGACACGATGTTGAATCGCACCGGAAAAGGGGCAAAGATTAGCTCCTCCACAGGGTGTCATGTTTCCATCACTGCCAATCGTAGCTGATCGGAGCTGGAGCTGATAGATACCCGTGAGTACTGCCGAGTCAATTGCACTGGGAATGATTGTAACCTTTCCCACTAAAGACAGAAGCCAGATGTCAGTGGGTGGTAATGGTTTTGTCCATATGAAAAGACGCTTAACAGTCAGCCCTGTGATAGTCTGGAGACCAGTCCCAGGTGTACCTCGCCTCTCGCCTGATGTCAGCTGGGATAGGCTCCAGCTCCAACCCCCCGCAGCCCTAAAAGGATGATAGATGGAGGGATGAATGGACTTTAAACACATAGTGTGTTGTGCATAATGTTGTAACATGTTGCAGGTCTGTTTGCCTGGAAAGGTTGCTGGATTTGAATATTGGTTTCTGCACAGCTGTATGTGGTGAACTGATTAAATGCTTGATTAAACACTAGGCGGAGGAGTCTGGCAGCCTAATTCAAAAGCATATGCAAATAATCATGTTTTGTAGATTATTGCCTTTTATGCAACCTCTCTCACACTCACACTCACACACACACACACGTCCACGCAGTCTTGCTAATGCACTTTCAATACCATATATTGTAAAAGCATCCCAACTCACACACGGACACAAAATCAAGCAATTTCATTTCAAAGCAAAGTTATGTATCCGCAAACAGCTAACACATACAATTTAAGCAAATCAAGTAGCACTCATATTATCCACGCAGTCTCACACAGAAATTGCTTTACAACAGGCCACAGCATATTTTGTTGAGGATTACAGTTTTCAGAGTTCCAGCAAGTACACAGCCTCGGGCAGTGTTTCCCAACCTTTTTTTTTTCTGCCATGGCACACTTTCTATGTTCAAACGATACCAGGGCACACAGCTCTCCCATTAGCCACAGATATGTTGGAAAATATCACACACGTGGACATGGCCTGCGGATACAGTGTTGCTTACCTTTGGAGACTAATGTCAGCCTTTTTAACAAGGAAAAATTATATATGGATCACAAGATGCGCTGATATTTCTAATAATCATATTCGGCAGGTCATATTAAACAGTTTTAGGTAAAAGCCAAAGCTAGGAAACCTATTGAGCATATTTATACACATGTTTTTAATTGTGAATTTAACTTGAGCCACTTTAAGGAACAAGCCTTTATGCTTTCCCACATGTATTGTATAATATACATCCCCCCGCGTCCACTGAGACTATGAATAGCCCTCTTAAATCTTCTGAAGGGAAACAGTATTTCTCAGCACTGCGTCACAACATGAGCACAGCTGAGCAAGTGGTATCTTTTTCGAGATACATCATTCAGTAGCTCTTGTCCTGCAATAAAATGTGAAACACTATGAAAGCTTTCATAAGATTCGTAAGTGATGATTTGTTATGCTGTGTCACGAATCGCATTTGCCAAGTCTGTCTCATTATCCAGGCCTGAATCCATTTTGAAAAATCACTTTGATATACAGTAAATGGGCATGGATTTAAATGCGTGTGTTTGATTTCTTGATTCTTCCTATTTTCACAGTATGTTGCTCTGATTGGCTGTTTCCTCTCAGTACTCTGTGTTCTGTTTTTTTAATTTTCCCCTGTAAGCCACGTGCTGTAATGAAGGCAGTTTGAGCCGTACGGCATCGCTCTTGTGGATAATCTTTGCAGAATCATTAGCTGTCAATGTGCCGTCTTAAAGCGATTGAATGGAAGGACGCAGGATTTGATGAGCTCAGCTCCTCCTGGTGCACCTACACCAATAGGAGATCCTTTCATTAACTAAATCAATAATCTCCCCTTGTTCTGTGTGGTCACATATGCTGTAACTTTGGTTTGTATACCAGGAGTTGGCATTTTTTCCTTTTTGTGGTTATTGTTCTGTTTTCTTATTTCCTGTTGTCATTGTTTGATGAAGGCAGCTTTATCATTCAGATTACATTTTTTGAAGGTCTTGTTTCAAGATTGCCTCCCACAGTTTACATAAAATTTGATTTATTCAAGCCTCTGGGTAACATGTGGTTTTGTGTCTTGCTGTCATTCATTTTTTTATTAGTTTTTTCATGTTTTGTAGCATAAAATTACACATAGTTTAGATAGCACATAAAAAACATTTGGAATCGTCAGCTGAAGTTTTACAATTTATGTGTGAAGGAATATTCTTTCAGCAAAGTAACAGCGTATTTAAGGGACTGTTTTTGTGTGACTAGACTTTTTTCCCCCCACATATTATTTATATTCCACAAATATGGGCCCTAACCATGAACTATAAACATAACGGACGTATGCTGCTCCGTATCTAGCAGGGATTGGGCCCCTAAAAAACAGGTAATTTAACCCAAAACTGTAGACTGTACAAAAAAATGGATGTAGCTACTGTGATGATGTCACCATTGGTTTGCAGACTCCCATTTTAATGTCTTGAGTTCGGCATTGCGGTAGTTGCCATCTTGGTTTTTTGGAGCCAGAAGTGACCATATTTAGGTGAGAGACTAGCACTGTGGAGGAGCGATGGGTGGATCTGAGTGAGATGACGAGGACACAATCAGCACTCAAAGCAGCCTGCCCTTAATTGCGCGCAACTTTAAGCCTTAATAAAATTTAATCGGATGAGTTATATGAAAATTCAACCCCTGTACAGTTGTCATAAAGGGGGGAATTACCGACAGAGACCCAAACCATTTTTTGTACCAGGCTGTAAACATGTTTATTACTGCTGTAGTGCAGCGTCTATGGGGCCTGAATCGCCTCTGGAGCCAGCCCCAAGTGGCCGCACAAGGAACTGCAGTGTTGGCACTTCGTGTTGGCTTAATTTTTTAGCCCTGGAGGTTCCTGCTTGGCCCTGACACACCAAGCTGACTGTCAGTTGTCAATGTTTGGAACGATACAGCATAGTATAGCGATATTTTTGTGTGGCAATATCGTATCGTCACACATTGCCAAGTATTGCTTTTTTATTCTTAAATTAATAATATGACAAATACAAATTAATCTTTAGGTAGCCTACTAGAATAATATATTCGTTGCTTTTTTACTCCTCTAGATACAATTAGCTGCTGCAAAATGGCTGAAGTGAGATGAAAAGACTGAAATTTTATCTTATTAAATAAAATAGATGTTGGCAAAGTTTTTCTTTGGGGACGTAATTTGCAGTTGAAAAATAGGTAATAAATTGCAATATATCGCGATATATTTTAATGCGATATTCAGCATATCGCAACATATTTAAAATCGCAATAATATTGTATCGTGATTTAAGTATCGTGATAAAATCGCATCGTGGATCCTCTGCTGTCTCCCATACCAAATAATTTCCTTCAACAGCAGGTTGCGTTGTTTATACGCTAACTGGCTAACTAGCATCTTGAATCTGTCCTGTCAGTCTTCCAGTTTCCCTTTTTTAAATGACGAATACAGATGACCGCCGCCTGCTGGTATGGGGAGTTATTTCCTCACACGCCAATGTGCTAGTTGGTTGTTGGCTGAAGTCTTTGCGGTGTGTTCAAGTGCAACTTTTTGGCATAGACACAGGTGATGTGATGCAACATACAAGTCAGCCTTAGTCACCACTAGTTATGTGATGTTGGCTTGGCCTTATCAAGACAGGCATAAATGATTGGACAAAGGCTTTGATGAATGTATGGATTACTGATAAACTGCACAGAGACATTAAACGTGCCCTTTCCTTGATGTGAAGTCTAAGGTCAAATATAGAGTCATAGCACATCACAAGAATTACACTGATACCAGCGCTCTCATTATTCACAGGTCTATATGGAGACGCGTATTAGAAAACGTCTGTGGCAACAGTGTATCCCCCAGATGACAAACAGGAAATGAGATAATCTCCAGGATACTATGTGCTTGTAAACACAGCCAATGTCATAACAGATGACTGCAAATATCATTGAACCTCACATAAAATAAGATGGAGGCAGCCTTTTCACCGGGCAGGATGATTTGGCAGCGTACAAAAATATGTCCTCTGCGGCAGATGATTCAGTAAGCACCGAGGCTGTGCATGAATACTTACCTCCTGATTAACCTTTTAATACATTTTATTTGATTTATTTAATTTTTGTCCATCTTCCTCTGCAGATGCCTTTAAAATTTGATCTGATGCTACACTTTGGTGGAGAATAAGAGATAATGTGAATAATCTCAGAATATCTTTGGGCCAAGATGGAGATGGATTTCTCTGAAACACAATGTTTAATGACTCATTATTGCGGTCAGCCACTGAAAATAGATGAGATAGACATTTTATCCTGATTAACGCGCCTAATGGGTTTGCCCATAAAACCAAACTGTTCCTTCAGTGATGCATGCTGAGTCTGTCTCTCTCGCTCATATTTTCAGGTCGATAATGCATACACTAATCCATCAAGATTGACAGTGATCATTAGAATAATAAGGAGAGCAGATATTTGATATGAACTCTCTTGGTGGCTGTTCCCAGTTGAATGAAATTGTCTGAGACACGCGGGCAACCTTGACAGCAGAAGCCAATAACTCGGTGAAATTCATCATCCCACCCCACAAAAGTTCATCCCCAAGATAAACTTTTCCATTTGCAAATAAATAGAGATGTATTTTTTACTAACTCTGGCACACAAGCAGACATTGTTTGAGCTCCCTGCCCTCGTGTCTCAGTAGAGAACCAGCTGAGACTATGTGTGCTAATGTACTACCCATAAACAATCTATATTTACTAAAGTGTTATCAACCCAGTGCTGAAGGCATAAACATAATTTGTTATGCAGGCAGCACGGGTAAGGTGTGTGTGTGTGTGTGTGTGTGTGTGTGTGGACTGTGTATCTGTGTGAGTGTTGGTTTTTCAGGTGTGAATGTTTGGAAGCAAATATGCATGTGTGTGGTTCAGAGTTATGTGCCAAAGAGAGCCAGCAAATATTTATATATCTCTAAGCAAGTTTTATTTTAGCATCTTATTAAATATTAGTTTGCTGTTTGCTTGCAACTCTGCTGCGACTCTCAGGACTGGATTCCTCAACAAAATTAAAAATACCTCCATTAACCGTGTAATGAAGTATGTTATAAAGAAACCTAACATACTTATTGGCTGAGAGGCCACGCCGGGATTTATGCATGGGGACGGCACTGAATACAGAGCCCGCGTTTAAATAGAGCCACCGCCACGTCGTTTCATGACTAAGGTCAGCGCTGGTGGTATGATGGAACTAATGGAACTAATGGAACCAGAGGCCATTCATTTCTCAAGTACTTGTACAGTACTTGGATCAGAAATGAAGCTTATCGTGATACAGATACATTAATGAGCTGCGCTTTAGCACAGTGGAATACTTTTTAAATGGGGTGTTGAGAATGGAAGGACTCCCTGTATCCCAGTTACAGACAGAATGATACTGGAAGTGAGGCTCATGCTATTGTCTGCGAGCACGTCAGACATTTCACTGTATAACACCGCACAGCTAGAGTCACCTCAACTCCCCTTTCCAACAACAGACATTTCTCCTGCATACACTATTATAGCGTATGTGCATGGGTGGATTATGAGACAATGGGCCCCTGGGCACAGATATGCAAAGGGCCGCACCACCTCGCCTACATAGGAGCAAGACTCAAAGGCTTTGTGCTGCTTTTGCTTCTTTTTGTGGCTGTTGCTTGGTGTTTCTTTGTAGTTGTTTTGTGCTGCTTTATAAAGACTTTTTCTCTTTGTGGTCACGTTGTGTCTCTTTGTAGTCGTTTTGTATCTCTTCGGAGGGTAACTGTGTGACTTTTTTTGGACATTTTGTGTCCCTTTGTAGTTGTTTTGCCCCTCTTCAAAGTTCTTTTGTGTCTCTTTGTGGTTCCTGTGGTGGTCTTCTTGTGTCTCGGCACGTGTTCATTTGAGTGACATTTTGCAGGTGAACGGCCCCCTGACAGTGTGGCCCCTGGGCTTGTGCCTGGTAGACCCATTCAGTAATCCACTCAAGAGTATTAGTTTATTGAAATAATGTGTCATTTCATTTACACCATGCACTCATTTGTGCACGATTTTGCTTCAGTCATGAAACTTTTTCTTGACTATCAAAAATAATGTGCTTGACTTTATGTATATGGCACAGATGGGGCTTTCTTTTTCCAATCCCAAAAATAACTCACATGTTTTCACAGCCTTTCATATTTCTAATGTTTAGACATTTTGATATACAGTCGCCCATATTCCTAATATAACTGCAGTATCATACATTCCAGGTTTCATTCGACTACTGCTTTCTTTTTCTTTTTATTATGGGTAACATCACTGTGTGACACAACCAATACACATTTTTTTAATGTCTTTTTTCACTTAAGTAACACATTACTAGTCTTTTTTTTCTGATAGAAATTAAATTGGTAGTTAGTACTGTACGTTGTTCATTTTAACAGCATTGTTGCTTGTTGAATTGCGTGCACTTCGAAAATTTGCACATCTGTATTGCTATAATGTTCTTTAGTGTCAATATGTTTTTCTTAATAATACTAAACTGATAAATCTGTCAGTTCTGAAATCTGAACCTCCCCCCACCCTGGGTTCAAACCGGGAACCCTCTTGCTGTGAGGCTACAATGCTAACCACTGCACCACTGTGCCGCGGAATACAACACAGCGTTGCAAAAATCCCATAATAACCTTTAAGCATAATGTAATTCAAGTGGTCTGTGAGAACACTTGACTCAAAAAAATCAAGCCCATGACCGTGACCTTGTGCAATCACACTTCATCACAAGCAGTCATTCCTATTGGCTGTGCTAGAAATGTATAGATGTGTGTGCACATCCCTGGGGTGTGTGTTAGCTAATTCTTGTGTCATTTACGGCCTGATAAAGAGAGGGAGATCAGGGCAAGGATGGGCTGAATGAAATAAGGTTGAATAAATCGGTATATGGGAAACACTGAGTGACTGTATGAAGCACGTGCGTATGCCCGTTGCTGCCAGTGGGAGGGGCTTAGGACAGAGAAGGAGAGAGCTGCAGAAGCAGGGTGGATCTAATTTTTGCCTTTTATTGTTTTTTTTTTTTTTTACTTCTTCCAGAAAACTGCTTACCCAAGCTGTAATCATGCTGAAAATGTTTCCAAACAGAACAATGGAATTAGCAGCTTTGTCAGCATCACTGGCAGTGTGGAGGTCACTGAATTTCACACCAAACACAAACTCTTTTTGCTCAGCGGCTAAAAGATGAAAAAAATGTAATTCTGTGGTGCTTTGAAAATGGATTTCTAAAATACATCATCATCTTGTTGAAATTAGGTCCTAATATGCTGTAATTAAAATGACCTCGGTGGTAATTCAGATAGCCTAAAGATACATCTTTATCACAACCTCACATACGTTCTCACATCGCAGGTGAATTAAGAGAATACAAGGTGTAATTTCAGGACCAACTGCTGCTGTGTTATGTAAGGCATTAAAAGATAACATGCGTTTTTTTTCCCACAGAGGATAACAAACTGTTTGAAATGATCAAATCAAAGGACATGGTACATTTAAAAATAGCAATGGACGTGGCTTAATTAAAAATTCGTGCTCCAAATGATGAGGTATATCCTGTGTAATAATGTGGCATGGCTGCCCTTAACTCTCATTAAATTCACTTGATTGAAGTCATTTACAGACAAGAACCATCCAGTTTAGACTGCTGTTGTATGGTTCACTGGATAGAGGAATGCATTTTGGAAACACAGCTATGCAATTGCCAGTATTATAGTTTTCTAATGTGATTCCACCTGTAATAGGCTGATAAAAATGCCTTTAATTTACCAAGCTGTGGCTGCCTCACTGGTTATCATTCACTCTTATATTCACACTTTGCCTATTTCCAACCAGCTTTGTGTCATAACACAGTCGGTAATTTGTGTAAAGGGACTATGTTAATGCCACTTTATCAGGTACACCTTGCGAGTACCAGGTTGGACCCCTTTTGCCTTCAGAGCTGCCTTAATTCTTGGTGTCATAGATTCAACAAGGTGCTGGAAACATTCCTCAAAGATTTTAGTCCATATTGACATGATAGCATCACACAGTTGCTGCAGATTTTTTGGCTGTTTATCCTGCTAGAAGTAGCCATCATGGGGTACACTGTGGTCATAAAGGGATGCACACGGTCAGCAACAATACTCAGGTAGAATGTGGTGTTTAAACCATGCTCAGTTGTACTAAGGGGCCCAAAGTGTGCCAAGAAAATATCCCCCACACCATTACACCACCACCACCAGCAGCCTGAACCATTGATACAAGGCAGGATGGATCCATGCTTTCATGTTGTTTACACCAAATTCTGAGTCCGTCTGGCACCAGCAACCATGCCACGTTCAAAGTCACTTAAATCACCTTTCTTTCCCATTCTGATGCTCGGTCGTCTTGACCATGTCTACATTCGTAAATGCATTGAGTTGCTGCCATGTGATTGGCTGATTAGATATTTGCGATAACAAGCAGTTGAACCTAATAAAGTGGCTGGTGAGTGTAACTTACCAGCGCCTACATCTACCTGCTCACCTGCAATTTCTTGACCTACAGACTGTGCTTCCTCTGAAGCGGGCGCCATACTGTTTCCTTGATTGTGAAAAACAGACGTCAAAAAACACTGAGCTCAAATGGCCGGCTGCTGTATTGTTTTTTTGGACCGGCAACTTGCATTACATCACCCACCAGCGGGAGCGCTTCTTGGTCCAGTGCGGTGCAGTGCATCCTTGTTGTGTCCTAGGTTTTCTACTTTTAAGTAAAGGCAAAGCACAGTCCTTTTGCTCAGTTTTTCTGGTCATTTACCACCAACTTTCAAGTAATGTTTGTCCTTTCACTGCATTGACAGCCCAGTTTTGTGAAAGGAACATCTTTTCAGCAGTGAAAAACGTCTTTAATATTATTTTTCTGAGCATCTAAACGTCCTTGTTCATTGTCAAAGTTCACTAGCTCCTCTTAAAATCAGTCTGTAAGATATTTTGGTGGATTGGAGTTAATGTGTCAGTAACCGTAGACTCCATTCAAACGCCTTGTTTGTTTGCATTCAGTTGAATAACAACATCCCCGCTTATAAATCAGAGGATGTTTTTTTTTTTACATCAATGCCGCTGATTTGCATTTCCAGTTGTTTTACCAAGAAGTATCACATACATTTAAAAGCATACAGCCCCTTTCAGTAAACAAATGTGTAGGCATGATGTGTAGCTACAATATGCTGGAGTGCGATATAAAATCAAAAGACTATTCAACATACTCTGTTTGCTTTTAATGTGCTGTGAAACAGCTGCAGTGCCATAAAATTAAAACCACTATAGTTGATGTTTAAAAAAAAAAATAGAAAGATCTATATGCAAGAGTTTTTGTTCGCCTTCTTGTGCTGTATCATTCTGCCCCATGCTGACACAACTGAGAATACAAAACACAAAATGATTTTAGAAACCTATTCTGTATCTTTATACTGCGGCTCCCAGGACATCTCTTGGGAACACATTGGCACCTCTTGATATTTGGTTGTTAGTGAAAGTCTGATGGAGATTGCTGAGAAGAAAATTACAAGGTAAGCCTTGGCATTTTGTTTCCTAGAATGACAAGGCAGATAGCAGTGCGTAGGTCCCGGAAGTGTCCAAGCAATGCAGTAATTTAATTTGCTGTTACACAAAGAAGACACGCAAACCCTTCTTCAGTCTTTCTGTGTGGACGTGCAAGTTAAGCTGGAACATTTTGTATTTAACTTTCAGGGGATATTCAGATATTAAAACTGTACTCTGCTCTTTGACGGGCATGTTTTACCACAACATGTTTGAATAGTAGCAGCATATGGCAGATTTTTCAAACTCAAGATATAAAACAGAATGTAAACAAATCGTTTTTTAAAATGTCTTTTCATTTCTCATTGCACAAATATTTTTTTGTGTGTGTGGTGTTTTTTTTTTATGCTTTCTTCATGGCCTGAGGATGAAATTTACTTTTCACTCTATGCCTGCAGGGCCTGCCAGTTAGTGCAGCAGGTGGGGGTTAAGTATCTTCCTTCAGGATAGTCCCACATTTATGGATGCACAGTGGCCATGCTCGGGCCCCTCGCTTGAAATATGACCTGACTAACCAATACTCCATGCAGCAGGAGGAACTAAATGTGCTGATTCCTGATAACCAAGTCGAAGCGCTTTTTATATAACCAAGCAGGCTGGATGGGAAACTATAGCAAGGTTACAGTGTTACCAGTCATATGGCTTATGTAAATAGAAGAATAAAAAGGGTGTTCTCTGAAGCATCCTTGAAAATACAAGAGAGATTTGCAGATATCTCATTCTCAGGGTACATGTTATTTGGAATACACCCCAAGTCAGCAATTCATATATTCATAGTTTTTTCCTTGCAGCCGTACATTTTCCATGTAGGTTATGAATAGGAAGATGTGGAAATTGGATAAACACTTTTATGGTTGAGAGGCATTTCTTTCACACAGTCAGAGAAAGTATAGAACGCTTCTTTATAATGCTCCGAGTCGTTGTAGTTAATTTTGTTGCAGTGAAATTGCCAATGATCTGTCAATATAATATCCAAGATTTTTGTATACATGCTAACCACCAGTTGCAGTTTAACAAAACAAACAAACAAATAAAACAAAACAACAATCTGGTGCCTTCAGATTTTTTTAATATTGGTGGCCAGATGGGGCCACTGAGTAATGAATAATTAAACAATTTTGAGGTATTGACATTTTCAAATAATTACCTCATGATGCCATTTTGAAGCTGTTTGTGTTGTTTAAATGCCGCTTTAACTGACTCTACAGGTTAGCTTTAGGCCGGTTTGACCTATCAATTTGGCTGTTTACTCACATAGAGACAGGGGCGCCCCCAGAAATTTTTCATAGGGGTGGCCAGATGGGGCCACTGAAAGTCCTGGAGCGGCACACCAAAACCAAAAGCCATAACTGAATTTTAGGAATTCTGTTGCACCAAAACAACCGGACCGAGACCTTCTTGAAGAGGTGGTCTCAGTCCGGTTACAAATGAACTCTGGTGTGGTTCATTTGTGGTGAGAACGTGTTCTGACTTCCATCTGAACCAACTGCAGTCATATTACACATTTGGGTTAATTAAACATGAGCATGTTACAGTCCTGGAGGATTATTAATGTGCACCTCCTCCTGTACTGCTTTAATATGCACATTTGACAATGACAGCAATATAGTCCACGATGAGCAGCGCTAAAATCAACCTGCGTAGTTGTCCCTCCATTGTGACATTAGAAAGTGTCGCATTTATCTTACAAGTGTACTTTTCTTCAACGTTTTGTTTACTTCCTGGATTTTTCCCACATGAAAATTCTGACCAATCAAGCGCAGCTTTCTTGTGCAAGGCATTTTATCTGGTCCGCTTGTATGTGCATAGACTGATACTGGTACAGTTAACATTTTGAGTTTCACAACAAGCCTGTTTTAATGTGTTATTGCCGATTCATTTTTCGTCGCATAGGCTCGTTTTCCTTTACCTCAGAAAGACAAATATAGAACTTTAACTCAAAGGAGTGTATCGATTGTAAGGAGCAAAGCTTTTACTGGGAACAAGCCAAGTGTAGGGGAAACTTGTGAGTACCAATAGAACCCATTTTTATTCACGTCTTGAGGAAAGAGTTGAAGGGGCCACTTTGAAAATGGCCATGCCAATCCCCTTGCCAAAATTTAGCTGAACCTTTGGAACCTTTTTTAGCCCCTGTCCAACAATTAATTTTTTCAGGCATCTAGTTCACAGATGTATAATAATAACCAGATACCAGATGACAAGATGGCTCCTATTCATTCCAGTTGCTCACCTGGCGCATACACCAAAAAAGTTTGTCGCCTTCTGGTTTACCTTTGCGACATGCGGCCCTTTGAATATGCGCATTAGTATTTCTACCACTGGGCCTGCCCTTGAGTTACTTCTCTGCCCATAGACTAAACTATGCCGTGACGCCACAGACTTTAAATCATTTCTCTCGGCTAGAGGAAAGTTTTACCAATGTTAAACCTCAATGGACCAAAAATTCACAATAGAAAGAGTCATAATTGACCTTATTTGCAGTTCAAGGTGCCCTGTCGACAGTTTTACAGACGTCTCTTTTACATTGGTGTTCTATGGGAAAAATGGGAGGGATTTTTTTTTGCTGCAATACCGGAAGTGGCCACTGGAAAAATTGGAAGCAGGGCTGAGCTGCGTTCCTTGGGACCTGGTCTAGTCTTACACGATACCACAACCTTCATGCTAGCTTAAAAAATGAGTGCCCCACAGACATGTAAAGACAGTAATGTCAGCCTTCAATTATTTTCAACAGGAGGGTACAATGGGAAGGCCAGCAATCATACCAGGGGGGCCATGGTCCCCTGTGGCCTCCCCTTGGGGTCAGCACTGAAAAAGAACTGCTACCCTTCGGGGAAAAAAGAAGAAAATGTTGCGAGGGAGGAGTCTCTCCGTCTACACCGATCACTTAGTAATAAATCTGCCGTGCAGGAGGCCATTAATCTTAGAGGCAAAATGGGAGTGCAACAGTAAACTTAGTTAGAGCATTATTCATGAACACAAACTTATTTTTCAACCAAGTTTGCACACCCCCTCCGAAACATCCCTGCGATTTATTAACACACACCCTTCTAAAAGTCAATGACAAAAAAATGTCAAGCTTTCAAAAAGTGCCACAAGAGGCCGTGCATTCATTCAGCTGTGCTCACTTTCCCCAGCATGTGTCACATGCTGCTGTTGAGCCACCTCATTAGACCATATAAGTGGAGTGGCTGTCATGGCTGACATAGGTATGAAGTGCATACCGGGGCAGAATTTGTGCTTGTGTTGGCATCTTGTCTTCGCTGTGACTGTCACCCATTTTGGATTGTCATGGGGTGGGGTTGGTAGGCATGTGAGTGCCATGCTGACCCTTGGGAATTGTCACATCTTCACCGAGGCCTGTCACTCACCTCGGGATACATCAGTGTCTCTATACGCCGCAGTAGGGATACGGCGCCTGCAAGAGGATGCAATCTGATTGATTGGCAGATATTTATGTCTGGTCTCACACCACTAACTCCCAAAGTGTTCCAGCCTATTACCTTTAGTTAAGAGTGATTTCCTCAGAGACATGGCAAAAAAGCCATTTTTTGGCAAGTGAGCAGGGATGTCAAATGACTCAATTAATCAATTCCGGGGCCAAATTGACAGCATTTAGAGTATGTTGTTTTATCATAGCTCTCCTGCTGTTTCTCATTACATTTACTTTCACACCTTGAAATGCAACTTGAATCCCAATTATAGGAAGAATAATTCTTTGCATGCACCAAGAGTCCATTAGGGCGCTGCCAGGAAGTAGTCCAGACTTATCAGAATCCGTGCTACACATGTGCTGTGCTATCTTAAACAGGTTATTATAATAGACCTCTGTACACGTGTCGAGAAATCCATTGGTTTTCCAATGAATTCTGAGTGTCCGGTAATGTATTGCATCATTGTTTCCAGCTGACTGCTCTGCAAACACGGGATCTGCAGATGCTATTTTGGATAGCGAGCTTCAACGAGCTGTTATCCCCTCATTATATCCATTTGTCCCTTTCAGTGTAAACTTTGTGCACACTGGGGCAGGCCTGATGGCATTTTTTAATGTGCTGAAAGCAAAATTGTAGCAATTTAGCCGGTGCCAGGGTCCACATTTTGAAGCAAAATAGTCCAGAATGATGCATCTATGAGCACACTTTGAACAGAAGTCTTGCCAAGCATATTTTGCTATTTTAAGATTTCGAAATATTCAGCATCAGCATGTTAGTAATTTAAGGTGGAATAGCAGCCTGCCCTCCTGACTATTTTCCAGCCTATTTTTTTCCCTGTAGAATATATAATATACAGCATAACCACAGCTTAACATGGTTATAGATAAATTCAGTAATCTCCTGCCGAAGTGGCCTACTGTATCAGTAATTTTTCAGCATGCAATTGTAATACACTACGGAGTCCTGCTCTAAACAATGATTATTCTATATGAGTCATGAGCAGCGTCAGACAGCTTAATCCATCACGGAGTTCAAGCAACCACTCTCTTCCCCTAGTTTCTGCTGGCCTTGATGAATCTATACCACCTTTTCCAGGAGCCTCATAACTTATTGCCTTTAATGTTCAATTCTCACTTCACGGGCCTTGTTCTTTTTATTTTCATAGGCTTTGGAGTAAAGAATGTACCCTTAACGACAGAGCATTAAACAGCAATAAGTCAGTGTTTTTTGGATATTGTGGGAGCTCGGGCTGTTCCTCACTACACAGATTCACAGCTCATGCAAGACAATTACTTTTATCACTCCATCACTTTTCGTGCCAGAATCCTATCCAATCCAACTGTTATGCAATCAGCAAACTTGTATAATAATCTTGTTGTATAATAATCATTGTGGTACACTGTTGCTGTCAAACGCTCGCAACAGATAGATGGATAGATGGGGGGGATAAATAGATAGATGTAATCTCTGGTTCTGTCGTCTCTGCTGAAACCTGCGACTTGTAAAATGTATTTCCTGTGCAGGGTTTGAAATTTAATACGGATCTTTTCCACCTGCATTCTATGATTTGTCTCTGCAGTCTTAACACACGCAGGTTAGATTGACACAGACACTCAAGGATGGGAATTCATAAGATTGCGCTGATGTCGATGCTGTTATCAATTCTGCAAACGTGTCCGATTCTGTATTGATTCCCTTATTAATTCCTGATCAATTTTCTCTGTAGAAAAAAATCACTACACAGGTTGTCGGCATCATCGCAACTGTTTTATTATCTCTGAGTATTGACACAGTGTAGCTGCTTGGTGCTAATGCTTTTATAACAAGATATTCACCCTCAGTAATGGACGTGCTGCTCAGCTGGTAAGCCATGGCCTTCGTGTGTAATACATGGCATTAGAGATGCACTGATTGCAATTGTCCTGGCCAGTTTCTGTTTCAGATTTTTTAAGTCTGACCTGCTGATTCCGATTTTGATCAATTCTGATTTTCTTTCTTTCTAATGATTGCAATCGGCACCACACATTTACGTATTTGAAGGTTTCTTTAAAGCCGCTGGACACTTGTCTTGAAATAGCAGAAATGAATATATGAAGAGATGAGTGTTTCATTCAGCATCCACAAAAATCAATGTTCATAACTCTCAGAAATTCAAACACAGCTCATCTGGCTGCTTAAACCATTTCTCAGGATTGTGGGGGCGTGATCAGATCATGCTTGTTTAACATTACCATTTAATTTTCCTCTCAATACCCAGCATTAAAATGTTTTGCTGCAACGGAATAAGACACCAGATCTAGTACATGCCCCCTACCTGGTAGTAAAATGAAGTATATGAACCAGTACACTAAGTTAGATCACCCAAATCTGTGTTTTCACAGTAACTCTACCTCCTGGACTCTGGCGCTAATTGTTTAAGCATTTTCCACTCACTGACACAAAATGGTTCGTATTAGTTCACCCAGTCATCTTAGGGCAGTGCTTCCCAACTGGTCCAGCCATATGGTCCAGATTTCTCCTGGGTCATTAGTTCAAGGTCCACACAGTTTAACACATGTGTATGCATTTGGTCATGTTGTCAAGCTAGTTTGCTGTCTCTGTCTAATAGCTGTCCGTTAGTTACTAACTCTACAGCAGGAAACAGCCCTTCAAAATAAAAGCTCTGTGCTGAAAATTCATTGTAATTCAAAATGAAGTGTTTCTTACAAACTTGACACATTCACGAGATCTGTGACCCACTTTTGGACCGTGACCCACCAGTTGGGAACCACTGTCTTAGGGGATAGTAGTTATCTACTGTCACCTAGTAAGCCAGTTTTTATGGACTGCTTGGCTAACTAGCAGACTCCGATGGACCACCCATTAGGGCTGCAATAATTAGTAGACTAATCGATGACTAATCGACTATTAAAACAATCTGTGACTATTTCAGTAGTCGACTAATTGGTTGGAGTCATTTTTCATAGAAAAGTACTATAAAAGTACCCAAAATACTCTTATTGCAGCTTCTTACGTTCAGATATTGGCAGCTTTACACACTCTCTCCCATGACGGTGAACTAAAACCCTTTGGCGTGAGTACGAAACAAGACATTAAATGACACCATTTTGGAGTTTGGGAGAGACAAACTGACATTTTTCAACATTTTAACACATTTCTCGATAAAATGATTTGTCGACTAATCGAAGAAATAATCGACATGTGTGTTCACTGAGTCATACCTTCCAGACTAAGAAGCTAAGTATTTTAGCATCTTCCATTCACTTGCATGAAACAGTTAGCATTAGCTTGTTATGCTACACTTTTGAGGTACTACTGAGTGGTATGTCCCAGTCTGCTAATTATCTTAACACATTAGCTTTCAAACCTTATGCAGCATGCATGGGAATGACTTACAACTTTTGAGCATGGGTTGCAGCAGCGATGACAATAGCCAGTTCTCTTCTGTCATCTTTGCTGCTGTTTGTGATGTGAACCATTGTGCGGCGCGTGGGTGTAAATGTGATCAGCACAGTATCAGCTATATCTGAGACAGACTGGCCGGTCACCAGTTAGAGCCAAGCTGAAAATTGGCCAATTCTGGTCACCAGCTGACATATCCATTCATCTCTGCATGGCATTCTTGGAATTTAACCCCGCATGATACACAAAGAGATGTCTCAGCATGTTGCCTTAAAGACATTACATTACAAGCAGCAGTGTTGTTCACTTTCTTTGTGGAATGAAGCGTTTGGACCATTTCTTCATCTCCGCCATGACTGCTTGTTGTAGTTTTCAGCAGCATAGATGCATGAGTTGAATGTCCAAGGAATTGATAAGGAATTAATAAGTTTAGAGGTATATGGTTTCGAGAGATGGTATAATCTGGAACCAGTTCGCGATTACCATCCCTAGCTTTTAATGTTTGTTGTTGTTGTTCACCCTGCAATAGACAGGTACACTCTCCAGCGTCTTCCCTATGTTTTGCTCAGAGCACAGAATAAGTGGACTTTGAGAATGGATGGAGGTACGGACGGCAAGAAAAGATACCACCATACGAGATGAAAGGATGTACCACTTGGAAATACTGTTAAAAAGAAATTCATAAGCAAGGCTGGTCTATGTTCATCCTTCCTCAGAGTTTGACACTTAACTGAATTATGTAAAGCAGGTAATGCACAGTGCTGTGGCTATGAGCCCTTTTATTATGCCAGCCCAAGAGAAAAACCCATTTCAGATATCAGGTATGGTCCTGCAGAGTGACGGGTCTAAATATCACAAGCTGCCAGAGGTCTTTTAGACTTCTAAATATGATATGCCACTCACAGTGTACCGACTGAACAATGTTGCTCGCCGCATTGCACTACAAAGCTTTGCCAAAATATCTATAAGAAACAAAAGTCTATATGACACAAAGAGATAAGATTGCTGTTTCATCTCATAGTGGATCCAACCTGTTTGTGTCGTGCGTGCCAACAAATCCGCTCAAAGGCTTCCATTCTTGTCTGGATACATTTTCTCAGTGTTCAAGTTATAATCTGAGCTTTGTGGGGGTCTCTAAAATAACAAACGTTAGGGGCTGAGATAAATAGAAAAATAATAGCCTATATAACGGGTCTGCTTTCTGGGTGAGGGGAAAAAATGTTCCTGCTCATTACGTGGTCTAACACTTTCACAAACACACGCTCACACACACACACACAGCAGCCCACTACTTTCAACAGATGTATCAAGTATATAATTGCAGCATTCAATACTGGCTGATCATGTCTGCATCATAAACTGTATATGAAAGGTAGGCGACATGACAGCTCCTCAAAGTAAGCCAGAACATCTCATTTGCCCCAGTAGCTGGCCAAATAAAGTTTTTCCAAATATAGTTTCTGTCATGTTAGGCAGCTATTATCACGCTGATGCATGTTCAACTTTTTTCGTTGATGCTATAAAAAAAGAAAACAGGGTCTGACGTCATTACTGACATCTGTGTGTGCCAATTGGTGCTTCTTGCGATTGGTTGGATAGGGGGACTGTTAATGCGCAGATTCTGCCTCCAAATGACGTCACCAGTACAAATAGCAGTGGCCGTACATGGGATTTTTCTGGCATCATTTCTGTACAGTGACAGGAAGTGGAAATGCATTTTTTATTTTTATGTACATACATGTAGTGGCTTCCTCTTCTGAGTTGGCGGCGGACAGCGACTCCCGACGGCGGACTGAAGCAGTTATCTCGAAGCCGCTAGACTCCATTTACAAAAACAGTAATTTTACTTCGCAGAACATGAGAGTTGCTGCTGCTGCCTCAATCACTTAGTGTGTAAAGTAAAGCAGAGAATATATAACAAATACTGCATACACTTAAACTGATATTAATTTTTTAAATTGGTCTTTATAGATAGGAAAAGTTTAAGATAAAGGTTTTTGGTTTTGTATTTGAGACCACAGATGTATGATTTTACTGCTTTCATAGCTGAGCGCTGACCTTTCCTCATCAGAGCTCAGCTATCACATAACTGGAACCTTGCCTGTCCTTAAGGTTGCTTCTTTCTTTCCATCGAGGCTTTCATGCAAACCTAATAGCTATCCATGACAACAGCTTTGTGGATAATTAGCTGAGTGATGTAATTAGGGCCTCTTAGGGCCCTTTGGTCCTTAAGGACTCAGCAGAAAGTTCCCTCCTATAGAGTACATATGCACACTGCCCCAGCGTTACGCAGAGGGGTGTGAAGTAGCCTCTTGCATCCATTCATCTTGCCCACAACACAGAGGCTTTTTCCTACTCATTAGAGCTACACTTACGCTCTAATGAGGAAGCAGGAGGGGTGTTGGCCATGGGGTGGAGACACACAGCGGTCATTTTATTTTTGTTTGAAGGTGACCACTGTATTTAATGGAGGTGCACCACACGCATGTGATCCCTCTCCCCTGAGTTGTTAAACTCTTCATCGCTTTGTCTCTTTAAACTTATTGTCTCCTTGTCTCTGCTCTTTGGCTCTCCCTCTCCGTCTCCCTCCGTCTTCCTGTCATTCACTCACTGGCGCTTTCTTCTTTTCGCTCCTGTGTCTCCTTCACCAGAGCTGAGGTGCATGTTGGAGCTCTTCCTATCGTGAATAATGTGCATCAACTGCAGAGGTCAAATGGAATGGGTTTTGCGAGATAATGACTGGAGTGATGGTACCTGGGCGCCACCAGATTGTGGAGTGTCTGAGCTTGTCATAAAACGACAGGGGAGGAGGACGCTGGATGCTCACTGTGTCCTTTAAGCATTATGAATGTCAGAAAAGGCAATGTCAAAATGATTCTGTTTTCATCCCACCCCTCTCCGGCTCCCTCCACTTCTCCATCCGACACCGACAATCTCTGTCATTTTTGTCTTCATTCGCGCAGAAAAAAAAAAGCCTCAGTTCATCCATAGGTCACACATCCATGTGCAGAGTTTACAAACTCCATCTGTGACCAAGCGACAGCCATATCGGACAGCTTTGTGTCATCATCCAACATCACATGCCGCTCAAACCTGATATTTATTGCATGTGTCTTCTTGTCATTGAATGACTTTGATGCCTCTCTCCTGCATTACAAAGTCGAGCTTCGCTCCCTCTTTGTGTCGGCCCCCCTGGTATCTCCTTCAGATTTACAGCTCCATTGACTGCTTCCCTTTCTCCCCTCCTTCGCCACGTTTAAAACCCAAGGAAACAAGGCAAGTTAAGGGAATCGGGGGCATCACTCTGCTGTCTTCCTCCACTTTGCTGCTCTAAACACTGAGTTTCAGCTCAAATTGCATCCTATTAAAAGTCAATGAGCCGTTGTCACATTATTACAGGCCCTGGACTTGACAGCTCACAAAATAATCTATTAAAACCCATGAGTCACTGTGGTGTGTTTGTAGCTGGCGTGCAACATTAAAATTGATATTTGTGACACAGGATATCACCTGTCATTGGGAGTGCGGGGCCATCATTGAATAATAATTAGATTTAAAAAATCAAATGAATAAGTGAAATGAGAGAAGGGTTGAGAATGCGACACTGATTTTTTATTCAGACAGCTGCATGTGAACTGTGACTTTGCAGACAAGTAGAACAACTTGGGAAAGAAACAGGTTGGAAACAAAGGAGCTGCATGACAGGGCCTCTGTCTTCTGCAGCACCCTGGCAACCATCACCAAGCTCAGAGTTACACGCTTTGCACAGAGCATCACTGTATTTGTGCAGCAGTCTGTGCCTGGAACAACTTTGAACCATGAGGAGGATTTAAAGGTGCAAATAAGTGATAATAATGAGACTGTTTTGCATCTTTATGCAGTGGTGCCTCCAAGGGGGGGCCAGAGGGGCGCTTGGCCCCAGTGATGTTATTGCCGAGGCTGACATTATTGTTTTTGAGATGCAGTGGCACATTTATTTTTTAAGCTAGTGTGAAGGTAGTGGTATCTTGTGAAACTCGAAACTAGACAACCTAAGGCATCCATTGACACTTACCATGTTGGCATGGCTAAATAACAGCTCCACAGATTGGCAAAAATTTTGGTGAGGGAACAGCTGGGGTCTCCTGTAGTCTTACTTTGAGATACCTGAATAAAATGAGGTCTATGGGAAAACTCAAGTCTCCCCTAAACTTGAATTAAAGCTGTATATTTCTCTGTATATCTTCCACTGTCACTGGGCTAATGAGTTGAAATCATTATTTATTTTGAACAACTTGTCATTTATTTTCCAGAGCAGATGAGGAGTGAAATGTTTCACATGTGTAGAGAAAAATGGTCTGTTGACATATGGTATGAACCAAAACTACGAACTTATTGTCTCATAAAAAATAGCTCTTAGCCAGTGTGTAAAGATCCCTGTGTGCACTCAGGAAGGCTGCCATAAGCTTTAGAGACTGGAAGGTTAAACGCCGACCCCAGAGGAGGACAGAATTCGTTCGTCGTGCAATTCAGGTGAAGTTGAGAAGGAGGTTCACTTCTTGTTTCACTGTCCTGTAAATGAAGACACAAGGAATGTACTTTCAGCTAAATTAACTCTATTTATGTTGGTTGAATGATGAAAAATTGTTGTTTCTGAAAGGGATACATTTTGGTTCGGCCTGGGATAGAAGGCAGAGTCATCTGTTTTAGGCCAAAGCAAATATTTTGTAAAATTAAAGAACAACAACAGTAACTCAGAGTGAGATTCAGATTCTGTAAACAATATTAATAATTCAACAAAATAAAATCGACCACAAATTACACATTTAAACAGCTCCTGAATACAAAAAATGTCCCCTGGGTTCTATATATATAAATCAACAGGTGATTTCCTTCTTTTAGCAAAATCCTAAATGATTGAGTTGTTTGTTTTCCCACCTGGACCTTTATGCTCTGCCATTTCTCCTCCAATCATCACGCTGTAACCTGTGACAGGCTGTTATGATACCACAACTGTCACACATTCACATATATGCAGTTTTTTTTTTGTCGAGCCACGAGCATAGGTTTATAATTACCAAAGGTTTCTCACAAAATCACTTGACAACACCGACTGCTGTGTGCGCACGGCGAGAGAGGAGAGGGAGAGACGCTGTGCTGCTGCCAGAGGAGCCGCTGAATGAGTTCCCTCTGAGCGGTAACTCGCTTAAAGTTTTTGGAACTTCCATGGAGTCGGTAGTAATTTAGCTTTTACTCATGCTTGTTGTTTCCGTTGGTAACAGTATGACATTAATATGTCAACAAGCAGAAATATTGTGAGTATCATGTTATGAATTTTTCGTATCTCATTAAAAGTTATACCAATATTATCATGAACAAGATGATCTGGCACACCCCTACTTGTAAAATGAATAAACAGTGTTTCAGTATGCAGTTCTTTAACACTTCATATTGACGTAGTTTGCAACTAGCCTTCAACGGCATTGCAGAATTCCTAAAATTCAGTTATGGCTTTTTGTGTAGGTGTGCCACCCCAAGATTTTCAGTGGCCCCATCTGGCCACCCCTCCGTGAAATTTCTGGTTGCGCCCCTGTCTCTGTGTGAGTAAAAGGCCAACTTGATAGATATATCTGCAAACCAACATACCAGCCTAAAGCTAACCTGTATATTCAGTTAAAGCGGCATTTAAACAACTCAAACAGCTTCACAATGGCACCATGAGGTAATTATTTGAAAATGTCAATACCAGAAAATTGTTTAATGCTATAACAGGAAATTACTCGCACTGAGATGATGTTTACCAGATGTGCTGGTGTGCTGCAGCACAATAATGAAGTCCAGCTTCCTCTCATAGACGTTTAGAGGACAATTTATCTCTCAGTCTAAGGTTAAATTTGTCCCTTCTGCAGGCAGAGAAATGTACACTGCCATGCTTTATTTGTGCAAATATGGTCTATCTTCAGCATCTAAATTGGAGAAATGGCACAGAGCTCCACTGCAGCCCGTCTTTGCGGTCTAGCGAGGTGTTGATTTACATAAGAATCTTGCCTTTTGTGGCTTTGTGGATTGAACCGCTTTAATAATTTATATTATCGGGTCCATTCACTGAAATGATGTATGTGGGTTCTTTTCACAGGGAAGGTCAATATTAGATTCACAGAATTGTGTTTTTGAATCTGATGCAATACATATGTTCCCTCATCAAGGTCTTGACTAGCTTTGCTCTCTTAGCTTTCAATGCCTCTACACACTCCTCACTTCCTCTTGTGCTGGAGACTGCACAGGAGCGGAGGCTTCCTCAGTTCAGACGCTCACACCTGATTGCTCCAGTCTCCCATGACGGTAACCCAGGGCCCCGGTGGGATAGCTGACCTTGTGGACAGGTTCAGGGTTTTGCCAAGGATGCCTCTCGTGTTCCTTATTTAGACCGCTTTGCTAAAGTGGGAAGCTGAGACAGATGAGCATCCTGAGTGAACATGCTGCAGGGACCCTGGGTGACAGCAGGGATTTCAATCATTTAGCTTTATGCCTTCACTACTCTGCCTTCCCAACACCCATCCTTCCCACCCCTACTGGCTTGTGATTAAATAATCACACTTACTGTTAGCACAAGATTTACACTGATAATGACTCGACAGTAAATATACACATATACAGTAGAATAAACCAGCTCTGTCTCCCAGACACTACGTTTATATACAACTAATGTGAACAGCAAGAGTGTTTTAAGGAAACACAATGCTGAGCGAATTTTATTGTCTATTTACATGATGACAAAATGTTGCTAATTAACGTACCTGGCAAAAATATTGATACTTGACATATCAATTAATGGCCTCTTTGTTTGCGAGGGCAAGGAGGGCGCGCAATTCTTTGTCTCCCCAGTTGCTCATCTTTACAGTGTCTTCAGGTTTGCGTTTCTCTCTTGCTACTAGCTGCTCGCTAATTCCTGCTATCAGCTGTTTCCTGTTTATCCACTGCCAGTGGGTGGCGCGTGTAGCGTCTTCAACAGCCCCTCCTGTTGCGGAAGGCCGCCTCTTTATTTTTAAACCAAAAAGGTTCCGCCAATATGACTACCCTACGAGACGGAAAATTGGGCACCACGGATCTACTCGCCAATCCGGCTCTGTGTGTCTGAACGCTCGCAGCTTGCCGTCAAAATGGCCCAACATTCGCCGAAAGTCTGGCAGTGTAAAAGGGGCTATAGTGACTTTAAACAAGTCCTTCCAAAACAGACGATGAACAGGCTATGTCTTAAGAAAAATAAGTGTGATTTTGGTTTTCAAGCATTCTGTGCTCAAGGCACACCTGTGTTTATATTTGTGAACAGTAGCTTCTATCACGTGAGTTATCATGACATAAGACAATAAAAATGAGATAAAATAAGAGTTAACTTTCTTGATACTGTCTACGGACAGTTCTTTGGGTGAAAGGTCGTCTTCGCTGGTGCTCTGTTGCAATTTGCCATATGGCTTTTGATGTGTCGTAGGTAGGTTCCCCGCAAAGGTTATTTAAATTCATTCATTCATTCATAACTTTTTGTACAGTAACAATGTGTGTTTTTTTAAGGTAAAGAAAACAGAATGATTTCTATTTTCAGGTGATTACACACTAGTAAAAACAATTATGGATGTTATTTGCCATTTCAGCCAATAGATGGTGCTAAATCCTCCACACTGGGCCTTTAACTCAAAGTAATGCCTCTGAACATAAACCAGACAGCAGTTATATTGTCATCATAAGGTAATTATAAAAGCAATATGAAACCATAATTTCTAGGACACAGGGCTGCATAGACACACAGCATTATCGAAATATGCATTCGCAATCATGTACTGCAATATGACAGTAAAACAAAAGACACAAAGCCATTAAACAGTTAACGTTGTCTTGAATTAACATGCAATAATGCTGCATGAAAACTCAATGACTGACATAATGACATAGCCTCCGCTTCTGTCCACTCATGTCCACAGAAGCGTGTTATAAATGAAGTTACATGAATAATGAGTTGACGATGTTGTGAGTGTTGTTGCACCCTCTGGTGCGCAGGGGGATGGTGCCTGTCTGTCGCAGCGGTGAGTGACGGGCACACATGGCACTGGAACGCAGCAATGTCAGGCAGAAAGCTGCCATCCTGACCTTCCTAGCAATTAGCACAGTCGCAGAATTGCTTGTGTACTGGCTTATTCAGAGGCCCTTATTGCTGCTTTTTCTGCTTGCATACATATATATAAATATACATGTTGTGTTTGAAAGAAATTCAATTATTCTTGACACACAAGAACGAAAGGAAAAAAAAAATGTATATAATTGCATGCACAAACACAAGTCAAATAAAATCGTGGGAGAGTAACCAGAAAAAGTATCCAAGCGTTTAGCAGCCTCTATCTGTGTGACACATGTACCTGTCTTCTGTGGCTGAAATTCCCTCATCGCACTCGCTACACACAATTATGGCCTTCTCGGAGGCGTGAAAGGAGCTGTCAGAAATAATATTGTCTTTTGAAGTTGTTGTAAAGAAAGCTTTTAAGCTGTTTTCTATTGGCCAGTCTACAGCTATACTCACCCAAGTATGGGACAGTTGCAGTTTGAGCTGTCCAGATTGTGATGATTTTCATTTTTATCACACCATCACACAATTATTGGATCCAAATTGCGTTGGTGGAGTCTTGCAGCCACCGGGACTTTTCGTACGTTGTGTGCCTGGAAATTACTGCAAGACAAACTGCTTGATTTAGTCATTGTGGATCACTAAAAGCAGTTTTAATATCATATAGATCAGCCTTGTTTATGATGGAATATTACACTGTATAATACCATCTGCTGCATGGAAGTAAATTCAGCTCATAGAGGCCAGAACAGGAAACATTTCAACCCCACAGTCTGACACTTTGTAGGCAGTGGTGTGCTCATCATTTCTGCTTAGTTCCCAAAGGATATCTTGTTTCTTGTCGAGCATTACTGTACCAGACATATGGTGCATTGCGAGGCTCAACCTTTTCAGCCCCGGCTGCGCATGTTCTAGCTTTGAGAGAGAGGTAGGAGAGAGTTTTAAGAAGTTATTACAGTAATTAGCTCTTTTGCAATCAGCTTAATAGTCCCGTTAATTCATTAATACAATTAAAATGATCACTGACTGTACCAGGCTTTCAGCAAATACCAATGAACGTGGAAGTGAATTGTTACCAGTTAGAATTGATTGGCTGTGTGACGCCACCTGTGTTGTGAGAGTTGACAAAACATTAATTTGATTTGTGCCAGTCGAGTCTGCGTGTGTGCACTCAGAGAGGGGGAGCAGAACACACACACACACACACACACACACACACACGTAATGGTACTGTAATTTTACAGCTGATGGTTGCGTGGCTACAGGGAAAGTAAAGATGTCAGGATGGCTTTCATATGACTTATTGATCCGTCTTCTGCGGTGTTTGACAGAGGACTTTACCTCGGCTTTTCTGAGGACCAGTTATATGCTCTGCAATCAGTAAAAAAACAACACAAAAAACTTGGTTTGTAGGCTGAGACAAGGCTGTATAGGTTTGGTTTCAACAGTGGGGCGGAGACACATAAAACCAGGGGTTTGGGGTCTGGTGAAAGCCTTTTCTGCATCGCTTTGTGGGGTAAAGATCCTTAATTTTGTTAAAATGTGTTACTAAAAATGGTACTGTTATGTTGTGATAAGGGGGGACAAATGTGCATGTTCTAAATACTGAAGGGAACATGTCCCTTGTGTCTCCCCTGAAATCTACGCCTATGGGATCAGATGTATTGTGCAGACATGAGTGTCCTGACTCAGAAATAGTGTATCTAATAAGTTAATCGTTCTCACTGCATTATTAACCCACCTGATGAGTGGGTTTAATCGCTGGTAACTCTGCCAAATGTACATGAATTGCAGAGCAAATTTTCGTGTCTCATCACTGGTGCAAATACAGCCTCTGGAGTGTTTTTTGGAGTATTTTGCAACTGGTGAATATTGGCCCTTAACAGCTGTGCTGAAGTACAACCGATAGCTGGAATCACATGTGAACCATGGATGCAGTTAGAGACCTAGATACAGTGATGGCCATGGCACTCCATTCACTCCTATGAGAGTTGCTCAGTGGCACATGAAGCCAGAATGGTTCAATGGCCACATGTAAAATTACTTGGATGATCCGAGGATTATTGGCACTACTTCCGCACTGTGCGGCCCATGGAGCAAGCGCACTGGAGACTTGCAACAGTCGAGTGCTTGGCTGAGTGCAGCTGTGCAGTTCCACAGGCCGACTGGCTAACTTCTGGTTTAGTGCCTCGCTAACTTGAATGGGTATAAAACGATTTCATCTTGTGACTCTTCTAGACTTTCAAAATGTTATTGGACCAAATGGATCAAATCCTAAAAGTGGTACGAGTCATTTCGTGGGGGCAGTGATGCTCAAAAAAATGTACCCACTGATTTACAGATGTCTCTTTCCCAATGTATGTCAATGGGAAAAAGTCTTTCATCATATGACAGACAGCAGAAATTGCAGTACCACTGTTTGGCCACTACGAAAATTAGCTTCAAAGCCCAGCGCACTTTCTGGGGGTTTGATGTAAACATGGTGAACAGGGAGGCTCCATACTCTGAACCAACGTGAACCAAGACAGCAACGCTCCTTACGTTGTTTGCTTTCCACAATTAAAGAACAGCTTAAATCACTCGGAGCATTTTGCTAAGAAGCAACAAAACAGCTTTCACAAGTCATAAAGACAGAATTTCAGATCTTACCATGTAGTCCTTGTTAATGTTCGAGCCCTCTCCTTTTGTGCTCGGTCTCCGTGCACTACTGACATTGAGTAATAGAGCTCCAGGTGCCCATAGACATCAACATTGGATTTTTTTTACTTTCTTCATTGTGTGTAAATTCATTACAGAAACGCAAACACATAGACAACAAAATAAAAAGGCAAAAACTAAAGCAAAACAAAACCATAAAACACTTTCATTTTATAATGCTAGTGTTTTTGTTATATGCATCGTATTATAATAATGTAACAACTTAAGGGTCTTAACAGCTTCTTTGTTCTTAATGTTAGATAACACAGTGCGATACTGTTGAAATTCATTAATAGAGTGCAGGAAAGTCAGTTTGGTTTCTGACCATTTTCTCTAATGAATAAATTGTATGATAATTCCAGTCTTTTCTTGACTAAATTACACCATTACATCAAAACATATTTATTTCAGCATTTATCTTTTATTATGTATTTATATATTTTTTGAAAGTTGGCAACATTTGTCCAAAACATTCTGGTGACAATACAATAAAAAGAGGAATACTCAAAGAAATTACACTTATTATCAGTATTCAGCTCAATCCCTCTAACACAAGCTTTACCTGGTAAATTCTATGTAATATCTTGAAAGATACTTACCTCCTTCCTTCTACACAGTATTTATCACAAATTTGAATTTAAATAAGGAAGACCAAGAAAATCTAGATAAAGGGGCAGTAACTTAACTTATTGTGGTCCTTTTATCCTCCTTTGATATATTAGCTCCATCAATAACAGCGACAGTGTTTATCCTACATTTGCGACTATATGTATCTCAATGAAATCTTGCTGCGCCAAATTCAGTGTGAACACACTTTTTAATTCTGCTCCAAACATGTTACAAACGCTGAGAATGTGTTGATATTACTATTTTAGCCAAGGCTGGTGTGTGTAACTTAACCTAAGCGTTTTGTTTGGTGCTTTTCGCTGCCTGGGCTCCCCATATATCATAAAAATCATATCGTGGTGCTAGTGCAAGTGTGATTTGCGATATAGATAGTGAACATTTCCTTCATCTGCTTTTTACTAAGTAGAATATGTTGTCCAATTCACCAGCTGCGCCCAGGTAATAAAATGCTCGAGACACATGCACCGTACGTCTTCTTTGATCTCATAAACCTGGCAGATGTGATCCATCCATGCCTGTTTACAGCCGTGCATTAATTTCCCCTCCCGTCCCTAACACAGTTTAGCCCAATTAACACAGTAGCTCTTTTACTAACAGTGTGAGGGGGAGATGTGCATGTGTCAGAGCTGCAGTTGGCTGCAGCCAAGTACCGAACTAGATTCCAAAATGGAGGGACTGCTGTGAATACCAATGCTTCCTACTTCCCCTCACTCAAGACGAGTGATAGGTTGTGTGCTCCCTCTCCCGCTCGCTCCCTTGCTTTCTTTTCCTCAGACTGCCATGATTCTTTCATCCCACTATAGAAATACATCAGCTCAAAGAAGGAGATGAGAAAAATAAGCCATTAAGGCATGCAGGAGTGCACGATTAGAGGAATAATTGAGAGGCATAATGGAGGTAGTGAGATTAGATGAATTTGTGTAATTTTGGAAAATCACTATGATCTCCCATTCAGTCTTGTGCACTTTTAGAAGAACTATAAATATAATTCTCCACAGTTTCCTTCCTGTCTCCAGCTATCGCTCTTCCCCTTAAGGATCTTAAACAAGAATAGGTGTCCTTAGGGGTAGTTGGGTCATTCCAGTTTATAGCAGTGTTTCCACATGATGAGCCTTTTCCCCAGGCACAGGAACTTCAAAGTGCTTGACATCAGGGCAACAGCAGTATATTAATAATCAGGGAGGCGAATGCTGCTGGGCCTCGCCCAAAAACAGCCCTGCTTGTCATTGTAATGAATGGACGGAATCATACTGATCTTTTGTAGTTTTTGTCATTGCATCCAGCGCCATAAAATCCAAAATACGCCCACTCTGATCCGCAGATCCTGACATCCGTCTCACTGCCAGTGCCCGCCCTCCCCCTCCAGCTGACTTTCTGACTTCACATTTCCAGCGAGATCTGAAAATGACTAAAGGGAAATAGCCGCAGGTTAGACAACGTGGCTCCTTTGACTGTCCTACCTGCCACTCGCGAGCAGTGGGAGGGGACGTATAGGCGGGTAAAATGTCAGCAGAATTATACATGTGACACGAGAGTTAATGAAGACTGATTAATGCTAGGTGTAACTATAGCCACGGGGGAACAATGTTGAAAGATGATCAAACCAGTGTCTGTCTAATCAGTAAAAACGCCCTTGGTTCAGTCAAAGACGACAGCGGGCAGCCTTGGAGAGGGACTGACATTGGCCTACGCCTAAAAAAAAGAAAAGAAACTAAGCTTCAAACAGAAGGTAAAGTCATACAGTAACAGGGTGAGTACAGTGGAGCAGTTCTGAAGTCATTTCATCAGCCTTATGAAGCTCTGCTCAGTTCAGTCCCAGCTGTTCGTGCCCTGCCTTTGCTGCCTGTGCTTTCCTGATATGACAATGTCTTCAGAGCTAATAGAGTAACTAAAGTCTACAGCTATGCTAGAGACTGTACTCTATTGCAGTGAGCTAGATATCAACATTAGGATGCTAACATGCCCGTAATGACAATGCTAACATGCTGATGTTTAGCATGTATATTGCTCACCACGTTCATTATCTTAGTTTTGCATATTAGCATGCTATTATTTGCTAATTAGCATGAGGTAAATCACAGCTGTCATTAGTTTTGCAGGTGTTCGTCATAAATGAAAGCATTGTACAAACTGAAATTTTGACCTGATGGTAGCCTACTAGATAAAAAGTCAGGAGCACCAAATGTATTACAGTTTATCCTCTGGGGAACATGAATGTCATTTAGTGATGTGACGTTCGCAAAATCTTTGAACCGGCTCTTTAGAGTGAACGAGCCAGTTCCTAATTCCTTTGTTTTTTGCTTTAATTTACTCTGGGCGTGATGCCAGCCAGCTAGTTTGCATGTTACCCAGCATGCAGTTCAGACACACTGGGGTAAGTCTGAATTTAGACTATAAACTTGTTATTAAGAGCCGTTTTGGCCGTGTTTTGGTATGGGGGGAGGTTGTTGTTTATTCTGGTACAAACGGGACATGTTCTGGACTGTTTTGTGAATGTTTGTGTGTGTGCCACCATGACACTTTATTCACATCGTGCTGATGGCCCCGCTCGGTTAGAAATGAATGGTAGGAAGCTAACCCACTATCTGCTAGCACTTGCTTGTATTGACAGGCTTAGTTGTTAAGACATAAGACACAAGTGGGGTCATATGGTGTACTTATCCATAGTCAGTGTGTTACATATCGTAGCCACCTAGTTTGGAAAAGCAATGTACTGCTGAGGATGGGGGCAGCAGTAAAATATATTTTTTAGCCACCTAAAAAAGTCCCACCAAAAGCGAAATCTTGAGTGCATGCTATATTTGGAGTAATTTCACACCTTCACCCTGCTGTAGACAGCCCCTTTTGACCGGGAAGCCATTAGGCCTAATGGCTCCAGATCCTAATCTAGGCTTGTGAAAGCCACCAGACTCCATTGACAACAACAGTCACTGTAGCTTGCTGAACACAGGAGCTGCTGGTCTACTGCTGCCTCGATCACTTAGTCAATTTGTGTTATTGTGAGACTTTGGTGAATCAGAACTAACCTTTTATATAACACAAATAAAATGACTGATGGAGGCAGCGGTGGACCAGCAGCTTCAGCGTTCACTGGTTTTAAATCATGTTTTTCTCAGTGGAGTCTGGCAGTGAAGGGAGAGATTGTAAAGGCTTCTTACGTGTTGGGCATCATTGTCTGATGGTAAGATAAAGCGTTGAAAATATCTGAAACCTAGCATGCACTTAAACTGATATTAATTTCAGTGAGTGGGGCTTTTGTTAGGTAGCTAAAATATATTTAATCACTGCCCCCGTCTACGTCTAGCTCCCGTGTCGGTCCTCCAACCTCCTTCTCCGAACTGGGGCTGTGCCGACTGAGATCTACTGTATGTAAGACACTGACTATAGACAGATAACTCATACAACCCCACTTCAAAAGATCCAAATTATCCTTTTAAAGGTTAGGGAATTACTGAAGTTATTAGGATACATCCCGTGAGATCCATGACTATCTGGACAAAATTCTGTTCACTTATCATTCAGAAGGTGTCGAGACTTTTCACCTAATAATTACAAATTTGTTCTGACTGACAAACGTTCTCAAGGTTTTTAGTGTCTTTCATATAGTCTACCATTTCTAAAACTTGCCGGTAATTGAAAGTCACAGAAAATTAACATTTAATCAATATGTCAACGGTTACTGTAGACCCAAAGTGAAAAGATGACTTTGTAAATGTTCTGTGTGGTCATTACGTTTTTTGATGGTTACATCATTTCTGTTTTTGTCGATTCCAGCACATTAGACTGACATCAAACAATAACTGTGAAGATAGATTGTTAACCTTCAGTATCAAGGTTGTTTGAGGTGAACAGCAGCTCGAAGCTCATTTGATGCGTGTCCCCCCAACTTCAGGTTAATTCAGTGGAACGAAGATCCAACCAAATAGTTTTTTTAATGGGAACATAGTAGGATGCTATTGTCCAACATCGTCACATATTGGTGTTTGGTCATGGACCTTTCACTCCCAGATACGATGTGAAAGGTGTCCTGGGTGCACTAGTTGTTTCAAGTTATGCCTGTTACATGTTGTCTCCTTTAAAATAGACTTCCGTTTACACAGGAAATTTACCGTTTACATAGTCGCTTTCAAAATAAACACACTATGTCGGTACAACAACGCAAATTGAAGTTCTTTTCCTTTCAACAACTAATGCATGTGGCGGGGTTTAGGAAAAAAAGAACAGGGTTTGGCATTAGAATCTAATGGGACACAAACACCACTCTCCTAGGTGAAAGTCGGTGTTTGTTGTACCCATCAGCCACCCCTTTTGCCCACCCTTCTCAGACTTTCGCCGCCTTAACTTTCATTCTTGTCCCATCGTGTTTACCCCGTGTTTACCCCCTGATGCCACCAAACGCCATTAAAACCTCACTCCACCCCCATTTTGTAGAAAAATGCCTAAAATGACATACCCAAATTAAAATGACTGTAGCTTCTGAACCGCTCTGACTACATGCATGCATGAGGTCTTGCTAGAAAGAAAACTCCCTGAAGTTTTTTGTGAAAGTGTCAGAAACACTCTAGGTGATACAGAGACAGAGTAATGGGCCTCTGAAGTCAGTAAAAAATTGAAGATTTTGCCTAAAATAAAATAAAAAATCTGTTTCAGGATGAATAACTGTCTGTGGTTTCATCTGAGCAGGCAAATGACACTGTGGAGCTGTAGGCACACTATCAATGAACATTTGTTTCAAATTTGAAGAAGATTGCTCAAAGTATGACCATTCTACAGTGTTTTTTCCATGAAAAGATCCACGCAGAGCTCCAAATGACACTCGGCTTCAAAACAGTACTATCAGTGATCAAACAACACTCAGCCAGCTTCAAATATTCGAGGACGCCGGCTTCCTGGCGGAGTTAGAGAGGTTAAACTACGGCGACAGGCCATGTATCGTGCTGATGTCAAAGGATGGCTTTTTTTTTTCAGTGTCTGCTGCCGCAGGTCACTGCCCAAGTGCCGGATTTCGACGAATTTAGAGTGAGACTGCGTTGTTTTGTCTGGACCGATCAGTCACCTGACCTCAATCCACCTGGGTAGATGTTTTATTGGTTGAAGACACAAAAAAGCCCCTTAAATAAGTAATAATAATAATAATAATATAATATGGGGAGAATTGGATGATAATTAGATTTAAAAGAAGCCAGTGACTCAGCCTGCCATATTCCCTCAGGCAGTTTGTTCCAGAGCCTTAGTGAGACATGAAGATGGCTGCAGTGCAGGCCTGGCAGGGTATCACCAGGGAATATGTTATGTGTGAAATGGGCTTCAATATTTCCTACTAATTCCTACACTTTTCATCCAATGTGGATGTAAACAGCCCTAATGCTGAGCATTAATTAATTAAAATAATGTCAGATCTAGTGTGTGGGAGTGCACAGCCAAAACAGCTCCAAAAATTGAGTGTTCATATTCAAACACGTATGTACTGCGTTGATATTTGAACATATGACATTTGATGCTTTAACTCCTTTCACTTATTTATTCAACTTGATCATATAATCTTTTTGACCTTTCTACCTTCAAGGTTCTCACTGTGACATTTTTGCCGAATCCATACTATGACCTTAATGTTAGCTGTGGTGCACCTGTGCACAGGACAGGAAGTCAGTGTGAAGGTCACCATTTTGGCCAGCAGGACACTCTATTCCCCAGAACAGAGAGCAGAGGAGCTGCAGTGGCAGCCTCTAATCCTCTTTAATTTGTTTTCAGATGGGGCTTTGGAATACCAGCCTGTTCCCTAAGCAGAGATCACATAAGAACGTGGGCTGGGACAGCTGTCTCCTCTTCTGGCGGTTTTTAATACAGGTCTACTCACCACCCCATCCCACCCTGCGATGAATAATTCTGGTGCTGAGCTGAGTAGTTACTTTATGTGGATTTTAGTACAAAAAAATGGGATGCAATTCCACATAGTACAAAAGCATGGTAGTGCCTGTACGGCTGTGTTTGGGGGGAACAGAAAATGAAAGTGGGTGGGGGTGGAGATGTCTGTTGTTTTGTTTTTTCTTTATCAGCAGTCATGTGGCCTCCTCCTTCCCTCACCAAACAAAGCTTGTAATTGGGTTTGGGCGTGTCCCCTTTCTCCTTTGTTTGACGGTAAAGGTTGAATTGTAAAAGGGGAAGAAAAAAAAAAGGATGCTTTGCTTACCTCACCTACGTGCCTGTGTCCCTCCACAGAGGTGAACCATGGAGGACTGCGCTGTCTCCTTTGCAGTGCTTTTATCGAGCCGCGTTTTCAGACGAAGGCATGATTCCATTGAAGTGATGGAGCACATCTTGAAAGACGGAGGGGGTTTAAAAGCTGCAGAAACAAAGCATGCAGGCAGTAGGTTGGCGATGCAAGCGGGGGGCTGGCAGTCCTTTAATCCTCACTGCAGAGCTGATAAATCGGCATGCAAGTTTCATTTTTATCCCCCCCTCTTACCAGTTTGCTTGACTCTTGAGTGATGAACAAACCTCCACTGGCCTTTCAGATTTTTTTGATGTAATATCCAGCCATGGATTACGTCCTCTGGGCCAGATTGGTGCTGAGGAACTGGGTGAACAGGTGGATAGTCTCAGAGTCCAGGTAGCTTTCAGGTAGACAGACAGAATAATCGGATCATTGGGAAGAGGACAGCTGTAGTCAGGAAGCTCTAATGATACTATGCATCTAAGTTCCCCTCTTGTAATTGGACCACAATGGATAAAAACTCAGCAGTATATAACAAGAGTTTGATACATCTGAGGAAGAGGAAGAAGACACTTAACACAACCAGCAGTTTTCTTTTTATTATCACTCCGATCACGCTCTATGTCCCATGAACGCAAGGCCTTGAATCTTTCTATCGTGGTTATGTGCCACTCTTTGAAATTCCAGTGATAAATACAATGATGATTTCCTGTCGCCCTTCAGCTGTACTTCTCTCAGATCTTCTCACTCACTTCTCTCTCACTGTCACACCTTGAACATTTCAACTTTGATATCTTGAAAAGTAAACTCTACTTTTGAGAAGAACTAGTGTTGCATATTTGTATTGTGAAATGTGGTAGCTTGGGCGCGTGGCTAGATCTTATAGTTTGCCAGGGCATCTAGAAATCCCGAAGTTTCGCTTTTCAACACTGTCAAAAATATAAATGGTCCTCTTTCTATTAAACTGATACGGAGATGCTGTATTGAGGCGATGTATTGTAGTGCACAGCATGCGCCACCGGAGGTCAGTGTGCACTGGTGAAACAGGCAGCTGAACTGAGAAAGATGGAGACTGCGAGTGGTGAGGATATCCTCACAGGACTAGTAAAAAGAGAAACAAATGACTAAAAACAGATTGGAAGATCTATTTCCAAGGCTCTGTGACTTTTCCTCTGTGCTGTAGATTTTTGTGTTGTATTTATTATTGAGTGATGGCTTTAGAGATAGGGTGAGGAGCTCGGACACCCGGAGGGAGCTTGGAGTAGAGACGCTGCTCCTTCATGTCGAAAGGGGTCAGTTGAGGTTGTTCAGGCATCTGCTCATGATGCCTCCTGGGCGCCTCCTGTTAGAGGTGTTCTGGGCACATCCCACTGGTAGGAGGCCCCGAGGCAGACCCAGAACACACTGGAGGGATTACATATCTTAACTGGCCTGGGAACGCCTTGGGGTCCCCCAGGAGGAGCTGGAAAGCGTTGCTGGTGAGAGGGATGTCTGGGGGTGCTTTGCCTGGCCTGCTGCCCCTGTGACCTCGCCCCAGATAAGCAAATGAAAATGGATGCATGGTGCTAGTCAGTTTTCAGGAGAACCATCAGATAACTCTGTAGGTTGTTGATTCAGGTGTGCATGCTTCTAAGATTAGTTTTTCCTCTTTCTGTTAAACTGATATGGAGATTCTGTATTGAGACAATTCGTTGTAGTGCACAGCACGGGCCACCAGAGGTCAGCGTGAAGAGGTTGATGGAGACTGTGAGTGGTGGGGATAATGTTACAGGACTAAAGAAACCTCTGCCCCAGTTTGGGAGTATTGCCAAATATAACTTTATCTTGAAAACACTTAAAGCAGTTTATTAGGCATAGGATTTTATACAACACATCATCTGTGTTCAGTCGCTGATGTGTTGGTATCCACTGCGGCAACAAGCGTCATCGGTTCCTCCAGCAAGAAGAGCACTTATTTAAACACACAAACTTTGATTGGATATTGGAAACACAGCATTGTAGGCTAGACAGTGACATATGACTTTAATGTGTGCCCTGGTGAAATGTCAGGAAGCTATGGAGGTATAAAAATAGAGATACTGTCCAAGCCTAGGGAGGTGGCAGCAGATTTGTTCCCCCTCAGTGTTGATTCTATGGCTGCGGCCTTGCTTCAGTCATTCCTGCTTTCATTTTCAAACTGGTCCTCTTGCCTCTCTGGCTGATTGTGTAAGCATGGATTGAAGATTATGCACTGCAGTTTTCAATTGCATCATGCACAACATGTCGCCTCTGCCCTTAAATGAAGTTGGCTAGATGACAGAATCTCTCGTTTTCTGTCTTGCATACCATTGTCTGATTTAAAGAGGGAAAAATATACTTTGCCGTGAGCAAAAAAAGAAGACGACACATCAGCAGGGAGACTCCGTTTGAAAGCCACTCGAGTTAATAGAAATATAATACAATACCAACAATCAGCCGTGCCACCAGCACAACGCCGCGGGTTGTGTTTGTCACACAAACTCAATACACTCAATCGTCAATATCTTAATTGAGGTCACTTTGCCAATAGTTTTTCTTCCTTCCTTTTTTCTCCCCCGTTTTTGGAACATCAAGGCAAACTGGATCTCCTCTTTTTTGGCCTCAACACTAAAATGGTTTTAGGAGGGGAAAAAAGTGCTGCCTGTGGGAGATTGTGTTTCTGAAGTGGTTGAGTGAGGCTTCAAAGTGGAAAAAACAAGAGCAAACCAGTGCAAAGATGTTGCGAATACTCACTGAAACAACATAAAATGGCCTTCTTGTAACTGCAGCAATTCTTCTATGATAAATTGACTCTGCAGTTTATGTTCCCTGCATGCTGGATGCGTTCCTCAAATCTACCCGTTTGACATTCAGAATGGCCATTTCTCCACACTGCCCCCGTCTCCTCCCTCGTTTCCTGCCATTGCTCATGACCTGTGGTGATGCAGGGGTCTACAGATTGAATGCACAAACAGTGATTGATACCCTGGCGAGTCTGTCTCTGGGTTACCGGGACAACTTGCTTCCTTGGTAACAGCCTCATGACTTCTTTGAGGCCTTTATTAATATGGCACCCAGGCCCTGTTTACCTTATTAAAACAGATTTGAATATCTATTTCCAAGGCTCTGTGACATTTCTTTCCTCCAAGCTCTGGGTTTGTTTGTTGTCTTATTATTTGGCAATGGGAAATATACAAACAAACTGCTGGGCATATTTATTAGGGCTGCCCCCTGATAGTCGACCAAACGTTAGTCGAACAGAGAGGTCATTAGTCGGCAAGATTTCATTGGTCCCTTAGCAACAGAAAGCAAACCAACAAACATGAAATTCTATTAGGAGCTGCACCTCGTCAAAATAAATCAGAACCTACAGTATATGACTGCACCATGTGGGAATTTAATTTGAAAGGACAGACACAGGAAGTGGCCACGCTCGGCATTTAGACAGGAGTCAAAGTTAAATTTAAGGAAGTAAAAGTTTCAAAATGGCTGCCTTTTATCCTGAAATTTAGAAAACTTCACATTGAACGAATAATGATCTCTTACTTACTTATCCATCTGTGTTTGTGGCCATCTGTGTCTGTGTCACTAAAATTGGACTGTGACTCCTGCTCAGCTCTTAATGTGTTTACTTCATGTTAAACACCCACACTCATTGTACCGGAGGCTTCTACAGAATCTGGAATAAAGAATAGCAAATAGAATCATAAAATGCCATTTGAAAAATTACTTCTTTGAGGGGTTGAGGCAGGATTTGGGAACATATTTTCTGTTTCTACTGCTGGTGTCCACTTAATTTTCCAGGCAAAATAAACACTTCTAAGCAGAGCAGACACTTTGGCTACTTCAAGCTTCAGTTCATGTCTGCAGCTGATTTACTTCCTCCAGATATGCTGGATAGAGCATTGTAAGTAATTTTCCCCATACAAATTACCAGTTACTTTATGCTCAAGAGTTGTTCTCTACAATTCAGGGAACAGTTTATACAAACATTTGTCATTTTCCACTTACTCCTGTTTTAATTTGAGAGAAATTCATACAATCAACATGCACTGGATTGGTCCCTGCAGTTATAATGAGAAAGTAAATTCAGCATTGCTACAAAAATCCACATATTTCATGGACAAACAACAACTGCACCGTCAGCTCAAAAAAACTCCACGTTCACCTCATTACCTCCTATATACCCCACTGACTGTTCCTTGTTTTTGAAAGCTTGGACAGATCAACACCTTGGTGTGTCACCCTGCAGCACTGTGCCAGAGGGCTGTGTTTGCTCACCGTGATGTGTGCACCATCCCAAGACTCATATGTTAAAGGTTCATGACATGCAAGTGTTCTTCAAACAAACCGTTTTTGTTCAGTGCAAAGGGCCGAGTTGCCTTTCTGTTGGATGAACATCGGCTCCTAAAGTTTACTGACACCAGGATAGGAAGACAATGGCTTACACTACAGTTTTGCTTAATGAGAACTAGAGCTGTCAATCTTCTGCCGTACTCACATTCAAATTTCATTTCTTCTTATTTTTAATATTCAAATTATATTCAAATTTAATGCTCAAACTTAGCCTGTTATTATTGCCAACCCACATAATTACTAGGGGTGTAAAATTACACTGACTCCACTAACACACATGAATTTGGTATTACCTTGGTATTAAAATTCGGCTCTGTAATAACTGTAAAAATTCAAGGATAGAATAATTGTTTTTTTGGTAGTTACCATTATTAGTTTGCAGCACCAACACATTCTCACTTTGACCTTGTCACATGTTTTGGTCAAGGACCTTCCATGTCCAGAAACGACGTGCAAGGTACCCGGGTTGTGTTGGTTGTTGACGTTCTGGGACGCTGTGTCAAGTTCAGCCTGTTGCATGCTTTGCCTTCTTTCAAGATACACTTCTGTTTTCATAGGAAATGTACTATTTACATACAGTCTCTTTCAAAATAAACGCACTACGGTGGCAAACTCTGCGATTTGTTTTTGTTTTGGTTTTTTTTCCTTCAACAACTAATGCACGTTGTTGGGTTTAGGAAAAACAAACAAGGTTTTGCTTTACAATCTTACGGGATGCGAATACCGCTCTCCCGGGTGTCTGACTCTCGGTCAGGGTTTGTTGGACGCATCCACGACCCCTCCACCCAACCTACTCTGACTTTCGTTGTCTTAACTTTCGTTCTTGTCCTGTCGCATTTCCCCCAGACACTCCCAGCTGCTTTTAAACTATAATGGCGACTGGCCGTGTGCCATGCCGATGTTAAAGCACACCTTTTTTCTTGACGTTAGACACCGGAAGTCAATGCCCAAGCAACAGATTTCGACGACTTCAGAATGACACTGGGTAGGTGGCACTTGGTTTTATTGCATGTCACATGATGAGTTGTTGCCAACGGAAGTCAAGATCACTTCATGTGTCTTTCCCCTCCTTTGCTCTGTGCGGTGCTGGGGTGCAGCTTTTTATGTGTAGCTGGGTGAAGCTCTACCCTCGATGAAACAGAGACGAGAGAAGCTAGCATAAATGCAGTAAGAACCCTCTCCCATCATTGCTTTCCAAATGAATGGATATTTGACATTGTTTTTGACATTTAAAAAATGGCCTGCCGGGCCTGTAGGCTCACAATGTTAGGGAAACCGTACATGATACATCCTTATTTCACTACACCCTGAAAAATGTTGGGAACTGGCTGGAGGGAGCTGAAGTAGCCTTGGCAAGGTAAATAACCAACACTTATGACAAATACTTGCTGCTGGCTCTACTGTTTGTCATTTCCAGGAAATATCACAGAGTAAAAAGCTGATTTTCTGTCTAAAAAGTAAATGTAAGAAGATGGCAAGTACTCACTCAACTTTTAAGTGGTTATGTCTCCAAAGTTGCAGTGGTGTGATCTGAGCTCGACTCGAGCGTGCTGCTGGTGTCACCTGCAACTCAGCTGGTCAAATCAGTGGCGACTGGTTTTAGAATGTAAGGCTTGTCATCTGTGCCAATCAGCTTGCAGTGAAGTCAAAATGGCGTGTTCGATACAACAATTTTGGTGTATTTATTATGAATACAGTCCATCTGATGCTCGTTTTGTTTCTGTTTTTCACCGTTCATCACTACTACAAATGCAGCTGTAGCCAGTATCTCTCTATCACTATCCTCAATCGTATTTTAAGAAGCTACAAATTACATTCAGCCACAGAATAAGCCTGAAAAGCTGGAAATCCGAACAGAAGTACAGAGAGTTGTTGCATAGTGATGATACACCATCTCATCTAGTTGCATTGGTGTGAACCGGCAGGTTTTTAGAACGTTGCAGACCGGAGCATTGAAAGTAGTTGCATGTTTCAACTCATCTCGTCGCGTCTTTGGTCTGAACTGGACTGAAAGGGATTTGATGTGTAGAGAGAGTGAGCATCTGATGGGACAGTCTGATGCTTACTCTGTTAGGACAGTGGCAACACATTTACAAAAATATTTAAAAGTACACATTTGAATAATAATATATTCTACAGTCCATCACTTGCATTGCCAAAAAGTCTTGGGCTACTCTCAGGTTAAAAAAGGGGCAAACCTGTTATAGCGACTTCATCTTGACTCTGAATGCATTTAAACGGCTTCACCTTATAACATCTTTCTCATACTTGTAGGTGCATGACTTCTTTTTTTGTCACTTCTTCAAAAAGCAGAGACACAGCCATCCCAGAGCAGAAAATTGGTTGATTTCTCCCTCAATTATTGAGATTGGCAGCCACATAGCAATGATGACACACTGTTTCCAGCAGCAATAATGAAGCTTGCAGGAATGATGCAGGTTTGCAATATCCTCTCAAGAACTGAACATTCACTTCATTCTACTGACATGTCATAACTTCAGCTCTATTCTCATAAAATCTACCAGATATGTCACTGTAATGGATATCTGTGGCTATAAGCAAGGGGAGGTTGCTGTTACACCACAGCATCCCTTCTGCACCATTTACACCATCGTTGGCTTCGGAGCACTGATGGGCCCCTGTAACTAATAAAAAAAGATATACATGTCTGTAGCCTGTAAAATCAGGTTAATATAATGTTTAAATAACTTTTGTTTTTACTTGCGTGCCAGCAGAGTTTGATCTTTATTCTGCAGCTGTCAGGTTTCATTGTTGAACATGTAAAGTTACTCTCAGCTGGCTGTCACGTCAGAAACCATGCTCTTCCCTTTCTTTTTTCAATCACTGCACTCAGAATCATACCTGTCACCTCACGAGTTTCACGTTTTAGTGCCTTCGTCGGCATCTCAAGGCCACAAAGTGAAATTTCCACATATTGTCACGCCATCAAATATGCCTGCTGTAATCCCAGCTCGGTGATAAAATGCAGTACTCTGCGGACTGCGGAGCATCCTTTCCAAGTGTTAAGCACCGAGAGCCGAGTGCTGCATTGCTCTATTTTTTAAGTTACCTTTTTTTTTTTTTTTCCAGTTTGTCATACACTCCAGGAATGTGAATAAACAAATGCATGGTAAACTCCCCACACTGATTATATCAGGCTTTACAAATCTCCAGAGGAAACACAAGCTAATGGCACATTTATCCCTGTACATACAATCTCCCGGTTGGATAATCTACACCAGACTTGGCTGTGTGTGTCATTTTTCCTGATGGTGTGACCATGGACGGTCTGGTACTCCAACTCCCCTGGGGGCCACTTGCATGCTACAACAGTGGTCATCCTCTGTCTTTATCATGAAAGCCCTATGTGGCTGCTGTTCAACTGAAGCCTTGTGTCTCCTTAAAGTGTTTTTTTCTCCAATGTAAGTGGGGGCGAAAGGGCTTCCCTGATGGCATGTTTTCATTTTCTGAAACTCCATCACCATGATCTTGAGGGTCATGAAACTCACTTGACGAGTAAACGCATCAAATCAAGTAAGGAGAAGAACTGCTTCTAATTCTGCGATGCTATTTGATGTCAGTGTAACACTAATACAGGGATAAAGACGGAAGAGTGGGATACAAGTGGATCAGACATTCATTGCTTTGTAGTTGGCCACAAACCTCTGCATCTGGGTTAGACTGGCTGCGCTTCCTCCCTGACTCCAACTCTTCCCACCAATGACATGATAATTCCACATGCCTAAGGCCCTTCAGAGCGAGCACCCACTGATAGGGTTCCTCATGATTGCTATCCACTATGCTGTATGGGCTTGTGGGAGGGCAGTGGATTACTACGGACGGGCGCTGACACTCTTGAAGCTGAAGCATGTCATTAAACAGTAAATCACTCTGATTGAAAAACGCATCAGCTTTCTGTTTACCGAAGAAGACCTTCTCCGCGGGAGCCGATTGTGTTCTTGGCCCGGATAAATCAACACGCAGTCATCCAGATTCTCCGTCCGTGTAACGCTTCCTGAGCTCAGCTTGCATGTGCAGTTACAAATCACTACCTGAGAAGTGTTGACTTTGTTGAAACCGCAGTTTTCATTCATCCACAGTGACTATTGACATTGTTAGTTAGTCGAAGGTCACAGTCATAGTGATAACTCTTTACTTTTTTACACCTTCAATCTATGTCAGAGTGATTGAATTCTTTGAGCACTACAAATGTAGTTCACCAACAGAATATTAAGTGCAAACTATCTGTAAGTTATTGATTGAGCAAACCCTATGTCTGAATTTTTCTACCGGGCGTTTCAGTATGTTCAGACTCTCATGGCCGGGATGCGAGGGCATGAGTATCTACAGTCCAGTCACCGGAAGGAAACGTAGGCATTGTAGGTTCGTACACCAGAGATATGTTACACGTGTCAAGTCTTAGATGTACTCTTGCTTCAGCAGAGTCAGTATATGTCATAAAGTTCCAACAATGGTCGTAGCGTGTAATTACCTCATCTTAGGACAACAAAATGTCCTAAAGGTCATTTGCAGTTGCCAGAAGAAAATGTTGGCATTGTACATTTCTACAAACCATGGATATGTTGATTTGTACATTTCATACACACCATATTAACATCTTGAAGTTTATGAGCTGACTTTGTCATCAAGACTTTGTGGGGATGGAAAATGGCGTGAGACCTAGGCGATATGCCAGATGGTTGTTTTCGCTGTTTCCCAGCAGCTTTTTAGCCACCAAATGTCTGTTTTTTTAGTGACCCATTCATGTGTTTCCATCATGGACACAAAAAGTGATTGTTTTTACCCGAGACAGCTCTGAATTTTTTAGCAGGACTGGTGCCACAAAAAGTATTTTGTATTTTAAGCCAAAACATGATCCATTCTAACCATAACCAAGTTGCTTTTTTGCTTAAACCTAACCACACGTCAACCACAGTGTTGTTAAAATGTAAAGTTTCACCGTGTCCGCTACAAAATAAATAAACATTCATTCTGGTGATACCTGACCTTAAAAAACCCAATCTAAAAAAGCAAAGAAGGGAGAAGCACATTTGTCTGCAAACAAAATTAAATCTGCCCACCGGCGGCGTAAGGAAGTCACGACGGGCCCCAGTGCACACTATTATGACAAAACCTAGTGCATGCTATTGTGCATGTGTTGTCTTGACACAAATATTACCCAGCAGTCATCATTGCATATCTGAAAAAAAAAAATCAGAGAAAGTAAGTAATTTAATTGAATAGTTTGTGTATTTTATAACTTGTATAGAAAAAGCATATATTCTTGTTTTAGATAGCTACTGAGTATTTAAAAAAAGAAAAGCATGACGCACGTGGGTTTGCCTTTTTTAGGATGTATATATAGCAAATGGCACCGTTTTCAGTTTAATACTATTGATTTTTTTATGATTTATCTTTGAACCCAGGTGGCAATCTGATTCACTTGCAAGGCCTTCTCTCTCTACGGGCCCCTCCACCCCAGGGGCCCCAATGCAATGGTACTGCCTGCACTGTCTATATTTTCCTGGTAGGAAATAATCTAAATATAGTTAAAAGGAAATGTCTCTTTCTTTGCAAGCCTGTTCTTGTCGTCGGGGCCATCATTTCTAGTTACGACACCATGATACTGTAGGCCTATTTGTGAGATGTGGGGATGCAGCAGCACAGGTAGATACAGCTTTACAACAGAGACCAATAAGGCAACACAAGCTGTCAAACAAATCGCTTGTGTGCCTGCTCCGAGCGCTCCGCTTGTAAAGCTCTGACTACCAGAGATGCCACATGGCCACATCTCAGCGATGAAGCAAAACTGAAAGTAATGAAGGACAAAAATAAGGCCAAGGTTGGACAACAGATGGATTTTTACTTACAAATAAAACTGTGAATTATTCTGGGATTTCCCAACAGTCAGTCCAGTCGCCAGAAGACAGTGTTGGCATTGTACATTTCTGCAAACAGTGACAATGTTACATACATTTGTAAAGTGATGTGGTATATGAGATGACTTTGTTATCAGGAGGTGGAGAGGATGATGAATGTTCCGTTACACTGGCGAGATGCCTGCCAAGCTGCAAACCACTGCAGACCATTGTTGGAGACCAAAAAACAACAAAACCAGTTATTTTTTAGCAAGACATCACTGTTTTCAGCAGCTTTTTAGGCACCAAACATGTGTTCTAAGGCAACCTGTAGATGTTTTTTCCACCAGGGATAATATGACCAAGAGCGGCTGTTTTTTACCGAGACGTTGCTACATCCTCCTGCTGGGCTAGTGCCACAAATAATGGTTGGTTTTTTTTCTAAGACATTATTGTGTTTTCATGCCAGGACAGTGCCTCAAAAAGTGATTGTTTATACCTAGATATTGTTGCATTTCCTGCCGAGATGGTGTCTTGAAAAGGATTTGTTTTTTACAGAGACATCACTGTATATCCAGCAGGCCACTGTGCCCCAAAAATTGAGCATAGCGTCAGTTCAGACGGGACACGACATCAAGCTTAGCTCACATTCCAGCTGATCTCAAACAGCCAATCAACTGATGGAGCAGCTGATTGATGGATGGGAGTCAGCTGATAGATCACGATTCCTTTCTATGCAACCAAATGGAGAGTCTCATACAGGGCGTGCTATTTAAACTGCTCTGGCCTGCCTACTGTTGCTGCTTCCTCTGCCTCCACCCCAGCTCCTCCTTTTCATGCTGTGTCTGACTTATCAATGTCATTTCTGTTTGTCATTGATGCTGCTCTGTTCTGTTCCCGGGGGGTCTTTGCTGCTGTTCTCTCTGCCTTAGGCTTTCCATGTAGGCGCATGGAAGGGCAGGGAGGTTTGCTCTCTCCGCCTCAGGCTTTCCTTGTTTGCACGTGGAAGGGCAGGGAGGTGTGCACTGTCCACCTTAGGCTTCCCACGTAGGCGCACGGAGGGGCAGAGAGGTGTGCTCTCTCTGCCTTAGCTTTATGAATATGGCCTAGGAAAGGCAGAGAGGCCCCAGAGCAGAGCCATACTGCCAGATATAATACTGCAAATGGAAATAAAGTTTTCTTTGACCACAGTGGTCCTGACTGAACTGAGTATTAAAGGCAAAAAAATGACCTTGTCCTAACCATAATCATTTTTTATACCTAAATTAACCATGTTAACCTCAGTGTTATTGAAAAGAAACGTTTGAATGAATCCGTTATTTAATAGTGTACAAGTGTAACAAATGTGGTTTGAAAAAATTGTACAATGCTGACATTCCTTCCGGTGATTGAGGTCAAAGTGTACATAAAAGGAGAAGTTTGACATGCCTTCACAATTCATTTGTGTCATTTATGAGGAGGTGCACAAACTATTTATGTGCTGCTGATGTAGTAATACATAACATAACCCTAAGGCCTTAACTGTTTCTCAGGTTTTCTCAGAAACCTGCTCGTCTGACTGTTTCTAACATACTTTGACCAAACCGAATTATGTGACTGGAAATCAAGAATTTCAGAAGATACTTCTTCAGCTCTCATTATCCTCATTAACTTTTATTAATGTCCTCAGAAATAAAATGATGAGGCAGTAAAGGTACTTCTATGATATCTGCCTGGCTCTTTAAGAGCTTTAATGGCCACTAAGTTCCTCACTTAGTGAATATTTTTTATTACAAATAATGTGAATAGGATGTATAACGTGGTCCATTTACATAATCTATACCTCTGTTTGCCTTAGGCTCCGCACTATTTTTTTTTTTTTTCGGAGGGGACCTACAGAAAATTGATTAAATGCAAGGATTACAAATGGAGAGGTTACCGCTGCCAAAACATGTAAAGCATTAATATGTCGGCTGTGGTTACTCCAAAGAGCCTCCTGTCCCATTAACAGCACATCACTCGCCCACTTGCCTTCAGGTCCTGCTGTCACCTGGCTTTAGCAGGGCAGTTATTAGCAGAATTTATTGATCACCACATGCGTCCACATTGCTTGATTTTTATACAGTTGTGGATAAACTTTTATATTAGGCTTATTTCATGTGTGTGATTGCAGATATTTTACACAGCGGTGCCAGAATTCTTTGTTTTGCTAAAAGACATGGGAAAAGAATTGCAGAATGCTACACTGGAGCCGTGGTATCCTCTTTGTTTTGGTAAAAATGACTCAACATGAGGTACTACATCTATCCTACGTCCTTGCTATCACTTTTTGAGGAGCCCTTTTTTCACACATACTTTCCTTTTCTGGAAGTGATAATGCTCAAATGTGTTTTAGCCACTACAGATCAGCTCTGTTTGTTTACGCTGCTCAGAGGCACCGATGAGGAAGAGAGCTCAGAAACTCAGCCATCCATTTTTCCTCATACATTTAGTTGCACTGACATCTAAGCAAAGGTAGGCCATAGCCATAAATCACAGAGCACAATAACAGGCACATTTTGGGCCGGTCCATCATTGGCTGTGTTTTGTTTTCTCATTGCATCTTGGCAAATTGCTGTTATTAATGGGAGAAAGCATAGTTTGCAGCCCTCATTAGATGTTGTTCCAACAGCGCCTCTGATGGATTAAGACAAGCCGGAGGCCTTGTCTGCCACTACAACCAGCTAATATGAGCCAATTAAATGCCGTGCACTCTCTGGCCACTCCACACTTGCTTATGTGCTTGTATAAGTATTCTGCTTCATGGCCAAATGGATTTTACTTTCAAGACAAGTAGATTTATTTCAAAGATTTTCGGCGGAACCGTACGCTTACCCCCACATTCAGTGATAATAAATTATGTCCCTTTAAAGCAGTTGGTTTCTCTGAGGATGCTGAACATTTTCCTTTGATCAAGGAAGTTTAAAATCTTCATCCACATTTTTTTTTCATCTCTCCCCTCAGTAATTGGAGCTATTTGTGACACAAGCTGTTGGTTCTACCCGCGATGTGAGAGTCACCACTGTGTTTGGGAGTGTTAGATTTCAAGGTAATGTCAGCCTGGCGGAGTGGCTGATTCATGCAGAAGAAGCTTAGGGGTAGGTGGCTGTGAGCACTGTATAAATATACCTGAGGCTTCCTTGGAATGCAGGGCTCATAACACAGGAAGGATCGATATTGTGCTGCGCTAGCATGAAAACAGAATGTAAGTCTCTCTGTCTGTTGAATTTAAGCTCAGCTAAAGTGAAGGTGCTCACAGTGCCAGTCATAACTTGTTAGAGCTTATGGGATATATCCAGGCTGACACTTAAGTCATATTTCCTTAAAAGGCTCAAAATGTCATCTATTAAAACAATACACACATGAGCGCATGCTGTGAATGTGAACAAATTTTGGGGGGAAGTTTTTTCCACTCAGTCTTGCATCCCACTTTTAAAAAGCCAAAAACACTGCTGTACAATTTATGGATTTCTATTTTCATCAATTCAAAGGAGAACCACTTTTCCCCCCGACTATTTATTATGCAATATTTAGTTTAAAGCAGTGAAGTAAAATAAAAGCTGTAAAATAAAGTTTCCAGCTTTCATACAGTCTGTAGATTAAAGCTGTACGACTAACTTAAAGGTCCAGTGTGTAGGAGTTATCGGTAGAAATAAAATATGATATAGTAAGTATGTTTTCTTTAGTGTATAATCACCTGAAAATTAGAATCGTCGTGTTTTCGTTACTTTAGAATGAGACATGTATATCTACATAGGGAGCAGGTCCTTGTCCATGTAGATTTCCACTGCCATGGTCCTACAGTAGCCCAGAACGGACAAACCAAACACTGGCTCTAGGCTGGGCTATTTTTGTTTTCTCCTCAGCCACCATAGTTAGCAGCCTCCAGACAAGCAGAATTTGGAGGAAGCAACAGATGAATCCTTCGTGGCCCAGCCTGTCCCAAGATGCATTGCCCGCCAGTGACGATTATATTTTAAGTTAACTTACAGTTGTCGGTGAAGATTCTCAGTCATCCAGGTCATGGTAGTCGTAAGTGCTGTATCGTAGGCAACTGGACTTGCTTGCATTTCTTGAAGACGTTTCGCGTCTCATCCAAGAAGCTTTTTCAGTTCTGAAACTTGTTAACTAGCTAACGGCTAACTGTTGTTAACATTACCATCAGCTAAAAGCACACAGCTAAATCTTCATATGCTATCTCCATGAGCCTGAAATATGTCAAACGGTAGTGTTGGTTGCTAGGTAACAGGAACACCAATGGGTCAGGGTGAGAACGACGTTGACCGCGAAGGCTGCGTCCTTCGAAGGCTGCGGCCCCTGAGTTGAGACACGGCTAAAGTGAAAATAGATTCTCTGTATGTGTGTTATTCACTGTGTTCCACCCTTGTTTTGTACTCTGGTGCTGTATGACGAGACAAACATGGCTTCCATGTGTATGCCTCACAGTTTGCCATTCAGTATTAAAAAAAACAAACTACAACTCCCAGGAGGTGGAGCTTCTACCACCAGTGATTAGACTCACTGTACGTTCAAACCAACAGCGGCCAGAACTTCCAAAATGTCGGAAGTCTTTAATTTTCAATAAGAGCCCGGAGACTTGGGCGACCTGGTTGTCAGTCACGCGTCTTGGGCAACCAAAGCAACCGGAGAGGTCTAGAGGGAAGATAAAACAAGTTTTAATTTGGAATGCTGACGTGCTTCAATGAAGCAGGTCCCAGAAAACAAGCCATGTAACTTTGGTTCCTACAGCACACGTCCGACAATGGATATCGAGAAGTTGATTACTTGCGTTCGCTGTTGGGTTACAGAAACCAAAATAAAAAGAATGAGGCTTGGGACCGGGTCGCGGAGGTAGTTGGTTGGTCTGGTGAGTTTTAAAATGTGTAATGTTAGTCACAGAGGAGAGAATTGAAGGCTAATGTTGCGACGTAGCATGCAAGTCTTCCTTGCTTGGTATGAATGGGATGACATACGTTTTCTGTTTTCATTGACCAAACAGAGGTAGAGCGTCCGATCCCCGGCTCCTCCTGTCTGCACGTCAAAGTACTCATGATGGCTGTTTCATCAGTGTGTGAGTGTGTTAAAAACTGAGAAGGAGGTGGCAACTTGTATGGTAGCTTCAGCCACCAGTGTGTGAATGTGTGTGTGAATAGGTGAATGTGTCATGTAGTGTAAAAAGCACTTTGAGTGGTCAGATGACTAGAAAGGTGCTATACAAGTGCAGGTTCATTCCACACTGCAGAGATGCAATCAGCGGGTTGCTTTCTGCAATCCTCTCCACTAAATGCCACTAAATCTTACGCGCTGCTCCTTTAAAGGTGTTGGTGGATGGTTTTGTTTTAGCTTGCAACATTAAGGGTGATAAAAGATGTTGGAGTCATACCAACATGATAAATTGTGATAAACAGCAGAGGAATTGTGCTGAATGGTTTTTTTTGTCAGACTGAATTAAGAGAGCATCTCTGTTGGTTGAAGAAACTAATACGTTGCCCTATTGTTTGTGAGAGCCTGCACAGTGATTAAATGTTGATTTTTCCAAATTTTCAGTTGACAGGGGCTGATTGGAGACTTGTGTGTCCACTCGGAGCTGGTACGGCTCCGGGGCAGCTGTCTAAATGATCACAAGTGTTGAATTATCTCTGATGGGTGATGACTTACATAAACACTCGCACAGTGTTGATTTTTACGCTCAGACTTGAATTAACACTGGTGTTTTTTTTCGTGCCGTGCGAATGTGGCCCATATTAGGCCGTGCTTTAACAAGGGCATCGAGCATAACAAGAGATATTGCTTGGTTGGAACACTTTCAACAGAGAGTTGGCAAATAAAATGTGTCTAATTTATGAAGTCATTTGGATGCCATTCGATGGATATTGAATCGCGTGGGAATTATGCCCTCATGTCTTGGTATGTGCAGCCTGCAACTGCTCCAGTTTCTTGTAGGGATTATTTGAAATGTGAACTTCCCTGGCACGAGTGCATAACCCATGTAATTTGCTCTTTTAAAAATTCCTCATCCCTCCCCACACGCTCCGGAGCATTTTTCTGTCATTGGCCATGCTATATTTTCCTCTGTGCCACATACTCAATGAATTGTGCACAATTAATCCCTGCAACCACACAAGAAGACCACCGAGCAGTTAGTTGCTGTATTATGTTCAATTGTTTATACTAATATACTGGATTGCTCATGGAAGGAATATTTCACAACCTATAACTGAATATGTCCTTCACTAAAAGCAAGGGACACGTCCGTCCCCTGAGTGAGTAACACTGTACTCCACAGAGTCAGTTGACTTTTTTTTTTTTTTTTTAACTTGTAATATGCATTCCCTCAACCTCTCTGGAAAACTCACACAGAGACATTTACAAGGCCAGGCTGCTCCTCTTGTGGGTTCGTGGTAAGTGGTTAGGATTTTCTCTAAGAGCATCAGCTCTGTGTTAATGACATGCAGTCTCCGGAAAGGTTTATTCATTCAATTTGACTCTGGAGAGACGATCTCTTCAGCCTGCTGATTAAATTAAGATTCTTTAATAAGCATATCTAGGTGCGCTGACACGAGAGACATCCTGATCTCTGTCTACCAATGCAGATACCCCAAACTATCTGTTTCAAAGGCAGGTAAAACACTATTGTCTGTCCCTTAAAATCCACCGCTATATTAAGTTCACTGTGTTTACTTTTTCATTTGCTGTACACTCAGTTTGCCATTTTATACTTTTGATTATCCAGTAAAGTCTTGTTGTCTTTGACAGTGTCGTAAATAGTATGTAAACCTGGGTAGTTCTGGAAATCCATACTGTTTAACTGATGCAGCATCCGAGAGCCGTCATCCCAGGTACAGTGTGCGTTAAAGCATGTAGACACACAGTATAGATTCTTATGTAGAAGGTCTTACAAAGGACGAAAAGTCTCTGTGCAGTGCTCTCAGTGTAACCTAACAAGGGAAAAACATGCTCACTTCAGCAGTATTACACAGAGGCGACTGTGTTTCTAAGGGACGCGACAGGTCAAACACGGCAACAATGTAAAGGCCCATTTATGCTCCTTTTACGTACGAAAATGTATACGTCCGTTTCAAGCGATGTTACCGTCACTGCCCACATACTTCCATGCGCCCTTTACGTTGGCATGGATGTTAACCAATATATCCACCAGGAGGCAACCCAGAGTCAAAAGTTTATGACAACAACAAACTCAAAAACAAATGTGGCGACTGTGGAGGAGACATTGATAATGTACCTCTTGCATAAAAGACAAAATCAGAGGGACCCCAGTCGGAGGGCACGAGGGTCGGCCCTGGGAGCGGAGCGGAGCCAGGAGGGCAGGCGGAGTATGTACAGGGCTGGGAGGGTGGGCTCCACAGAGAGGGAGGCCTCTGTGTTTGAGAAATATAACGACATAAAACAGGAAAAACCTGTCTCCCTCTTTTCTTTTATTTTCAGCGTTTCAGGCGAAAAAGTTCCACCATTGTTATTTCTTCTTCGTGTCTCACTAGAGCTACGTATCGGGTAGGGACAGCAACACTGCCCCCACGGTTTCCGGTGGCACTGGCCCGTATCCGTAAGCTTTATGGAAACGAGCAGAAATACGCACAAAATGAACGCGGAGCACGGACAGAATATTTAACTTTGAGCATAAATGGGCCTTTAGACTGAATGAATGAATAAGTGAGTGATCATAAATCATAAACTTCTTTTATGAACGAGCATCAGAGAGCACTTGTCCTTGTCGCACATGCCTGATTTTAGGCTCCATAATTTTACTGAGATAACATTTTCAGTGCCGGACTTTTACCTGTTCGGCCCTGTGTCCAACAAAGTGTTTTTTCCCCAGATAAAAAATACCAGGCACTGTTGAGGAAATGACCAGCTGGGAGCATTTGAGAAGCTTTGGAAGGGTTTTTTCCCAGCTATGACACTTTGGTTGCTACGATACAGAATAACTTGTGCCAACATGTTTACCTCCATGAATAGAGTACTTGCTTTGGATGAGGGAAGATTGAAGCTTGCAGGGAGGGAGGACGGACCCTTTGTGGGTTCATGACAGAGGAAACAATACATACACATACAGTACATTAACATATGTCTCCTCCATTGATGTTGTTTAGCATTTGTACATGTAAGATGTGTCAGTTTGTCTTAGTGGTAGGGTCATGACAACCGATACTTCGGTACCAAGTCGATGCCAACATGCAAAAAAATACATCGGTACCTGTTTTTTTTTTCGGTACCGTAAGTACCGGATACAACTTTGCCCTCAGCGGGGCATGTTGATTCCTGAAGAACTGACAGGGGCAGTATAGAGCTCCTAAGTTGCGTGTTTCCGTTAATCATACAATAAACTGTCAAACTCTTAACATGAAAAAATATTATTTAGAGCCACGCAAAACATTTGTGTAATCCAAGGCATTTAATGACTGGGACCAGAAAATAATAATTTTCTCTCCATTGCCTCCCATTCATATTTTCCGAGCCTAGAGGTCAGATGGGGGTCTACCGGAAGGGGCGTGACTTACGAGCTCTATACGCGCGTCAGTCTGTGCCGAGGACGAGCGCCAAAGAAGAACGCCTGTTCTCCATAGTCTTTGCTAGAAACGATGGCTTCTTCAAGTGCTAGAGCTCAGATCGGGCCCAAAAAATCCAGCCCGACCCCGTCCAAGCCTGCGCATGTTCTGTCCGAGCCCGGTCTGGCCCGTCCCTTTAACTGCAATTATGAGCCTGAGCCCGATTTAAACCCGACATTTTTTTGAAGAAAATTACGTGGACATTGAAGGCTGACTCTCTTTCTTTCCATGGCAAGCCTTCGTCATGTGCCTCTTAAGTGTCGAGGTCCCCGTCTTTTTACTGTCATATACTGTACCAGCATCGCGCTGCACTTGCTACACTCGACCACGCCGACACACATGTTGTCACCGTCGATCACTCACATGTGCGCGACCAGTGGCACTGTCACAGGTATTGGTATCGACGACTGAAATTCTGGTATCGTGACAAGCCAACTTAGCGTTTTTTGTCCGTCCTCCGCTGGGATTGAACGCCTGAAGCGACGGTGATGAGCATTGCTGCCATTTGTGGTGCAACGTCCCATGGAAAAAATACACCAGCCTCAGAAAAAAAACGCTTTGGTGGACACAGTCAATAAGAGTATTTTTACAGTATAATGTTTGTACTGCAAAGTATCCGATTCAACTTTTATTTGAAGCTTACCTAAAATGCTACTTTGCAGATTTTCAACCAGCTGTGTGTCGTATGTGTACATGACCCATGGTTAACTTCCCTCCATGTTACGCAGCGCAGCACCCAGATCTCCCTATAATAATCATATAATTTGATAATAATTTGTACATTTCATTTTTATTTTACAATGTCATATATTATAGTATTGTGTATTCTTCTGAACAAGTTCATTTGTAATTCCTTTTTTATTTAACTTTTTAACTGCACTGGGGATGCACCAATTTTGAAATTCTGGGCCGATACTGATACCAGTGTTTGAAATAACAATTTCACCAATTGCTGATACTGATGTTTTTTAATTGGTGGGTTTTTTTGTTTGTTTTTTTGTCCTTATTTATTGTTCTTTTTGCCAGGGAAACACGGAAATCTACACTATAAAAAAACAAATGAACAGTTTTAAAGTCATTCAGTTCATCATTACACTGCCTTTGAATGAGCACAAATTCAATCATACACATTTATGAAACAACGTGCATAACCCTTTGTCACGTGAAAAACATCTTTAAGAAAAAAAGCAAAAGGCCTGTTTATTACATATGATATATCACAATTCCCTCTGTTATATCTGTTTCATCGTGCTCTAAAAACATCAACACATTCATGTATTTATTCAAGTTTCTCACCAAAAGCTACATTTTACAAGATTACACTGAACACATCATGAGAATGCCATGATAAACATTCACCCAATACTCATTTTTACTGACTAGAACTTGAACACATCACAGTGTAAATCAATGCAACCTCCGTGAGCAGTTCCTGGCGGCCACCAGCTGCTTAGAGGAAACGATAACTAGCTTTCTTCCTGCTGATTTCATGTTCTTTCTCTCCACATCCACTCCTCTCTGTCTCTCAGTAGTGTAGTGGTAGTTGAGTGGGCACCAGAGAGCTTTTGTCGTTTTGACATGATAACAATACAGTGTGTTTTGGGGTTCACGTGACGTTGGATAACTCGCCCATCTCCCCCAGAGAGCTGGTAACAAGCCGGGGAAGGGAAGCCCAGAACAAGGCCTCTATTATTTAGTAGGCTTTGCTATGTAATTATGTTGTGGCCTTATGGTATAATTAAAATTAATATTAGTAATAGTATTAGTAAAAATAGTAGAAGATAAACATTTTGTTCCCTTCCCCCATTCATGGCGCCCCCAATGGATGATGATACCCTTAACATTTGCCTATACTGCCTGTGCCACGAGCCGTCCCTGTTTCCAGTCATTAAATCCTTCTTTAAGTAAAAGATCTGAATACACTCTCTACCGCTGGTGAACATTACTGAGTCTGTGTTGGAGGAGAAACTCACTGGGGGGGTGTATCTAACAGTCAAGGGGAAACTTTTCAAACTCAAAACCAATTTTCTGGCTCGTACTGTATCTTGTGCAATTTGACTGTCGTTCATTTTAATTACCTTTAAGTACGTGTGACTGCTGTGAGAATGAATGCCACTTAAACCAAAACTGTCAGTATGCTTCTTGACATGCATCGTGGGAATTGCCGGGGCAACCGGGACTTTTTTTTTTTAAAGGTGGTGGAAAAATTCAGGTCTTTCTTTAGTTCAGTGACTAAAGAACTGGTGATGTTGTTATAATTTTTATAGTTTGACTGTATTTGCATTTGGTGGTATATGTTGTTGTTTTTTTTATCCTAATTCCAAGTGAAATACATTTAGACTTAAGAACAAACGTATTATATATTGTTGGCTCTCTCTACGTGCTTAAAATACGTATAACTAACAGGGTCTCCATGGTCATGGAAAACCTGGAAAAGTCATGGAATTAGAAAAGTCGTGAAAAGTCATGAAATGTTGTTGTGCAATGAAAGGAATTGTTAAAATAATCTGTGGATAACCCTCCATGTCCAATTACAAGGCTTAACTAGCGTACGCCTACATTTTAATGTTGCCACATTGTTTTTCACAGTTGCATTCGGAAACAAGTTTTTAATCAATGGCATTAAGAACACATTGATAGTGTAATTAATTCTGTTTTCCCTAATGCTTGAAAGTCAGTGCCAGACTGATACAGCGAGTGCTTGTCTGACTGTCCCTGTAGTTGAAAGTGTTTGAAGTGAACATGAACATAACCAACTATTAGAGATTGGAAAAGGTTGCTGATTCATTTTCATACAATAACAATATATATATATAACATTAGGAGTAAACTATACTATATAGTTCTGTTCATTGTATATGTTGTGAGTGGTGGTGTCATGGAAAAGTTCTGAAATTATGTCCATGAAGATGTGTGGGAGCCCTGAACTAATGAACTAAGATATTTTTCAGGGATGGACTGATATGGATTTTTTCAACCAATACTGATATCTGATAATTACCTGCTTCTCATGGCTGATAACCGATACGATAACCGATAATTTCACATTTTTGCTTTTTAAAAAGAAGTGTATAAACTGTAGTTTATGTTCACCTGAGGGTAAGAAAGGCTCAGATGCAGTGAGATGATATGGATGATTTGATATTCCATAGCCCTGACTGAACCACATCTAAATGGCATCACTGTTATTAACACAACAAAAGCAAAGAACAGTTCTGACTCTTCATACCTTCACATCACACATTAACACTCAACTCAGACAAACGAGCGGCTGTGTCAAACACACACACACAGCCAGAAAGGTAACGATACAAATAATCGCTAACTGTCTAGCGGTTATTAATAAGGATCGAGCCTTTTAAGAGCTCGGTGTCGGATGTTAGCCGCTGCTGCTAATTGGCGCGTGCTAACACTCTGAAGACGGTCCCTCAGCGCTGTGTCTAACCTGTTTGGCGGTCGAAGATCAGACCCTCGTCACAATCCTGTTGTCTTCCTTTGGAACTGTAAAAGACGTCCACACGGCGACATGTTTTGCCCTCTAGACAGCGTGCTGCAGTTGTTGTTCTTTCCCTTTGTGTTTATTCATTTATACCACCAGCCACTGTGTCAGGAGTGCAGATGCTGCCCTTGTTAAGTCAATGAAAGCAGTGTGGCTTCATATTAGTGGCTCCATTTATCTAGCCTGGAAATCCAGACCCAAATCTAGAAAGATTTAGGGTCTGGCTATGAGTAATGCAAATGGCCCAACTCCAGGGGCGGGACCAAGCATGCATTTGAAAATATCACCGCATGCAATTGGATAACACTACGACCAATCAGAACAATACACAGGGTGTATGTGTGTTTGGAGCACTTTTAAAAAAATAAAATAAAATGCATACTTAAAGTCCAGCATATGCAACCTGCAGATCTTTAAATGACAGACTGATAAATAAATAAAAAGATGAAAGAATATATATATATTTAATTTACTTAGTTATTTTGCCTGATATAAAACCATTTCACACACAATAGTCTTAGGACAAGACTATGAGCATGCTCTGTCCATCCGTACCTTCAAGCTCATGTTCATGAAAAGGATTCACAAATATGTCGTCCTTTCAGGGATGTATCTGATTTAAGATGCCACATATTCATTCACCACATCTCCTCACGTTCTGGACAAAGACATCCGATTTGGTGAAGCACATAAAGACAAATAAGACCCTGTACGTTAAATGGTCACGACCGTCACTGGTGCCTGTCACGCCACATTATATCTGTCTCGTTTTAGCCTGCGTCTGCTCATCTGGTCACAGTCATCCAAGCGTGTGTGCCTACACTGCACGCCATCAATAAGAAAATGATGTTTGTGAAATTAGATTTCAAAGAAAACTTTTGGTGAAATAAACATAAACAAACTCAGCAGTGGAGCTGAAGAGGCACTTTGGGTGTCAGTGCTTTGGATTTAGGAATTTCCAATCGAGTGCAAAGGGTTCCAGAGCTCGAGACGCTTATTACATCACAGTGAGGGTGCATGCTGTGAGTGCATTTTCTGAGAATTATTGTTTTTCTTAGACATTCTAACGCTCGACTGTTTGAGTCTTAAATCTCACCTTTCCATTTTCTCTCAGCCCTCTGCTGCATTGTTTATTCTGTTTGCCTGATGTACAATTTATTCTATTAACAAACATTAAAAAAAAAAACAGAATAAGGGCGTTTAGATAATTAACATTAGCCTGGAATTATCACAGAACTGCAAACCGGGGCTACGCCTCTCTTTATCTCTCTTTCTTTGCAGAGACCACCTGTAGGGTTCTATGAAACACTGATGTCCTCATAGTGCTTTACGTTCTTTTATCAACACAATTATTGGTCACGAGGTCCCATTTTACCCTGTTTTATATTTTTACTGTGATATCCATCTGTTTTACAAGATCCAATTCCCTCATTAAATACCGAATGTGTTGAAACAGCTATTATGTCGGGCAGAGGGCTGCTGTCTGTCAGGGGAAGTCAGCCCACGCACCATCGCTGGCTCACTCTGCTCGCCCGACTGGTAGCATATAAAGAGATGCCCTTTTCACTTATACGTAAACCACATATATTTTAGATAGATATAATAGATGCCTTTTTTGGATGCTACACTGAGCTCCCCCAGATGGTAGGCTGTGCATTATCTTCACTTGAATGTATCCTCCATACAGTCTTCATTTAATTGGCCCCTTTTCAGTTTGTGGATGCATTTATTTTCTCCCAGTGCCTTCTCATTATCACCAGGTAATTCCCTTTGTAGCCACACATTTTTTTTATTTGAGAGCTCTCATGATTACGTTGAAACTCTGCACTGTCATCACCGTGTGCGTGATTGTGAAATAGGAGCTTCACCTGAACTAGAAGAGAACTAATGATCAGGAAGTATGCAGCGAGGTCAAGGCTCCATCTAAGACTCGAGCTGTTCTTTCTGAACTTTAAATCTGTGTCTAACTTCAGAGCTGGGACCTTTCCTCTTGCATTTGACAGTTCCAGGGCCGTAGGTATAAAATCAGCATTAGTGGGGCTTAATCTGGCAGGGGGGGCTTTGAGGTCTGAAAAAGAAAGAAATTCTAAATTTCGATCAGGTATAGCTATCCAGTATACAATGCAAATATGCAATAAATGAAAGCTACTACTGTTTACAGAAATTACACATGAAAATAATACGACAAAGAAACATTGCGGAGGTTCACACTGATTGCACCTTCCCACAGTAGTCGAGAAACAACTTCTGCTGAGGTTCGGCAAAAACACTTGGACAGACCACATGCTGTACACAGAGATATAGAACCTGTGGTAATGAAAATGGCAGTCCGTTAGTTTTATTTAGAATTCCGATAACATTTGCTAGTGATTATTTTGGACAGCGGTGCGTAGCTGCCTGTAATAGTATAGTATTAGCCCATAGTAAGGGTGAAATTGAAGCTTCATGAAGCAGTGAACCACTTTGACACAACTGCTTCAAGAATGACACACTAGCCCCTTTTACACTGCCAGATTTTCTGCGAATGTTGGGCCGTTTTGCCGGCAAGCAGGGATCGAAACACTGTCTCGGAGCGCTCGCACTTCAAAAGATCGACACTGTGTCGAGCAAACTGCCTCGAGTGTAACATCACTACCAGCCCATACACTGTAAAGACAGACAATGTGTTTCCACTTACCCCCACTGAACAAAAACGAAGCCAGAACATTCAGCCGTGTCTGTGTGACACAAGGCTTGAATTTCTTTAAATGTCACTGATTTATTAGATTACCTGTGACAATATTAAGACAGGTGCCGCCACTGTCATGAGGAGAAAGTGGAAATAAGACACTGACTGGAACTTAAGTAAATATCACCTGTTACAATGTCGGAACGGGCACCAATGGCCGTGTTTGGTTTGAGACAACACGACCCCAATGAGTACATAGTGCACTGCACACAGTATACTACACAGAAGTATACTAACAGAATATGTGATTTGAGACACACCACTGGTTTCAAATTAAAAGCCACGTAGCATTTCATACATTGTCCAGCCACATACTAGATTTTGACCAAGAAAATGTAATGCATATTTGAATATTAAGGGGATGTATATGATAATTACTGCCTTCGACTGTCCATTCTTTCCCTTTACTTTGTTTCTGCTGTTACTTGCAAGCATTTGTGTGTCATTTGCTATAAATGTGTTCTGCTATTGTCTATTTATGTGCGTTATCACAAAAGGCCCAGTTAGTTTTTAATGAAAAAAATCTAAGTAATTTCAATTATGTGACAATAGGGAAGCTCCAGGTATAGTGCTGTACGGCGCTGTGTAGACACCTGATTCTCTTATGTCTAAGTAAAGAAACATATCAATGGCAGCTTAACCCTATAAAATACCCTTTCATTATTAATATTCCTGTCAAATCTCATGCTGCTCACGCTATGTTCTTTGTATTTACTGACAATGAACGACAAAGTGTTCAGAACAATTTGTGATGCCGATCAAATGCCTTCGCTTCTCTTTGTTGTATACTGACTGAACATGTTCATTCAAGGCCAAAAAACTTCAGATAACTTGTGAAAAGTTTTAAATAGACCAACAGCAAAACATGCAGGAATAATTCAATAGAAATTAATGAATGTGAGAAGCAATCATGTCTGACGCGCTATCACGCAGATCTCACATTTTTCCGTTTCAAGGATGGAATTTGACAAAGCAGAATACAGTTGAGGATAATACCGCCGCTAGTTAAGACATCACAGCGATGAGAGTTATGTGTCACACAGCTTACAGTAGACTGAGGTGGAGATTAGAGAAGTTTGTTTCTTTCAGTCTACAAACCAGATAAAGAAATTGTGCAAGGTCACAGAAAAGTGAACGCTCTTACCCCACTTAAAGGCGATGAAGTTTTCGTTAGCCGTTGCTATCCTGCGCACCTGCACGGCATAGTGATGAACTGTCTAATTGATTTCTGTTGGCGTGCTGTCTTGCGGGCCTGCACGGCGGAGTGATACTGGCCAGAAAATAGTCCCAATTGATAGCAAGGTCTGACGTGATGCGGGGATGTTTTAAAATGATTGAAATAGTCTAACAAAACACATGCATACTTTTTTGTAGCCTAAAACCTTTTGGTTACGTGTCCCCCGTATATCTTAAGAACTACTTTTTCTCCGGTAAGCTACGGGCCATTTCTCAGAGCAGGAGGCTCGTTGACAGTAGTGACACCGTCACATCAGAGCTACCGATGGTCAGCGTTTCACACAACTTCATGTCCAAAAACCCGAACTATCCCTTTAAGTAACTACAACTGAAGTGCTGTTTACCAAGATACTTAATCCCCATGTGGGAGAGTGCTTGTTGTGTAATTGCATAAAGATGAATCATGGCGTTTTTCCAAAACGAGAGTGCGGGCTCAGTCCATCTTATGCTTTTTAAAATGATTCATATACTGTAAATTCACGACTGCTTTATTGCTGTTGTCCAACATTTACCTCAGCAAGAAAGAAATCTTGTTCAGTCAAAGTGTTTTTTATGGTTTATGACTGCAATAAAACTCCTTTCCACTCTTTTTTTCCTGCAGGATATTTGACAGTTACCATAGAGCCCCTGCCTCCTGTTGTCGTGGGAGAGACTGTTACTCTCAAGTGTAACTTCAAAACTGACGGAAGGCTTCGAGAGATTGTTTGGTACAGGGTGAGTAAACCTGTCTACACTTTCAATGCCATTAAGCACTAGATTCTCTCAGGAGCATCCATTTCTATCATTTCAGCCGTTCGGAGGAGGTCAATGCCGATAGTCATATCAGCGGTTTATGGCTGTGTTAGGAGAACAACCATGCACTGTCAAACTGCAATTGTTAGGAAACAAGCTATTATTTGGGCCAGCTGTATGGGAGGCATCACTGGCTGTTGCTTGGGAATTTGATTTCTCAATCTGCTGGTCATCACCATCATTTCTTAATAGTTCACAGCTGGCGACTCAACAGTTATTAAAATCCCAGTTGGTGTACTACACTGCCTAAGTGCTGCCAATAATTAGATTGCCGTTGGAGGAGAGAAAAGAAAAAACATCTTTGTACAAGTATGTCCAGAGTAGTTTATTTGGTGCATAAAACAGGCATGTTTAAAACTTTGTATCAAAGTAAAGATCGGTAAAACAAATCAGCAAAACATCACAGTTCACGGAGGATACATTCTTTACCCTCCAGTCGAGTCAAAGTGAGAAGCACTTGAAAAAGCAGTGGCAGCTGCCGCGGTCACACCCCCGCCTGACCATTCGTTTTTGCCAAAAACTCTCCAATAATTCTTGAGTGCTGTACACATTTGTTTTGTGAAGGCAGCTGAGTCTTCACCAGGGTGTTTGTGGAGTTGCTGAGTGGGGACTGAATTTGTTTAATGTTGGCACAGACAAACTGTTGAGCCTGCGATTTTATCAAGGTATTCCATAAAATGCATTGCTCTGTCTTCCTTCATGATGCTTAGAATCAATAGACTGATGTGTTTCCTAAATAATGGAGTGAAGAGCACAGACAGATGATTGGCTGATAAGAATATACAATGTGCAGTTCTGATTTCCTGAACAACACGTGTGGTTTAGACGAGCTCTCTTTTTATTTTTAGATCTGGAGGAAGCTTTACAAAGTCTGAAAAATAACCCTGATGATGCTACCAGGCACAAGGCTCTGTTGAGCTGCATTATGGGACATGTAGGATGCAGCATTTCTAAAGCTTGACCTATACTGGAACATTAATCGTGGATAACATCTCCCAAGGATGAGAGGTGTACAACCAAATCACACATCACAAAATTAGTAACTGACACAAGATGCGCAACACCAGACTAAATGTCATTGTAGACTACATTTCTGCAAACCATGATTAGGGATGTCAGTTTTTTTGTTTTTTGTTTGGCTTTTGATAGCCTGACGCCCATTAACTGGTGACTCACTGGTAATTTTGATGGGGAAAAAAAATGACGAGAAGTACCTTTTAGCTTGGCGATACATGGACCCAGTGAGCTTCAGCACCATGTTTCCAAATGCTATCCATTTAGAGGTGGTTAAATTTTAATGTTTTGTGTTGTATATTTCTTGCCTTTTATTTTAGTTTCTCTTGACTATGCTGACAGACGGCCAGCTAGCCATGTTAACATGTGGAAACATACTGCCCACTACCCACCCTCCAGTCCCCACTGGTCAGCAAACGTTAGCCATGGCTGCTCTGCACTGCGGATCGCCTGGGTGGGGTGGGGATTAGCTAGCGGTACCACTCATTCGGGGATTACCATTGCTGCAATAAATGGTGGCCAGTAAGCAGCTTTGCTTTGAGCTGTAAAACCCCTTAAGCATTGTTAACTATGTTAGCACCACTAGCTGTGCTGACACTGCTAATGGTGATAACGAGGGCTGCAATGATTAGTCGACTAACCTATGACTAATCGACTATTAAAATAATCGGTGACTATTTTAGTAGTCGACTAATCGGTTCATAGAAAAGTACTATAAAAGTACCCAAAATACTCTTATTGAGGCTTCTTACGTTCAGATATTGGCAGCTTTACACTCTCTCCTGTGACGGTGAATTAAAACCCTTTGGTGTGAGTAAGAAACAAGACATTAGACGACATAATTTTGGAGTTTGGGAGAGACAGACCGACATTTTTCAACATTTTAACACATTTTTTGCTAAAATGATTAGTCGACTAATCGAAGAAATAATCGACAGGTTAGTCGACAATGAAAATAATCGTTAGTTGCAGCCCTAGTGATAACACAGCTAACAGTAGCTAACAGTGCTAAAAGCAGGGGGTTAGGCTCAAAAGTGAGCGGCTTGCTCATCATGATGAGCTGGGGACAGACCAGAGTTTGGGCACCATGCTTCCACAGCAACACAGTTGGGTGGGGACAGGGTTACAAGCAATAATTGCCAAATGAAGTAAACTAAAGCGTAGAAATAATAGCCTACAGACCAACATGTTTCCACCACATTGTTTTTAACATATGGTTTGTGTAGTCACAAAAATGACTTGTTTATCGTAAGGAAAAGATTGTTTGTGTTGAAGAACGCCTGGTTTATGTGGTACAATCAAAGCAGAAAATGCTGCCAATATCTCGCTAAAAAACAAACAGTGTTGGTGCCACATTCACTGTTAGATATGCCTCCGATATCTGTCTACATGACAGCCTGTTTATTGGTGTTAATGGTCTCAAACACTCATCTGCTGTTTGGCAGCCATCTTGCAGTTTCACACCATCCACCAATCTCCCGATGACACCTCATGACTGTGCAAGTGTTGACATGATACGTGTGTACGATACAAATGTAACATATCCATGGTTTGCAGAGATATGATGCCAACGTTTTCTCCTGGTGACTGGGCTGCAGTGGTGATTGAGGGAATTTTAAAAGATCTTTCCAAAAAAACAAATCAGTGCTGCAATTCACAAATATATGCTGTGTTTTATTCTGTTAGCACCTGAGTGGAAATATTTATTTGCAGCATTATAAACCAATTGCACAAATTTTACCACAAAACAATGTTGAATGTTTGAGCTCCTCATCATGTTGGGTCTCTGGCCAATCAACTGGCCCAGATTAACTTTCCAGTGGCATTTGTCAGTTTGCAATCTTTGCTGGTGAGTGCTGCATCTTACGTGTTAATTATATCAACAGTGTTCCATAATTGTGAATGGACACTCACCTTGGTTTCACCCTCCACCCTGTGCGGGGACAGTGTTCACTAATGAGCGAGCAGCGCTTTATTGCTCAGACAGGAAGTGTGTCTTTAGAGTAGCTTCTGCTTTCCCACTTTTATTATTGCGAAATAAAACAGTGTCTCAGGACTCATCTTAGCAAATGTCGACCTTTTCAAGGTGGGACAAAAAGAGATTTATGGCACTTTACACATTCACCTTAGTATCATAGATCACTTTCATTGCTGTGACAATTCATTTAATCAGGCAGGGATTGGAGAGGGTTGTTTTGCTTATATTCTGTCAGATTTCTGTGGTGTCTATTGATAGCTGTAGTTTAAATAACCGCTGTGAGAGTAGAGCTGCCCATATTAAGTGTTCTCACGAGGAAAGCGAGGAGGTTGTAACAGAAACTGGCCCCATCTCTCCTGTGGCCACTGCTCAGCACAAGCGTTGATGAATTATAAATCAATTACCCACACTTGGCTGCCAAAGTTTCTTTAATCTCTGCCTTTTATTTGACTAAATAATGTTGACTTCTCATTTTACCTCCTGTTCAAATGGAACTGGGGTTGATACTCACCTGGGGAATCCTCGTATCTAATCGAAGGTTGGCCGATCGCACAGAGGGCTGCGTTGAACTGAATATTTCAGCGAGTGCTCATTTGCGATGTGAGATCCTGACGTATTCTGTTTGAGGATTTTTCAATGCGTAACACACCCAGGCTGCAGTCAGAAATTTGCACGTCTGAGGATGTGCTTAAGATAAAAACAGATTATTTTAGAGAACCTTTAAAGGCAAACTAACTCAAGTTCTAGACAGATAAAAGTAATGGATTTTTATATGAGCTACACCGTGGTTTCTATTGTATCAAAGCATTTTGTATCCTCAAATCATGAATAACTTATTTTTCTAGGGGTAGTGTAAATAGAGTGTAATGGTGTGTGCATGACATTTATTTCTTTGGAAGCCACCTCCTCCTTTTTCTTTAAGATTTTCACCTGACTTTTCCACATATTTGAAATAAATGTTGCATACATTTGGTCATCACTGACTTTACCTTATACCTAATATTGAGAAGCCACCAGTTGCACAGTTTTTCATTAAATTTTTAATCACTTCTTGATGAAAATAACCTTTTGTTTTGTTGACTTCTGCTGTAGTCCTTCATTATTTGGGATCTCACAGACTCCACTGCTGTTTGTGAAATATTAATTATAATGATAACAATAATAACTGTAACGATAAAATTAGTTTAAATCCAAATTTAAGTAGTAATCCTTCCCTGTACCACGAGTTGAGCTTGCACATTTGATGAAGGTGCCAAATCCAAATGCAGAAATGACAGTAAAGCATTATTATTATTCCAGTAGTATTGTGTAGCCAGACCTGTCTGCACAGCATTGTGTCAACATTAGGAAAAGGTCTGGAAACACACATTATTCTGTTAAAGGGGGAAAAATGCTCCGTGTTTTTCGTATTTCTTTGAAGACCAGGATACAGCAACAATATTGTTTTAAAATCGTGGTGGGCGGGACATGTTTTGTTGGGGACATTTGCATATGGAGAGGTGAGCACTGTCCTTGTCATAGTCCAAGCAGTCAAAGCACAAAAAACACAGGTTTAATGTTTAAAAAAGTGGGTTTATTTTCCCAAAAAATAAAGTTTACAAAGCAAATGACTGAAGGTAAGAAAAGTAAAGTTATAGAGCCCGCAAAACAGGTCAACACTAAACTCAACAAACAGACCCAACAGTACAATATATATATATATATGTATATATATATGTGTGTGTGTGTACTGTATATGACATAAATCTGACGTTGACTTTTCTGAGGACCTTACTTAAGAACTAGTGATGGGCAAAGCAGTTCTTTAGATGTTACTGAATCACTAGAATCAGTTCATTAAAAGGATTTGTTCGGAAGATTCGTTCACCGAATCGTTCAGTGCTTGGCGGGAGGAGCCCTGACTGTGTACTGCGTAGTCCGACTCACTGAACTGAAACACGACTGAGCTGCTGCTGCGCCTGCCCTGCACTGGTGAGTCTCATTACTGGCCAGCCTAACGTTTTAAGTTTGTTTGTCTGGAAACTAAGTCTGTTAAAACAATGTGGAGGTGTGTGATCGTGATCATGTGGCTTGACTCCTGGCTACATTAGCCGTTAGCTTGGAGCAAACGGTCCCTATGAAAGTGTATCGCTGGGAAGAAATGAATTGAATCACTCGGGGATCGGGGTTACGTCGTTCACCGAGTGATTCGTTCACAAAGTGATTCATTCACCGAGTGATTCGTCATGCAGTAGGCAGTCCCTCCCTGCACCCTGGCTGCCTCGCGACTCATGAGTCATTCATCGTTCGCACGGACCGAACCGGCAGTTCCACTCCTGGCCTGCACGCTCACTGCTGAGCTCAACTGAACTGAGAAATGAACAAATCAGTTCTAGAAGTGACTCAGTTCAGTACGTTCACTCAACAGATTCGTTCTTTTGAACGATTCGTTCGTGAACGACAGCACTATTAAGAACAAATTTAAGGGCCAGCTGTGGCTCAGAGGTAGAGTGGGTCGTCCAGTTATCCTCAGTGGAAAAGTATTTATTTACTTAAATTTCACAGAAAAGAGCCTCGACAAAATAGCATTTTAACTCTTGTGTGCGACTTATCCTGGCTTCATATGAGCACAGGAAATCTCATCGCTAGGCTAATTTATACAATCAAAAATGGGCTTGTGCTAATAACACTAGCATGATGTATTTGTTTGGAAAACGTGTTTAGTATAAAACAGTTGTTTTGTTTTTGAACCTTGTGAGTTGTAATAGAGCTGAATTTTGTAACATTACCTTTGTTAAATGTTGCTGTTGTCCCTGGCTTCATATGAGTAGAGGAAAAGTCCTTCAGCCTCGAGGCTAATTTATACAATGTAAAATGTCATAGGCTTGTGCTAATGACATTAGCATGTATTTTTGGGGAAAACGTGTCCGGCAAAAGAAAAGTGTCTTTGTTCTTTTGAACGATTTGTCCGTGAACGACACAACACTATAAAAAACAGTTTTAAGGGCCGGCTGTAGCTCAGAGGTAGAGCGGGTCATCCACTTATTTGAAGGTCAGCGTTTCAATCCCCGACTCAAAGTATCAGTGGGCAAGATACTGAACCCCAAACTGCTCCCAGTGGCTGCTCCGTCGGTGTGCAAATGAATGGTACCCTCAGCCGCCAGTGTATGAATGTGTGAGTGAATGTAACATATAGTGTAACAGCATTTTGAGTAGTCGGAAGACTAGAAAGGTGCTGTACAAGTGCAGTCCATGTTAAGAACAAACTTGGAAGGTACTGGTGAATGAGGCCCATTATTACGATGACATCACAGAAGCTTGTGTGAAGTGGAGTAGATTGGTAGATTAGTGAAGTCAATGGCACGGGTGCATAACCCTCCCAGGGTATAAAGATGAGGCCATGTCAGAAAACTGATAAACATCGGGCATGTGAGTCCTGCAATATGGAGTCTGGACTTTTCTAAGGTGTGTTTACATGTTGTTTTATATGTTGTACATCGTTAAAGCAGTTCACCAAAAGAATCAAAACAGGCATGCCTCGTTGCACGATCCAAATCCTTGTCAAAACCTGCCTTATTTTGAGTGAAGGTTGTTAGCTCGGAGGCTGCTGTTGTTCCCTTAGCGAAGGTAATTTTGAAAACCGTAATACGCAGATAGCAGAAGGGAGAGTGTGCTGGCCTAAATAACCAGCCAGTGGCAGGCTTATAGCCACAGTCTGCATCCAGTGAGTCAGACTATGACACCAGATAAGAAAATATGTCATATTTTTTAAGGTTATCTGGGCTAGGCATTAACAAATATGTCAAATATTTAATATTAGTCATTAGTATCAGTTCGACATCCCTGACAGCTTTTTAAAAAGTACTGTCAAAGCAGATCAGCGATATAAATAGAACACATGACAATCCTTGTTTTGATGAGATGCATCATTAAACCCACGCAGTGAAGTTGACAAGAAAAAAGTAAATGTTTAAAAAATGAATTCTTAACCATATGTAGCTCCAACCGCCAAAAAAAGGCGAACTAAATTCCAGTCCCTTCTCTTTTGATGCCACCTACCCTTACTTTCCGATGCTAATCATACGGATAGGATCGCCTATCATAGCTCTCATTTAAGTTTGCACAAGATGACACGAGATTAGCAGACAGATGGAGACAGAGAGTGAATGCAGTCTTCAGTAATGGATATTGCATAGCCCTGCAGCTAACGCTTCAAGAGCACATAAATGAAAGCCTCTCAAGTGTGTATGGTATTGCACGACAGGCCACATGAATGTTTTTAGTGAGTTGTGAATACCGACAGGCTGTGGATTAAGTGCTATGGGTATGTAATGCCATCAAGCTGTCTATTATGCTCTAATAGCGTACCAAATAGAAATGATGGATCATTTGATAGGGTGGTGCTAATGCGCTGCCTGTTTGGGAGAAGAATGTCAGCAGAGACTGCTCCTCAAAGACCCGCACACAAGCTCATCTCATGCTTTGCCCGTTTTAATTTATGTCATTCTAATGAGTATATACATACGGGACCTCTCCCAGTGGCCGTCCAGGTATACTACGCCGACTGTGGTGGAACAAGAGGTGTCTGTTAGCTTGCCTGTTGAGTGCAGCTGTGCGCTATGCTTAATTTTAATCACTGGATCAACTGTCTCTGCTCTGCTGTTCTCCCTCCTCCCTTCGCTCTACCCATTACAGAACTCCTCCATCCTCCCCGACATAACTCTTCTGGGATCCTCTCTCTCTCCAACGTGAGTGTCTTCCCGAAGACACTTCCCTAATTTACCACTGGCTTGTCTGCTGGCTGTGCTGGTTTTCTGATACTCATCTCATCATTCAGCTGTGTCCACCTCTGTCCATTTCATTATTAGGATTCAAACTCACCTGTATTCGTAATCCTGCTCTCTGCCGAATTGAACACCGCTCTCCCCCCACTGCGTGTGCACTGCGGGTACATACTGTAGCTCTGCGAGATAACATGCAACGTCAACAGCTAAAGAGGAAAATAATAATCATGTCCCAGAGACGTTTTTTTGTTCTTCATGTTGACAAATTGCAAAATAATCTGCTTGGGTTATTGTGGCCAGAAAATACTGGCAATACTTTTGATAGCTGTGGTCTTGTCATGTTTTTATCTACTAAAATAAGTGGAGGTAAGGTTAAAGACGAGGGCTTTTCATTTTGAGATTTCTAATTCAAATCCCCAGACTGGTTTGGCAAAAAAAACTAATCTAGCATTCTTCAGTTTGGAACTATTTAGCTGAAACCATTTAGCCAAACACATGTTTCACTCACATCAGTGTTGTGAGATGCACGTGTTCTCTAACTATCTGCTCCTTTACCTAAAGGTCCTGTGTGTAGGATCCAGAAAGATATATTCCAACATTTTCCATTTCATCTTGTTTGTAACCAAATTTCACCAAAATATCTGACAAACAAACAAAACAAGAAATCAGCAGAATGATGTGAGAGATTTTTCAGAATTTTATCACCAATGCTTTAACTGTTATTGCTATCTCAATGGAGATGTTGACTAATGAAGTTTGGAGGGGGCATGGCTCAGCATATAACTCCACAACCCTTGAGCCAATCATCACAAAACTTACAAGCAATGTCTAAAGAATGACTAAGAACATATCCTGAAAGTTTCATTAAAATTGACTACGAGGGGACACCACAGATACAAAAATATGGGCGTAAGATTACACAAATCAGACTATGAATCAGAAACTGATCGTCCAATTATTACAAAACTTGCAGGGTATGTTAAATACTAATGATGAACCATGTGTTTTCAAGTATTTTGAAATCTGTCCATAGGGGGCACCACCAGTCGACTTTTTTTTAATTAAGCCATTAAAGCGTCTCCCAAAATGTTTCTGCAGTGGACCAATAGAAGCGACGGTGTTTCCAAAGAAGAGTGCGGCCCAGGAGAGATTTGGACGTGAATGAATTTGAATCTGTCAGATCATCATAAAACCTGTTGTTTATCCTTAATATAAACATTTTAATATTGCGTTGAATCAATGCGTAGGCATAGAGCCTAATCCGTAACTTACGCTGTAGCCTGACGTGCACCTCCCCAGAAATGTAACTACACGTCGCAGCGATGCAGACTTCCTGTCTATTTTTGTAAGCTGAAACCATTTCCCTCAGTGGAAACAAAGCTTTTATTTACTTTAATTTCACAAATAAGAAACAATAAATTGTGAAGACAATAAAGCCTTCACTAAAATAGCATTTCAAGTCTTGTGTGCGATTTATACTTAGGGATTTATTCTAACTTCATATGAGCAGAGGAAATCTCTGCTTGCCGCTAGGCTAATACAATGTAAAACTGCCATAGGCTTGTCCTAATAATGTTAGTTATATATGTTTGGAAAATGTGTTTAGTATAAGACAGTTGTTTTGTCGGTGAACTTTGTGAGCTGTAATGGAGCCAAATTATGTACCTTTACCTTTGTTAAATGGTGCTGTTGTCCCTGGCTTCATATTAGGAGAGGAAAAGTCTGCTAGCCGCTAGGCTAATTTATACAATGTAGAATTCCATAGGCTTGTGCTAATAACGTTAGCATGTTGTATTTGTGGGGAAAATGTGTCCAGATAAAGACAAGTGTTTGTCTGTGAATGCTGCGAGTTATAGTGAAGCTGATTTGTGTACTTGTGTTTAAGATTGTCTCTATTAAGTCATGTTTAATGAGTTTTTTTGGTTGTGTTTTTAATCAACTAAACTTTATGGCACTGCAGAAACCCCGTCACTGACTAGTGTTTTGGAGGTGTAACTGTGACACAGACACAGCACCGCACAAGTTTAAATGCTCACAACTGCATATGCCACGTGCGTACACTACGGCGTAGACTTTGCATAGAGCTGAGGCACAAGTATAAATCCTGCTTTAATTGTCAAAGGTCTTGGTCTTACCCAGCTTTGTATTTCCTATGTCATTATAAGTATGTTTGGAAATGTTTGGATGCATTGGAAAAACGCTGATTTTTAGTTGAAACTACTACTACTGTGTTTCCAGTTACCAGTTTAAATGCCCATGTCTGTTTGATTTGGAGAGGAGGAGGCCTCTTAGGATAATTCTGCTCCTGAACACTGAAGGAATCTGAACTTGGACTTCATTCGGCACACGGGAGAAGTTTCAGCTGGTTGCAATCTGCAATCCTCACTGCTAAATGCCACTAAATCCTACACACTGCTCATTTAAATTATGTACATGTTTGTCCTTGGCTGTTATATTGCAAAGTTGAATTTCAGCTGTTTGGATTTTAAAGAGCAACACTTGCACAGCAATTCACAGAAAGACATGATAGGTGCGTTAGCAGCTTTTCATATTGTCAGATGGAAATCACCAGCTCGGTCATAAATGTTTTAAGTTGGCGACACAAATAACAAACACTGTGGTTTCAAGCATAATTAGCTCGTGAAATACCAGTAACATTAGCTCCCTGCCTGCTTCTGAAATAGCTCACTAACCATATCCTGAAAAACCATCATTGTGATCCATGAGGTATACAGCAGCTGAATGTATATTTGATAATATGCTGTGGTAGAGAGAGAAATAATGGTTATCTTGTCATTTAGGGCTTTTACTTTAACGAATATGTGAGGCCGGGTTCCCTCCCATCTCGTGTGGGTGTGTTGGTATTTGTGTTGGAGCAGTAACAAATCAATAGTTTATAATGTCTACAAAGGACAATAACCAAAGAGTCATAAATCTCCATCATCAGCTGAATACCATTGAAAGCTTGTCAAATTTTAATGAAGCCATCTGCCCCCACAGATTCTATTTGGAGCAGCACAAGTTCAATAGTTAGCTTTACAACCCATGCTACAACACCTTGCAACATTACGTAACTGTATGCAGATATGGAAATAAGCTGCAGTTGACCTTCAGTACTTTTTTAGGTCAAACAGCTCAAAAATATCCGACCACACATTATTTTTATGTTAAGTACCAATTTAGGATGTAATGGGATGTTATAGTGAAGCTAAAGAGACCAGGAGGAGATCAGTATTGAGAGACCCTGTCCGGTTTCATGCCTCTAGTCTGCTTTGGTTTCATTTAACTTACTTCAAGTTCATGGCTGTTTGTGAGATCACTTTGTTTTCCTTTATAGTGCACCACTCTGACCCTTTATTTTATTTCAGTGTAAATGTATCCTTCAAACTCCTCTCAACAACCACACAATGCAATGAAAGAAACTGTGTCCATGACATGTAGACTTCTTTCTATTCAACACAGCTGGCAGAAGAAAAGGTTTTATGTGAATGGAAGTTTCTGTAAACCACAACTTTATGTTTCTTTAAGCCTCGTGTCCACCAAACGCTTTCAGTATGGTAGCTTCTGCACCACAAGTAACCCTTCAGACATGGTACCTCGACCTTAGGTTTGGTTAGTGTTTCCACTGCAAACAGTACTCCAGATGTGGGTGGGATTGTTGTCACTCTACTTTGTCCAGCACTCTCACAGGAACGACGTTCACAATGCTTTTTCTTCTCCACGTGAGGATTAAATATATGCAGTTCACATAATCTGGTCGAATTCTTACTATATAATGACGAAAACTCTGTCTGTGTCTCTGATCCACGTTTTTCTCCTCACTGACTTGGTCAATCCATGTGAAATGTGGCACAGTGGTAGAGGGTCATGGGAGGATGCGAATGAGGCAATATTACATCAATTGGCCAAAGGGGGGCGCTATAGCAACCGATTGAAATTGCAAACTTTGAATGGGCATATCTCATTCAGACATGAAACTTTGCACAGAGATGCCTCTCCTCATGAGGAACAAACTTGCCACAAGAACCCATAACTTCCGGTTATATAGATTTTCCACCATTTTGAATTTTTTGAAAAACACTTAAAATCGATCTCTTCCTAGGAAGTTTGACCAATCTGCATGAAACTGGGTGAACCTAATCTAGGGACCAATATCTAAAGTTCCCTCTTGTCAAAAGTTGGAAAACTTACTAAAACTGAGCTTCTATAAGGCAATGAATATTGCAGAGGGCGTAGCTCATCACATAAAGGTGTATAACATCTCAAGGGTTTCACCCATCACCACGCAACTTTGTAGACATATGACCACACATAATATGAGGGGACCCCTCCATTATTGACCCCATCAAACAAAATGGGGGCGCTAGAGAGCTAATTTATTATCTCGATTTTACTAAACTTGGTAGATATGTAGAACAGGACGCCTCAAGGTGACTGGAGAAATTTAACTCTAATTGGCAACTGGGTGGCGCTATAACAACAGAAAAATGCTTAAAAATGGCTAAAATGTGACCGATCGCTGTGGCTCCCCCTGTGGACCAATGTTTTGAGTGTTTTTCCTAATTTTTGGTGTGACTAAGTCATGGTATGGTATGCTGTACTCAATGTGTATGGACTAGTTAATATATATTTTGAAGATTGAAAATCCACTCATTATTTAAAGTCTGTCTCTCCAAAAGCAACAATAAAAACTAAAGTAGTGGTCAGAGTTGTCATATTGAAATTTAAGGTGTGTTGATGGATTCATGACATCAACTAATGCATTGCAGCATTACAAGTTAACGTTCCACCTTAAAAGTTGCTGGTAGTCGACCCGGTGAATTAGGTTTTATTTCTCAGACTACAGCTGCTGCAAAACATTTATTTATATAGTAATAGTTTACTAATATAAATCTCAGCCCTGAGCAGAGTGACCGTCCTCTACTGACCAGTCAACAGACTGCAGTGTTCACAGCTCCACCTTTTAGTATCAGATCTGTGTGCAAGGTACCCCAACAGAGGGGGGACCAAAAATGGGGAGCGTAAGGAACAGTTCCATTGGTACCATCCAAGAATTTATTACTATAACTGAACCTTGTGACCAGTTATTGAATGGAAGTATGTGTAAAAGTGTCTCTTTTGAAGATAACTAAAGTAAAAGTGAGATCCTCCAGTTACATCCAGTTGCATTTTTCCAGTATTGTAGAAAAGCAAATGTATGATAACTGTCAACTTTCATATCAGGGTATATCTTAAAACTGTTATACGGCTGCAACCCTAGTTTGGTGGCACAGTCACGGCTGAAAATGCCACCAACCAACAACTGGTTTTGTTTGTTTGGTCTTGAGCAGTGATTTGCAGTGATCTGCATCTTGGCAGGGGTCTTGCCGAGGCGTCCACCTTCTGATGACAGTCAGCTCATACACTACATCACTTTAGAAACACTGATATGATTTGCACTAAATGTACAAATGTAACAGATCCCTGCTGTGCAGAAATGTACAATGCCAGCATTTTATTGTGGTGACAGGGCTGTGCATTACACATAAAGTGTCGGACTCAGTACTTTCTGTAATGCTCGAGTGGTCATTTTGGAATGCATCGACAAACAGCCTATTTTTCTGTTTAAGGACGGGGATTTGTTGATGTGGTTACATGGAGTGGCTCCCTTGAGTGTGCCAATGAGAGTTCTCTTTCTTTGTGAATGCTCAAACAGAACTGGGACTGTCGGTGTGTTGGTGTCGTTTGAATTCACTCATTCACTCTGAATTCAGCTCTTTTCATTTTGCCAGAGTGAGAATGTGATATCTATGTATCTACTTAGATTTATGTATTACGATTAAATCTTATGTTCAGAGCTGATGTTCCAACTTAGACCCATTGTTCACGCATCATGAGCAGACCGCAGTCCTTAGTGACTTTGTGGGAGTTCTCATATCCAAGTGCTGCATGCACAGTTCTTCCCTCTCGACATATTGCCATTATCTTAATAGCACAGAAGTGCTGTACACGTGTACTATAGTGTTTGCCAGCTGTGTTTGGACACAGGCCAGCTGCCTTAGTTGCTTTGAGGAGAACATGATGTTTATATTTGGAAATATGAAAATAGCTCTGCACGTAAAATACTGACCTGACTACGACTGTACACTAACTTACAGCAAGAAACATATTCTGGTACAATAGTGAGACACTCGGTGCCCACAGAAACTCTGCGCCCTATCTTGTTCTAATACCCCCGACTCTTACATTGCCTCTGGGTGTATATTCCAGATTTACTTGTGGCCCACATTTTGACAAATCCAATTTAAGCAGTTGACAGTGTCAAAGCACAATATAACAGCTATGCAAATGTCTTCTCTCTTGTCACACACAGCCAAGGAATATAGGAGTGCATTACCTGGGGGCAGTGTGTCATTGGATCTGCTGTCTTTTCCGGCCATATGTTACCTCCAAATTGAATGGCGATGATATGTCACTGGACACTCAACCAAAAAAATGGAGTGTTTTTCCAGCCAGTAATCCTGTTTCTTGACTGCGGAGAGACACAGGAGGCGTCATATGTTAAATCCAAGTTTAAAATCTTCAAGACAGGGTTGCCTGGGCAACTGGAATCTGTGAGTACAGAGGAGAGCTCGCTGAGTGTGTATGCACAGCACACTCCTGTGGGGGGTTTTTAGGTGTCTAACTTCCTGCTGTTTAATCCCCAAGTGTAATTGTGTCGGTTCAAAAATGTCTCATCTCACTTATGTTTTATTGTCGTGTAGAGTCATATATGAATAATGTGTGCAGGCCAGTGCAGTACATTCAGTTCAAACAGCGTCTGTCTGTCTGAGAGTACCATTTATGAAAAAGGTCATTTTCCATTTTAGAAATTAACAGACCAGACACATTTTTGAAGAGAATAAGAGGAGTATCTATTCATAGAAATGCATCTGGTATCTTTATCTTTGGGGAAATTTCTCCAGTTTTTGAGTTTAGTCTCCATCATCAAATGTAATCAAGGTGACTTTGCTAGTTTGCAAACCATTGAGCTGGATGATGTCTGAGTAATAACTGCACAAACCGTCAACCTGTCTGTGAAACATTGGTCTATTTGATATCATTTGCCCTGAGATTTAGATGCAGAATGTTTAGATTATGAGAGAAACTCTGAGGGCATTAGTCAATTTTCGGCAACACACTCATGAATTTTTTACACTTATTTATTCGTCTTGATGCATAAGTTCTTGCATACATTACTAAAGCCTCTTATCAGGGCAGATTAGTACCCCGAACAGACAGCAAACCTGTTTCTTAAGTATTAACATATGTATATTACTAGACTGTTTTCATAAGTTTTCTCATATGAACTCCAGGCAATGTCCAGACAATCAGGTCCGCACATCCTCTGGAGTTTCTCTAGCGCTATAGGGCTGCTGCAAAGTCCCTTCTTTATGTTGCCTTTGCATTTTTACACATAATCAAACGACGGCAGGACATGACGCAGATTACACTGTGGTCACACAGCCAGATGGGAATTTTTCATAAACAACAGTCTTTTTCTGTTCCTTTAATTTGTCTGACGATTTCAGCCCCGGCCGCATCACATTTCCGTTGGTGTCTTCGTGTAATTGACCCTTCGTCTTCATCCTCAGATGTTTGTTTTCCTCCGCTTTCATGCGAGCCTCATGATAGAAACATCATCCACACATCCAAATGCTCGCTGTGGATTCTCCAGACAATTACCTGCTCTTCTCACACATGGGCTCAGTCACACATTACACAGACTTTGTACCAGGGAGCTGGCAGGATAAAGTCGTTTAATGTCTGATTCAACTGAATCACGCTGTAGTTGCTACAAGTGGGTACTGTATTGCAAGATTACAGTTTCAGTTGAAAATATGTTGTAAGTGAACGTTTAGCTGATTTTTGAATTTTGCAACTCTCCTGTTACGTTAATGAGCAGAATTTTCTCATTATGTTGATAGAAAAGATGCCCCATTACATTTCCCAAGAAAACGGATTTGCTGTTTCAGAATCAGGACGCCTTTTATTGTCATTACATCATCAAAAAAGACAACGAAATTAGGAGTGCTACCCTGTAAGGTGCTGACAGTTAAAACCACACCCTCCATACATTCAACCATCCAGTCGTCACACTAATAAATAATAGACAATAAATAAGTGCACCAGGTATAAAAAATAAACAACACCTAGCACATCTGTGAGTATTGCACATAAAGTGTAGTCGATTGATTTTACATTTTGTACATCAAGTGTAGTAAGTACACCCATTTAAAAAAAAGTCCTGTTTTAAGGATTTGTTTTAAGGAGATAGGTCCGCCGCAGGGTCTGTGCCAAAGGACTTCCCCAGCCTCAGTCCATGGAGCTGATCTGGCTCTGGCTCCTGGGGCATTTTCACATTGCCTCCATCATTTATTGAGTCTCCCCACAGGACGATTCAGCACCTTTGAGAACTAACCTACTTATTAAACAACGGTACACTCACAGGTGTAGATATTGGGGGAACCAAATGTCCCCCGCAATAATTAGAACATGTGCACACCCCCCAGCAAAACATGAAAGTAGCAGAGGACTTTCATTTTGACAAAATTAAACACATTTACAACATCAATTGATGCATAAAAATTAACCAGACTGCAGAACATTGTGTCTGATGCTCAAATTTTCTGGCGGAGGATTACCCAGTCTCATATGTGTCCCTCCCAATGTTGAAACAAAACCTGCACCCTTGGGGACACTTTTTGTGATTCTGCAAGTAGCCAGCCATCAGGTTGCTGTGTTTTCAAGATGGTGAGAAGCAATGTTATCCTCCATTTCTAAAACTGCCAGCTTCGACTGTGAACATAACTTTTTTCCCAGCTAGAAAACATTTATTGTGACAACTGTTTAGTTTCCCTTTGTCTGTTATTACAGCTTATGCCCAGTGAGTTATTTAGTTAGTGTGCCCTACTTGGCAGTGTAGTTTGTTGCTCTTCTCTGTAGACTCCTTGTTTGATTGTAGCATCATTAAAACGTCTGAGCGTTCCCGTGCCTTCATCTTGCTTCTGTGTTTGGGGTTTAACCCCTGATCAAGTCCATCAGAAGGAATAACTTAACACTGATTTGCCCTTTGAAAGCAATAAACTCTAAACACTTGTCCCACAAACTGGGAAAAGAGAAACTGGGAATTAGTCTGATTGCAAAATAGATCTCACAACTGAGCTCTTTCACATGTTACATTAATAGTAGAATAATAGAATTTCAAGTGCTACAACAGCCACAGCTCGTCAGCTAAACCTCAGAGACATCAGTCTGTCCATTTAGGAAGCACAAGTGATTGTTAATCAGTTTCAGCTGCTTTGGTGCAAATCAAAGTGACAACAGGTGCAACGGAGAGGCAAAAGCAAGACAACCCCCAAAAAAGGAAATGGTTTTACATGTGATGCCCACAGACAGCTGCTCTCCTTATACACCCTGACTGATTTTAGTTTTGTGTAGTCTAGTGTCCTTGTCACTACTGGTAGCATGAGGCGGTACCTGCAGCCCAATCAGGTTGTCCAGCACCTCTATGATGACACATCTTTACATGCGGTTGCAAGAACGTTTGCTGTGTCTCCCAGCACAGTCTGCATGAAGGAGCCCTACAACGTGACCTCTACAACATGACCTCTAACAGGCTCCTGGTGTGCATGTTTGTTCCTCCTGGTGCAGTGGGGCCTGGGTTGTTCCTCCTGGTGCAGGACAATGCCCGGCCTTCATCAAGTTCTGATGTGTGATTTGAAGTGTTCCCTTGATTTTTTTGAGCAGTGTAGATATGATAGAGCTCCACAGGGGGACGGCTAAGGCTAGACCAATCTGAAGGAACACTAGAATCACTTTTATTACATTTCAATTTAAAGATGTTTCCACGCCCCCTTTGTAAGGCAAAAAAGCGTCCTGCCCCTTTAAACAGTGGCACAAACCTCTGTCATCTTTATTAGCCTGCTGCTCCGTGCCGAACGTGGTGCCCCAAGGGGAATGGGAGATAAGGTGATATGGATCACTGCACTGCAACCTTCCCCTTTGAGGATGCCACTGGGGCAAATAAGCAGCCTGTTATACATGGAATGATAATTACACACTTCGTGTCAGCAAACTACTAAATGTGTCCCTTTTTATCCACAAATTCTAATAGCAACAAAGGGACTGATGATCGCTGCGCCGGTCTGAGAGCGTGTTCTGCTAATGGCAGTGACTGTGATGACAATGGAATATTTTGTTTCCATGCTGCTAATAGTGAATAATGCTTCCTCATTCACTGCATCTCCCAGAGATCCCCAGGTGTCTATCAAAAGCATACTCTGTATCTAATTAATTAGGTAATACACCAAATGATTATATGGAAAAACTCTCCACGAGATCATTTGGTTTTTCCCAGCTGACTCATTTTCTCTCCATGACAGTAAGATTAAATACATTTTAATTGTTACATCACACTTTTTCATCTTAATGGTGAATGTGAGCATCGTGGTATTTAGTAAATCACAAAGAGTTGTGTGGCACAATTGCTTTTCAATCTCCTTGTTTATTGTTTTCACCCAGAAATTGGTTCGACAACAGTATTAAATGTAATCAAAGTGCTTTTATTGGAACAGATACTGTAAAACAATTAAACATCTCTTTTAAAGATGATAGTTTATGATAAAGCTCTCAAAATGTTTACTTCATTATATCTCATTAACAATAGCCATCTGGGAGAAGATTTTAATTCTTAAGTCATCGCTTCTGCTTCACTCTTTTTTTTTTTTTTTTTTTAAAGGCTTACTGTACCGCTTCCAATTTTCAACATGTCTTGAAAATTTGTAATCTCCCAACCAGAATCATACCAGATTTTTGAAATCCATTCTTACAATCACAGAAGGATCAAACAAGACAGTGATTACTTAGCGATTAGGAGTGGATCAGAGCCTCTTTGTGACATTTGCATGGGAGGGAGAAGTCATTTCCATGCCAGGAGAGTCTTAGCAGTGGCCCCTACGCCGCCTCAACACAACACGCTGTGAGGTCCTCAGGGGGCACGAAAGACGGCGCACTTATTTGGTTCTTTATATATTTATTTACTTGTTTACTCACTTGTTTTTCTATTTGGATAGACTGTGATAAGATGTACTTCCAGAGGGGGGGGAAAAACACCAACATACAAACAAATGACATACTGAGCACCACTGACTGCTGGGTAAATCTATTATAGTGCTGTAAGTTGCAAAGTCAGAAACTCAAATACTTTAAAAAATAAGTCTAGTGATATTTAATATTTTTTCCTATAATGAACAAACCTCAATGAAAAGACCAACAATGAATTGATATTAGTCATAAGTGTTATCTGTGTAGCCAAAGCCGGATCGATCTTATTCCTCTGTACCGTAGAGCTCTCATCATTGTCCAAAAACTATTAAAAACACATCAGTGAGCTGCACTGCTGCACTGGGCGACATGTTCCTTCATTACCACGGACATGGCCCCTTCAGTGTGTTTTCATTTGAGCCCACATTCACCATCCTGCTGCTGTAAGTATTCACTACAGTCAGTGCATCACCAAATGTGTATTAATCCATAGCTGAAAAAACAAATGCTACACACATTCCAGTACAGTCTGCTGTTGAGGGAAATTATTTAGCTTTTTTTTTTTAATGAAAAGATTTAATAGTGACCCATTTTGTAATAGGTCTCTGTAATCATATAAGCAATAAGGGAGAGCAAACAGTGTGAGTTTTTTCTTGGTTTTCTTGGACACTGGTGCATAGTGGTCTCAAAGTAACACAGTAGCTACGTGACCAGAAAAGTAATTAGTCGTCCAGATTTAATTGGACGCTTCGTCACACAAAAGAAAACAGAAACAAAAGTGAACTCTATCAGGAGCTGCACCTTGTCAAAACAAATCAAAACCTTTATGACTGGACCATGTGGGAATTTAATTTGAAAGGACAGACACAGGAAGTGGCCACGCTCTGCAGTCAGACAGGAGTCAGGTTAATTTCCAGGGCTGGTACCTGCGGTTATTCCACAGGCTAGTTAATAACATGTCAGGCAGGAAATCCAAAGTGTGGGATCATTTTGAGAAGGTGAAGGACGAACCCAAGGTGATATGTAAACTTGTGAACATTTGCCTGTCATTGGCATTATGCTACATTACAATGTATAAAACTATCACTTAAAGTTTTAGAAATATCAAAATATGTTTTTAATGCTACAATGCACAACACAGTATAGACATACACAGAAATAAGAATAAGAAATATGTACAATATGTGCATTATATGTTTATTATACATTCAAGAATGGTGTAACTAAGAAAATGGTATTGCACCATTTAATATCTGCACTGACAAATGCAGCACTTAAGACAGTGTTGCACGGCATTATTATTAAATAAGCTACTCTCTGTCAAAGCCAGAAACCAGAGAAGTAAGTCTCAAACTTGTGATGTCATCAAGTATGAAGTCTGGAACTACTGCATCGACAATGACTGGGAGCCTGATTTTTTTGTATTGTCAGAATGTTTGTTTGATTTTTTAATACACAAATGAGCTTTGTTCCACAGCGTCTTTGCATATGACATCATACATTGGTGCACTGTCCAGATGGAGGGTAGGCAACTGGAGGCAAATACGACCAACACAACCACAACCGTGGAAAGCCTTGAGGCGCAGAGAGCACATGTCTCCGCCCTTCTATGTGCAAACGGGGAAAGCTTGAAGTGCAACACACACTGCCGCTGGCACGGCACTGTGACCGTCAAGTGCCGCCCCCCAACACACATTGGCAGCGGCGGCACCATCGATTTCCCACCCCAGCCTGCTAGGTGGTTGTACCTACACTTGCATGACTATGCTTCAATGTGAGCTTAGGTTGACATCAAATATAGGTTTCTAGTGACTGTTTAGTGAAATCATGAAAATCATTTAAAGTGTAGGCGACGTGAGACTGAAGATGGAAACAGTGTGACAAGTTGACAGTTCTGTCTGATATCAGGCTACATACATGAATACAAACTATTTCAGGAAGTTAAGTTTTTCATTAAAAACCCATCAAACAAACAGTTTATCACTCACTGGAGTGATTTAGTAATGCTACATGAAAGTGACCCTAAAGCCGATGTCATTATATTTGAGCGTCTCTTTGCCTACCACTGCGGATGGTTCATATGGCTCCATAGCAACATAATTGTGCCTTTGAAAAATAACATAATGACATGTGACAACCGTTGTAGATGTTGCACATGTCAAGTAGACACACTGTATGTATAATATGTGTAGGCCTGTTCCCTTCTTCAGTATGATTGCATTCAATTGGAACATTAATAGTCCATGATGCAACATCAGTGTGGGAGCAGAAACCAGTGAACATTATATAGAAATAGGTCATTATAGCAATATTTGTACGTGTGAGGAGTTTATCTGCGCAAGCATCACTGACACGGGGACAAAAAAGATAAGGGGAGACCATGACATCACCAAATTATCCACTGATAGACTCTAAATTAATCTGCTCTGCCAAAAAGAGGAAGGTGTTAAAAGATATTGATTGCTGTTTAAAAGATTTGCACATCAACGCTTGGCACAACAGTCTCCATCCATCCATCCATCCATCCATCTATTCCTCTCTGTATCCTCTTCTACTGCGTCTTCTTCTTCCTATATAGGGTCATTAGGTGGTTATCCCAGTATCCCAGCATGCACTGAGTGAACACCCTGGATATGTTACCATTGTATCACAGGGCTAATTGGGGCACCAGTTATCAGCACTTAATAAAGACCAGGAGTTAATAAGTACTCATTAGGGTCAGTACTTCAGGGGCTCATACTAAATCTTGTGTCGGATACAGACAGTATTAGCAATCAGACCTGAAAAATAAATGGAATAAAAACAGCACTCGCCTCTCGAAATCAAATTAAAGGGACATTTTTAAAGTAACAAGGACAAATTAAAGTAAATATTTAAAGCCACAAAGCCGTATTTTTTTTAATGCTTCATCTCCAGATCAGCTCAACTATGAACTGCAGTGTACTGTCGGCTTGTTTTCTTTATCGTGCTCCCACAGAATAATCAGGTCAGTCTCTAGATGATTGTTTTTTTGTTGATCCCTTCAAACAAGGCTTTGGCCCCATTGAAAAGTAGCCTGGGGCCAAACTGCCCCTCTCGAAAGTCATCCTGTCTGAAAACCTGATTCTCTTTGGCAATCCATAATAAATTGTTTACAGAGTGAACCGCTACTCTGCAACCTTGCAGCAATATGAGTAATACAATAATACTGCAATCCAGGTGTTGTTGCTTTCCTTGGCCTGCAATTTAACAGGGTTTGAAATCACAGATAACCTCATAGTGAACTTACACCAAACCAAACTGCAGTGTTCTTCAGTAATAAATAATTGTGTGTAAATTAGTATTGTCAACAGTTAACTGCCAAGAGTGGTTTTGTCTGGTTACACCTATTGGTCTAAAGGTTCTTGTTTGCTGCTCTTCAGTTTACTGCACTGCACACTACCCGGGTCTGATCGCAGTTAGCAAGCAGTGCCACTCATTCAGTGATTACTGCTAGTAACGCCGACCTGACCCAACAGCTGTGCTATGCAAACATTGTTCCCACCCTCCACTTGCTCACCAGGTTGCCCTGGTGAGCAAGTGGCTTCATTTAAAGCACCAAATCCTCTTTAGCATTGTTAACAGCGTTATCCCTCTTAGCTCTGTTAGCACTGTTAGCAGTGTCAGCATGGCTAGTGGTGTTAGCATAGTTAACAATGGGTGCGGTTACATGATGGCTCCTCATTCAGAATGAAATAAATCTGAATGAAATCATTCGGAATTAAAGTTTTTCCAGGTAGTTTACATGAGAAATATTCAGGGTTTACACGGGAGATCAGTTTAATCGCCTGTATTCGGGTCCACACGAGGTTTGGGACAGGGAAGGTTTCTGATTGGATAGGGGGCGGGGCGGATGTTACGTGTTTACATTTACCAGAAGAAAACACTGTAGTCCTCGTTCGGGATAACAACATGCTTGACAGCGCCGTTCTTAGTGCCTTTTTCGGGCTTGTTTTGCTTATATTCTTGAAGCAGCAGTACGACAACAACCTTGTTCTGCGAATGCTTCGTCTGTTGAGGAGGAGAAGAGAGGTAGAAGGTCGAAGAAGGAAGATAGAAGACCGCTTGGGACCATCTCTTGTTTTTAGAAGCTGCCATCTTGTCGCATGCGTGCTATATACGTCATTGTGCCGGAAGGACAAGGAAACGAGCCTGCACAGAAAGACCGGAATGAACTTAAAGAGGAATGAGCGTATACAAGTGCGAGAAATTCTTTCATTCGCTTCAGAATGAATTTCCAATTGCATTGGCCATTTTCATTCTGAATTAGGTGTTTACAAGATCACTTTTATTAGGAATGAACTTTCATTCTGAATGAAAAGGGAATTCAACACTGTTCATGTAAATGCACTCACTGCTAAAGAGGTTTTGTGGCTTAATCTGAGGCCGCGTACACAGTAGAGCAGGTTCAGCGGTTCGATCCTTGGCTCCCCCAGCCCCTGTGTAAAAGTATTTTTGGGATACCCAGATTGCTCCCGGTAGCTGTTCCATGGGTGTGTAAGTGCATGTGAATGGTTACTGAGTAGCAGGTGGCACCTTGACGGTAGCCCCAGCCGCCAGTTGATGAATGGTTGAATGTGCCGTAGTCCTTTGAGTAGTCAGAAGACTTGAAAAGGGCTACCTGGGGTGAGACCAGAGGGCGGGGACAATGTTCCCACAGCAAGCTGTTGGGTTGGAATAGGCTAGGCGGCGGATTAATATTTCACGACTAGTAAATGGATATCGCTTTGAAATGCAGTGCTTTAGCTAGCTGAGGCAAAGGAGCACCGGACGTAAAAGGAACACTTCTTTCACTTCCTGTTATCCCTCTCAAACTTACCGTCTAATGAATATCAGCCTATCAAAAGCAAAACGAACTGAAACTGACAACCCTTAAACCACTGGAAAGTTTAAAGAACAGCTTTAACAAAAATAGAAGTATTATAGATATACCCTGTGCAGCTCTGGCTTGATTGGCAATGCCATTACTGAACATATTGAAAATTGTTTATAATGTTCGGGGCTTTTGAGACTGATCATCATATTGTTGGCTCGGTTTTTGCCTCTCTCACACTCTCTGCATTAGGCAGAAATCATTTCCTATCAGCAGTGCATCATTAAGTGAAATATACTAATACCACAGGTTCAACCCTACCTCCTACAGATTACATTTATATAGTGCTAATTTGTTTTTCCAATTACATTGTGGTGAGAAATGTAATCACCACCAGGATTATATTCACAGACAACTTTTTTTTCCTTTCGAATAAATAAGTCCCATGTGTGGTAGCACAGTTAAGGTTAATGAAAGATTGCGGTTTCGGTTAAATGTTGATAAAGTAAACATGGTGCGTGTTCTACGTCGAGTCAATGCACACTTACTCTGTATTAAACCTGGAATATGATCTCTCCCAGACCTTAAAGATATATATAATATTACAGTTACAACACTGTTTCTACTTTTGCAACAAGCTGACATCAGGGCAGATTTCTTTGTATGTTCATCTGCTGAAGGCACTTTATAGCAAGTGTTTACTTTACATCAGGGAAACATGTAAACGTACAATTGTTTAGAAGCTTTTATCTGTGATTTTTCACAGTAGGCGAAGAAAAGAGAATTCCTGAACACTGTCATATTACTTGAAATAGACTCTATCACGCACACAACGTTTTCATCCTGAGACCTTCAGCAGGTAAAGGAGCACGGAACATTTTGAAACAGAAAAACACTTCCTCAATTGAGGTCAATCGGATGTCATAGCAACCAGTCCCACAGTCTGTGTGTATGTAGCCGATGAGAAGGCACCTCCCGCCATCTAACATGATAATTATCGGCAACAACCACCTCGATATACACATTAAATCATTTTTAAAAACAATTCGTACAACAATGCCATACCGGCAACAATAACACCTATTTTGGGCCAGCTCACATACACAGCTCCAAATGGGAAACAGGTAATCATAACACAGTGATCAAATAGTCACAATCAACAATTTAGTAGGATTAACAAAAAAGGGAACACGAATATAGGAAAAAAGAGAGGATCTGTCATAGCAGATACTATTTGAAAGTGATATACACAGTATCATGTTATTAAAAGTTAATTTACAGCATCTGATTACTGATTTTTCACAGTAGACGGTGCCACTATAGTCCCTTGTTATATAGTTTCTGCTATAATTTAAGTTTGCAGAACCGTTTCTGTATATTCTAAATAGTGTTTAGTAGTGGACTTTACAAGTGGAAACAATTTTTAGTAGAAATCCAAAATAATGGACGTAGCTTCTGTGAGTCACCCATTGGTTTGTGGCCTCAAGCATTTTGGCCTTTGTCTTTTTTTTTTTTTTTTTCTTGGAGCCAGAAGTGACCATTTTTGGGTGAGAGGCTGAAGCTGTGGAGGACTTCGGTGTGGATCTGACTGAGAAGCCAAGGACACCGTCAGCAGACAGGCTGTCACTCCAAGCGGTCCGCCCTTAATTATGCATAACTTTAAACCTTAATAAAATGTAAACAGGTGAGCTATAAAAATTAATCCCCTGCACAGTTGTCGTAAATGGGGATGTTAGTTAAAGAGACCAAAACTGTTTTTTATACCAGGCTGTAAACATGTTTATTTCTGCTCTAAAGTTGGGCATTTAACATGAGGGTCCATAGGGACTGACTGGCTCCTGGAGCCAACCTCAAGTGGCCGTTTTAGGAACTGCAGTTTATGGCACTTCTCTGCTGGCTTCATTTTCCAGCCCTGGAGGCTGCTGTTGGGTGTGAACATGAAAATGAACACAGTAGGTCCTCTATAACTAAGTGTATAATCATAACCAGACATTAACATTTAACCATGATATAAGCAGATATTGTATGTTCAGCATCTCTTGGCACAAAACAGATGAAATACTGTCAGTAAACATTATTGTTTTTGATAGTGTTTTTTGATTGCAGCCTGTCGCATTACGTTAATTACCAACATTTCCTCATTAAGTTTGAAAAAAAAAAAAACTGAACCCAGGCGACATCACATTTCTTACAAAACATATTTACTGTTGCAAATGATTTGTACATAAACAGTGCTGATCAGGGTTTTCTATGGAGTATAAGCTACTGAAGGAGGAGAGGAATCACAGTCATCCTCCTAATGGTAATTAAAATTAGCTTGCGATAATTGTTTGTACTGTGGGGTCCCACATTTCCCACTCGATTGCAAATTGTAGAGGTACGTGAACACAGGTGGTAGACATAGCTGTGAATGCACCACCGCCGGCAGTCGGAGATAATAGAAATGTTAATTATCAGTTGGATTCTTATTAACACAGTACTGCTTACAAAAAACAACACACATTATCTTCTTCAGTTTATTTATTTTTGAGTTTTAGGTGACTTGTATAAGACAGCAGGCCTTTATTTTCATCTTGACGTGGGCAGGGTGGCGAGTTAAACACATTGGGGTTGCAGCAACCAGCTTCTTCCTTTGGGACGTGACCTTTTTTCTTAAAGGCTGTAGTCAGTGCTTCTCTTCAGTTGTCCATCCATCATTTTTGTACTTTTTCAGTTGCACAAGACAGTATGAGAGCATCCCGCAGAGAAAAACGCTGGACAGGTCTTCCAAGTGTTCAAAGGTTAAACGCTGCAACACTTAAGAGCGCATATTTCTGATCAGAAGTTTATATGCACAGAGTAAGTAAATATAGCCTTAAATGTGTGTAAGACAATTCTTTGAGATTCTAACTTAGCATTATTGTATTTCAATAAGGAGAGACAGAAGACTGAAGTAAAGATAATATTTAATACAGAATATGAGTGTACAGATTAACAGATGATTTAACAGAAGTCTTTGGTGCTAGGAAGCCAGAGGAATATATTTTGTGATCGAGGGACATTTAAGCGGCAGCCAGAGAAAGTGGATGTGCATACGTGCAAGGAGTGAACGGCAGGGTGAGAAAGAAACTTAGAGCCTGAGCATGAAAAGTATCGTCTTCCTGACTGAACTTTGACTAGAGCTTCTTAACTGCTGGTGAGCAGTGTTGGGCAGTAATGATATTACAATTACCCCAAAACCACATAACTTGTTACAATGTTACTTTAGTTATTGTTGAAGAAAGACCCTATGACTCGAGTCAATCTGCAGCCTTGCAAGAGTTCACTGAAGACACAGCTTACAACCTCTCATACGGCAGCAATGAGACGGCCCCTGAGAGCAGCTCACCAAATATTCTTAAACTCCTCCTCAGATAAACATTATACGTAACTTTCCATGTGTGTGGGTGTGATTTCCTGCCATTTCCCAGAACTTGCGCTTATTTTCATCTTAATACTTCTTAATACTTGTTCCCGCCGCGGAAACGACATCTGTTTCCCATCACAATGTTTTTAGGTCACTTTGTTCTTTGAATTCTCCCCAGAGTGACAACATGTTTTACTTCTAACTTGACCTTAAAGCTATGGTCTGCGTTTAGAAAGATTGATCATTATTATTAACATCATTTAGATGGTGGTTATGGCCCAATATATGAAGAGCAAAAGGAACCAAAAAAATCCATTCTCTCCGGCGGCTGCAGGCCTGCAAAGAAATTGACCAATCACAGCCATCCGGTCCACATGGGAGTTACTCCTTGCTCAAATTCCCACTCTCTCTCTCTTACCCTCCGTCCAATCCCCTCGCTCCATTTTTACACTCCTCTGCTCCTCGTCCCGCCTCGTCCCAACCCCCCTCCGCATTTGAAAGTACGAGCAGTTTGTAAGGCCCTGAGGCGTTTTCGAGGTCTTCATTGCAAAGGTGTTTGTGTTCTTCACATTTGTTTAGATTTCCATCAGTCTTTTTTGTAAAAAGTATTAAATTCACCCTTGGTCACTTCTGCTTTTTTTTTGGGGAGTGAGTTTGTTGTTTTTGTGACCCTTTTGTTAGGCTTAGCGCTAATGAAAAGTCTAAGGTAAATTTCCCAATCTGTGGGGGTCAGTCCTTCGCCCCACATTCTTCCGGTAGATTTTTCACGGCGAACTGAGGGAGATGCCCTCTGCTCTCAGAAACACTTTGTTGTTTTGAAAATACTATAAGATTTCCATAGAACTGTCACTCACTGTGTGGGAGATAATGTAGCATGGAATAAAGCTTTTCATCTTCCCTGCTGAGTGCCCATGCAGATTCTTTTCCAGTGGATATTATAAATGATAGAGGAGACGTGGCTGGGAAATTTGGGGACACATGAGCACAAAAGAACCTCAGCAATTTCACAAGTGCATTTGATGAAATAGTGCCTAAAACTGCTTTACTTTCTTCTTCTATTTCTGCATTTACAGTACTCTTTGGTGCAAATTATAACCGAAATGCAAGAGTCACAAAATTGAATTCTGTAGGGACACAGTGTACAGAACAAGATGGCTGGTCTTGAATTTGTCTTCTATAGTGACAAAAAAAAACAAAAAACACCTCACCGCTCTATACTTAGAAATGGCGCCATTGCTGCCATCACCGCCACAGACATCACTCCACATTGTTCCCGTTTTCTTGTTCTGAGGACGACTGCAGGTGCAGGGAGAGATGCTATAAAGGGATTCTGCTGCTTCAGTGTAACAATTTGCTAGAAGAGGCTTTTCAGCATGGGCATTTGCACCCTGCCATCTCAGAGCGACAAGTGAAAAGCCAGGAGAGCTGCTTGAGCCTTTTGTCGATTTCAAAGAGACTTCAACACGGCCTTGAACATGATTCTTTGTTCTGTGGAAATAAAAGAGTCAAGAGGAGGTGTGAACTTCCTCAATGGCGTATAAACTTTAATAATGTGCCCGGGACCCTTAACACTGATAAACATGCTACTCAGCTGGTCTGTGTTCTTCAAACCTTATGTTCATTAATCATGTTGTTTTTCAGATGTGTGGTCGTTACGGTGACCAGATGAGACAGGGTGAAATTCAGACCTGGAGGGTGGGGTGGTCATGGGTGCACAGTGGGCATGGCCTCCATTAAATAACATTAAGTGTCACCAATGAAAGCTCAACAATGAAATGTATTCTTTCTGTTCATACTTAAAAACCCTTTTCGACAGTCATGGGCTGGCTTGGCTTTGCTTGCTTTGGGCAGGATCTGCATTTCCATTACAATAGGGCTACCAAATTGAAGGTGTGTCTTAAACTGATGATGGCTTGTCTTCAGTGATGACGTCCACTGTTGCACAGGAGAGAAACTTGTCTCCAAACCAGAGTTTGCAGAGTCTTGCAACACACAGACTTGTTTTGGAGGGGAGCAGGGGGGTCGTCAGGGATTGGCTGCGGTTGGCGAGACATCACCGCTACCTGCTTGAGGGCGGGTGGCTCGGCTTTTGGACCTCTAGCTCTCTCATTGTAAGTGACGGTGTACCGCAGGGGTCAGTCCTGGGGCCACTCCTATTCATTTTGTACATCAATGACATTGATCTAAATACGTCAAATGTGAAATCTAACTTTTAAGCTGATGATACTGTACTCTACAGTTCAGCACCCACCCCAGAAGGGGCCCTCTCCCAGTTACAACTTGCTTTTAACACGGTTCAAGAACATTTGTGTGATTTAAAACTTGTTTTAAATGCTGACCAAACTAAAGTCATGCTGTTCTCTAATACAAAATCAAAACCACAAAATCTCTTCTCAGGGTTTGAAGATTGAGTGTGTTTCCAATTACAGATATCTTGGTGTATTAATTGATGAATCCCTCTCTTTCGCAAATCATATTCAGCAGCTAGTAAAAAGATTGAAACTGAAACTGGGTTTTTATTTTAGGATCAAATCCTGCCTTTCTTTTAACTCAAAAAAGAGACTGGTTGCTGCCACTTTTATGTCTGTTCTGGACTACGGTGATGTTGTATATATGCAAGCCTCGTCTCAAAGCTTACATGCTCTTGACTACTCCAGAGAAGGTCCATCTCTGGCGTGGCTTGTTATGGCTTAACTAATAATGGAAACAAAAATCGGTATGGCGGGGTGTCAGTGGATTAGTGGATAGAGCAGGCGGCCCATGTACAAGGCTGTTCTCTCCCCCTTTCACACTTCGCTGTCCTGTCCATTAAATGCCCAAAAAATATATCCAAAAAACGGCACGGCATGGCTTTGCGTTGTATGAATCAGTGTGCAAATCATTATCTGTCAGAGACATTTCATTTTTATTTTATTCATTTTGTCAGTGCCTGTCACATCTTTCTGCACGACGCACATGTCGGATCACTCCTTCTCTGTGGTGGCCTGCAGCCAGAGTCCTCATAGTTTAGTATTTTTTCATTTAGTTTTAATTTGTTTTTAATTTTCGTTTCAATTCAATTTAGCTTCAGTTATTTTCTAGAGTGGGTTTGCTCATTTCAGTTTAGTCTTTATTGTTTGAAAATGTTTAGTTTAATTTAGTTTTTATGAGTTCTTTTTATTGTTATAATATGGCGGGGGTATTTGTCAGGAACAAGGTCTAAGAAGCTCAGAACAGGTATTACAATACAAACACAACGCTTTATGAAGGCAGTGGACTCACAGTCATCCCAGTCTCAATAAACATATACACCAACGCCCCCTCGTGCTTGTTGTGTGGGCAAGTTTGAACAAACTGACAAAGACTAAAACTAAAGACAACACCTGTATGATTTCACATTATTTTAGTTTTATAATATATATCATTTTATCATCTAGTTTTTACCTTTATTTTAGTTAGCTAAGACACACACTTTCTTTTAGCTTCTAGTTCAGATTTAGTTCACTATAATAACCTTACTTTGCAGCTACACTCTCATTCTCCTCACAACTGCAACTTTTTAGCTTTTCCCTTGATGTTCAGGTCTCAGGACGCCGAGTTTCATGTCAGTGATGGATGGTTTAATTTCCCTTCTTAAATGTTTTAATTCAACAACATCAGAGCTATGTGTTGCTACTATGTGAAGTTGTTTATCACTATGTTGCACTACTGTATACGGCTAAAGAAAACCCGTCACAACCATCAGTATTGATAGTTTTAGTAGGCTATAACTGATCAAAGCTCAGGTTTGGCCTAATTTTCGGGACAAACAGGACAGGATTCAGTGTTGCTTGTGATTTGGGACTCTGGTCAACCTGGGAGTCCAACTGCACACAGCATTGTTGCTTAAAGCCACTTCTGTGTGATGTCTTTGTCAGTGACTCTTTCAGAAATTGATGTCTGTTTTGTGACAAGGAGACAGCACCTGGATGCAGACAACAGATATGTTCAAAAAAAATAAAAATAAAAAAATGCAGCAACAATACAAACGTTTCAAGTATCTCACTCCTTCCCTCCCTCGGCCTCTCTGTTGATGGTCTGTGCATAAATAAGATTAATAAGCTGAATAAATAAAAATGTTTAAATCATTTTGAGAGGCCGTGGAAAATGACTTTTTACTTCCACCTCAAAGAATTATAATTGTTTCAAACTACAATGGAATTAGACCTACTTGATACCTTTATACTCACGTTATAGTTGTGTGTCCTGTGCTGCAAACCTTTAACCTCTGTAGCTCCAGTGCTGTGTGCATAAAGTTAACGTACAGCCCTGCTATTTATTTTGTATCATTTTTTATTTACATGTTGAAAGAAATCCCCGTCTTTGCATTTTATTTTGATCGCAGTTTGTTTTTATAAAAGTGCTTCTGACATCTCAAATGTGGCTTTGACTTGCAACTGAAAAGATGTAGCCCGTTTTGTAGAAAATACTGAGATATATATCATGTATTTATGATATGATATGATTTTTATGTCCATATCGTTCAGCCCTAGTTCAGTTCATTTCATTGTCAGGTGACCTGGCCTAGTAGGTATTTGAGGGTGTTGTCTTGATGGAAACAATAAAGCTTGAAACTTCACCTCAGTGCTTATTACATATTTATGGGTGCATAGTCTCGTGTGCAGATCCTGTTTTTGTGTACCTTGCATGATCTCTTGTCCAGCACCTAGGTTATTATCATGTAGATGTGCGTGCTTTTGTGAACATTTTGTACAGCACCAATATCACAAATCACATTTCGTCCTCAGAGGTCTTAACGATATACGACACCGTCTGTCTCAAAAAACCTCTTTAATGGAAAAAAATGATGCCATCATGCCATCTCCCCCACTCCTCTACTTATTTGGAAAAATTAGGCGGTAGTGCCACTAGGAACGCAACGTTTTTCCTACCTGGTGCTCGTGTATCGAATAGCAAATGTCACAGTTGTTCACAGTGTGTTTAGATTAAATTGTATCAATCAACAGCAGAGCCATTTACTTAGATGGAAATGTTGCTTTTAAAAATTTTGGGAAAATAGGGAAACGTGTCTCTCCACATTTTTCTGCACTTTCCTTCCACAAACACGCTGTGCCAAATATCAGCTAGATTTGTGCTTCAAATTGCAGCAGGTAGTTGATGGGGTGAGTATTAACTCTAATGTGTTTGTAAAATTGGAGTGGTTTCATTAATACACGATTCATTTCCAGCGTCTAACGCAGATGCATAGGCACACTACTCCCAGAGGGAAAGAAACAACACTTTGAATGATGCCATACTATACATAGCAATGTGTTAATGATGGATCTGAATGACCGGCTCACCAATCAGAGCCATAATATGGACAAGGTTCACTCATAACCAGGCCGGCACTGCAGCCAAGGAAAAACAATTAGAGAAAGGCTTCTCTTCCCCAGTGGCTTTAATGCGAGTGGAGAGAGATAGGTTTTGTAATAGATTTTTGTCCGTGTAAAATGAGATGCTGACCTCTAGGTCCAAGACACTCAAAGACATCAGAAGAGTGGGACAGCATACTCCCAGTGGGGCTAAAGGATATTCATCCAGGACATCATTCTCGCGCTCGGTGTGAGTCATACTACCAGCAATGACAGCTACTCCTCGTGGTAGTTATCGCCAGAGAGCCTCCGAGGGTGTTCAAAGTCGAGATTGCATCTCTGCAATCAAGTTCTTTTTTAAATTCCATGGGACCCTGGCAATTGACACTGGCTTTTTCAGCTGTTGCGCAGCTGTTGAACTGATCCTGTTAATCATGTCACCCTGACAAATTAATGGAGAGGCGATTTTTAAAAACTATGGGTCTTGTTAAATAAATGAAAAAAAAAAAAAATCAGAAATATTTGTTTTTATTTTTGCGGTTTTCTTAATTGAATAAACTTGTCAGGGAATCTATTTCTTCACAGCCTAATAAATAATTTCCTGAATAAATTTCCTGAATGAAAAGTACTTTAAAGAGCAGATAGCCTGCAAATGTATTAAACGATTTTGCTGCTGTGGACTGAAAAACCGAAATTACTTAGTTTGCACAAGTATTTGTTGTTTCTGTTTCTAAACTATTCTGTTCATTATTGAGATTGAGTCACTGAATCCCTTCAAATTTTGTCAACATTTTTGTGGCTAATTAGAAAATGAAGGTGTGTCAGACATATTTAATATATGAAGTTTGAAGTCTGAACTGCTTTGTGTTTCACTTGTGAGAGACGACAGCCGAAAAATGAAAGACATCACTTTCATATCGTTAACAGCAGTGTGCCCGTCTGTGATATTGTTCATTTTAATTTCCTGTCCTCATTTTAGCTTTAACTCTCTTTGTTCACTTTAGGTAGTCTTTGACATGGTGTATCTTAATGGGCCATTATAATGTCTCCAACTGTGTCAGAATTCCATCATTTCATACCTCTCCATCAAAGCAAGAATGTGGCTTCTCATGCATGCACACAGTGCTGTTTATTCAACTCTAAAGTTTGCTGTTGCTTATGACAAGTAGAAATAGGTCCAGATGTTTGTTGTTAGTTATCAAAGCATGAGTGGATATAATGACTTGGAACACACATGTTGTTTTATGGCATTAATTATTATTTGCAGTGCGGTTTTATCGACTTGCTCGACAGTGATGGGGAGAATGTTAATCTATAAAGTGTGCCCTCTATATTTTAAGTGTCCAGAGTTTTTTGTGTTGGCAAAGTTATATTAGTTGTTATGTTTTATGAAGTTTTTAATGATTAACTTAAAGGTCCAGCGTGTAGGATTTAGTGGTGTCGAGTGGTAGGGGTCGCAGATTGCGTGGAGTAGAATTATGGTGTCCGACACGAAAATGCGATAACATGAAAGGCCCCATGTAGAGCTAGTGTTTGGTTTGTCCGTTCTGGGCTACTGTAGAACAACATGGAGGAGGACCTGCTCATTATGTAGATATACATTCTAAGATAACTAAAATACAATGATTTTTATTTTCAGGTGATTATAAACTGAAGAAATATATTAATGAAGATGATATTTAATTTCTTCCAATAGATGCCACTAAATCCTACACACCATTAAAGGGACAGTCACCCCAGAATCATTATATATTTGTCCTCTTACCTCTTGTGCTGTTTATCAGTCAAGAATGTTTTGGTGTTGACGATATCATCCGTAGAGTGTCTGCATTCCCTAGAATATAATAGAACTAGATGGTGCAAGACTTGTTGTCTTTAAAGCGCCAAAAACAAAATACATTTTAGAAACTGAGCGACAATGTCTCTTTCCAGAAATCATGACCCAGTTACTCAAGATAGTCTACGGCTCTTGATTTGAGCAGATTCAGAACTATTTTCTTCCTACTGAACTAAAACCACCAACTGCATCACCACACAGAAGGAGACGTGCATCTACTCATCGTGGGCGTATTATGAGAAAATGAGCCCGTGGGCACAGATATGAAAAAGGCCCCAACACCTCTTCTACATAGGAGCAAGACACACAGATCTTGAAGTGGTTTTGTGTATCTTTATTGTCTTTTTGGTCATTTTGTGTCGTTTGAAAGTCATTTTTGTGTCCCCTTGTGGTTCGTTTGTGTCTTTTTTGGATGTTTTGTGTTTCTTTGTGGTTGTATTGCCTGATTTTGTAGTTATCTTGTGTCTTGTTTCACTTTCTTTGCATCTCTTTTTGGTCTTTTGAGTCTCATCCTGGTCAGAACATGGTCATTTTAGTGACATTTTGCAGTTGAAGACCAGGGGGACCCCTGACACTGTGGGCCCCTGGGCCTGTTCCTGGTAGGCCTGTTCAGTTATCCACCCGTGCTACTCATGAACAAGAGGCTCGAGTTCCTGACAGCACAAGATGTAAACATCAATGGGGTCCTCCTCGGCTGAGCTGTAACATTAGCTAGCTCAGTGATGCTAGGTGAGCTAGCAGTAGATGCACACTTCCTTCTGCGCAGTGATACGGTTGGCAGGTGTAGTTCGGTAGAGAGAAAATAGTTCCAACGTGAAACTGCTCACAACAAGGCCTGTGGATTATAGTGAGTAACTGGGTCATGATTTCTGGAAAGAGACATTGATGTTGAATTTTTAAAATGATTTCTTTTGGTACTTTGAGCACCACAAGCCGAGTGCTATCTAGTTCCTTTATATTCAAGAGAAGGCAGACATCTCTACAGCTGATATCTCAGCAACTCACACCAAAACAATCTATATTGATAAATAGGACTACAGGTAAAAGGACAAATATGTATTTCCTAATTTGGGCTGAACTGTCTCTCATCCGAAGGAGATTTTTGAAGCTTTACTTAGAACTTAAAGATGTTACAGAACAGACACTCCCCGTTGTGCGATAGAGTACAGATAATCTTTGGAAAATCATCTCTTTGTTTAACTTATTGCCGACTAGATTCTCTGCAATAATTTGACTATTGACATTCTTAATAGACAGTATGTAAATATTGAAACGGTATATTTACAGGGATTGCTCAAAGAGCAAATCATATTCCCATTTACATCCCACACGTTCACGTATCCCAACTGACATTAATCAAATGCAGCTCATTTAATGTTGTCGCCCACATGCACATCATATTTTCATTTCAAATTTTAATCCAGTATTTATCCCCAAACCTAAAGGTAATCAAACATGCTGTTTTTTATTCAGTTTCTTACTCAGAATATTTGACTTGACTTATTATTGAGCTGTTGGGGTGCTGATAAATTTACGTGGTAAGAGCACAGTCGATGCAGTCGTGTCCTACAAAGCAAACTTTAAGCACAAAGTTGTCGCACATTTGGTAGATGTCACAAACTCAGTGGTGGCCCTGGCAATGAGCACGCCCCCCCGCCCTGCTGCAGCACAGAGCCTCTCTAACTGCAGGAATTACAGATCATTCACATTATACTAAATGCCTATCACCCTTAACCCTACCTGCCATCTAATTTATCTTGATCAAAGCTTACATCCTTGTAGGCAGACATGACATTAGCATAAAATCCAGACCTTTCCAGTGCAACAGAGAGGAGACGAGGCGAGCGCGAATGTTATCTGTGAATGTTTTGTTTGTACTTAATCTTTATGCAAATGTAGGGACATGTAGGAGGAATTGATCTTTCATTAGTGATTTATATAAATCTTTGCTACAAAATCCTGAGAGAACACAGCTGTTGTGTCAGCTCAAATTAATATGATGTTAAAGTGGCTGTAAAACATATATCTCTATTAAAAATGTATCAAATGACAGTGTGAAATGGGTCACTCGTAGTGAATTATCAGTGGAAACTGCTGCTCACCTCGGCTTTATAAAGCTTTACAGTAAGCTTCAGCTTATTGTTTAGCTGCCTGGCACACAGCCTTCACTCTCACTGCTCTTATTGTGTCGTTTTCTGCTGCAGCAGGAAGTTGCTTCGGTGAAAAAGCTGTAAAAGCCCACTGTAGCCTGTTTGCTAGGGACCAACTACAGACTAGCTTGTGAACACAGTGGGGCATTTAGCAGCTAAAAATTTAGCAAGGATACTTCCACATGTAGGCTAGAGGAGCCAGGGATTGAACCCCCGATCTTCTGACCTGCTCTACTACTCTGAGCCACAGGGGAAAGCTCTCTGGTGCTCATGGTTCCAGTAAAATGACTTGAACAACTGAATTGAGGAGAATCTAACCATGCTAACAATGTGTAGCATAGCCACGTGTATATTTCTATTCATCCATTCATTCGGGTTGCAGCTGCAGCCGGCCAGACATCCCTCTCCCCAGCAACACTTTCCAGCTCCTCCTGGGGGACTTTGAGGCGTTCCCAGACCAGATGAGATATCTAATCCCTCCATTGTGTTGTGAGTCTGGCCCGGGGCCTCCTACCAGTGGGACGTGCCCAAAAAACGTGTATGTGCGATTTAAGCATTTACTAACGTTAGCTCAAGTGGGTAGCCAACAACCTGCTTTATACATCCAAAGAACTTCTTTAAAAATGAACTGTTTGTCAACCAGACCAGGCCTCTAATTGAGACAGGCCTTTATTTGTCAAAATGTGTTACACAAAGCAAGTAAAGGCCTTGGTTTTTAATTGGGACCAGACTTTTAATTTGTTTTACGGTAAGCAATAATGGCCACATTTTATTTTGAACAAACATATTCACTAATTATATTCAAACTGAAAAAATAAACATTGTATTGACATGTGGATGAAGACTTCTTTATGCTTTATTACGGATTTGTTCAGTTTCACCATTATTTAAATTTCTTTGTCGTCCTCCTATGGTCGTACACTGCCTCCATGATCTCTGGTGGCACTGCTCTGATTTGTCCGTGTGTCTCTTAGAAAACATGATCAAGTACGGAAGAAATTAATGTAGAGTACAGACAGAGGGCTTCGTTCTTCTCTTTCTCGGTGTCTAACATTGAGCATAAGTGAGCCCTTAGCAAACATGCTGCAGTCTGAATTAAGTTACCTATTCTTGAATGACTTCCTAGGAACCAATTGTCCATGAGCAGGGCCATTGCCTCATCTTATGTTGTGATGAATGAAAGCTTGCTACCACAAAGCTGTAATCCAGTTAGCATCCTGTACGATTTTGATCTTCAACAAGAGAACGTTTCATGTCAATTATTAGCATTACACTTTATTTTTTTCTTTATTTTGTTTTTTTGTCTGACCAGCGAGTCTCTTACGTCAACAGCAGCATGACTTATCCCTGTTTCATCTGTATTATAAAGCCTTTCAAAACAGCCCAACAATGTGTTTTCTTTAACAAGGCCTCGTGTAGTTTTGGAGTTTGAAATTTTGTTGAATTGACCAGTCAATCTCTCCTGAGTAATTAGCCCTTTACATTCAGCATCTGCTAGCACTGACTTGTGCAATGATTGATGTCCACTTCAATCTATATTTCTATAGCTCAGTTGGCTTTATCTGCATTAGAAGAACCAAATAGGACAAGACAGTTACCATCAGATGATCTGGAGGCTGCTCCACATCCATGAGAATCCTTTCATTTGACATGTTATTCTACTGTGCGGCAATTTATCAGAAATATAAAAAAGAACAGGACAAATGGCATGATATTTTCTGGAATATACTGTACTCAAATACAGTTTTGCAGCACTTGTTCTTTTCTTGAGTATTTTCATTTTATGCTACTTTATACTTACCACTACTAGACCAGATCAGATTTCTTTATTTGTCATTTTTATTCACCACACAAGAGTGAAATAGTGTTTTACACATGCCACCGATCGATAAATATGCTTCAGTGCAAAATATAAATATGTATGAAGGCAACAAATCAAATAAGTAGGGCAATAATCAATGAGATAAAACAGTGAGTCTAAAAGAGAATAAATAATATGAATTAATTTTAATAAAGTCCCAGTAGAAACATAAACGTATCTTGCTGGTGTCAGCAGAGGCGGCCGTAAGCATCAGTTGTGCTGCTATGTTGTTTATTTTTACTACACTATACTATAATAAAACCACTGCATCATAGAGGAATATTTTTACCTATCTATATTTATCCGAAAACTACAGTTACAGATTATGATTTTACTTTATGCACAATAAATATATAAAGTGCTGTTGAGCTGTCCTGCGTTCCAGCCACACTTCCTCCCAGCATCACTGCACCATAAGTTCAAACAATGGACTAGGCAGGAAATAACCTCTTTCTGCAGGATAATGAAAAATGGAAATGTAGTTGATTTTGAGGATTTAAGGAATTCTTACGGCTTAGGCAAGGATGATTTTTACCAATAGCTACAGATCCGCCACTTCTTTGGAGAAGAAATAAACCCTCTGATTTAGCAGAATCCTCAAGAATAATACAAATATTTATCAATGCTTATGATTCTACTAAAGGAATCATTGCGAGACTATACAAGAGCTTTATTTCACGAAATAGGAACACAACAGATTATATTGGACAGCGCTTGGAAAAAGAAGCCAACATAGTAATTTCAGATGAAACATGGCTCCAAATTTGGAAAAATCAATCCACAAATTGTCTTTATTGGTGAGATTTTTGCTGGAAGAATTTGATCCGCTTTTTTATAACCCCGAATCAAAAGTCCAAATTCTGTGATTCACAGTTTTCTTGTTGGAGGGAGTGTGGTGTGGCTTCTACAGGCCATGTTCATGTCTTTTGGTCTTGTCCATATATTGTATCCTTCTGGATAGAAGTGGGTCACTTAATTGCTGAGACGTTGGACGTAACTCTTGATTTCTCATTTACCGGTTTTTATCTTGGAAAAATTCCTGAAGGTCTCAGAAAAAGGGACGTATAGCTCTTCAAGATCTTCATGGTGGCTAGTAAAAAAGCAATAACCAAATGTTGGCTTCAGCGAAACCCTCCTACCATTAGACTGTTTTTACGAACATTATAAACTCTTTTCGTGGAATGAAGAAAGTGACTTTTACATTGCAGCTTCAAAAGGAGAAAGGAGATTAATACTGGGAAAAATGCCACACAAAGACTCTTAATAACCTCTACACATCTCAGTATGTCTGTGTTTATGTACTGTACCTGTGCCTATTTTATTTTTGTTTTTTTGTTTTGCTCTTTATTGATACTGTACCAGCCGTCTTGTGTTTTGTGTTTGAACAACAAAAATAAAAATAAAGTATAATATATATATATATATATATATATATATAGTGCTATGACATTAGAGGTCAACTAACCATATGTAAGGTAGTTTAAAATAACCCAACCAAAGCCAGTTGTGATATTAAAATGCTGCTTATGTGTGAATGCACCAGTAATAATATTCCTATAATATGATGCATAGAGCCTATCCCAGCTGACACTGGGTAAGAGGCAGAGTTCACCCTGGACAGGTCACCTGACTATCACAGGGCTGACACATAGAGACAGACAACCATTCACACTCACATTCACACCTACAGACAATTTAGAGTCACCAGTTAACCTGCATGTCTTTGGACTGTGGGAGGAAGCTGGAGTACCCTGAAGAAAACCCATGTTGACACAGGAAGAACATGCAAAATCCACACCACCCCAAGGCTCGAACCCCTAACCCCAGGTTCGATCCAGAAACCCTCTTGCTGTGGTGAGGCAACGCTAACCACTGCAATACCGTGCCACCCTGCCCCTGTGTGTGTACTTAAAGGGATAGTTTTGTTTTTTGATGCAGGTCTATATGAGGTGCTTATCTATAGTCAGTATTTACATACAGAAGATGGCGGTTGGCATGCTTCCTGTTCGCAGAAACAAACGGGACTAGCGCTAGCCTGGTAAGACCATCCCAGTGATGTGAGCTCAACATCCCATCCCTCTTTTTTAGGGTCTCACGTACCCAAACAGATCTCCGTTTCCTTGTGCCCAACACAATCCTAAATGGATCAATTACAGACTCACTGACTCGAGCCCTAAGCCCTTACAGACCTAGGACCAGTTGCATTTATTCAATGGAACACGCAAAACCAAAGGGAAGGGCCAAGACAAGGGCTAAGGTGAAGATGTGGAACTGGTCCTAGGTCTGTAAGGGCTTAGGGCTTGAGTCCACGAGTGTGTAAGGGATCCATGTGGGATTGGGGGACTATTTGCTAACATCTTCTCACCCTCAACCAGAGCTACAGTACAGAGTACAGTACCCTCAACATTTTAGGAACTAGCTACTAATTACTGTGGAAAAAAAAGAATGTTAGTGATCATACGGAAAGATTAATGTGAGGACTCTCTGTTTTCTAAATATAGTGTCCACTAAGTCTGAGATATATTTTTTTAGGTAAGCCATTTTTAAGTGGCTAAAATATGTTTTGCTAATAACACTAATCCACATTGCTGAGCTTCTAGAGTGCTAGTCTTGTCTCCCTCTGCATGGCGACTGCCATCTATTACATGTAATACACTGACTTTAGATAAGTACCTCTTACAGCCCCACTTCAGAAAACCCAAACTATCCCTGTAAGTGCATGGGCTGATAATACCTTTGTACTTCAACTTAAGTGAACTTCTGCATGCAAGACTTTTACTTGTAACAGGGTATTTCTACTCTACGTAAGATAAGAGTACTTCTTTCACCGCTGTGAATAAAGCCAGTGCTGTGAAGTAATAATGTGAACATGACATGTCAGCATGTGAGTCTTTATACTGTATAATGCATAATGGTAATGTGGTACATCCACAGTGTTTTATCAGCTGAGACACACTCCAGTAACTTTGAACCAGCGTGGATCATCTCCCCTTTTTTTTACACACACTCTGTGCTCCACTACCCTCTGATTTACAAATTGAACACTTTGTTTAATCCGCTTTTATCCTGATGTGATCCCACCATTTAGAATCAAAAGCCAACAGAGATATCTGTGTAATTTAGGTTTTCATGGTCTCTGTCTCCTCTGCTGATGCAGCACATGTGTGCTGGACGCTGATCGATCAGCCACAGAGGCAAAGTGTTATGTCTGTGGCCCCATTAAACAAACTGAAGTATCGACAAAGCTGCTCGCATATTATCCCCCAAAAGGCTGACGTTGCTATGGATTCTAACATTGTTGGTAAAGCCACATCTGTGTAATGTTAACGCTGGTGAATAGATCGACGAATGATATAAAGATAGATTAAAGCTGCTTTTTCACACCTCCTAGCAAAGTTTACAGCAGGGTCAAGGAGACCTGGCTAGACTTTAATTTGGTGTTAATACAAAAGAAACAGAGGAAAAAATTATACTAAATAACAGCGCAACCTGTACGGCACATCATCAAGCAGCACACAGCAGTCTGAAGGGGATTTCATGGTCCTTGTGTATTTTAGATGTTTGCAGACGTATAACATTAAGGTAACGACAGCATATTTAACAGCAATCTAAAAGAATAGGTGTTTGTTCTGCTATTGCACATGCCTGAACAGAAAGGCTCTGTTAGTTTAAGGTATGAAAAGTGTGCAATGAATAAGGATGACAACTCCTGCTGTTAGTGATAAGTAAGGTTCATACCCCACAGAGTGAGACTACTTTGAGGTGTCCTAGTTAAGATAAAAGCTTGTTTCAAGGCCTTGATTTTGGATTCTCAAAACTGTGGGAACTTTTTCTTTTCTTTTTTATTCATGCAGCACCAGTGAGGACGTAAAAAAGAAAAAAGAAGCATAGCCTTTCGGGTTATTGCTGCTTTAGATGCAAGTGGCACAGCTGTATTTCTCACATATTTAGATTTCCATTTTATAGTTAGATTTTACAGGTTATTACCCCTGTCAAAAATCTGTTAAGCCCAAATCACAAACTATGGGGTATTCAGACCAGCTGTTGGAATGGAGCTGATTTTGCATTTCATTTAGCACCACGCACTTAGTGTAACATACCTCTCCAGTCTCCTTGGCATTAAAAGAATGGTAGACATTTATTTTTTCGAGTTTGCTAATGCACCACGCCAATCAACTGTAAAATACAGTTTTGTTAAATGCCAGTACATCCTCTGAGCTTTGCTTTCTTTAAAGGGAGTAGGAAGCTGCAGAACATTGCCAGCTGATGCATTTTATAATGTTAATGAACTTGTCAGAGTCTGGATGATGCACACAGTGGAAGAAGTTCACTTTGACTCTCTGTCCTCCCCTCCACATGGTGGCCTTTGCAAAACGCTTTAATACTAAACTTATAGGGTGGCACGGTGGTGCAGTGTTTAGCATTGTCACCTCACAGCAAGAGGGTTCCGGGTTTAAACCACCCTGTGCGGAGATTGGGTTTTCTCCGGGTTCTCCGGCTTCCTCCCACAGTCCAAAGACATGCACGTCAGGTTAATTGCTGACTCAAAATTGAGTGGTTGTCTCTATGTGTCAGCCCTGTGATAGTCTGGCGACATGTCCAGGGTGAACCCCGTCTCTTGCCCAATGTCAGCTGGGATAGTCTCCAGCCCCCCACGACCCCCAACAGGATAACAGGTTACAGAAAATGAAAAACTAAGCATGTATACCAGAGTTGCAATCACCTATTTAACACTGGGGGGGACCATTTTCAATCTATACCCTCTGCGACTCATCCCTCCAGGGGAGGTCTGGAGCCAGTTCCCCCCAGGAGAATATTTTTTCAAAACTTAACAGCTAAACTGAGCATTTTGGAGCAAAGATCAGGGGTTCTTAAAGTTTTGATGACTGAGTGCCATTTTAAGGAGCCAGTATATGATTGAAGGCAACACAAGGAAAGTGCACACCTCATGGCTTTAGAACTCCGTGCCTGCAACAGCCGTAGCCGGAGGCATTATGTTTTTGGGTTGTCTATCCATCCTGCCATCTGTACGTATATATGTCACATTATTGCAAACACGATATCTCAAGAATACCTCCAGGGAATTTCATAAAATTTGGCACAAACCCCCCTTAGATTCTAAAATGAATTAATCTGATTTTGGTGGCCAAAGGTCAAAGGTCAAGGTCAGTGTGACCTTGCATCCGTCTCATTCTCATGAATGCACTATCCCATGAATGCCCTGAGGAAAACCGTAAAGTTTGGCAAAAAACGTCCACTTGGACTCACTGATGAACTGATTATATTTGATGGTCAAAGGTCAAGGTCACTGTGACCTTGAATACATGTCATTCTTGTAAATGTGATATGTCATGAATGCTGAGGGAATTCTTCACATTTGGCAAAAAATGTCCACTTTGACTCATCGATAAACTGATTAGATTTTGGTGGTCATGGGTCAAAGGTCAAGGTCATTGTGACTTTGTATGTCTCATTCTTGTGAACACAGTATCTCAAGAACACCCCAATGAATATTTCAAATGTGGTGAAAATATTCTCTTGGACTTATTGGCGAACTAATTAGATTTTGGTGGTTGAAGGTCAAGGCCACTGTGACCTTGAATCCATCTCATTCTTGTGAATGTGATATCTCAAGAACACCTCAGACTTTCATTTGGACTGAAGAATAAACTGATTGGAACTTCAAAGGTCAAGATCACTGTGACCTCACAAAACATGTTTTGTTCCAATGAAATAAAATACTGAAGTGATGACATTTTATATCCCAAAGGTCAACTTCACTGTGACATAATGATCTGCAAAAACACCTTTTGCAGCTGTTTCATCATAACACAGGGCCACATGGAGAGACATTTGGTCAGATACTAAATTGGTGACACTAATCTTGGGTGCCCACCTTGAAACTGGGATGTTTGCACAGATCTTCTATGCTGCTGGGGGGAGATATATGTGACGCATCCATGTTTTCACAGACGTGGATGTAAACCATAAGTGCAACTTGACTTGTGGCTGAGGCATACAACTATAAGGCGGTAATTCTAATGTTTATGACAAACGTTACAATGACATTTTTACTGTAAAAGACTATAAAATGGCTTCTTATGACATATTTATGACATACTAACACTTAACAAAAATATTACAATCCACAGTGATAAAGCTGTCATAACACTCATATTACATTCTAGTTTTTCACTTTTCAATACATTTGAAAGTCATGAAACACAAAAACAGCACAGTGTTTGACAGTGATTATACTGACTGACAGCAGCCGAGCGCATACACCCACCCACCTTCAAGGCCGGTACAGGGACAACAAAATGTATCGATCTGTGCTGCCAGGTTGAAGATGTGTGAGAAGCACCTACATTTTAGAATATGCAGCATCGTCAAATATCATGGCTACGTCAGACTCTGGACTAACATAGATGTGAATAACAACTGCAACTTGAGTAGTTCGTGGGGGCAAACAACTGTAGCTGTAGTTATTAGTTTTTATCTATATTCTGTGAGAGCCTTTTTGAAGATATTAAAATACTTTAGTTTTTCAACAAGTGCTTTCATTAATTGTAACTGAGATAATGAGTTCTCCATGCAACCAAAAACGCTCCTGCTTTCTTTTTTAATATCTTTATTTTTGGGCATTGTGCCATTGTCACAGTTTATCCCTAATAGCAACCGACCAAAGGCTTTCATATCTTATTTCCGTTTAAATTTCAAGAGGTATCGCCTTTGAAATATGCTAAAAAGTCCAAGAGCTTCCTTTCATCTAGGGTCTTCCTCATAATTCTTGAGAAAGCTGTGATACTGGGATGCATTTGGAAGCCTGCATCTCAGCTGGGATTTTATATGGTCTCGGTAAACCCTTTTACTCACCGAGCTAATGACTGAGGCATTCTGAGCCAGGCAGCATCATGCAAAATTAAATCCTTCCTGTGCTTTTTTTCCTAAAAATAAAACAACAAAAAAACACTGTATGTCAAACATGTTTAAATTATTTGCATTTTGTTTCAGCATAGCCCTAATTTGTGAACAAAAAAGCTTACCGAAGCTCACCCTTGTTGACCAAGTCACAGCAGAGTGAGCACCGCCAGAAGTGCAAAGAGCACAGAAATCGTAGCCAAAAATGCCTGGCAGTGGTACAGTTTCACTGACCACAGCCTCCATGTGAGCAATCCATCAATGATGTGTTTCCAGCTCTCCAAAAATCCATGTCTGTATCCTGACATGTTATCTGGTTACTTCTGAGTACCCAACTTTTAAGCATTTTGATGGAAAACAAGATCCCCTGATAAGCCTGGCATGTCTGATCAGCTGCCTGTTTTGCTTAAGTTATTTTTTTACCTCGCTGAAATAATCACTGGAGACACCGTGAAGCATACGTTAACTTTATGAAAGAAGCTCGCCGGGCATCTGTGAGAACGCCGTCGCAGGAGTATTCTCATTAAAAGCTTCATGTTCTAATCTTGTTTGACGCAGTCCTGACGTAGCTGTCCTGACATGTACACTCGAGCGGTAAATCACTCACGGATAGACTTCCATAGATGATCGACTGTGTGGACCTGGCTCCAGATTGCTTTCAGTGTTACAAGGCGGCATACACAGCAAATATCAAGACTATCAAATAGCTTTAATGCAGCCACAACAAAGCAAAAGCACTGTGTTGTCTCGTCTCGTGTGTGTGTGCGATTTAAGTTATTCTTGGATAGTTTTTCATACAATAACAGCCAGAGTTAATTTGTATTCTGTTGCAGTTTGGCTCGTGAGAAAAGAATTATGTGGATAAACTTATGTAAAGTGTATATTATGCCTTCTCTCAGTTCATCCAAATAAATGTATCAATTTGATTTAAAATTACCTGGTGTCAACTTGATTCACATGCAGCGGAGCGTCTTGCCGCTGCAGATCAGGTATTTAAAATGTCTTGTTGTTTACTGGTTCAATTACACCGTTCAAATGGGCACATAAAAGGCAGGGATACATAAAAACCAGTTAGAATTTATGGCATTAGATAAATCTGTCACAGGGTTTCTTTATGCATCTTTTGAAAGCTGTTAAGATATCTCTGAGGCAAGCCATTTTCTCTCAGTATCAGAAGCATGCACTGAATGTACAGCTCAAACGAACTCCCTGATAAATTGAGTTGAGAACAGTGACAGAGAGATAAACTGAATTGTAAAGCAGCTGTGATGCATTGATAGAGTGCTCTGACACCAGCTGTCCTTTGCAAACATCTCCACCGGGACACTTTTTAAAAGATAAAAACATCTGATTGGATCCATCAATGTGGCTTAAACGCAGTCTCAACACCCCCCTGCAAGACTCCCCCGGCAGCCTCGCTTCTGATTGAAACATTTGTGTGCTTTGAAAATGTGTTGACATGTCAGTTTCATCCCCGCAGTCCATAATATGCATATGTAGAATACTGTGCTAAGTGAAATGAGCTACCCCGCTCAGTGAAACTAGGTGACTGTGTGGGCACGCTCGTATCCCGCAGCTCTTCCTTTGTCTCAAGATTTGCTCATCAAACCTAAATACTTGTGTGGTTGGCAAAAAATACAGCGCCTCGTTCCCAGAAACCCACAGTATAGGGGAAGATTTATTTTCTTTGCTTTCATAGCAAAACATTTCTCCCTCTGCTGACAAAGGTCAGAAATCTATAATGCTAGAAGAAGGCATGCCACTGAAAGTCTTTCCTTCCTGTTCTGCCTTCTTCAAATGTGCAGTTATAGGCTGTCAACAAAATTACAAGTCATTTTCTCATCAACTCGACCATATAAAAGAATGTTATACAACAAAGCACTTTTTCTTTCTTGTACTCAGCTAAACCACGAGTTAAGCCTTGTGCTCTCAGATCTGATACTTTTGTTCGGCACTTTCATCGAGTATAGTGTGTACACGATGTTCTTATTGCGGCAATGTGCAAATTTTGACAGGGTAGCATTGTAAACGGCCGTGAAGCAGTTACCGGTAACAGATAACGACGTCTGGTCATGGACATTCCAAGTCCTGATATGTTACATGCATTGTCTTCTTTCAAAATACACTTCTGTTTCTGCGCACTATGTTACAGGCGCACTATGTTACAGGCGCACTACGTCATCAATCCATGTGGTGTTTGGTATTGCCGGATTCAGGAAACTCTTGACTTTTCAAAAATAACATAATTTTTCTTTTATTTCTTAGGGATTTTGCACCAGAGCAGCAACAACATAAACGTAAAAAACATCAGCTATCACTCAGCTGGCTGAGTGTTGTTTGATCGCTGATAGCACTGTTTTGAAGTGGAGTGACCGCTCATATCATTAGGAGCTCCGCATGGATCTTTTCATGGAAAAAACACTGTAGAATGGTCATACTTTGAGCAATCTCTCTTCTTCAAATTTGAAACAAATGTTCATTGATAGTGTGCCTACAGCCCCACAGTGTCATTTACCTGCTCAGATGAAGCCACAGACAGTTATTCATCCTAAAAAACATTTTTTATTTTATTTTAGTAAATCTTCAACTTTTTACTGACTTCAGAGGCCCATTACTCTGTCTCTGTATCACCTAGAGTGTTTCTGATACTTTCACAAGAAACTAAAGGGAGTTTTCTTTCTGGCAAGACATCATGCATGCATGTAGTCAGAGCGGTTCAGAAGCTACAGTCATTTTAATTTGGGTGTGTCATTTTTAGTTTTCACTACAAAATGGAGGTGGAGTGCAAGAGGTTTGGCTTTATAATCTCATGGGATGCAAACACCGCTCTCCCGGGTGACAGTTGGTGTTTGTTGGACCCATCCACCACCCCTCCTGCTCGCCCTACTCAGACTTTCACCCCCTTAACTTACATTGTTGTCCCAGCATGTTTCCCCCTGAAGCTGCCAGGTTGGCCGTGTGTCCTGCCAGTGTGAAAGGACGGCCTTTTTCGTTGTTGTCTGATGCCGGAATTCACTGCCTAAATACGCAGGTATTCATCGACCTCGGAGTGAGACCAGGTTGGTCACTATACACAGTCCTTCCCCAGCTGCAAGTTCAGTGCTACATGTAGCTATATGCTAATGTCAGGGAAACACTTCACCTTGGTTGCCAGTGTTGTTAATTTCTCCCTGATTTTGGTTCATATTCCTGCTGCAACATGTACGGTTGTGTTAAGAAGCTTTTATTGTTGATTTTAATGGGTGAATGTGCGGCTAAACACAGACATTCCCCGGCTGCAAATACATTGCTACATGTAGCTACATGCTAACATCAGGGAAACATGTTTATTTGATTGCTAATGTTGTTAATTTCTAATGTTTGCTTTGAATTACCACCTGGTGGTTAACATTTCTGTTGTATGAGGGCGCCCAGTGGCTTGGTGGTAGAGCAGGCATCTTATATTTAAAGGCAATATCTTTGCCACAGCAGCCGCAGGCTGGATTTTAGCCTGCGGCCCTTTGCTGCATGTTATCCCATCTCCCTCTCCCCACCCTCATGGGTAGACTATCTCATACAATAAAGGCAAAAAGCCGAAAAAAATATTATGTTATTGGTTATGAAAAAACTCTAAACATAGCACATCTAACCACTTTACATTTTCCCCCAAACCCCTGTGCATTTCCACTCATCACCACGTAATGAAGTCGCATTAAATAAATGACAAAATATATTCATTTGTGAAATTTTGCACAGATGTGAACATTGTCAACAGACGCCTAAATACATGTAAGGCCCAATTCAGCCTGAATTTATCTGGCTTCCTCCCACAGTGCAAAGGCACGCAGGTTAACTGGTGACTCTAAATTGGCCGAAGGTGTGACTGTCAGGTGTGACTGCGAATGGTTGTCTGTCTCTGTACCCTGTGATAGTTTGGCAACCCGTCCAGGGTGTACCCCACCTCTCACCCAATCCAACATTCCCCAAATTATTGTGACTTCCTGTACCATGCCCCCTTCTGGTCTATCCATGTACAAATACAGAGGAAGTGAATTATTTTGGTTGAGCAGATACAGATAATGACTCCTATGTACTCAGTGTAGCAAATATAAGTACAGAAGTACCTGATCTGAGACTGTATTGTTCTCACAAACATCTGGACTAGCTAACTGTTCAACAAGGTTATCAGCATAAAACGAGCAAAGACCTTTGGTAGCTACTCAACTATCAAAGTGATCTAAGCGAGCTTTTAGCCGCAAGTGTTTCGAGTGGCTTGCATCACATTATTATTAACAAATCGCTGAAATGCTCCAGTTTAGCTCTTTTAACCATTTCATCATGTAATTCCATTGCTCTGTACAAATAACTCCAAGTACCACCATCACACAATTAACACTGACCTCCACCAAAGCAACACACATCAGCTGCACTTGTAGGACCACAGCTCCAAACCTCTGTGTAATAAAAGAAAAATACTCCTTAGTTTTGTTCTCCCCCGGTGCCTTGTATAGGTTTTTGCAGCAGCAGTCTGTGATTTCACTGTACACTAAAATATTTTCCCAAGGCCTCTCTCAGTAAGGAAACAATAGCTTTTTTTTCACACATGCATTTGACAGCTCTTGCTTGCAGCAGACTTGAAGCGATGTGCACAACACAAGGAAACAAACTAATGAGAGGAGATTTGTGGAAGGGGGAGAGGGAGAGGAGGAAGAGACAGATTCTTTTCTGCAGCACCGGGCTCCCTCTTTGTCGTGTTATTATTGTCTGCTGCTTCATTAGCCAATGTTGCTTCATCACACAGCCTTGAAATCCCTCAGCCCTTAGCAGATGACCAAACCTCCTTTAAACATACTTTATAATGCTTTTGTCCCTAGATGATAACAGAGTCTCATTGGCACTTGCACTCTTTTCCCTTTTGCGGGGCAAGGCTGTGGTTTCTTGTTTCATTGCTACAAGCAAGTAAACATTTTATGCCTTGACATGCTCGCATTGTTTTTCTCAAGCTTCTTTTCTCTAATTGGAAACCATTGTCTTTTGTGACTCTAAAGACCGGTTCCCTTTCAGATGAACTGCGCTAATGAATGCGCCTCCTTGGACTGCAGATTTCAGTTGACACAGGAGCGGGCAGCGAGTACAAAAGCTTGAAGGGAGTGAGCTTGTGAGGGATACTCTACCTTACAAAGTGCTTTGTGTTTTGCCTCTGAGCTGAGATGTATCTGGTGTTCGTCATTAGGCCAGCTGATGGCTCATTGCGAGGAGAATGTGCCCAGAAGGAAAAGGACAGAGATCAAATGGGCAGCTAGTCTTCCAAGTCTTGTCTGATTAGTCGTTCTGTCCAGACGCCTCACACTGAGAGGAACACTGGGTCTGGCCTCTGTGTCCATCTCGGCACCAAGGATGATGCAAGGCAATGACATACACTCCTGGCACCCGGGGGCATCATTTCCTATGCTCTTATCGTGCGCTGAGTACCCAAAATCACGAGCCAGGTTATCTCACCAACTGATCGTGGCAAGAGGTGTCTTCGACCACCTGGCCCAATAAAAAGCCAGCAATAAGGTGGATCCCTTTCAGCTCCACCAGCCTGAGTGTTTCACAGATGTTGATATGAAATACAAGCTAAAAGAAAAGAGGACTGGCTTTTGCTCCTGCAAGCTTGGAACCAGAATCAAAGTGTGAAATTATGGAATTTAATAAAGGCTTGTTTATCTCTTCAGTTCAGGCAAATAAAAGCTTTGGCCACTATTTGAAAATAGTAATCTGAAAGTCCTTGACTGAGGTTGTTCACATTGTCGACTTCACACAGTTGCATTTCTTGGCTGGCAGTGTGAGTTGGACCTGTGTGTGTAGACTGATCTTGACATGAACACGGTGTCAACCAGCAATCAGTGCCTCTAAAGCATGATGTTTCAACACCGGAAAAGCACACGGGTGGAATATTTACCTTCAACATGAGGCAACTAAAGAAGTGATGATGACTGGTTTTGTCACATACAAATACCCATAATGCCCTGTGCTTTTGACTTGTTACTCTCTCTCGTATTAATGTATGGTGCAGGACTTGTCACTTTATTTCAAACTTAAAAATGTCATTGTTTGCATGTGACCCCCTAAATGACCAAATACTCATTCAGATGCTCATTCTCATGTATATGTGTAGTCAGACACCTGAATACATCAGCGATCTCCTGCATCCATATATCGTCAGTAAGTCTCTTAGGTCCTCAGAACAGGACCTACTAAGCTTCCCCTGCTCCAGACTCAAAACAAAAGATGATCGTGCCTTTGAAGTCGTGGCTCCAACACTCTTCCGTTAGGTTTACGGTCTCCTTAGAAACCTTTAAAAACTACTGAAGACCCATCTTTTCAAAATGGCCCCTGCTCCACCCTAACTTGTCTATTGCGTCTTCTCTGGTGTGTTTCTTTTTGGGTCCTTAGTAGCCTATATGTGCTCTATGTTTTACTTTCTTTTTGGTGCCTTTATTTTTATTGATTGCAGGTTTTATTGTATGGTTGTTTAATAGTACTTTGTGAATGTATTTCTGTGAAAGGTGCTATATCAATTTTTTAAAATTATTATTATAAATACTAATCCCCACACTGACTCCGTGAAGAAAACGTTTTTCTCACATGCCTCCGTGAACAACGAATCAAAGAAACAAAAAGGACTTCTTGATTAATTTAAGTCATAGGGTCCATGTTTAACAACAGCAAAACTATATCAATCCACGTCTCATTTATCCAGTTGTATGCTCAGGACTTCCAGAGAAAAACAGTAATTTTAGCTTGTTAAACACAGGCGCTGCTGGTCTACCGCTGCCTCCGTCAGTCAGTTTGTTTGTGTTATTGTGTGACTTTGGTAAATCCAAACTAACCCTTTAAGATGCCAAAGGTACAAAATATCACAAACAAAATAACTGAAGGCAGCAGTAGACCAGCAGCCTCTGTGTTCACTGATTTTAAATCACTGTTTTTCTCAATGGAGTCTGGCTTTGAAGAGAGCAGCTTCATTTCCATGTTGGAAATCACTGTCTGATGGTGAGGTAAAGCAGTGAAAATATTGTAAACATGGCGTAAACTTAAACTGATATTAATTTCAGTGGGTGGGGCTTTAGTTAGGTAGCGAAAATACATTTAATTACTGCCCCTATCCACAGCGGTACACTGCTTAGCTTCTGTGTCAGTACTCTGGCCTGCTTCTCCAAACTGGGGGTGTGCTGACTGACATCTGAAAGCTACAGCTGTACACAGTGCAAGTTAAAAGCAACAAACAAGTAACAATGCAGAAAAATACCATAATCACATCACCAATAAATAAGAACAAAATAAATATCTATAATAAGAAGCAGATGATGTTATTGCACTTAATGTGTGTAATGTCACCCGCACTGGAAATGGAAATCTAGACAGTTTATGAGGTATGGGAGTAAGTCTGTTGGTTCTGCTTTTAATGCTCCTGTACAGCCTGCCAGAGTGCAGTAAAGTGAACAGTGAGTGACCGGGATAATGTAATACACCAACTATGAATAAGTACCTCAATCAAACGCACTTCAAAAGATCCAAATTATCCCTCCAAAAGTCAGGGAATTACTAAAGTTATCCGGATACATCCTGTGGGAACAATAAATATCTGCCTTTCTCATGTAGGAGATGTTGAGATGTTTCACTGAAAAATTACAAATTTGTTCTTACTGACATACGTTGTCATGGTTTTCAGTGTTTGTTTGTTTTTTTAAATATAATCCAACATTTTTAAAACTTGCAGTTAATTGTCAATGTCAACGCCAGTGTCAACTGTTACTGTAGTTTTTCAACAGTTACATCATTTCTGTTTTTGCCGAACAGAAACTAAATAACCAATCAAGGCAGTGGTAGACCAGCAGCTCCTGGGTTCAGTGAGATGAAGTTACTGTTTTTGAGTCTGGCTCTGAAGAGAGCATAGTTAAGCTGCACGTGTGCTTCAGTTCCCTTTGAGAAAGGTCTGTCTGTTTGGGAATTACTGAGGATCCAACTGGATAATTGAGACTTGAATTACACTGCATGAGTTGTGCGAGTTTTGCTTTTGTTAAATGTGGACCCCTATCACTTTAATTCATCACCAATTTTCTCCATTTTTAGATTCTTTGTTCACCGTGGAGGCATGCAAGAAAAATAATGTCTTTTTCGCGAATTCAACATAACATAGGCTGAGTAACTGATACACAAATGGTCATTTGCGGGGTGAAGTGTGCCTTTAATAAAGTGCAATGTCTACCTGCGAACCCTCATCGCTGATAACATATTTAGAAACTATGAGAAGCTCAAGTATCTTCTCTTTTTAGACTATTTAATTGCACTGTTGAATCCATGAAAGGGGTCCAACTATGTACTACTTATTTAGCAAAAACATTTTTAATCCTGTGTTTAGATAAATCAGGGGAGGAAATCTTAAGTTCACGCAGTCATAACCAAGAGACATTTGCAGCATCGCAAGCCACTAAAGTTGCCTTGTTAAGTGTTGCTGAGCAAAACACAGAGCCCCTGACTATCATATACGCAAATTGTCCATACGAGCAACAAACCAGATAAGAGTTTTTTAAGAGGGTCAGATATCTCACTCTTGGAGCAACTCAAATTCAGGCCGCCACCTCTTCCCTGTTTGATACCACAGCAGGGAAATGTGGAACAAATGTGCTGTTGGGGAAGACGAACGGTTATCGCGTTGGAGACCCTTTTATGTCAACAGAGCTGGTGTCAACATTCCCACAGGGGAATAATTTTATATTCTAATTATTACGGCTAATAATATTTTGATATGAGCAACAACTCTTAATTTAAATGGCTTGAGGGACATTTATCTCAGGCTCAAGTGTGCAAGTGTGTATGTTAATATGCATGCTTGTGTGTGTGTGTGTGTGTGTGTTGTGGGGGTTAGACGTTGACGTAGCACCAATTCATTTATAGCTCTTTAACAAATAATTGGCCTCTGCTGTGAGTGCATGATGTCCCTGCTAATAGACACATTACATGTAATTTCCAGCGCTACTTTTCCATTTGACCTTTTGTTTGCGCTGAGGTAAGATTGGATTTTTTTTTTTTATATCTCCGATCAGCATGTTGTTGTTTTGCATAGCCAGGTATGTCTGCTATTCTCTAATGACGTCCCCATAGTAACTAAAATGCAGATGTATGGTATTAAACACACGGTTGCTGTGCGATTTCATTACTGCTGAACTGCCCCACTGTCCTGAACGAGCCTACCATGCGCAGGTCCCAAAGTGTAAAGGGGGCCCACTTGGTCCTCAGCTGCAAAATATCCCTCAAATCAACAAGTACCGATCATGAGGAGTTTCAAAATGGCCACAAAGAGATGCAAAGGAACTACAAAGAGACACAATTACTTCAAAGAGACAAAAAAAAACCACAAATAAGATGCATTATGACTACAAAGAGATGCAAAACAACAACACTTAACAACAACAAGGCTTAACAACTATAAAGTCTGTATGTGTCTTAAGTGGGATGTATGCTTTGCCTTAACTCTATGCAGACCCTACGCTGTAGCCTACACACATGGCCCACGCCATTGTTAGCATCTATACTCGTGTGGTGTTGTGTCTGCTGCAGTTACACCTCCAAAACACTAGTCTGCCGCTGGGTTTCTGTGAAGTGCTGTAAAGTTTAATTGATTCAAAACACACATTAAACACACATTAAACACACATTAAACATGGATTAACAGCGACAATTTCAAACACAAGTACACAAGTCAGCTTCACTATGCCTTGCAAAATTCACACATTTTCTCCACAAATAGGCTACATGCTAATGTTTTTAGCATGAGCCAATGGCATTTTACATTGTATGAATTAGCTTAGCAGCTCGCTGACTTTTCCTCTACTCATATGAAGCCAGAGGAGAACTATTATGCTGTTCCTCTTTTCTGACCTATAAATGTTGTTACAATGTTGCATACTCGTGTTAAACGATGCCAAGGCGTCAAATAATGAGGTTCGTGCATTTGGAAGTGCCCTGCACGCTGTGTTTTACAGTCTTTTTTGAAACAGTGTAATCTGTGTGACGTTAATGTGTGCCGGACTTGCTCAGGCATGCCGGCAGCACTCGGCAACCCTTCGGAAGTCCTTGGGAGTGTGACCAATCACAGCGGAGTGGGCTCGGCGGGAGGCGAGGGCCGGTGGGTGGAGTAAATTACACAGACCGTTTTTTCGGGATGCAGGAAATACAAGGAAGCAGTGCAGCGAGAGGCACAGTGTCCTGAAGATCTACAAAGCTTTGTGTGCAGGTAATCGTGTGTAGCTGCTCTATAGGTCCTCTTTAACAAAGGTAACGTTACAAAATTTGTCTCCATTACAACTCACAAGCTTCACTGACAAAACAACTGTCTTATGCTTAACATGTTCTTCAAACAAATATAACATGCTAACGTTATTAGCACAAGCTGATGGAATTTTACATTGTATACATTAGCCTAGCTACAAGTGGAGATTTCCTCTGTTCATATGAAGCCAGGATAAATCACACACAAGACTTAAAATGCTGATTTTCTGGAGGCTATATTGTCTTCACAATTTTTTGTGTTTCTTCTCTGTAATCTAAAAGTAAATAAAAGCTTTGTTTCCACTGAGGGAAATGGTTTCAGCTTACAAAAATAGAGAGGAGGTCTGTGTCATCACGACGTGTAGTTACATTTCTGGGGAGGTGAACGTCAGGCTATGACGTAGCATGTGGTGTAGGCTCTGCATTTACATAGAGGTAGGACATGGTTAGGCGTCGATTTGACGCAAACGTATAAATCCAGCATCACTTCTATGTAGGAGAGGTGAAGGGGCCTTTTGCATTTCTGTGCCCAGGGGCCCACTGTCTGATAATCTGCCCCTGCCCAAAGTGACATTAGTTAAACAAAGGCATTTTGATAACATTAATGAAATTTTAAATCAGCAAACTTTTACCAATAATTTCGTTATTTGGATTCAGCTCAGTGTAAAATCATTATCTTAGATAATGTTTCTGCCCTCTGACTGCCTTCGACTCTCTGCTGGTGTTGCGAAGTAGCACCTGATTTGTGAATCATCAGGTCAACATTTGTGAAGTGGACGGCTCCTATCTCCAACTAGGGCACTTGGGAAAAAAAGTGTTTTGGCACATACTAGAGTGGACATTAACCAGAAGAATAAAAGGTTGTAAACGGATCACAGATGAACTAAAACGAAATGTTTTTACTTTAATTACAGATTTCTAATTTGAAATATAATAAATCAACATGAGTCACTGGCGGCAATACAACAGATGTTTGCCAAGAAGTTTTGTACTCACAATGCGCCAATATTAACAGTGCTCTGGTGCTTAATTAATGTTGTGTCATAAAGTGTTGCATTTAAGTTAGGATATAGATTTACAGTGAGCACAAAAAAGGTATCAGGGTAGCGTCAAATCCTGTCTCTGCTGTAGACACATCAAGACAAAAAGATAAAGCGGTGGAACATGAGATTAGTCGTGTAGACTAAACGAGAAAAATAGAGGGATTTGATATTAAATTAGAATTTTTGTTCCTCAGTACTTAGCTCAGTTGAATGAAGAGACAAAGTCACCCTGGAAACAAGCATTAGGAGTAAATAATACGAGCCACTGTCTGCTCCCTCAATTTAACTCAAGCATGTCTTATTAAAAATGGAAAAAAGGGCCCATGCCACATTAAGGATTAGAAATTTGTATTTAAGCATGAAATGAGCCCTATGCTGCACGCTGTACAGACAGATAAATGTTTCGACCAACCCGGAGACATATTCGGTGGATTTGCATGAAACATAGGAAAATTCGGTTCAAATATGTACATTAATCCCCCATAACCTGTTTTACTGCTTCAGTGCTTTGATGAATAAATCAGGACATATGGGTAATTCTTCAACTAGCGCAGTTTTTCTGCACAATTTATTCTTGTCATACTTACTTGACACCAAAAGCAACAAACATAAATAATGACAGACAAGTAATTTGTTGTTTTTCTACACTTCCTTTGTCCCTCAGCCAGATTTTTGACATTCAACCTTACTTAATTTTGAGTTTAATACTGATCTAATATTAACTTCAAACACAAATCACACATAAATAAATGCCCATTGTAATGAAATGTATAGTGTGTTCTAAGATATAATAATAAAAAGAACAACTGTCCCTTGGTGTTAATGTCATTTCCACCACACTGCACAGAATGAAAATTCAGAAGGTACAATAAAAGCTTCTGTCAGACAATCAGCAAACAAACACTTATAACTCACCTATTACGCCAAATCATAATCCACAGATCAATAATATTCCAACAGAAACTGTCCAGCCGATCCAAATTTTGTGACAAATTTAGTCCAAACACATGACTTCATCCAAACATATCCACAAACTCATATTGATATTTCTCCACATACTGTCCATAATATCTCCAGTTTGCATTTAAATATTGCTGACAGCTTGATATCAGAATGATGGCTCAATCAATCAATTTTATTTAGAAAGCCCAATATCACAGATAACAATTTGCCTCAGAGGGCTTTACAGCATACGACATCCCTCTGTCCTTAGGACCCTCGCAGGGGTCGGCAACCTTTACAATTAAAAGAGCCTTGATTGGCCAAAATAACCGGAGCCACAAATTGTATATAAAATAAAGGTAACAGCCTATTAAGTATAAAATTGGCCCTTAGCGTTGGTGGTGAAAGCAAATGAATCTGTCCACATGTTAGTTCCTCCAAGACTTTTCCTTTTTTGGATTTGAAATGCATAGCTGGCCTCGCTACAGAGACTCCAGGCTCACCACAGCTCCTGAAGTTTGGCAAAATTTGGAGGAAAGGCACTAAGTCTTAAGTACTGTTCAAACAGGATTAGTTTTACATAGGAATGTGGACTAATGTCAGTTTACCACAGGATGTCTGTAATATAAATGTTCAACCTTCTTGACCTTTTTGATCGGTCTCCACAGTAGATCATTAGAAGAATGTCCCACTATCATGACTGCCGACAACACCGAATGCTTCAAGCGCCTCCATCATCGAACAAACGCGGAAAACTAGTCGTAAACGCCGGAAAATGGTTGTGAACAGGACGTGACGAAATATTTACATACATTTTTACAGAGGATAGCATTCGCACGGGATTAATATCACTCAAGGATTTTTCTCCGGACCGTTTTACAGAAGGTAAAAATCGCCGTAATTTTTACTGACATTATCAGTAATGATTACAGACACGGCGCATTCGGACGGGACTAAAATCCCTGAATTTAACCCAACTTCCACGTTAAACTAAACCCGTCCAAACAGAGCTTTAGACGTATGACGCACATTTTAGTTGATGAAAGTTACAACATTTTTTAACATAACACTGACAAATGAAAATCTCAATGTTGAAAAATAAACTCGTTTCCATATAATTTTATGTCAAAGCCACAGGAAGCGAATAGAGAGGGTCCATGTGCGGCTCTGCAGCCACAGGTTGGTTGTTTTAAGGGAATACAGCCTTTCTTATCAATTCAGATTTTCTGTAAGTATTTTTATATACAGTATGGTCCTAAATAAACATGTCTGTGTTTGTTGATTCATGTTTCACTCATAATCACTGTTTTACCCTGTGTTAGGAAAGTGCCTGGACAAAACCTCACAAAAACACGTAGAACCGTGATTTCTGTGATACTGCAATTTACTTTTAATTTGGGTAGGCAGGGCTTTATGGTATGCCCCGCTTGTGTTCTCCAAAAAGTGCCTTTTTCACACCAGTATTATCCATCATTGTGTGTGTTATTATAGAGTAATGAAAATGACAATGCCAGTGTTATATTATTGTACCAATAAGTCTCTCTAAATATGTGTTAGAGTCTCTAAAAGGGTCCAGACCAAAATGGGCCATAGCTGAAGAATGACCCATACGTGAGACAACATTCAATTAAATTTTCAAAGTGCTTCTCTACACAGAAAGCAGCGCTGACATTAACTGTGTGGAATCCAGTGTTTTTGTAGGTGAAATCAATCATTCAGCAGGATCTTGCTTTAACCTTTTAAATTTGTCCTGCAGTAATCCCCATGTGAATTTCTGCTTTCAACCAATTTCTGTCAGAGGACTGTTCCAGTGATAAATTTTCTCACAGTAGGAAGACGGAAAATGCTTTATCATAATAAACTCACTCATAAAATTTATGAAGAAAACAAAAACCTTTTGTCTATTCTAGCATTCTGCCAAATTCAGCATTCTGTTGTGTGCTCACGACCTGCTTTATGATTTATGCGTTGAATAACGCTCCCCATATATCCATCAACCAGCAGATGCAGATGGTGGCTACAGTAATCTGGAGGATAAGGAATAAAAAAAGGGGGGGGGAGGAAAAGAACTGTGAAGCTGCAAACATATGCAGACTCGTTATGTCCACAGTGGCCCTGATGCCTTTTAAGACCATCTGTTTTCCAACTTGTGTGCCCTTGTGAGCTAAAACCCATCTGTGATGTAAAGAAGGAAATGGCAAAAGTGTTGTCGGACACAGGTTCGGTGAACAAAACTGCGTCATTAGTTAGATAATAAAACAACTACTTCTCTCTATGTCCTTTAACGAGCTGGTGACCAGTCACAGTTGTGGTGGCATATTTATTATTTGCGGTTTTAACAGATCGCTCGCATCATAAGCAGCACAGCAGCAGTCTTGTAACCAGCTTGTTGACCGTTAACGCGCTGACGTGTAGACGAAATTGCCTGGAGGATTTGTGGCGAAGAGAGTTAACACACATACACCATCACTGTGTAATCGCTGCTGCTGGAGTTACTGATGACCACTGACAAGTTCCACTCAGCAATTATGTGTTGCACAGCTTCATTTCAATGTAAGTTGTTAAGACAGAGGACAGCGTTACTCATTCCACTTCTCTAAACCTCAAACTCCCATCATCCCCACATTTAACATCCACGACTCACATATGCAGCCACTTAATTACATGCTGCCACACGGCTTGCGTCTCAGGCTGATAAGTTATATGGACTTTGACACAGTATGTTATCAGTGTTGAGACTCGTCATGCTCATTTGTTTGAATTCTTTTAATTTGCGTATCAAGCAACATGCGAGTACAGTTCTGGGTACAAAGTGGCTCAGGGTGAAGTGAGGCTGCAGTAGCCTGGAGGTCAGATGGGCAAAACACAGTGATTCAGACAGCAAAAACAGCAGCTCAGAGAGTGGGGGAAAGGGCTGTAAACGTAATGAATGAAACAAACCACATGTGAAATAAAATAAACCTTTATAGTTGTACAACCAGAGTCACATGTGTTCCATTAGATACCTCTGATAACTGATTGAATTGAGACTTACAAGTATTTTGGTGTCTGTTGACAGTGTTCACATATGTGCATCATTTTCACAATAAACACATTTTGTGCATTTATTTAAGGTGACTTCATTAAATGATGATGAGTGGGAATGGACAGGGATTAGTGGTAAGATGTGCTATGTTTAGAATTTTTTTCATAACCAACAACAAAAGTGACCTGCGGCTGCTGCGGCAAGGACATTGCCTTTGTACATGGGATGCCTGCTCTACCCACTAATCCACTGGGCGCCCCCAAACAACAGAAATGTTAACCACCAGGTGGTAATACAAAGCAACCCTTAGAAATTAACAACAGTAGCAACCAAGATTACATGTATCCCTGATGTTAGCATATAGCTACATGTAGCAGGGAACATGCAGCCAGGGAGTGACTGTGTATAGTGACATTTTATCTCAGAAAAATAATTAATATAATCTTTTAAACACACAACCAGACATGTTCCAGCAGGAATGCGATCCAATATTGGGGAGAAATGAACAACATCCGCAACCAAGATTAAGTGGATCCCTGGCGTTAGCATGTAGCTACATGTAGCAGTGAACTTGCAGCTGGGATGTGACTCTGTATAGCAACACTCTCCAGTAGGAACACGATCCAAAATCATGGAGAAATTAACATCAGCAACCGAGTTTCCATGTTTCCCTGACGTTAGCATGTAGCTACATGTAGCAGTGTGCTGGCAGCTGAGGAATAATCGTGTAGCTGCACTCTCTCCTGTTAAAAATCATCAATAAAAGCTACTAAATACAACCAACCAGAGGGCTGCAAGATTATGGCCAAAATCATAATTATGATAATTTTGAACAATACCAAGATTACAGTTCTTCAAGATTCAAGATCATTCACTGTTTTAGGGACAAAATGTTTTAATCGTAATTTTTTTCCCATTCAAATAAACAGAGCACTGCTTTTACTTCCATGTTGTGCTGCAGTCCTGCTAATTTACAAATGTTAGCATCAAAATAAGGTTCCTCTTCACCCGAATGTAGTGCATCTTCCATGGATACGTAACACCGCGTATAATTGTTGTGCACGTCAGAGTTCTGTGACAGCGCTGTTATAACTGCCTGAGTTGATGCTGGAAAAGGACGGGAAATAATGGGACTCTGGCCCTCATGCATTCATTGTACTGTAGACTGAGTAGTTTCTTCAGTTGGTTTAACACTTAGTTGTGTTGCTTCATGGCGCAGACACAGATCTTGCACTCTTTGTATGTGATTTATTCTTCTTGTATGTCCACACAACAGATGATGATTTTCGTTTTGCCCGTCTGGAGTTTACACGTTCAGAAAAGTTTTTCACAGGTAGTCGCTTCAGAGTGCACGGGTAGCAACATGACAGCTCATCAAAAGTGGAGGCTGCTGTTAGTTTAGGAAACACTTGATTCGATATACAGCAGATTTTTCTGTGAGCAGAGCACACATTTACAGCTGATTGTGTTCATTTAATTGTGCGAAGCCAAAATCGTGATTAATATTCAGTTAATTGTGCAGCTCTAACTGAAGTTTACATGTTTCTCTGGTGTTAGCATGTAGCGGCATGTAGCAGTGTAGACAATGTATTGAAAACACTTGCAGCAGCGTGCCATTAGCAGATGACCATATAAAGAAATCCTTCATGATAGATTAAAGGAGAAAAAAACTGTTGGTAACAGGGTATTCAGAGCGGTCTGAAGCCTGAGGTTGTTGCTCACGGGGATTACTTTCACGTAAATTTACTTCATTATTTGAAACTTTGGTCACGTTTAATATGAACATTGTGTTGTGACAGAAAATAAGTAAAGCATAATAGGTCCTCTGTAATTTGTTTAAAAATTATGCATCACAGTGTCTGCATTTATTAGGGGTCAGTGTCAGAAGAGATTACTAAAATATATCTCTGTTTTGCTTATTAACAAATGTATTAATTTTCAAGAGCTCATACAAGGACTGAAGGAAATGGATTTTTTTTATACTCTATTGTATTTTTCTCTCATCGATGCAACTCCAAGTTTCTCCTCACTTCTCCTTCTGTGTCCTACAGTACTTGCTCTGCCTGCCAGCTGTCTAATAAAGACATTGTCAAAGGAAGGCGTGAACGTGGAGTCACTTAATGCACATTGATCAAACAGATTAAGGACAAGTGCCCACAATGATGTTCTTCCCCCGGTGCTGCATCTCATTACCTGCCCGTCCTTGATGGAACTCTGTGATATGGAGTTGGAGTCACTGTATTACATAATGCGCCACTAATTGCTGAAGTTATGCAATCCTTGTACCTCGCACTTGTGCCTTTGCAGACTTTGCAATAATTGGATGCTCTGTTTAGTTTCAATACCTGCTATTGTGCTGTTTGATTGTGTGTGAAGGTGTGTTATCTTTCTTCTTAGTTCTCTTTCATTCGTGTTGTTTTTGAGAGCATTTTGCACGATAACAAGTAAATACCCTTCTCTTACACATAGCCGTGGTTGTAGAGTTGTGGCACAAATGCTTCCTCTCTATTTATCAGCAGGGGACTTTACTATGCATGCGTAGCCCTTTTTGTTTGTGCCATCCCTGGTGCTTGCGAAATGGTTAGCATTTACAGAGAGCTGCACAGAGCCGTTTTCTATTGTTAGCTAATCAGCTTCACTGAGCAATTTGGTTAGAAGAGCTTTGCTTAAGGGCATCTCAGTGGTAATTGTTGAGGTAGATGAGTGATTCCTTGCCCTGATTTTCCAAGCCACTCTTGAAATATGAACCAAAGCCATCGCAGTCACATACGTTTTTCTAAACTCTAGCACCACTTCAGTTTCATTCAGAAAAAATGAACATTTTCCATCTTCTTCTTTTTTTTTTTTTGGTACTTTTGTTTGCTTTAATCTCACCCAGGCTATGTAGCTCGGCTATATATAGAAACTATATAATAACCAGTACACTGTAAATCAGCAGTCTCCAACAAGCCTGACCTGCTTTGATCTCATCACCTCCTCACTGTCAGCCCACAGACAGCCTGTCTTCATCAGAATGACAGCCATAATAACCATCTCTGGATGGCCTTGTCTCAGATGGCTTTAGATAACACGCTTGCATAACGCTTAACTGCCTGAATTTATACCCCGGCTGCGCCTGACCCTCACCCTGCTACCTCCAGGGTGCAGCTGAATGCAGCTGGTCTGTTCCTGTTGGTGGCACAGTTTTCATGAAGCCCAGCTCTAATCCTTGTATGTAATCTGGCAGTTCCAGCAGCAGCCAATCACAACCTGTTTGGACTCTGTAATATTGGAATGAAAATGCCTGACAGCAGAGCGCGAGCATGTGACACCAATAACGGGCCAGAGAAAATGTCTGCTGTTATAATGATGTCCCTCTGTACCCTGTGTGTGCTTATAGATGAGGGTACTGCAAACCTGTCATACTGAAGACCCCCGCATAGACGCACTGGACTATGAAGTTCCATATTAATGCCATATAATTAAGATTTTTTTTTTACGCTGACTGACAAAACTTGAGTACGCCAATACATTTTAAGAATAATAATAATAAGATGTATTTGTATAGCACTTATCTCAACAAGGTTACAAAGTGCTTCACAAAGTGCATAAAAATAAGGCAATTCAACATTTAGAGCAAAGAAATGTGTTCAGTGTGTTCAGAGGCAAAAATAGAACAAAAGGAAATAAAACAGAAAAGTTACAAGTCAGGCAGTAAAAAGGAAAACTGTCCTATGAAATCATGTTTTAAGCAATGATTTAAAAACTGGTAATGTGCTAGCCAGCCTAACCCCCTCAGGCAGAGAATACCAGAGCTTCAGAGCCTTGATGGCAAAAGCCCGGTCACCTCTAGTTATCATCCTCAATCTAGGGGCGACTAACAAGGGTAGGCTTGAGGTTTTCAGGTCATGACTTGGGGCAAAGGTAGTCAGAAGCTCAGCTATATAACTGGGGGCTAAACCATGTTGTAAGATCGTCTTGAGCACAATCCTGGAATCCTAAGAAGCTCCCAACATATGATATGTGGCTGTAAGAATTAAGAAATGTTTTTTATTTAGAGAAAATTAGATTGTGTCACACAGAGAGGAGCTCCTTCAGAGAATCTGGCAATTGATCGTTAGTCTGATTGAAAATTAAAGTGAATGGTCGATGGTCTAACAGGTCAACTGTGTCATAAGCCAATATCCAATATGATGTAACTGTTTGTAGAATTCAGATTTCTTCAAAAATAAAATGCATAAAAACTGTTGTATGTCAGTATCTAGTCAATGGTACACAAACGATCAGCAGATCTAATTGTCTAGGATTAGTCCCACCTCATGAACCCAATATCGCTACTAAAATTTTCTTTGACATTTCTTGAGAGGCTGTAGCTTCATCTGGCTCCGTCAACTAGATGTGTTCTGACAGATATACCTTCCTGTGTGTGCTTCCCACTCAAACGCTGCAGGAAGTGGTTGTGAGCTGCACTTTACCTGGAGGTTATCATCCACACGATGAAGAGATTTATGCCTTATTACAGGTGTTTTCAGTTAGTTTCAGTTTTTCACAAGCAACAACCTCACGGGCTGAGAATGAAACCAAAAAACTGCAGTTCTTTGAATAGCCACTAGAGACTGGCTCCACAAGATAATCAACCCCCATTGAAATACCTGACTTAACAGCAGAAATGATAATAAAATAATATATTAAATAATCATTGATGTGAATAGGTGCCACATGCAAATAAAAAAAGAGGTTAAAACAAAAGATGCAAAGGAACGGGGATGAATAAATCATGCCAACATGATAGCATTAAATGATAACATTGATCTACAGGATATTAAATATTTGAAAGAGGAAGCAGAAGAAGATATACTTTATTTAAATTCATTTTTTTCATCCTGTTGTCATACACACACATGCACAAACAGGATGAGCCTGGTATCACTCTGAAGTCGTCGAAATCCGGCATGATACACAGCCAGTTGCTGTTATAGTTTAACGGTGCTTGGCAGCGTCAGGGGGAAACGTGGCGGGACAACTAGAAAGTTAAAGCCGCTATAAGGAACTTTTAACTGGATATGCAAAAGTCTCTCGTTTCTGCTGATGTCTGTGCATGACCTACAACAGCAAATGAGACCATCGGTGTGAAGATAAGCTTTTTCTATATAGTGTATATCCATACCTTTAGGAAACTGACTCCGGGTCCGCCACAGGTCGCTTCCAGGACGAAACGATTTACGGCACTCAGACGGCACACGTCATCTTACCTAGCTGCTTACACACAGAGAAAATCCAATCCTCGGGAAGTCAGGAGATGCAAAATGCAAAGTTTTCTCGTCTTGTTGTTTCATTCATCCCCAAAACAAACACATGCGCGAGCCGGGTAAGCGTCTTTACAACAAAACGCGCTAGAGCTCATGGGACATGTATACTTCATTCGGGCAAAACACTACTGCTTTTGTCCACAGGGTCGCCAAAATCAACTCAAAATGAAAGTTCCTTGTAGGGGCTTTAAGGTGGCGAAAGTCTGATGGGTGGGCGAGAGGATTAGTGGATGGTTCCAACAAACACGACTTTGACCTGAGAAAGCAGTGTTTGTGTCCTGTAAGATTCTAAACTGTTATTTTTCCTAAACCTAACTATGTGCTTTTGTAGTTGAAGGAAAACAAACGTAAATTTGTGGTGTTGTATCAACATAGTGTGTTTATTTTGAAAGAGACTGTATGTAAACGCTAAATTTCCTGTGAAACAGAACCCAGGGTGCCTCGCATGTCGTATGTGGACGTGGAAAGTCCATGACCAAGCACAAGCTCAATATGTGACGAGGTCAGAGTGACAGTGTGTTGACAGGACCTGTGCGTGCATTAAATGGAGAGATGCCAGAGTGAGGAGGCTGTTTGTGGACAGGCACCCCGAGCAGTTGGGGGTTTGGTGCCTTGCTCAGGGGTACTTTAGCAGTGCCCAGGAGGTGAATTGGCACCTCTGCTTCTACAAGTCCATGCACCGTAATTGGTCTGGACAGGGACTTGAGCTGGCAACCCTCAGGTTCCCAACCCAAGTCACTATGGGCTGAGCTACTGCCGGCCTGAAAACAGAATGCCTGAGAGCCTTACTGCGTCATATTGCATAATATTTCGATCCTTTGAATTGTCACCTGCTGCGTTAATGTTGTGTTTCCCTCTCTTAATACATAAAGACATTTCCACCATAAATTGGTGCATTAAAAATCACTGCAATGTATTTGATGTTACAAAGAAAAGTCATTTTGAGGACTCAATAACAGCCACAGATTTGCATTATGTTTCACACAAAGTAATAAAAGAGATGATCATAACATGGCCATGAACCATCTTGCCGAGTTTATTAATAAATCTCCCAGAACCACACTGAATGTGTTAAAGCCTGTTGAATTCCTGTCAAGTTTTAACCAGTTTTTTTTGCTCAGGTGTTGCTGAACTCACTTTTCCTGCACACTCAGCATCTGTCTAAATTGTCATGGCATTGCATGATGAGCAAATCTGAGCATCAAAGGTACTGTACATGTTTGCACCATCGGTTAGCTACCAGCCTGAATTAGCTGCAGTCCCCCACTGGGAGTAGTGACAGACAGAGGGAGGAGAGGAGCCTGTCATTTGAAGCATGAAATCCCTTTAACCAAGTCCTCTGTCACTCAGCAGCCAGTGGGGGGGCGCAGCATGCAGAGCTGTAAACGCACAGGTTAAGAGGCAGGGCCACCACTGCTGCTGGATCTGCTTACTGAATGAAGATCAACATTACACAGCACATCCGCAGACACAGCCATCACTTCTGGACCTCCTCAGTCAGCAGGCATGCCATATCAACACCTCAGCGTTCCCCCTAGTTACACTTGGCAGCTCTAAGCGCTGCAGACTAATAAAGTTAATACACGATGCACTCTTATCCTGCTGCATCGTATTTTGTTCCGTTTATTACACCTTTTTTTTTTTTCTTTTAGCTACAACACTTTGCAACACTTTCTTCTGTATTGTCCCCAGTATATAATGCTTTGTGCTCCATAAAAACAATGACAGCGAATTTCATCTCTTACCTCACTGGGGCATGGTGTGTTATTGTTGTACCTTAGCACTCCCTTACCTCACATACTGCACGTCTCCCAGTGTGCATTGCTGTTGTCTGCCTGTTTGTTACAGTAGCTCAAAGGCTCAGAGAGATAACATGTGCCTCTGAATGTAATGGAACGGAAAGACCTCGCGCTTCGCCACATAATGTCAATCATCTTTTTATTTATTTTCTAAATATTTTGTGTTTTCTTTGCTCATGTTTTATTCTCCCGTCTATAAATTCATCGAGACATTGGACACATTTTGTTTACAGGATGAGCACCAGATGCATCATTTGGTTTTAAACAAGGTCCTCACAAGGCTTTGCAATTCACAAACTAGTCTGTGAAGAAAAAAACATCAGAAATGAAAGACATTAAAGCTGGCGTAAGCAGTTTCATTTTGGCGTCAATGGGCAAAAATCCCATAATAAACTTTGAGCATATTGTAATTCAAGTGGTCTAAGAGAAAACTAGACTTCTGCACCTCCTCTTGGCTCTGTTTTCAGGCTTTAGATAATCTAGGACGTGACAGGAGACTCTGGCAAATCACTTGTCATTTCAACAAGAGGGTGTTCCTATTGGCTGTTCTACAAATGCTCATGCTCATGCACGTCCCTTTAGTGAAATCCTGATTTAATGGCAGAGAATCTTACAGAGAAAGTTACTATTCCAGCATTGGCAACAACTGCCTTCACTGCAAAGCAACCCAAAAAAAGTTTCCACCGAGCAGTACTGTACAGTTCAGTTTGACTATTACTTTAGTTTTTGTATGACATACACTTTTAGTAATGAGTGGATCTTCAATCGTCTTTACATGAATTTCAACGAGTTTCTGTGAACTGCATACATTTAATCCTCACCTGGAGAAAAAAAAAAGTGTCGTGAAGCGTAGTTCCTGTGAGCTCCAGTAATGAGGAAATACAGTGAGTGCTGGACGGAGCAGTGAGTGACGACGAGAGTACTGTTTGCAGTATGGAAACGCCAGGGTCTAGGTACCATGTCTGAGGGGTTACATTTGGTTCCAAAGGTACCATACCGAAAGGGTTGGGTGGAAACGGGGCTTAAAAGACAGTTTGACAAAAAATGAAATAAAATGCTTGTCACTGGCAAAGCGTTTCAGAGATAGAGCGAAAATGTTGCTAGTCATTCAGCCCTCTGCGGTGCCAGTGGCTCAGGATTGTGGCGTCAAGTTCATGTTTGTGTAGCTAACATTAGCTACAGACAAATCTAGCTACAAGCAAACCCCAACTCCAAGGGACTAGACAGCCCCAACTCCTTATCAGATCAGCAAACTTTCTGTTGCTGCTGTTACACAGGTTAGACCTGGTGCATTCTCAGAACCCATTGTCTGTATTTGGCGTCTGACTTCCGGCAGACGGCGATACAGCCTCTGGGGGAAGACCCCTGATGTTTTTGGCAGTCCGGTTTGACTTGGGTGGAGCAGGCGAATTTCCGTTTATATATAAGTAAATATGCTGAACCATTGTGATGGATTCAGAGTTTGACCTGGCAACAACTGCAGCTGGCTCAAACGTGATTAGTCAATATCACGTGGACCACAAACAGCCTAGCACCGGAAACCAGGGCTCTTCCACTCTTCTTCCGGAGGCAAGATCTCCAGGGTTTGCCTACAGACTCTAGACCTGGTGCTGCTGCTGGCCACCAGCCCGCTTTGACACCTGGCGCTGTGGGGGTTTGTGCTGGCCATATTTGAACTGCAACAGCCGCCAATCTCATGTCCCTCTCCAGAGCTGCTGCTAACCCTCCTCACTGGGAAGCAGTGCACAGCAGCGGGAGTGCGGTGAAGGGACCGTGGGGTGGCTAATGTTAGCTTGCTCGCTAATTCTTGTCTCATTTATGGTCTGATAAACATACAGGAAGAGGGCGCGGCAACTGTACAATGAAATCCGATTAAATAAATCCACGTAAGGGAAACTCTGGGTGACTGTACGAAGCACGTGCATACGCCCCGGTCGTCTGGTGGGAGGGGTACAAACTAACTTGATTTCAAGTATGAACAAAAGGTCTTGCACGTCCCTTCCTACTCCGAGAAGTGATGCCTGGATTCTGTATTAATTTTGTTCATGCATACAGCAATTATACCAATTTTGCAAGTAAGACAATGTCTCCCAATGCTGCTGCCCTGTTTCAAAAAGACACTTTGTAAGATAATAATATTAGGCAAATTAGCAAGGATATGAAGGAAAGTGCCAAGCCGGTTCATGACAATGCTCTGATCATCTCTTTTGTTGCTGCTTGTCTAAGTCTTTAAATGAGCCACTGAATGGGAATAAATCTCATTAGGATATTATTTGAGAGCCATGCTGCTGTTCATCTTATGGAAGTGTTAGACTTGTAGATTCAGATCACAAAGAAATGCTAGTAAAATATGAATGAACGTGTCTTTAAAACCCATTATCATCTACTCAGAGGACACCACGTGGAGAACATAGTTATTACTCAGCCCTATCTTAGCATAACATTAACTCCATGAGGTCCTCCATATCTTTGTACATGGAGATTAGAATATCTTTAGAAATGCCATACATTTCACATTTCATCTCTCCTCCTAACCAGCTTGAACAATACTATAAAAAGACTTGCTCTAGTGATTCTGTGACTGCTGCCTGAAATTATGAAGCAGGATTCAGGTTGAATCGCTCACAGTTGGCCTGCAGTGTGTTTGCTGAATTTCCTCCAGTGGCTGCTGATGCAGCTGCAGCCTATAAATAGGCCCAGCCCAGACAGGCAGAGGGAGGAGGGCTTTGGTTAACCCCTAAGACCCAGTCCTAATCTGACCCCAATAATAGGCAGCATCATTAGAGAGTCAGCTCAGCTGGCTGGCCAGCGAGGATACAGGGCCCCCTCCGTCTGGAGGGATCTTGGCATTATCACGTCTCAGGAGATGCACAGGGACCCTGTTTTGAGCACCTTCAAACTCACCCCATTGTCAGCTACCTGTCGTGGACTCCTCTTTTGCCTGCTGGCTATTCCTTCAGCCAGTACCCACTATCTGCCACAATGCAGACAAGGGAGGGGTAGCTCGCTCTCTACCACCCAAGCCTGTCTTTTCATATCTCCAGATGGCCGAGTGTTGGAGAGGTTTGGTGCCTCTGTGCCTCATATGCATTGCATGGCCTGGATTCAACAAAGCAGTTGTAGCTTTGCTTCCCCAACGGTGCTTTCCTGCAATCAAAGAGTATTCATCTCCCTCTTGCCCTCCCTCTTGTACAGCCGTTTTGGCACAGTTTGGCTCTCTTTTTCCCTTCCCCATCTCTCCCTTTTCTATTCCATCCATAGTCAGTCATTTATGCCACAAACAAGTCCTCTTGTGGGGTTAGGGAGACATCCACTGATGTGCAGATTCTTTCAGATTTATTACACTGGGGTTTACGGGTCAGTCTTAATTAAGAGGTGAAATCATTAAGGAGGGATAGATAAAGAGAGGGTGCCACAGAGATGACCTGTCTGAGGTAGAAATCTCCTCTCTGCTCCTTATGGCTTCCAGACAACCTGAAATCTGACACCTACATTATCCAGCAGGTTTTTCAGGGATAGGATGGAAGCAATTGTAATGCTTGTTGGATTAGATGGACTGTGAAAGAGAAGACGGCTAGAAAATGTCTCCAACTCACCTCAGTACTTCAGGGCCAGCAGAGCATTTCTGCATCTGCTTATGAAGCTTTGTAACTCCAGAGTCAACTGCAATGTGTTTGGATAGAGAGGAAGTGAGCTTCATAGAGAGGATTTGCAAACCGTTGTGTAAAGTAGATGCATTTGTTCGTCTGTGCAAATAAGCATAGTGATGCCCTTTTTTCCCTCACGCCATAAAAGCAAGAGTTCTCTGTGACTGTCAGTTGCTTAGATGGGAAATAAACGTCTTTCAAATACTGATAATGAATGTCACATGTCTTCATTTGATCGGAAATAATAATTAAAGTTACATTAACCTAAATATCTAATCCTTGAAGAAATAACACACACACTCTTGTATCTTTCCCAGTTCTTCTTCATTGCTGTGGTGTTTTTCCACAGCACTTCTAGGAGATCACTTGGCAATTAGACACTTTGATGTCTTTTTCTTCTGGATTGTGGTAATGATGTTTGAGTTTCTGTCTGTAGACTGCTTTGTCTTTTTCAGCTCTGCTAGCTAAGCTTATTGCTGCTCGCATCAACTACCCAGCTGTATTTCCAACACTGGAAAAGCACTTACTATGAATATAGGGATCTTTCCTGGAAATTAGCAGTGTGGGGCAAATGTATATTACATATGACTCGTTACCTTCATTTGAAAGTAATAAGGTACTTTACAATGCTCCTCTTTGTGTAGAGTAATAAGTTACTGGATGAGGGTCATGTTGCTTCACAGCAGGTAATCAAAGCACAGAAGCTCCACTTTATTACAGTTTGTTTTGAATCCAGTGCCGCACAGGTCTGACCCATTCATACATTTGCATACAGTGGTCACCACTTTGTATTGAAATCCACTGCTTATATTAATAATAGTGTGATGACACAGAATAATTAAATAGCCTTGAACACAGCGAGGGTCAGGCGGAGGATCAACGTCTGATAATTATGAGATATGGATAAATATTTGTGGGTCTATGATATGAAACACAATAAACAAATGATAAGGTCAGCAACACAAACAGAATGCGTATGAGTCAGTCACTGTGACGAGTGCAAAGTAATACACAGGAGCCGGAAGACCCACCTGCTGGTTCCGGGTGTGCCGGTCAGCTACAACAGCACCGGAGAGTTATGCATAAGAACAGGACTGTGTGCCGATGTTGCTCTGCAGTTGTAGGGGATGCGAATGGCTACACATCTGGCATATTCTAACATTACCCAGGCCAGATGTGCTGATCACTGGACGAAAAAAAAAAAACAGAGGCCGGCTCCTTATCCTTGCTGATATCAGGCAGCCTTGGGACACAAAAGCAGAATGGGATGGGGGAGAGCTAGCTGGGAAGCTAGCCTCCGGTCATGCTGCGGCTATTCAGGTTAAAGTGGGAAGAAGCAGCGGGTCTGTGGGGCAGCTGAGTGAAGTGGAGCCTGAGGAGGAAGCACCGGTTAGCCTCGGCTTCACTACGTGCAGATTCACTCGCTACAGGAGCAACGAATTAAAACCTGAACAGCCAATCAGAGTGATCTCTCACCGGCAAGCTCTGCCGGCAATTCAACATGCTCAATCAACCGAAAAGCCGCCGACGCCAAAGTGCAGACGGTGTGGGACAAACCACAAGAACTAGGGCGACAAACGCTCACCGACGGCCCGACTTTGACTGAAGGCCAACCGTCGGCTTGGTGTGTCAGGGCCTTCACACGTTGTGTTTTTCAAAAAAAAAAAAGTGTGTCTTATCAGGGCGCCCTCAGAAATTTTTCATACTAGGGATGACCAGATGGGGCCATAACCTCTGGGTGGCAAACCAAAATCAAAAGCCATAACTGAATATGGGCAAGCTGAAAACTATATCAATGTGGAGAGTTAAGGGATCACTTAATGACATATTTTGATTTCTTATTTTGCAGTTAAAAATACTAATTATCTGATGTGCTTGGGGTAGTACAGTCAACTTTCTTAGTTACACAACCATCCTGTCTTTTCATAGTTCCTTAAATTGGGTTGTTATCCTTTTGTTTGCTAAGATCAATATTCAGCTTTAATTTGAACGAATACAGTGATTGTGAGGAACAAAACATTTACTCTGAACAAGTTTCTCAAGTTAGGTGGGAGTCAAAGGTACCCATCGACCAGATTTTGACTCAGATATCTTGAGGTGAGAGCTTAAGAGACCCCTTTGAAAATGGCAAGGCCAGTAGTTCCCTCGCCAAAATCTAGCCTAATACAGACTGTTATTTTCCTTCCTTCCTGACAAGCTGTGCCAGAATGACTGGTACCAATGGATGCCTTAGGTTGTCTAGTTTCATATGATAGCACCACCTTTGCTTGAAAAATGAGCACGCCACAGCCTCTTAAAGACAGTACAATCGGCCTTCAATTGTTTTTGCCGGAAGGGGGGCAGCTATCGTGTCAGGGGGCCCCTATGGCCCCCTCCTTTGGGGTGCCACTGTGTGTAAGGTGTCTGCTACGATGATGGAAAAGCTGCCATAGTGAGCTGCCAAGGTTACTGGAATTTAGTCAAGCTTAGCTCACAAACACATAGAGCAGGTTAGTCATATGAAAGGTCTGTGTCATCTTAGACCTGACCAACATCCATATGAGAATTTTGAACAACTACCTTGAGGCCATTGTGTTTGGGCCAACTCAGAGATGTAGCTCCAACAGAGGTGATGCAGTTGTAGTACAAATCTCAGGGGATCCAGTGCTGGTGCTTTTCTAAAACCCATGAGCAGACTAAATATTACTGTTACCTGCTAACAAGCTGAAATGTTGTCAACCCCAAATTGATGAAATGTGTCAGAGCCTTGTGTAAAGTCGCACAGTCAGTTGTTCACAGCTACTGTTGCCTGAGGGCTGAACACTTCAGTGGCTGCTTTAGGTCAGCTGAAAGGCTGCCATTGATTTGCAGAGTGTGCACATACACATACAACCAGTGTTGGGCAAGTTACTCTTAAAATGTAATATTGTTTATGTCACTAGTTATTTTCATTTGAAAGTAATAAGACACCTCCAGTGTTACTGTCAGTGTAGAGTAGTGTGTTACCAGTAACAGCAGAGGAACAGCTAGAGATGGAAGACGGTCATGTTGTTTCAGGCAGTCTCAGCAAACAAAGCTCAAGTGTGTTGCAGTTCATTACAACTGAACAGTGAGTCAGAACAACCCCGCCCACATGAAAGAGTACTGTTTAAAGTGGAAACGCTAAGTGGTCCTAGGGTCTAGGTACCATGTCTGAAGGGTTACTTTTGGTTCCAGAGGTACTATACCGAAACTGTTTTGTGGATTCAGGGCTTATAAGACCAGGACAGTGTGTTGGTGCTGCTCCGCCATTGTCGGGTCTATGGATTGAAACATATCCAACATGCTAACATACACACTCGACAGCATCACCCAGATGTGCCGATCACCAGCGTTCTATTATATAGAACTATTCATGATAACTGTATGGGGGTGGATTATTATACAACTTGCCTCATAGAAATTTTAGTAAAGTTATGCATAATTAAGGTCGTGGCCACTTTGAGTGACAGGCTGTCTTTGAGGCGTCATGATAGTTTATGAGTCAGATCCACCCCTCTTGTCAAAATATGGTCATTTCTGACTCCAAAAGTCCAAGATGGCAAAGGCCAAAATGTTACTTCAGGCTTCAAAATGGCAGTAAAAAAAAAAAAAAGGCACAAATCAGTAGATGACGTCACAGTAGCTATGTCCATTATCCATTAAAGTTTATGGACAAGACACGAAAACAAGATTCTTTTCTTCTTATTCTTTTTCTGGTGTCGCGCTGGTGGAAGTGGTGCTATGTGGAAGAATGAAAAATAAAAAATAAACATGTCATTTCAGGTGGTAATGCATTATTTGACATGTAATACTTGTACTCGCACTCATTCTCGTCATCCTCCGCTTACCCTGGTCCATGTCGTGGGGGCAGCAGCCTCAGCAAAGAAGCCCAGACAGTCCTCTCCCCAGCCACTTCCGTCAGCTCTTCCGAGGGAACCCCGAGGTGTTCCCAGGCCAGCCGGGCGATGTAATCCCTCCAGCGTGTCCTGGGGCGGCCCCGAGGTCTCCTCCCGGTTGGACACGCCCGAAACACCTCCCAAGGGAGGCGTCTGGAAGGCATCCTTACTAGATGCCCGAACCACCTCAACTGGCTCCTCTCGATGTGGAGGAGCAGCGACTCTACTCCGGGTTCCTCCCGGATGTCCGAGCTCCTCACCCTATCTCTAAGGCTGAGCCCGGCCACCCTGCGGAGGAAACCCATTTCGGCCATTTGTACTCGCGATCTCGTTCTTTCGGTCACTACCCAGAGCTCGTGACCATAGGTGAGGGTTTGGAACATCGATCGACCGGTAAATCGAGAGCTTCGCTTTCTGGCTAAGCTCCCTCTTCACCATGACGGACCGGTTAAGCGCCTGCATCACTGCTGGTGCCGTCCCAATGCGCCTGTCCTGAGATACTTAAACTCCCCCCGACCTGGAGTGGGCAATCCACCCTTTTCCGGCTGAGGACCATGGCCTCAGACTTGGAGGTGCTGATTCTCATCCCAGCCGCTTCACGCTCGAGAGCTGGAGGTCACTGTCCGATGGGGCTAAGAGGACCACGTCATCTGCAAAAAGCAGGGACGAGATCTTCCCGTCACCGAACCTGACGCACTCCACCACTCGGCTGCGCCTAGAAATTCTGTCCATGGAAGTTATGCACATGACATGTAATGATCTTATCAAAATCCTTTTAACAATGTGGTATATCACTTTGACATGGCAAAAAATATTGTTAAGTGTTAGTTTTATAACAAGTTATCCACAACAATGCATGCAACATGTAGTGCTGGCTGTTCTGTTGCAGACACACAGTTCATGTAATGCTTCTGCAGTGATTAATGTGCATGATTTCAAGAGTATCCTATTCAGATCTGTGTTTTGTAGTTATTACAGCTCCCCAAAACCCTGGTATGCTAATTCCAAATGTGAAAATTAAAATTTCAACAGCAGCTTACATCTTCATGATGCATAAACCTAAAACTAAATTTGACTTGAAGCTGCTGTGCTTCTGAAAGATTGGGTTGCTCCAAACAAGCAAGAAAATAATGAGCATCAATAAACAATTATTTGACTTATTGTCTGACTTTTGTTGTTTATACTTAGTGGTAGCAAATTATTCTGACAGGGAAAAAAATGGGGGATGCGTTTTTGAAGATTGGAAATAGAAATGAGAAAAATCCTTCTCTAAAATGGAAATGTCTTTGATTTAGTCTCACAGGTGCTTGGCCAAGCACTGCTCCTGTGTGAAATTGAGGAAGATAGAAGCAAGTAACTGGAAATGAACCATTCCAGTTTCATTGACAGTTTTGCTGCGTAATTTGTCTTTATGAATGCTTGCCCCACACTGTGCTAATCTGCAATGTATATTACTTTACGTGTCCGTGACATCTCATTATTAATCCAGTAAAAATGTGCTGCCTCTCAGCTTTCTGTATAGGTGTCATACATCAAGAAAGTTAAGGGCAGTATTCTTTTAAAGCTCTGTCGAGACCGTTGTCACATAAGGTGTTGTAGAGCCATGTCAGACAGAAATGTCTCTTGACTCCCCGTGGTGGTGTTTCTAAAAGGTCCATTACTGTAACTACAGTGGTGGCACAAGTCTGGGTGGTTGGAAAGCACAATTTTCAAACATGGCTTTGCTTTTAGAGGCTGACCCTTTCCTGTTGCCTCTCCCCTGTTCTGCAGCTCAAAAACGAAGCTGTATCACAGCCGGGTGTCTACATCGAGCAATGATGTGAACTGTGTGTGTGAACTGATATTAAAAATGAACAGATGGCAACAATACTCCCAGGTCCTCAACAAGGGTGCCAAAACCTTTCTTAGCCAAATGGTGTCACAAAAGTATAAAATCATATGCTCAAGTGGAGGAATGCTTTAGCAAAAGCATTTTGACCTTTTGGTATTCTAAATCTGTTAAAAAAAAAAAAACCTCAATAGCCTCTTTCTTATTGGTTACAGGTGATTTGTTCCCACGCTCTTGCTTTTGGTTGTTTCAGCATTGTCAACTCCCTGTGCAGTACCACTTAGCAAACTAAGCCCCAGGCAGTGTGCTTTCTCCAGAGGCAAGAGGTTATATGAGTTACCCCACACTCACAGGGAACAATTGTTTGCTTATATAAACACAATTTGGCTTTGTCTCTTCATGAGGCGACGTGTAATTTATACATTATACGGACTAATCATGAAATGCTTTGACGTTGTTTACCTCACTGAAGGGATTGGATTGGATCAGAACGATAGCATCTTCACTGGCAAGCGGAGGAAGGATCCCTGGCCCACCAACAATTTCCTTCTTCAAAGCAGCATTAGTGGCTCCATTAAAATCCTGTCACCCTTTTTCCTTTATGGCTGTCTGTGGCTTCTGAGGAGAGGAGAAATCACAGTCATTCAAATGCTAAGTGACTTTAACACTCCTGTGAATATTAGAAAGGAAAGAACTACTCCATCATCTGCCATGCACACAAAAAAAAAAAGATGAGACCAGTGTTTTGAATATCCTATCCCCCTACCTCTGCAGTATCTCGTCACAAGCCATTACCTCTGCAGAAAGCAGACTGCTTGACACATGCATAACACCGTACTGTGTCAGTCTTCATTAAGACTTAACCATGTGCACGAACACATACCGTCAGACGCCTCAGAGACTGTCTCGCTGATGTTATCATGTCAGCAGCTTTTCAGTCCCTTGCTTTTAGACATTATAAGGGATGAGCTTATCATGGCTGCAAATGAATCAATGAGGTAATTGCAGACAGGAGTGCTATCTACACTCCAGGCCATGGGACAACAGTTTATGCGTAGGAGGAGCTCACGGGGCTCAAAGGGTAGGCCCTGTCCCATCCATCATTAGAGGAATCATCTTATTAATGCTCTCTCTTTTTTGCTTCACAGGTCACAGATGGAGGAACCATCAAGCAGAAAATCTTCACCTACGATGCTATGTTTAATACCAATTACTCTCACATGGAGGACTACCGCAGGCGTGAAGACCTCGTGTACCAATCAACCGTCCGGTGAGCCTCAAAATCAATTGACTTTAAAACAAGACTACTGACTTCCTTTAAGGAATACTTACCCAAATAACCAGCTGTGTATAAATAACTCACCCTTGTGAAAAAACATTGTTTTCCTCCTATGCATCCACGGTGAACAAAGAAACAGGGGGAAATTCTTGATGAATTGAAGTCATTGGGGTCCACGTGTGGTGCCATGCCATTGTTCCAACGGCCAGATTCCAAAGTCCTATTAGTCTGAAAACTGTCCCATTGGAACGATAGCCCAATTCTTTGACAGCCTATTATCCCAAAACCAAACGCCCATTGCTCCAAAGTCCTCTTTCTCATAAATGTTCACTCCCTGCAGCATGTGAGCTACCGATCCCAAATATTTTTACAAATCCTTCACTGCCTCTCTCAGCTGCATTTAAGCCACAGATCCTTGGTGTATTCACCGATCCTTCGTGGCATTTCCCAGTGGTGTCTGAGCTGCTGGTCCCGGGTGTTTTTACTACCCTTTGGGGGTGTTTCTGAGCTGTGTTTAAGCCACTGATCCTGGGTATTTTTACAGACCCTACACAGCGTTTCCAACAGCATTTGAGTCACTGAACCCAGGTTTTTTCTACTGACCCATCCCTTCTTTTTCTGTGGCTTTTGTGCCACCAAACATGAGCGTTTAGCCAAAACATGATTGTCTTCTAACCATAACCCAGTGGTTTTTGTGTCCAAACCGAAACTCACATTCACCATTGCATTGTTAAGAAATGTAAAGTTTCAACGTATCCACTACAAATGAATGTACAGATGTAATGGATCCATGATTTACAGAAACGTAGGCTACAATGCAAACATTTCTTCTAGTGATTCGGTTGTCTGACTGCAGGGAGTGTGTTTTTTTGGAGAAACTGGACCTCAGAGTAGCGGACATTTGTTTCTGGGATAACAAGCTCTTGGAGATTATCCGAGAGAATATCCAGTTGTATGCCAGTGCTTCCCAAACAAGTAGCCATTTCCGTTGGTAAACTGAACTGGAAGTGAAACTCAATCATGCTATCTTTAAAGCCACACTCCATCGACAAAAACAGTCATTTTACCTTGCTGAACATGGGAGCTGCTGGTCTACCGCCAACTACACACGTAACACACGTCAACGGTCATTTGTGGGGTGAAGCATTCCTTTAACTCTGTTCGTGATGTGTTACCTGCTTTTGCTCCATTTATTTTGCCGAATTAGTAAATTGCAAACTTGCTGTGTAATCAAACGACCTCTTGATGCCGTGTAAGGTAAATACACCGAGATGACCTTCTGCTCCGTGCTCCACCACTTTATTCCCAGCCATCTGCCGCTGGTCAGACCAGGCCAGACAGGAGTGACTGGGCAAAGGGGTCAGTGCATTATTACATGAGGACAGGAGGCATCGGCGAACTCTAATCAGCAGCTTTGCACAGGATAAAGAGTTCAGTGTTAAAGATTTAGCCAACATCTGGCCGGGCTGGTCCTTATTCCAGCCACAGTGGTGCATATATCCCAGGTAGCACAGCCCTGCTCAGGCACATAATCACTGAGGTGAACATGCAGCGGCTTGCCTCACCCATCTTTCAAGTCTCTACGATCCATACACAGCCCCACTGTGTATGCATTAACAGGTTTTACTGAGCGAGAGCAAGAGACGGAGAAAGAGAGTGCAGTAGGACGAGGAGTCATCTGGCTGTGGTTGGCTTGATTACACGTTTAAGGCGTCCTGGGGACTGTCTTCTTTTACCCGGGGCCTCAACAATACGGCTGGCAGCTGTCTGCCCATCTCCTCATTTCTTGCTCCCTCTGCTCTGGCTCTCCTCCCACTGCAGACATCCCTGTCTGAATGTTTAGCAACACAAAGGAAGTGCTGGCCATACATTGCACCCTACGACTTCATTTAAAGCTGGAACGTTTCGCTCTTTGCATCCTTTTGTAGCAATCCTTCTTTCCTTGTTCCCTTTCATCCCTTCTTTGTTCTGCTGCTTTTCTTGGATTCCGCTCATGTACATTCCTACCTCGCTGTTTTGTTTTGTTTTTTCCTCTCCTCCTTTTTTCCCTCTTTTTTTCCCATGTGTGGTGTGGCTGCCCAGCTGAGGATGATTTATCTGGACAATCCTACTATCCCTTTGGGAGAGTAGGCATCATCACAATGGAATGGCGCACACACTTACATGCACACGGACATGGAAACATGAATGCACACGCAAACAGAAAACATAACCTATCACACTCGGACACACACACACACACACATACATACAAACATACATACAGGAAGTGAGACAAAGTCTAATACACAGAAGGGAAAGGCGGATTTCAAATGAATCCGCATCAGAAACAGTTGGATGCCGCCTGCGCTGACCTGTATCCGGATCTGTATCAGAATGCTTAGCCTGTGTTAGACAGCCAGAGAGAATTGTGGACTCCTGCCACAGTCACACCATTCTTCCAGTCAAGAAGAAAAAAATTCCCTCTTACTGGTCACGGTCCCACTTTCATGGTGTAACACAGAGGCTCAAGACTACTAAGAAATGCAAAAAGCTGAATTTTTGCTCGCTATAATCTCCCATTTCCACCTGAGAATGGTAAATCTTCTGTACAAAGCCGTAGCAGTCTGACAAATCCACTTGTACGACCAAAAAATGAATGCCTCAATATTCTGTATCTTTTATAAACTCTGAGTATTTTGTGGAAAACTATATTTTTAGCTTTTCCCTTTTCTCCTTTTGTAGAATACTCTTTCCTCACAGCAACGTGTGATTATTGTGCCATAATAGACTAACAGCGATAGAGATTATCCCCCCCCCCCCCCCCCCACATGCAATTATTAGATCGTTCCAGAAGTGACACTGATATTGACTTCATCTAAGATTGCCTGGTATTGTGTGTCTTTGACAGCTTTTCGTCACAATCTTTCAAAGACTGGAAGCAGCTGTAACTTTCTCTGTATTTAAGTGCCAATGCATAGATTAGTCCTTGTAAGGCTAATGACAGATCTTGCATGTGGCTGATGACACTCGAAGTTTGGAGGACCTCCAGTATTCAAGCTCCAATCATGAAAGAGCATGAGTATGCATTTATTTGTCTTTTTTTAAAGATCCTTAAATTTACCAGAAATGATGAATGCAGCACATCAACGGCGTGCGTAGGTTTGGTTTAACCAGTGTTAGAGACTTTTTTTTTTTTTTTTTTTAAAGTAGGCTGCATCACACCAAATCAGACGTTGCAGTGATTAGCCGCAGGGTTATGTGGTGGCGTGGGCGTGGGGGTGGGGTGAGGGAGTGGAGGGTGGAGACCAGCTATAGAGGCTACGGAAAGCCAATCTCTCCACCTCAGCGCCTGAATATAAGGTACATTTGTTAAAAGATCTGAATTGCTTTTGATTATCATCACTGTAGTATCTTTACTGCCACAAAAGACCCATTTGCACACACACACACAAAAAGTGCTCTCCTTTGTAGGTTAATACACACCACCTGTTAATGCATACTTTATTCCTCTTACTCATTATTAAGTGGTTCTCAAACTTTTTGTGCCCAGCGCCCACCAAAGGGCAAGCCAAAATCTCAAGGCACACCTGTATTTATATCTGTGCACAATAGCTTCTTCAACATGTGTTATCATTCTTATCACGACATGAGCCAATAAAAATTGGAAACAAATAAGACAAAGAGTTTTTTTGATACTCTCTACTGAGTTTTTTCCTCTCTTCTTTTGAATGGAAGGTCGTCTTCGCTGGTGCTGTGTTGTAATTTACTCCATATAGTAAAGCGATCCATTGTACCACTCACGACTTTCTCCTTATGAATGTTATCATCCCTCACACTGGCTGCCGATCACGGCCTTTGATGTGTCACACACTTATAATTCCCACTTGCGGACAAAGACAAATAGGTTCCCCATGAGGGTTTTTAAAATGAAATTAAATTACTTTTTCTTTTTTTTTTTAGCTATAGTTTCCTCTTTATTAGGACATGGGTGTGCACAACCTACTGATACATTCAACAAAAAATGAGTTTCCAACATTTTGTTTAGGCCCGGCAAATATTGTAATAATAATGTTTGGTTATCACAAAAATCCCACGGCACACCTGGATTTCCAGCATCCCTTGGGGTCCCACAGTCATAGCCTAGACGCACTCCCCAAATTGAAATGAATTGAAAGACAGTGTTTCCACAACAGTGCCTGATTTGGTGTGAATGCAGCCCAATGGTGGTGTGTTTGTTTTTTTAACTAATTTTTTATTTTCAATATTCAGGACTACACACTCCCCCCCACATCTTCCCACTCCCGACATCCACGTTCAGCAACAGATTTCTCCTTAGTCAGTAGTTCGAGGTCCCACAGTTTAATACATTCTGTGTCACACTCGCTTTTGGCCATGTCATTGAGCTAGTTTGCTATCTCTGTCAAGTAGCTGTCTGAAAGTCATTCTCTCTACAGAAGAAAACAGCGCTTCAAAATAAAAGCTCTGAATGTGACTGTCTGCAAGTGTAAGTAATGAGTGATCTTTTCCATACAGTACAATTCCCGTAGTGTTTGTAACCACATTGCATTAGTAGGGGGGTCTGGATCAAGACAGCTAATAGTGATACATTTGATAGCTGCAGTAACTAGAATCTGAAGAACACAGGTATGTGCCCGTCTTTGAATACTGTCTAGTAATCAACTATGGGGTCCCTGGGAAAGTCAGTGGTGGTGTGTTTGAGTGTACTTTCTTTCCCCCGCCCCTAGGAGCGCTCTCCTCAACTCTTTTTTAACTCTAATCCTTGCTCTGAGTGCTGTGTTTCTTTTTTAAACCTTGAGCATCCACTCCAGAGGCTTTTCTTGGACGCTTCCTTGGATTTTCCCCCATTGCTTCCGCCACACTCAGCTGCTGCTCCGTCGTTACGGTCTCTCAACCTTTCCTGCCCCCTTTAGCTCTGGCTGGTTGAAGTAAAACACATTGCTTCCAGTGCATCAGTGCAGATAAGATGCAACAGACATCTGACACCACAACTCAGGTATACTGTGAAATGCAGTGAGCTCTCCCTGGCAGTGATAGGTTTATCAGCATTTTGTGAACTTGTTTGACAAGGCCTTGAATGCAGCTGATGTTCCTTTGTGTGGAAAAGTCCCACACTCGAGCTTTGAAGTGCCACCAGGCTTTGTGTGGGCATTATCAGCTCGTGGGCTGCTGCTTGTGCGAGAAGAAAATGAAAGGTTTGGTCGTCTAAATATGAAGACAACTTTCTTTTTATGATTACCCCCACAAACATGCAAAAAAGGCCACGTCTGCCCATAATGATAAAAACCAGCAGCTTCAAACTCCTCACTGTATACACACAGCTGACCAGGTTACCAGGTGATGAGGTTGTCCCCATCCCTCACTGCCTCTCTTTTTACCACCAACGCTGCTGAGCCGCCCGCATATTGTGCTGACATTAAAGGACGACTTTTTTTGTCAGTGTCTGACACTGAAGTCACTGCCCAAGCGCCAGATTTCAACGACCTCTGAGTGAGACCAGGTTGTTGAAGTCACTGCCCAAGTGCCGGATTTCGACGACCTCTGATTGAGACCGGGCTGTTGATGTTGTTTTTGTTTGAGTTTTTATGACAGAGATAGTCCTCTGTCATAAAAAGTCAAACAAAAACAACATCAACAACCCGGTCTCACTCAAAGGTCATCGAAATCCGGCGCTTGGGCAGTGACTTCGGTGTCAGACACTGACGAAAAAAGTCGTCCTTTAACATCGGTACGATACGCAGGCTGCTCAACAGCGTTAGGGGGAAACATGGCAGGAGAAGAACGAAAGTTAGGGTGGCGAAAGTCCGAAAGTCCGAGTAGGGTGGGTGGAAGGGGTGGGGGACGGGTCCAACGAACACAGACTTTCACCCAGGAGAGCAGTGTTGCCATCCGGTAAGATTCTAAAGCCAAACCCTGTTCTTTTTTCCCAAACCCAACCACGTGCATGTTGACGTTGGTGAACTCATGTAGTGTAGTGTTTATTTTGAAAGAGACTGTACGTAAATGGTAAATATCCTGTGGAAACGGACGTGTATTTTAAAGAAGACAATGCATGTAACAGGTAGAACTTCGTTCCAGGCGTCCCAGAGTCTCTTACACATTGTATCTTGACATGGAAAGTCCATGACCAAACATCGATATGTGACCAGGCCGGAGTGAGAATGTGTTGAGTATAAACTTCCTGCAGTAACTGCATAGATCTGATACTAAATTGAAAGGGTTAAACACCTCTGTGGAGTTCAAATGACACAAATTGTTTGAGATTGTTAAGACCATGACGATGAAAAATTGCTAAACGCCGGAAGGGACATGTCCCGAATGCCCATATGCAAGTGAACGACTTTGCTGTAACCATCAAACAGACAGAGTGAAATGAAATTCCTTGTCTCCTTTAAATTGCGTTGTGATATTACTAAATCAATACAAATCATAAATAATTTTTTAAGTCTTTATATTTCATAGGAGCAATGATAGTGGAACTTTATTTTGATTTCCCCCCCTTTCACTCTCAAGCTATCTGATTAAAAGTGTTGTTGCTGTACTTGCAATTTCAGAAGGGAAGCACAGCTTAGTGAGGTTTTTTTAGTGACTGATAAATATTTCTGTGGGAAGTTGTGTTAAAAAAGGCAGTTTCAATTTTGATTACAGGTATGAATTAAAAATATGAATTCAGATTTCTTCCCTCTCAATGCTACACAGAAAGTGAATGTGTCTACTGAAGCGTCCTGCGTGAAAAAACGTTTAGAATTAACTTCTGTGGGTGTATTTTGATTTTAAATGGCAAAATTTGGTTCCAAGTACTGTGGCTTTTAATGGTGAATCAAGGATTTTTCCTACCCATTTTATTTGAGGTGTAAAAAGTATTTAAGTATGTGCTGTAATAAATGTTCTTGGATAGTTGTAAGTATTTGCTTCTTAAATTGGTAATGAATTAGGCGCAAAATATAACCTATTTGATTCACAGTGAATGGGGATTTAGAGCGTGTGTAATCAGCAAAGTCTTTTTTGTGAGCTGTCTTTGTGGGCCCTTACTCTTGTTTCAGTAATACCTCCATGCTTTCTACCTATTTATCGCCGAGCTTGCCTCTTTGCATCTGTGTGGATTTGAATCCATGAATGCGGCACGGATAGCAAACAACAGAACTTGAGCTTTGTGGATAAGAACAGAGAGATGAGCTACATCAGCACTTACTGTAACGTAACCAGCCAGCACAAAGCCAATCACACCTCCCTTGGCACTCGGAGAATCACAGCATTATCCTCGTCATTTTGTTTCATGCTCATTCCTTCAGGAAACATGGGTGATTACAAACCTCTCCTTGCATCCCGCCCTCTAGGCAATTTGCCTCTACTTTCCACCGAGTGTGTGTTGACTTACAGTCGCCAGTCCTGACCCATTCAACCGTAATGCTTCAGGCCAGAAAGAGTATCTGACAATGTGCTAGTTAATTTGATGCAGAGATTGACTGGATGAGCTCTCAGACGGCGCTCTGTCAAGACTGCTCTTTTTCACCCTCCATCTAGGCAGTTGCATTTGCGTGCATTTGTAGGCAGGAGGAGTCCTGCAAGAAGGCCTGCATAACAGGAAAGAGCTTTCAGATGCAACTCCTAGGGGACAATCGATCTCTCTTTGCGGTGTGCTGTTTTTGCTGCTCCTCCATGGGGGCCCATTGATATCGATCTCCACAGTGTATGTGCTGTTTTCTGGTGTACAGGGGAGAGTTTGTTGTGTGTTTAATGTGGTTTGCTGGAGAGTGTTCGTCTATTCAATTACCTATTCACTGGGTTGCTTATTAAACATGTTTAAGTTGTCCTGATGTTAAGCTTTGTTGTGCAAGGCTGTGGAAAAGGCTTGTAATTTTTGTTTCATGCTTTCAGTATCTACCTTCATTTGTGTCATTGCTAATCAGCCTTTAATAACTCACTGATTAAAGCTGTAATAAATAACTTAAAAATACCTTTATGTCATATTTGCTGAAACTCTCATAACAAACACCATTAGATGGTAACTAACCGGTTAATTTTTAAGAAAAAAAAAAAGCAAAATAATGTGAAATACAAGAGGTCTTTCCTTTTAGTCCGGTGCTTCATTGACTGAGCTTTAGCATTTCAGAGCACTGGCCATTTAGAGGTGGTGAAACTGTTATGTTTTGTGATGTAAATGTTTTGTCTGTTGGCTTTGCTGACAGACAGTCGGCTAGCCACGTCAACATATTGAAACGTAGCGGCTAACAGTGCTAACAAAGCTAATACTAGAGTTTACAATGCTAAAGAGGCTTTGTGGCACAAAAACATATTTTAGTGTAATGTTGAGTTGTAAAATGATAAAGTTTGCTCCAGCAGGTTCGGCAGCGCTTCGGTTTGCCTTGACTGTTTTCACAACATTTTCATTTTACAGCTAAACAGTACGCTAAAAAAGGAAGCAGCCTTATGGTGTGTGTCTGAGTACAATTTCTTGAGCCATAAAGCCCTTTAAAATTGTTGACTATGTTAGCACCACTAACCGTGTTGACATGGCTAATGGTGCTAACAGTAAAGTTTACAATGCTAAAGGACTTTATGGCTCAAAAATGTATTTAAGTGTACTATTTAGCTGTAACATGATAACTTTGCTCCAACTGGTGGGCAGTGCTTTAATTTTGCCTCTGCTTTTTTCAAAATGTTCTCATTTTACAGCTAAACAGTACACTTAAATATGTTCCTGAAAACATTTGAGTTGATTTAAGGCAATGCAGTGACAGAATCTTGATTAATTTGATCAGCGCTGCCCAGTTTGACTGCAACTCACAAGCAGAGATTGACACGATTGACAGCTGCGATAGAGACTCCTCGGCTCTGATCGGTTGTCTTCATTCATGTTGCGCGGACAATGAGGAAGAAGATGTACTTTTTTTCACAGATTATCTGTTAAATGTATTACTGTGTGGATTTAGTGAGTTGCATCAAATATGACAAAAGGTTACTTTCATAAGTTACCAGCTGTAGCTTTTAATGAAGTGTGTGGTTTCAAAATAAAGTCAAGGACAAAAGGATTCAAAGGAGCAATGAAACATGGAAAAAATGGCAGAGGGAGGCATAAGGGTGGGGTTGGAGTGTTAACAGGAAGGGGGCTGTGGGCCCAGAAAGTAGGGTAAGTGGAAGATACAGAGGGAATTGTCTGGTAAAATGTGAACTGTGAACAGGAAACATGCTCTGCAAAAGGTAGACTGGATCCACATAGTGTTACTGTGTGGATAAATCTAATGCTAGTATACTTACTGCAGGACTCAAAACACTCATAAATGTTTGCTTAACAGTTTGCATAAGTGCTCTCAAAACTACTATTTACCATGGTAAAATCACATGCTTGCAACTGGGTGGCACAGTTGATGCTAGTCCTGATTTACAAGGATAATCAGAGCAATAATCTTGAGGAAAAAAAGCTTTAGTATAAAGTATATTATGCTGTCTTTCCAATTATTTCATTGAAATGGGGATTTCATTCCCATTGAGATTTCAAACATTAGCTGACCCATTATTAGAGAATGGGGACAGCTGTAAAAATGAGCTTGAGCACTCTCGGAGTCACGTGTTCCATTTTTGTGAACAGATTCTCAATGGACTAGCACCTCTGAAATACATGACATCAAAGATTAGAAGGGGTGTTGAAAAATTAATTCCACCAGTCTTAATATTTAACAGAAGTCTCAATGTTAGGAGTACAACCTTTCCTCTTTTCCTTCCCTGAATTATGATGGATATGTCTTGCTGTCAAACTGGCTGAGACTTCAGAGGCAGGCAGCCACTCAGAAATGCTGTGGTTGGGGGTTTCTTTGTGGCCTCCTCACCCCTCTTCCGGCAATACTTCCCATGTCTTGAATTATCTTATCTCTGGGTTCCTTTCTCTGCACTTGTCTTGGTTTGAGTCCATGAATGCAGCAGTCGGGATTGTATTGTAACAGAACTACGGCTTTCTTTGTAAAAACAAAGCAACGGGCTACATCAGCGTTTACTATAATGTAGCCAGCCAAGACAAAGCCAATTACCTCCCCCACCCGCCACCACGGAGAGATTCACTGCGCTATTCTCATCATTTTCCACTGTGGTGAAAAAAGGAAAGGAAAAAAAAGACTTACTTGTTTTATGCTCATCCCTCGAGGAAGTGCTGGTGGAGACAACCTCACTTTATATCTCAGGATGTTCAGTCTTTTTATATATATATATATATATATATATATATATATATACACTTATCTTTTTCAAATATTTGTTTATGATTGGCTCATCTAGGAAAACTTTACTTACTTGCATCAAGTGCATGCACTCAGGGCTAGTTCAAACTTTACGGTTTTTATTGATAATCCCAACTGCCCTGGTGAGTCAGTGCAGCAAATAATGTTAGTCAGGTTTCATTAAGTTCTGTTAAATATTTTAGGATTTCAAAAGAACCAAGAAAAAGCAGAACAAATACAGAGAGATAAAAAGGAAAATCAGCTCAGTTGCCAGAAGGAAATGTTATGTTTAATGTTTTATTTGTGATTCATATGTCTCATAATTATGTTTCTGAAGTGGTAAAGTATATGAGGCTACCTTGGTGGATGGCGTGACAGCTAGATGAGGCGCCTGCCAAGCTGCAGACCACTGTTTATTTAGAGCTGCCCCTGACCAAGAATTTTCCTAGTCCACCAATAGTTGTCATTTAGGGGCACTAGTCGACTAGTCGCCTGCATGTTCACAATTAATGTAATGAAATGATATATTTTGGGCGGGGCAACACAATGGTTTGAGTTGAAGGTGTGAGAAAGAATAGTATCAGTAACATTGTTAACACTGTGCTACATTACAGAGAAATACAAAACCGTACTAATGAACCTTCATTAATATAGGCCTATATTTTATCTACAAGTGCACGTCACACACTGAGCGAGCCGCCTGTTAATGACGCTGTGGGCTAATGGGCATGTAGCTACTTCCATGTTTCAGATGATACGTCATGTTGTAGTCGACCAATGAAGATGAGTTTACATATCACCTTGGGTTCGTCCTTCACCTTCTCAAAATGATCCCACACTTTGGATTTCCTGCCCGACATGTTATTAACTAGCCTGTGGAATAACCGCAGGTACCAGCCCTGGAGATTAGAGGCCGTACACATGCCGCGTCTTTAACCGCCTGGAAAATTTAAGGTCGGGCGTTGAGCGCTACTCTTGTATCTTTTTTGTACCGGCTTTTAAGAGCATGGCGGCAGGTTGCATCAGGAGCTGATCTTCTTCCAGGAGCTGTTTATAAGTGTGTAGGCCTATCGTCTGTGGGACAGATACAAAGCTCTGTGTAGCCCTGCACTAACATGATCAACTTTTCCGTATTTATCAGACTGAATATTTACAGAAGAAGGGAAAGATACTTCCTGTTTCTGTCCTTTCAAATTAAATTCCCACATGGTCCAGTCATATAGGTTTTGATTTGTTTTGACAAGGCGCAGCTCCTGATAGAGTTTCACAGTTGTTGTTTTTTTGTTATTTTTTCTTCTGCAACCAATGAAATTTGGTTGACTAATGACAGTTTCTGGTCGATTAACAATTAGTCAACACTAGGGGGCAGCCCTAGTTTTATAGTGAGTCATCGCTCTGTTTCCAGCAGCTTCTAGCCACCAGATGTGACTGTTTTTGTGAGCCATCATTGTATTTCCACAGGGGATAGTGCCAAAAAAGCAGCTGTTCTTACCAAGACATTATTGCCTTTTAAACTGGGATTGGGCCACCAAAAGTTTTTGTTTTATAACAAGACATCGCTGTATTTCCTGCTGGGATAATGCCACTGAGAGCAGTCGTGTTTTACAGAGACATTACTGCGTTTCTAGTGATAATGCCACCAAAAGTTTCAATATATCTACGTCATAATAATGCACATTTATAATGTATCCATGGTTTGCAGAAACGTGCAATGCTACCATTCATTCTGGCAGCTGGGTTGAAGAAAATCTTTGTCAGCAGGGCTGCCGTCAAAAGTAATTACCTTCTCAGTGCAAACACATTGGCAATTGAATAGTTGATCTTCAAAGATAGAACAAATCAAATCAAAGTACATTAGTGGACAACAGATGTATGGATTCAGAGTTCTCATAGGCCACACTAGCGCTAGCAATAAGTTAAATTTACCCAGATGTTTTCCTTTGAGCTTTTCAGTTGAGGTTAAAGTGCCTCAGTCAAGGTTAGTTCAAAGACAGCTGTGATACGAGGAGAGAATAGATATATATGTCTGTGATGGAAAGTTGTTTGCTGACGTACAGATTTGACTGTTCTCCAAAAGAGCGATCTCCTCTCCTCCATACACACACACACACACACACACACACACACACACACACACACAGCTGAACTCATTAAGCCTGGCTGCTGTGAGCGCCCTGCCACTGTTCCAACAGAGGTCCCCATCTGAAACACGCGGGCGGCAAGGACAATTGTTCCTGTTTTGTGGGAATAAATCACAGAGGCTAAATGTGACTAGTAGTGTCTCACTTTGATTATCACTGTTGACACATTAGCCAAGTGCAGAATACAGATTACACTCCCTACTTTTTTCAGAAATAGTCATCTGCTATCGCTGGCTGAGTAACTGTTGGCTGCTGTTGCTCTGCAGCAATGATGGCAATGAAAGGTGATTAAAATAGCATATATGAGTCATCAAAAAATTATAAGTATAATTTAGAAATTCAAAAGGAGAGTATAAATTGTGCTTTATTAAGGATACTTTAGTTGTATGTATTGTATTACAAGTTGTGCTTTAGATCTGCTCACTGTAAAGATGTTAAAATTACACTTGTATTGAGTATATCAAAAATCTAAAAAATTTCTTGTACAACTTTTTCTCAAAATGGCTCGTCAAAACTAAGCAATTCACTATTTCGATAGGCTTTTTGGCTGCAAAAAATCAATAATTTATTGTAAAGAACTACAATATTATTCCACATACTATACATAGAGCTCTACATGTAAAGCTGCATCAAGAAATGTCTGTTTAGTTTCAGACATGCATGACAGATGTTTTTCTGTGTCAGCAAATTTTGTTAATTTCGACAGCTATTTTAGATTTAGTGTTAGAGCTGAGATGAAAATGATTATTAGTTTTAGTCACATTTTTATCCTTCTTTAGTCTTGTTTTAGTTCACGAAAATTCACGACATGTACAGTCTTATCTTCAAACGAATCCAGTGAGGCTAATTCATGTATTAGATGTTAGAATCAAGGTGACAGGTTGTTTAAAAATTTTATTTAGACCATTTTTTTGTACAACAAATCATTTTTACACACTTACAAACTGCAGCGTTTGACAGGTTTAAGGGCTGATTTACGAGCACACACTCACTGATCATCATCTGAAAAGCTCAACATCTCTCTGTTTATGGTCTCAAAAACTTTGACAACACAGATAACGAATATGACACCACTAGGATTTGCACCCAGGTTCATTGTAAACTTATCGATCTCACCGTGAAGAGGCAGAGAAATAACTTCTGCAGCATGATAGTCTGGAGGTTTAAACTCATGTCTCATAAAGTTAGTGATTAACACTACCCCTCTCAGCTCTGTCAGAGAAAACTCCTCTGAGTTCAGACTGTTTACTTACAACACAGCTACACTCACAGATAACTGAGCCTCCTACCTGAGCCTCCTATTATTTACTGCTGGATTACAGTTCACAATGCTGCTCTAGCGTGAGTGTTTTTGCTGGCTACTAAAACATCCTGGTTCAGACTATTTACTGGAGTTTACGAGCCTGACGCTCATGACGTCGTTCTTGTCTTTCAAAACAGTAAAATCAACACTTTTTGATTAGTTATAAACTCTGAACACATCACGTTAATGAGAAACTGAGACAGGCTTTAAAAGTAAATTGATTTTTTTGTGTGTGCAAGTTCTAGTTTTGGTTGTACATATTTTACAAATTTGTATATTTTCATTGACATCAGTTCTTTCCTTGCTTAGTTGACTTTTTTGACAAATTGATTTCAGTGGCTTTTTTTGCAATCACTTCTGGAATGAGGTTTTTCAGACACTTCTTATAATTTGCAATTTCTTGATACATTTAAATTCTCTGCTTTTGACCAGAGGGTTTGAGGTTTTGGGTGGTTTCTTCATATTGTACAGGGTTTTATGTTGTTTTTTCATTTTTGCATTGTTGGGTGTGGCACTGTCAGGAAAGGGAAATGAGGTAAATGTTTGTGGCTCCCCCTAAAAATGTATGGAAAAATGTAGGGATGCATGATAATATCGGCACATCATCAGTATATATTGGCCCACACTTTATAATATCGGTAGGACATCGGTATTGGGCAATGTCTTCTTTAAAATGAGATCAGAATTTGCCAACAAGCTTTTTCTTATTTTGTACAATGAATTAATATTACATACATTGAAAAGTATTGTATTTCATGTCTCCATCTGCTGGTGGACCATCACAGTAAGATGATGTTAATTCCACTACAGAAGTGACTTGATGGTCCCTAAAATAAAGTAGAGAAAAAAGTGGATATATCGGTATCATTCATGGGTCAAATGAGTTGTTACATATCGGCATATCAGACACATACAATAAAATCTACCATCCCTAGAAACAGGGGCACCTAGTGGCCACTCATATTTTTACATTCTGCAACAACTAGTATAAACTTTCTTTAAACCCCTCATAACAGCACTGTAGTGCACAGCTGCTGCCCCACAAACCCCCTAAGTGGGGCCCGGGAGAGCCAAAATAAAAGAAATGGGCTTTTTTGCCCGGGGCCCTTCAGAGTCCAGGATCGCCACTGTTGTGTTTAACTTTTTAAAATGTACCTAAATAAATCGCTACACTTCTTAACACATCAGCTCACTCCTGTTTGGCCTGGTGATTAGGACAAAGAAAATCCTCCATGTAATTGTGTCTCTTTCAACTAGAACTAAGACTAAGAACACGGCGAGCAGAACACCCACTGCAAGCCGCTCATCTGAGTTCTTGCTGACAATATGTGCCTTCTGGGGGAATTACCAATAGCACTGAACACTAAATGAACAAATAAATAGTAGCACTGACAGGAAACAGTATTAATAATGCACGCAGCAGATGTGTTAAGAGAGTTCAGTTAAGATTTGATGGTGTGAAGAGCCTGAGATGCATTTACCCTGGAAATATGTCAAAAGGAAGAATTCATTTACAGTTCTGTATCCTTAAGTTGTAACATGGAGACTATGAAATGTCTGGTGCATTATTACTGAGTTAGAGTGAGACTTTATATTAATGATCTTGATTTGTGACATTGAACCAGCTGATGGTGTCGTCTGAGCTCTACATTTATTTACTCCAAAGTCTGGGTTCAAATTCAGCTTGCATCTTTGACACAAGACGATAAATTACGAGCTTTGTTTTCTGTGTTTTCTCTGTCACAGTTATGGCAATAAATGTTTTAGTGTACATTACTAAATCTTTTATGAATGTTGTTTTCAGAGACTTTAGATTCCATTCTTTAGATTATCTAAAACATTTAATAAAATAAACTTTTTATTGCATCCTCTAACTTATTTATTCATTAATAAAAGAAATTAAAGCAGAGCGAACTGCTTTGTTAAATTAAATATAACTGATGAACAAATTATGTCTTCATCAGTAATAAAAGGCTGTTCGGTCATCTTATAAAAGCTTTTAAAGTCTGACATGTACAAGGCTGTGACTCATTATTAAACAATAACCAAATAATGATGTACTTATAACAATTGTTAGGATGTAATTTATAAATCATTGATACTTAAGAACTTAATTAATCTCACACGAGGTCATAATTAATTTGTTGTGGATTCATTGCTCAGTTTTGTTTAGTTAATTTATTTGCAGACACCGCTGCAGAAAAAAAAGTTTAGAGGTTAGAAGCTAAAATGGCTTATGAAGACACCTCCCATATTAAATGACAATTATCATACATGAAAAGGAAAAGATAAAAACAAAGATTGCATGATTGATCAAAGTTTCACGACAAAGCAACAATACAAAATTAAAAGAAAGTGCAAATTACAGCAAAAGTTTGTATTTGCAAGCAGAAATGAATTACAAATGAATCGATGAAGTACTGTTAGTCTTTGCAAATGAGAGTCCTTTTCAGATGTTTTCTGAATAACAAAAATGTAGATGTTGATTGTGGTGATGGAAGTAAGTTCTTTCAAAGAGAAGGTCCTCTGTATTTCAGTGAATATTGATTAATGAAAGTTTGACAATACAGAAGACAAAAGCCCCCAGAGCGTCTTGTGGAGTATCAGTGAATGTCTGAGGCAGACTTAAAAAACTTCTGGAAAATGCAAGTCATGCGTGAGATGTACATATTTATAAATGTTACATTGTTGTTTAATAGGAGCTTAAAGCAGAATCAAAGCAAGGCAATAAGCAAGTACAATGAAATTAGCAACTATACTTATAAACTTTTACTTTTAAACAGAATTTACTTGAGAAAAAAAAAGGTTTTCTAACTTTTGCAACTACCAGTAATATCATCCTGCACTGTTGTTACAGATGCATAGTTGTGGCAACAGTTACTTACCCTTTCTTTTAAACCTTGCAATAATATGGCAATAATTCAACTGCCGCAATACTCTATCATTAAACTGTGCAATATTCTTCAGTATACAACTTTATTCTCACCTTCACCTCTTGAATGTATATATATACTTAACATACAATAACTGCACATACTTCTTATGTTTATTCTCATTCTTGTCTTTATTCTATTAATGTATATACTGTAGTAACCATTGTAGCATGCCATAAAACTTCAATTAATAGCTTAGGCTATTATTATGCTTAAATTCCTGAAATCAATGAGCCTGTATTTGGGACAGGCCTTTAATTCCTTTCACACAAAACTGTTGCTCAGCAAAGATCAGGAAATATAATTAAATCGTTTATTCAAACCGGAATGAATATTACTTGTATAAAAACTAGGCTTCAGTCATGATCATGATGTGAGGACCCTTGTTGACTAAAGGAATATGAATGACTTACAGGGTAATCGAGGAATGGACACGTAATTTGAGGTAGCCAACAACGTGGTTTTATATATCCGAAGAACTGGCATTTATTTGTCAAAATTTGTGAAGCCACACGGGGCTGGTAAAAGTGTATGGGCGTTTAATTGAAGTTTTACGGTAATACATATGTTATATTTCTGAATGTAAAAGTAGTTTATACGGTGTAATGTAGCACAATGCACATATCTGTATATTTCTACACACTTACAGACACAGATATATATTTTTTATTTCTAATATCATAAGTACAAGTGTTAACATCATAGCATAATGCACATTTTATTGTATTTCATTACTTCATGTTTCTTATTCTTACGTCTTCTAATTGAATCACAGTTTCCTCTCAGGGATCTGTGACTTATTTCTGATTCTGATTATGACCGGTATCTAACGTTCACCATGAATTTTGGAATATCTCGCTTTAATTGTTTGCACCTGATGTTATCAGCCAATGAAGTAGCTGTTTAATGTGGTTATCAGCCACGTAGATACGAGTAACTAGGGGTCTGCTACACCTACTGGTGGGTTCAGAAGGCCATTAATTAATTAACCAGCCTCTTAGCATTCCCCTTTCATTTTCTTTGGTTCAGGTGCCATAATGACGTGGTTAGGTTTAGAGAAAGATCATGGTTAGTCTTAAATATTGGTTTTACACGGGGCTACTTGTCACCTGGGTGAAAGTTCTGTGTTTGACCCATCAACCCTCCTTTCTGATGTACGTGTTGACTTTCCTGCACATGGGAGAAAGTCCCATTAAAGCCCTCTCTAGCAGAAGGTTTCATTTGATGGCCTGGTAATAGCCCTGTCAACCGAATAGTAGGCATGGCAGGCCCCTGTTAACCCATATCTATGATGCTTATCACCACTGATATCGCCATTAAAATGACCTGATGGAAGCCAAGTCTGGCATACCTTAGAATTGTACAATAAATGTTGATACGTAGCTTTATGAACAAGTGGTCAAAATAACTCAAGTAATGTCTTATGACTTACTTAGGTCAGACGGTTCTGGTCCATTTAGAAACCCAATGTTTGGTCTGCATTACCCTCTCACTTAATCATCAGGATGAACTCAGAGTTTACCAATGTCATGTCGACAAGAATGGATCAACAGACTGATTGACCTCCATTTAGCTGCTATTCAACAGACTTTGTGCTGTGGTAACGCAGTCTTTTAACTTCATATCGAAGAACATTAATATTCCTCTGCTCACCTATGCACCTCCTAATCAAATGTTTTCTTTGTGCATCACTGTGACAGTATTGCTAAAGTGCAAAGATCAGTGTCAACTCATAAAATCTTGTATTTTACAGGCTCCCGGAGGTACGGATCTCAGACAACGGGCCTTACGAATGCCATGTCGGCATCTACGACCGGGCAACAAGGGAGAAGGTTGTCCTGGCTTCAGGGAATGTTTTTCTTACTGTTATGTGTGAGTACAATCACTGCACTTTATATTTTAAAGCCACGGAAACATCCTTTCAGAGGTGTCTGCTTTACTGTACTCAGTGTGGGATGTGGGCTGCGTGGCGGTTGGACACGATGACAAAGATTGAAAAACTAGATGTTGTGCAGGCATGCCGGCAGGAGACAAAGCTGTCTTTATCACTCGAAAAAGTGTGAGGTTTCTAGGTTCAGGTGAGGTATCAGAGCGGGGATGTGATGGTGCTACAAGTTGGATCGGCTGTTTTCTAGAAAGTATCGAGGGATTTTGGTGAGAATAAAATGACTAAAGTGTGTTGAACAAAGCAAACTGAGTCATTTAGCAACTTTAGTATTCAGCTGATTCTCAAATGTAACATCAGTTTGATATGTTGGAAACTGTCCTCATTCATCCAAAGTATGAGCACCTGGGACATTTTTACAAGCAGAAATTACATACCTTTTTGTTTTTTTATTAAGCTGCAACCATAGTAATTATGACAAGAGCCAAGGAGCAAGTCAAGCAATTTAGTTTAAAAAACAACAAAAGCCTTTTTTTGCGCTACAGGGCCACTAAAAGTCGCTTCTTTATGCCTTATTTCCATCGTTACACAGAATCAAACAGTGGCATCATTCCATTCCATCCCGCAATCAAAAGACGCATGACGAGCACGACATTTAACACAACAGCGTCGGCCTCGACGCATCAGCAGCGCTTTCTGAATAACGGCATAACTTGTCAAATATAGTCATTTACCCTCTTTGTTAATCCTGTTTCTCATCATTCTCCCAATTTGCAGACATTTACAGTTTCTTTTCTTCTTATTTGAGTTAGCCGCTAACTGCTAACAGCTGCTCTTTAAATCTCCTGCGATGGGTGGCCAGCGTAATACGTAATCAAAACGTCACATCCATTGCACCCATAGTCGTGTCTTTCTGGCTTTATGTTTTACACAGACCTCCTTTTTGGGGTTGTTACTTCCTTTGTTCCCAGCCTCGAGGCGAGACCACTCTGTTCCCTCTTTCCGTGATTGTACTTTATATTGCTGCAGAATGGCGAGGTGGCATAACGGCGCCATATTCCTGCCTTAAACAGGCAGTATAGAGGTGATTTAAGTCTGCTTAGGGCGGGATGGAGACGTGGGAGTGGGTCAAACAAACGCAGGACTTCCATCCAGGACACTTTTGATTGTGTCTTGTGTGAAACCAAAAGTTAATGCTGAGTTATTTTAACAATTTAATGCCATATGTAACCGTATGCAACCACTTAACGGCGTTTAAGACTGCGGCCATTATTGGTCATGTATGAGCTATTTGTCATCCACGTGCAGGGGCGCTAATTAAGGACATGCTATTAGAGGGTATGAACTACCTACGTATGTGGTCATATTGTTTCTGTTGACCCAAGTGGTCAAAAAATCAGTCACTGCAGGTTTAAGTAATGTAGATAGTTCAGAAAGTGGAGGGTTTCTTTTATCACTGTTCTAAACCTGCACTACTGCATGTTCTCTTCGCTCCCGCTTGTGGTTTTGAAGTACAGCTACGGACTCAAGTACACTTGTGTTGGAATAAAACAAACATTTAATTAATTCAGTTGTTGTAATATTGGTGATCAGTTGTCTCACACCAGCCTGGTATGAATTTGAGAACACCCTTCAGCTCTTTCTGCTGCATGTCGAGGTTTTGTGTGAAAACGTTTGAAAAATGACCCGCCACTCAAGTGGATGTTGGCTTAGAGATGAAAACAATGGCACTACAGGCAACAAGTGCCTAATCGCCCTCGTCCAATGAATACCACAGATATTCTACTTGTTGGGCTTGTGGCTACTTTTTCATCCTGCTCTCATGACTGCTTGTCTGACAACGAGAATTAATGAGAAACATTTCCCTTGAAATTTTGTGGAGCGATAGGCCTTGGACTTTGTGAATGATCGATTTAATTTCAGTGGTTATCTGGATATAGAATGCCTGCCATTAGAAGGTTATTGCTTCCTTCAACTGTGGACCTGACAGAAATAGACTTGTTTCCAAATCCTAAGGGTGTGTTACTAGGGTCAAGAAATTGATCCAGCTGAAAATTTAAGTTGATAGAAATTATGTGTTTTTGTTGTAATGGCAAGTGTTCAGCGTTGGCGGAGGAAGGTGCTGTCTCTGTGCCCTCTACTCTTCCAGGATTTACATTAGACAAAACACTTACTTACACTCTGTGTGTTTAGGAAGAGCGTTGCTATGTGTTGAAAAGTAGTGGGGACATAAGGGCTCAAATGAGAAAATATTTCTTAGATGGTCTTCGGCATATTTTTTTGGCAGTGTAATGGGGGGATCAGTATGAGGTCAGAGTAGATAATTACAGTGTGTTGGGCAAACACATCAAAAGCACAGGTGTAGGTTTTGCTTTCATGATTGGGGTTGGTTATTCTTGGCATATATGAGGATCCTTCCCCAAGAAATTTTAAATGACAAAAACTTTATTTCCTGCATTCTGGTGAATTTTTTGCACAAACTTATGGTGGAAATGTCTTTATTTATGCCAAGGAAAACAACATTTTGGCACCTGGTGACAATTAAAACTATAATGGAATTTAATGGCAGCAGGGCTTTTATCTTATTATCCCTACTGAGTCAACAGACATGTCAACATGTGTCCCCTTGTTTTAGGAAGTAACCTCACTGAGTGTGAATGTGGCACCATTTTCCACTGATGTATAACCTTGGATGGACAATCAGTTTGTGGTTGGATCAGTCCAGAGGAGTAGCTGCTGCAGAGGCGAGTGGAAGCAAACTTTTAGATCCAGTGCTGGACCACAGGATGCATAGTTTACATGGAAATCCAGCCATTTTCCTATAAAGTAGGTTGGAAAAATGATAGATAACACTAAAATGAGAGTACTGCTGTTCTCAGATATAAAGCGTTCTATTTCTGTTCAGTTTCACTTTCACTGCACGTGGTGCTCTGCTGCTCTGTCTGTGTCCAGAGTAGGCTTTGCCCTGCGCTCCGAGAGTGCAGGGCAAACTGGTAAACACCAATTATGTAAAACATTAAAACCACTGGCAGATGAAATGAATAACATTGATAATCTTTTCATGAGGCAATGTTCAGCTGGGAAACCTTGGATCCTAGCATTCATGTGGATGCCACCTGATGTGCTCCAAGCACCCAAACAGCATTGCACACCAAGAACTCCCCCTCATGGCAATGGCAGTGGGCTCTGCCACACCACCAAAACTGCTCAGGAATGGCCTGAGGAGCAAGAAAAAGGAGCTTAAGGCATCAAACTGGCCTCCACATTCCCCATAACCCAATCTGATTGAGTCTCTGTGGGATGTGCCCTAGAGGTACCCCCAGTCCATGGTGTGGCCACTTTGGATCTGACTTGGGTCTGACATGTTAAAGCATGGGCACTGGACCTCTGGAGGGTGTCCTTTGGTGTCTGGCAACAGGGTGCTGGCGGTTGATCCTTTGAGTCCTCTTGGTTTGTGCTGTAGGGTACTGGTACATCCCGCAAGTGCTCAATCAAATTGGAATCTGGGGAATCTTGAGGCCAGGTTGACACCTTGAGCTTTTTGTCATGTTCCAGGAGCCAGTCCTGAGCAGTTTTAGCAGTGTGGCATGGGGCATTGTCCTGCTGGTGGGGGCTACTGCTATCGGGGAGTGCCGTTGCCATGATTTATGGAGGGTACTTGATCTACAACAATGTTTGCATGGGTGAAGTGTGTCAGATGGCATCCGCATGAATGCCAGGACTCAAAGTTTCCCAGCAAAACCTGTTAATGTTTTGGCTGATCGATGTATATTCCAACACCGCTCCTGAGGAATGGTCCAGCTCCAAAAATAGTACCTGACTGATGTGCTGATCGTGGTTCAACACCACATATAACTAAATGTGTGGGGATTGTGTTGTTCCAACTATGATTTTAAAATGTGATGGGGACAAAATCAGCCATATAAAAACGTGGTGGGGACATCCCCAACGTCCCCACCGTAAATGACCCCTATTGTGTCTCTCTATCTGTCTGTTAATCACATGGATTTAATCCTGGTGAATCTTTGCAGTCTTCCATGTACTTCAAACTGTATTACCTCTGTGATGCTGCCGCTATTACCGTTATCAGTTACCATGATATCTCATTCAATCACTAGAGGACGTTTTGCGCCTGTAGCCTATTGCTCAGTCTGTGCTGTAATTATTGTATTTAAGTCCCCCTAACGACAGCTGCTTCGCCTGCCTCTGATGTATCAATTCCAGCAGCAAAGACATGCTGTTCTCCATGTGGTCCTATGGCTAATTAGCAATGGTGAAATTTTTCAGTGGAACACCAGAGAGAGACACTGTGTGACAATATTACTCCATTATCACATTTTGTGCCTCAGAGAACTGCCTATGGTTTTCATGCTTTTTTCCCCCCTTTGACTAAGACATTCATTTCTTTTTAGCTAAGCCCTTGACCCTCTGTTCTGTTCAATTTGATGACCAATCCCAGGCCTCTGTTTGAATACTTCCCCACACTGTCGTCACTGCAAGACTTTATCAGCGGTGGGGGATTTACTCAGTTAACCATTTCTTGTTTCAGCGCTGGGTGGGAAGACGTGAGTGATGTAGTCGTGGGATAGTCGGAGCACCCTAACTCAGCTGGGTCTTAAATCACCACTCCACAAGAGAGGAAGAAGAATGGCCCCTGGCATTGTGGCTAATTGCCGTCTAAACTGAAACAGAATTATTCATAACCTATTAGTGTGTCAAGTTCAGTGGGAAGTAAAGAAAAAAAGTAGAGAGGAGAAAGAAAGAAAATGAGAGGAAAAAAAAGTTAATTAATAGGAAGCAGTACACGGAGAGTATTTTAATTTTTTAAAGGGCTTCATAAATAAGAATTATCATTTTAATGAATCCCCTGCCAAGAAATTCAATCATCCAGTTTTAAAAGGCTAAACCCTGAACTCTTGGTACCTCCGCTACTGTCCTTCACTCTCTGGAAACTTTCTAAAGTCTTTGCTTTTCTTCTTGCTTTGCATGAGCATATGTTGACTTTATTAAGCCCGAGGGCACGGAGAATCCCTCAACCCAAATGACTGTCATAGCCGTGCTATGATGACCAATTTAGCTCCAGCCACGTCAAATAATGAATGCAATAAATCATAATAAATTACTGATTTCTTGAGTTACAGGGAAAACATCGTGTGCGTTATTCTTAGCATTTACAAGCTTGCAATATCAAAATAATTGGGCGTGTTCTGTTTTCTTTGTTTTGGTGTTTTTTTTTCCCCAACATACACAATATACCATATCCCCTGGACAATTGCACTGACAAGCTTTTATCTTGATAATGAGGAACATGAATAAGATGCAGTACTAAGATGTACGCATAACTAGGGCGCTTTATTATGTTGTTGTACTGTGTTAGATAAATTGCATCCCTTAACCTGCATGGGATGTTATGGTGCTCTGTGCCTGTAAATGTAATTATTGATGCATTAATGTATGGTAATTCATGATGAGGCGCCCCGTTATCAAAGTTCAAAATCAACATCTGAACTGAAAGGTTATGGATGAGCAGCTCAGTGTGAGAAAATGCTGAAACAAGCTGATGGACAGAGTCCTTATTAGGCTATTGAATTTACTGTCAAATCATTCCCAGTCTCAGTCTGCAGAGGATACATTCAACAAGATGTAAATACAAACAATTGACGATGTAATAGAGTTTGGCCTTTTGACCAGCGCCTCCCTCTGTGTTATGGTTTCAATGAGGAGGGCTCGGCTGCAAGAAATAGAAGAGCAAACAATTCAGTTATTTGACATTAAAAAACTTGGGTGTGAATATCATGTTTCCAAAAAAATCATTAAAAAAACATTTGGCATTACTTCATTAAGAACGACTCAACACATCATATCCATAGCAACCACTGCCTACTGCTGTTGGCTATGGATGTCACAGATGTTCTTTCACTTTGGTTAAACTTCATAATATGTGTGGAAAAAGTGTCAAGATCAGCTGTTTTCATGGCCTTTGTTACGGAGGGAAACCAGACGTGCAACTTCATGGTCAAGTTCATACAAATCTATTTTTACATGCAACATTTCAGACACAACCAATCTGCTCAGAGCAACATTGCTGCACAGCGGAGGGTTGCAAAGGTTAAGGCTAACGGCTCCAACTGTGTAACTAAATTGCATGGACTGTTTCAACAATTTAATCTCCTTTCTTTGCCTCAGTAAAAAGAAAAGAAAAGAAAAACATATAAAAGATGTTTTCAGAACGTCTTCTGTTTTAGGAGGAGTTTTGTCAATGTAATAGTATAATGGCATCTGAATTGTGTTCCCACCATACTGTACACTTTGATTTAAAGAAGTATCTCACTGCTGGTAATATGGCCTTTTGATAAAACTATGTCTGTGCAGTAAAAAGATGCAAATACTTTTGACATTGGTGATACAGAACCAGAGAAAACTGAGAAAAAGGATGCTTTTGCTCAAGAGGAAGAAAACCTACAACTACCAGAATGCACTACGCTACAAAGGTGCATGGTTTCCCTGAAGGGTGCAATACACACAACATTCAGTCAGGGCCAGAGTTGCCTACACACAGCTTTCACCTCTCACATCACAAGCAAACATGGTAGTGGCTAAGTCACAATGGCAGCATTAGCTGTGCTAATGGTGCTAACAGTGCTAACAGTGATGACAGAGGCTAACCTGGAGGCGGGGGCAGAGGGGTCCATGTCATTAGTCCGACAGCCCATTAGTTCGACTTCCCGTTAGTCCGACTGTCCGCGGTGCTGAACAGCTGGCGGGCGGGCGTATGGTGGGCCGCGACCGGCTCTGGGTCAGCTGGGAAAGTGCTTGAGGTGGAGCAGGCTCACGGCTTATGTGTTTGTCACTTTCTTTTTCATTTTAACCCACACCATGATCTTTTCCTGACCCTAAGCAAGTGGTTTTTGTGCCTAAACCTAACCAGACCTTAACCACAGGGCATCAAGATCATTTCGGAACAGACTTCAGAACAGTGGGTTTAATATGTCGGACCAATGGGCAGTTCCCGGGGCACAGAGTGGGAGATACACATAAGTGACACCGCTGTCTCGCTACCACTGATCAAGACAGCGGTTTCAGTGATTATTAGCACTGTATGAGTGCAGTGCAGAGCGGTGGTGATGAGCTAGCTAGTGGGACATGAAGGAATGGACCCATATGCACTAACATGCGTGCACAGCCAGCCCAGCCACCAAAACAAACAACAGAGAAGCTCAGATTACAATACAGGAAGCCATTACCCTATGTCTTCATGTGAGGACATCACATTTTTGGCTTCCTGCACCTTGTACTTCATTCTGCTTAACTTAGACCTGTTGTCCTCATTTGTGGACACTTTCTGTGTCATCTAGTGGTAGTAAGAGCACAATACATTTATTCATGTAAAAACAAGATGGCAGCCATCTCTAGCAAGTCAGTCTGCAGCCGATCCCGACCCAGAAGTGGACAAGTTCCAAAACCTGATCACATTTTATGGTTAAAACTTGTTAATTTATGAATAATAACGTTGTAGTTTGATATGGCAACACATGCTTACCAATTTTAGCAACAGTAACAAGCTTAGATGCTGTTAATTAGGAAATTCGGAAATGGCTGGGAGAAATTAAAAATGCACACTAAACAAAAGTTTGAATCTCAGGAGGATGCCTTACATTACAAATAATTTTTTGCTGCTATATTGATATTCTGAATGTTGTATTCAGAACCTTTAAGGACATTATGAAAACTCTTAAGAGCTGGGATTTGAAATAAAAATTAGGCACTCCTTAGATCTCTAGTTGTCTACCGTTAACAAGTCTTGTTTTGTTGAGCATTTAATTTGAGTAGATATATATAAAGTAGTGGATTTGAAAGAGTCACATTTAGCCAGCACAAAATCTGTGATGTTATTACAGTACCACATTGTGATTTCAACATTTGAAGGATAGACTTCTGACCCGTCACCACCAATCACATAAAATAGATATCTCATTCTACAAACACTGACATATCCATCCCTGTAAAGCTAAGGTCATAATATCTGGCTTTGGTGGGTGAAAGAAATCAATACCTCCTTTCCCAATGGTAGAGACAGGGTCATTATTTGTTATTACCCAAAGTGATTCCTATGCGACATTCCAAAGATTACAAGGAAAGGTTATTTGTCTCTGCAGAGTGGAGTCTGACCTTGGGGAGCCAGCTCCTGGTTGATCTGTGCACAGTGTCCGAGACAACTAAGGTTGTTGTGCTGTTGTCTGTATCAGATGACCGTTGGGTTGCGACTCCTCTGCTGGATGACGAACATCTTAATAGCCCCTGCGCTTAAACATCATGTCACGTAAATCCGAAAATCCTTTCTTCTAACCTTTGGTAAAGCGCGGAAATGTAATTTAAAGGATACCCTTCATGAGGCGGCATGGCTGGTATTTATAACCCCTAGAAACAGAGATGAGCGCTAAGGTGTAGAGGGACTAATTACCTTCTCATCCCATAAAACTGGGATTCGCTTCAATAATGGATGCCCGACTTTAATTAAGCGCTGTGTATATTTAGGCGCTCGTTTATAAATGGGTGGGATTAATGGCGTACGAGCCAAGCCCAAAGACAGCAACGCCTGCAGACACAGCAGTTCGATGTACTAGTGGGAAGAGTTTAGAGATTCTGTGCGACCGTCTGCATGCAAGTTTGCGTGCCTGTGTGTGGAGAGGCTTGTTTGGGCGGCGGGGTTTGATGGATTGCTTGGGAGCGGCTGTTCCCTCTGTGTCCTGTACTTGTTCGGGGAAGTGAGGAGAACATCTTGGCCAGAATCGACACATAGAGTGAGTCAAACACAGTGGCCTAATTCTCAGCTCTCAGAAAGGGTGCCAATTTTGTCAGACTCATCAGTTGCACTCTGAAGTGTTTGTGATGTCGTATTTCAGCACGCCTCGGGTCACCGTAGGGGATTGTTCGAGAGTCCTTGATATGATTCTCCATTAATCTCTGATTTAGCCTCTATGTCACCTTCCTGTTCAGCACACTTAATGTCCTATAGTGTGCTATCAGCATCACAACCTGTTCAATTGATTTTGTAATGTTCTGTTTCATTTCGGCGAGGATATAGTTCATCCACTGTTATCCACATGGGATAATCTTTTTTTGTATCTTGTTCATAATTAACAGCACAGACGTCCCTCTGAGATAATTTTATCTGGAAATATTCAGTTCCTTCTTTTGAAATTGTCTGACCCCTCCCACTCCCTGTTCATCTTTACTACAACCACAATTCAGTGTTTCTGACTGAGCAGCTAACAGCACCAATAAAACTTGTCGGCTTGGAGCCCATTGAAGGAAAAAAGAATGAAATGAATTCAAAGAGCAGATGAATTATTAAATGTCTGTCTTTGAGCTAAACCCTGGGGTGATAATTGAGGCAAAAATAAACAACCCATGGGCTTCCTCAAGGATTTCTCTACCCAACATTGAACTGGTAGTCTGTGCATCATTTAGTCTATGCTAAAGAATTTCTGTCTGGTTCTTGTGTCTTTCTTCCTTGCTGTCTGAGTCTTGTGAGAAAAATGTCTGTTTTCCTTTTACTTCAAGTTTGAGATCTTTTATTCATTTAGAGGCAGAATTCTAAAGCTCCATCAGGACAGACAGTGAGATCTATTGCTGTCATCTTCCCACAGTTAGCTTGAACTGAATTGTGGCATAAAGTCGCAATCATATTTGCAGCCATACTGTATCTCATCTGAGGGCTGCATTAACAACAAGCCATTTTTACCCTCTAGCTTAGTGAGTGCCTCATTCAGTTGACATTCACCAGGCACTCATCAGTGGGGCAGCCGATGCACGCCAAGTCTGTAGCCTCATGAGTAAGCCTGTTTTCATACCCGGAGATTTCACACAGCAAACAAAAAACAAGCATCTGATGGTTGCATCATATCATCTGCTCTATACTAAAAGGCTCCGGGATGCAATATATTTGGCCAGAGATACTGTTTATCAGCTGCAACCTGAATTAGCCTTCTAAAACACAGTGCCATGGTTATACCTCAGAGAATTATTATACATGAAAAACCATGTGATGTGTTATTGTCTGTCTCCTAAAAAAAACTAAATCACAAGGGATTTAGAGCATATGTAAAACCTGGCTGTTATTGTCCAATCACTTTTCCCCAATTTCCAGGATGGGAAATGTTCAAATTTATAGAAATCAAACAACATTTCTTCTATAACCAAAGACAAACAAATAGTCTCTGGATGATAGCAATCTTGTTCCATCTAAATCCGTAACACAGGTTAACCTTTATTGCCACTGATTATGCTTCACCATGAGCCCTGTAGGCTTACCTCGTGTTAGCTAACGTTAAGCTAAGAACATTTTAGGTGTAGATTTTGCGTGTCTATATTCACAACTAACTGTCTTTTCTTTGTAACAAAATTTTACTCTTAACATTAATCCACCAACCAAACATGGTGTGCCAAAAAGGGACCTGGCTGCACACAAGATGGCGGACAACAACCACAATGGTCATGCAGTGTTGTGACATCAGGCACAAGTTGGTATTTGTGGTTTTCTTAATGTGTAAGCGTTCAAAGTAGAAGCTAGCAGCAACCTCCGAGGCTGAAAAATGACGCCAACAGAGAAGTGCCAAAAACTGCAGTTTCCTGAATGGCCACTTGAGGCTGGTGCCAGAAGATAAACATGTTTACAGTCTAGCACAAAAAATGGTTTTGGTCTCTGTAGCTAATTTCCCAAAAGGGGCAGCCACTTTGAGCGACAGACTGTCTGCTGATAGTGTCCTCAGCTTCTCAGTCAGATCCACCCCTGGCTCCTCCACAGTACCAGCCTTTCGCCCAAACATGGTCACCTCTGGCTCCATAAAAGCAAGATGGTGACAGCCGAAATGCTGAACTCGAGGCTTCAAAACAGGAGTCCACAAACCACTGGATGACGTCGCGGTAGCTACGTATTTTTACAGTCGATGAGAAAAAGACAGCATCAGGGTCTGCCGCAACTTAACCAAGAAGACGATAGCACCTGTTGTGGTGAATGCATGCTGGAGTGTTTGCTTTCTTCATGGCTGCAAGTAGAATAATAGACTATATGGGACACGTAAAATGCAAAGTTCAACTTTTATGACTTGAAGACATTGTATTATCTGTCTGTCATTATGCTAATTTCTTTGTATTAGACTATTAAATGATTCTGATTGACAATAGCCATGTTTCCATCAGCCTGTTTAGATGCGCATCTAGAAGTATCGCATCAGAAAATTAAATAAACCCCAGAAATACTCCTGCATACACCTGTCTTTGCCTCTTGGCCAAGATGCGTGAGGACAGCACATAACAACAGGCTGAAAACAGGCAATTCATTTATTATATATGCTGATAAATATTATTAGTGTAGGTTTATTCACTGTACTCTCGCCTACTGTCATTCAGTAAAAGTGGCCCCCATGCAAAGCAAGTTGAGTATCCTTGATTTAGGGTAATTAATTGTCTGGGTTAGACAGTGCTAATGTAAGAGGAGGATGAAGAACACAGTGACAGTGCTTGGCTGTGAATGAATGCATGTTGGAGTGTATACAGTAAGTGGAGGCAGCATGGGTCAACCTACAGTTTTAAAAGCAATGTAATTAGCCCCGCAAATGCAAAACAGCCAGAAGAAAAGAGAAGTCGTGTCAGTTTTGCTGGAACAATTTGGCTTTAGTTAACACAATACAGATAGTAACAAAGCTTAGTGTTAATGTTATGGAAAAAAGCGCAGTAGTGCAGCTCCTCTGGGAGTGCACAGTGTGTGTGTGTGTGTGTGGTAATGAGTGTGAGTGAGATGATGTGCCTGTGTGGACTATAGGAAGAGTCAGTGAATGTTCAGAGGGCCTATGAGCTACAGTTGGTCAAAAAATAAATTTTAAAGCTCCCCGAGAGCCAAGCAAAGCTCCAGAGTTTTGTTTACCAGCAGCTGAGAGCAGTGACGGGGGGTTAGCTGTGCAACCAGATACAATTCCAGCAGTGGAGCTGTAAAGCAGTCGACTCTGTGCTTCCCGACCACCTGGAAGACGAAACAGGTTGTTTCAGAAGCAGCAGTCTGTTATAAAATCATGTAAAGTAACAGCTCCGTAATGCTGAAATATTTTCACTCAGCAGCCGACAGATGGAACGAGATAAAAGAAGCACTTAGTTATTATTCAGATCTAATTACCTGCATTATATAACTTATTTTCATAATGAAGAGCTGCGAAACAAACACTACTTTGCTTTAATTTTACTGTTTAAGCAAACAAACACCTACAAGTGTTCTTAACTGACTGAATATCTGGCGCATGCAAAGGCTGAGGGTGTCTGAGCACCTGCCCCTTTACCACTTGATGTGAAGAGCACTTTTCAAGGTATTTTTTTTCTCCTTTTTTTTTTGCTGTGAAGGTCCGTCTGTGGCGCGTATCAGGAAAAACCTTGAATAATTAATAATAATATAGCTGTAAATCAAACTACCTGGCTGCCATCAGTCAGTTTACATCACATAATGACCAGCTGAGACCCAGAACAAAAACTGTCGACATTTAGATAACGAGTTTATTTTGTGCAATTGATTATCATGTTATGTCTATAGTATTAGCGTTACACAGCGTCACCTTTTAATTATGCATCCCTTCGCTAGGTTCCGCCCCTGGTAGCAGACTGGCCAATCATAATGTAGCATCTGGCCGGCTCAGACCAGGGTCGGACAACAACACAGCTGTGCTCCATTGACTCTGATGCAGTCGTTTCAGATTTCCTTCATTTCCAGGCTGGTTTTGTGGACTTGGAGCTAAATGTTGTGCCTGGGGCACGTCGTGTATTAATGATACTCGTTACCTGGAGAGGCTGGAAAAAGATATACGTTTCTTCCCTGTTCCAAAAGCAAAATCAGACCCTGAAAAGTGTAGGGTTAGCTAGCTAGCTACTGAAGATATAGCCTACTGAATGTATACACATGCTGCTTTTGCTTTTTAATGATTATAACAGTGAATCAAAGACCGACCCTGCTGTACAGGAACCAGTGAAGGGAAGCAGGGAAACTTTGCTCATATTCAACCAGCTGTGTGTCATCACAGTGTGTGCAGATGAACGTTGTTTGACTTCCCCTGGAGATCCCTGCCTTTCTGGCAGTGGAGGTCCAGCACAGGGTGAAGCCAAACACGGTTCATCTGCACACACTGTGATGCCACACAGCTGGTTCAATATCAGCAAAGTTTCCCTTTATATTCATTGTCTTGTGTGGCGATCAGCAGTGATGTGGTGGTTCACTTTTACACTGTGATCTGTAGCCTATAGTTCGGCTTTAGCTTCTAACTGTCTTTGTCTTTTTAACCTGTTGTTGCTGCTGAGTCAGTTTGACATCCTGGATATATCCTTCAAACACACACTGTAGACCCCTCTGTCTGCTTCTCTCTGCAGTCACTCTTTCATTTCTCCAAAAATATGATAAAATTTCTTCAGGGACTGTTAGTTAGTTACAGTGTGGGCTCCATGCTTACAGACAGCTTGTTGGACTCGCGAGAGGTCAGTTTAATTGTGGTTCTGACAGCTGGTCAAGTGAGCCATTATTTGCAAATGTCAGTCAGCAGTACAGATGCTTGGAGCAGTCAAAAAGGACAAAGCAAGATTCGTTTTCGGCAATAATTTCTCATATTTAATATAACAAGGAAAAGTTACTTCCTGTACTGTAGTGCTTTTTATTCAGAAAAGGGAGCTCCATAGTTAAAAAACATCAGTTAAACATCATTGACCCATCATAAAAACCTGTCCTTCGTAGGTTAGCTGAAATTTCCGATGGATATCTGTTCACTGTGATCTTGACTTTGACCATTCAGAGGTTCAAGTTTTTGAGAAATATAAAAGGGAAAGATATCTCAAACACCTCATAACACATTCATAATTTCTTCATATTAGAAATTGTATTCATAATAAAATTGTTAATTGGTTATAAGACATTTTAATGACCCTAACCATGACCATGACCATGCAAAGGTTCATATGGTTTTACTGTAAAGTATTCGAGAAACATAACGGTAAAGTCACCTCAGATTACAGTATACCACCTTCATAATTTCCTCGCATTAGATATTTCATTCGAAAACTCTTTAATAGGTGGTTATATGACATTTTAAATGGCTTCCTTTTCAGGTTGACCCGACTCACACATTGACACATTCATCATTTCCTCATAGATATTTACTCCCCTCTGATTTCATCAGTTGGGGGAACAGTGATGACTTTTATTGTAAGACTCCACATTACCTGTTACATTACGTTTGAATATAGGTTGTTCTAATTCAACAAGTTAAGCTGTAAATTATGTTGATGGTGTTTTAAGAAAGTATTCCATGGGCCCCTTTTCAACTCTGAGCACCTCCTCTTAAGATCTCTACAAAGCCCTGCTGCATAAATTGAATTAATGTTTCTCGGAGTCATAATCTGGATTATGTGTTTATCGTTGAGTACAACAAATCAACAAGAAACGTCCGTGTGAGGTCGGAGAACCTTGAGTTCGGTTGTATTTAATAAGATGTAATTTATTAATCACTACTGAGGTAAATGTGACAATTAATCATGATACTGCAGGTGATATTGACCAGCCCTTTAAACAACAAACAGCATGACCTAATAATCCATGTAAAAGAAATTACACAAATATTCTGTGCTGTTAAATGCTTTGTGTTTTCCAGGTGACAGTCAGAGTGCTGGAGACCTGTGAGGGCCAAAAAAACCAAAACAAAACTTGTTAAACTATGAGTCTGTGAGTGATACCCTTTTTGTCCGCAGAGAATGAGGAGAAAGTTGTGAAACTAGCCAATGAAATATTTATGCAGTTCAGCTGGGGTAAGCTTAACATTGTTACATATCTTAACAGGAATTTTAATGTTGCTAATAACTCCCCTGACCGCCTAATGAGGTATAATGCCATCATTTGACCTGCTTTGACCTGCTTGTTATTGTCATGGCACAGTGCCGGCCAGTACGAAACATCGCCATAACTAGTGCCATGGTATATATCAGTTGTGCTATGGTGAGTACCATGATAAACTGAAAAAACGAACCTTTTCCATACTAATACTGTGGTATTTTTTGTAGGAGCAGGCATTTTCTGTCCACTGATTTAAATTTGTATGCGTGGCACCATAACGCAGGAAAGATTAGCAAAGTAGTAGCCATCAAGAATCCCCACAGATTGCTTTCAAATCCTCAGTTGAAGTTCAGTGGGCATGAAGTGGGCAAAAACTCTCAGCCTGGGCAGTGACACAGTGTCATGAGGGCTCTTTTAAAAAAGGGAAGACTTATAGACTATATTCCTAAAGACTCTCTAGACCTATACGATACTGACACTGAGGAGGTTATGTTTTCTGTTCGGTTTATTTGTCTGCTTCAGTCAATCATCTGTTTGTCTCAAGAAGTCACATCAGGGGCGGTGGTGTGTCCTCCTCACGCTCTGGTCCTCTACCAGAGGCCTGGGAGTTTGAGGGTTCTGTGCAGTATCTTCTGGACAGAGACCCCAGATGTTGTACCTGGAATCTGCTGGAGCCACTCTCCCAGTTTGGGTGCTCCAATAACCACTGGGACCACTGTTGCCTTTACCCCCCCCCCCCCCCCCCCCCCCTCCTCTTTCAGCCCTTGGTAGTTCTCAAGCCGCTCGTGTTCCTTCTTCCTGATGTTGCTGTTGCTCAGGATCTGTCACCACTTAGGAGGTGTCTTCCATTCTGACCTTCACACACACACACACACATATATATATATATATATATATATATATATATATATATATATATATTGGTATATAGGTGGCACAGTGGTGCACAGAGGGTTCCTAGTCAATCCTCAGGGTAGGGGAGTCTTTTCTTTTTTCCCTCTTTTGACATTGTAGTTAGCTGCTTTGTAATTTTCTGTGTTTCCATAGTGGCTGTTGTGTGAAAGTGTTTATGGCGTCCTGCTTGTTCTGGCTATCCATTGCTTCTGGTTGAAGAATGATTTAACTGTAGATTTGGATACAGTTGCTTCTGTTGTTCCACAAATTAAACCCACCACACACTCTGTGAAATCATTATGTCAGCAGCATTATGGAACAAATCTAGTGTTCCAATTTTCATGAAAGTTGGTGGAAAGGTGGGCCAAAAGAAGAACCCATCAAAATTTGGAGCGCGTCCAAATCACGGGGCGGATGCACTAATTATTTTTCACTTTCGCTAACGCTGTGAGCGAGGGCATTTGGCGTTGAAGGAGGTCTGCTCTCTCTGAGTGCCTTTCTAGTTCACATCATGAGATAGGATGACATGCATTACCACCAGTTTGGGTGTGACCATGCAACAGCTAACATAACAGTCAACGCCGCATGCACATATTTACTTTAGACCCAAATTAAAGCATACGAGGCTAATTATCATTTTGTTTTAATGAAGATTAATAGTGTCCTTCTTCGTTTTCATTTTCCGCGTTCAGGCCCTAATATGTTTTTGCTATTGCATACAGGCAAACACTATGCAAAGTATATTACCCATTTTTCCTCTCCTCAGTACACCCACTTAATGGCAAGAGACCCTGCAGGCACATTAAAAGTTTGCCTCCTCATTTTAAATGTAGGCATGTCCTGAGTAGACCCTGCTGCTTCCACCACCATATGGCACTATTGTTAAAGAGCGCAAATTAGGGCTGTGCTGAGTATACCAGGCTGCTCAGATGAACAAATACCATTTTGCTCTGCATGACATCGAGGGATGTTTATTATACCCAGTAAAACGCAGCATCTCCTGCCTGTCATGCATGAATCATCTAGGAATGCCCCTCCCCGGATGCATAACTCCAGTCATGGCACAGCGGCAACAGTGGAGGACATCAGCCGGAGATCACTCTGTGCAGTGTGTCTCTCCTATATGTACTGTTCTGCCTGACGGAGAATGAAATATCAGCTCAAGCCAATGAGTCCTATCAAATAATGGTCAAGTCAAGGTTGTTATATGCATAAGTGCAAAGTTGTAGAATTGTCAGTGACATGTAGACACTGTTTTTGTCAAGAACAAACTTTCAGCATATCAGCATTTTTTTCTTTCAAAGCGCCACACTAAAACACGGAAGTATACATCTTCAAATAGTTCCAAGAGTCTTTAAACCATCACTTTAGAATAACCTTGTGATGTCTTTCACCATGCAGCCCTTTCTTGTTTTCTTGGGTAGCTTTCCTTCCTTCATCCTGAGACGTGCATGTCTGATATTGAACACAGAGCCTCCCCTGATGTCTCCTTGTGGTTCTCTGTATGCTGTGAAGTGCAGGCTTCATTCCTTGTGGCGCAGTCTACCTCGTTCCCTTCACTCCCCCCTCGCTAAGGATGTCTTCATCGCTTGCTGCGCTCTGCTCCCCACCAAGGTCCCTCCTTTTGAGCGTGGTTGACTGAGGAGGCGACAGAGGAGAAACAGCTTCGCCTCCCCAGAGACACGTGGCTGATTGCACCAAAGGATGAGAAAACCTCTTTTGTCTCTCTCTACCTTTTACCTCAATATCACCTTGCTTGATAAGTCTTCTTTTCCCTACGACGTGATCTCCCTAAAAATAGTTTCTGGCTTCACAGTGTTTCAGAGCAAGTTTGACAAAACTTATCAGACAGTGTTATCTTTTTCTCTGTAAATGAATCGATTCATTCACTTAAGGAGGTTATGTGTTGTATTTTAAATTTAATTCATTTCTCAAGAGACTAACCCAAGGGCATCTGGAACTTGAAAAGGTCATCTAGAAAGAGCCAGACAGGATGAAAAGAGCCAGAATGGCTCCCTAGTTCGCAATATCATTCCAGCCCTGTGGAGTAAGTATATGATTTGATTTATTTTTAGCTCGGCCCAATGTGACGGTAAGATGTTTTTGTAACTACAGGGAAATACATGTGAGCTCACCTGTCTGTCATTTATAGCCTATTTTCTCTCCGCTCATAACATTTATTTTGTGATGAATTTTCTCGAAGCATTTGCGCCCACAGCCTATCCCCTGCGTGCGCTCTATCAAAATATTTAATTATGTTGACTCCCTCAAAACTGTTTTGATGCATAGCTCACCTGAAGGGATCTCTCGTAATATCGAGGCCCCCCTCAAAAAAAAAAAAAAAAAAAAACAGCCACAAAGCAGACGAGTTTCATTTCTTTCAGACTTTCACAAAAACATATTGACAGGGAAAGATAATGATGGCAGTTTCTCCTCGCAGAGGCTGCATTTATGCTATTTGGGAGATAAATCCAATACACGGCATGGCTGAAAGACACCTCTGTTGATAAGTGTGAGTGTGACTATGACTGTTTTTACACATTGTCCTGTGTGAGTCAGAGCGTGTCCCTGTTCCTTTGCAATCACACTGCCTTAGAACATGGAGGGGGGTCGCAGGCCCTTTTTGATTTCAAGGGATGTGAGGGAACTTTTTTTTGCATATACAGTAGTAGTAAATGTAGACTCACATAGTCAGATGTGTCTCTATGTCAGTCCAAGGGACAGGTCTGGAGTCATTGATTATCTTTCTGCTGTGGGGTAGTGCTCGGCGACATGGACTAAAATTAATATCTCAGTATTTACAGGATGAATGGCGATACACGATATATATCTCGGTATTGTCTATGAAATGGGCTCCATGTTATGTTGCAAGTCAAAGCCACGTTTGAGACGTCACTCACTTCTATAAAAACAGACTGTAATGTAAATGAAAAATGGAGTAGAATAAATAGCAGGGCTGCACATTCACTTTTTGCACACAGCACTGGAGCTATAGAGGTTTAAAGGTTTGCAGCACAGAACACAAAACTATAACATGAGGATAAAAGAATCAAGTAGGTCTAAATCCATTGGAGTTTGGAGCAATTAAAAATCTTTGTGGGGGGAGTTAAAAAGTCGTTTTCCACGGCCTTTCAAATTAATCTAGTCCTGAAAAATGATTTCAATGTTTTTAAATATTTAGGCTGTTAATCTTATTTATGCACAGAGCATCAACAGAGAGGCCGAGAGAGGGGAGGAGTGAGAGACGCTTTGTCAGCATCTGTCGCTTGCATCACGCCATGATCCACCTTGCACGTGCGCTTTGATAGTTTCATCCGTCTCACAGACTGATTCAGCGTAGCACATGCAACATATAGATCAAGGGTGTCAAACTCATTTTAGTTCCGGGGCCACATACAGCCCAATTAGATCTCAAGTGGGCCGGACCAGTAAAACCACTGCATAATAACCTATAAATAACAACCCCTTCACTCTGAAAACGTTCATCCAGTTACCAAACGAAGAAGAAAGAAAAATGACGTGCAAATTCAACAGTGTGTCTTAGCATTTCCACACAGGGACACGAACCCTGTTATTAAAATGGCCCCGCAAAAGAAAAGGCCACAGAAGCATTAGCATGCATATGTCACTTTTCTGATTGAACCTTTAGTGATAAAAAGACAAAAATAATTTGATAAGTGAGGCCTCAGAAGTAAAGCATGACTCTACTTAAGCACTGGAGGGACTCAGTGGGCCCGTTAAAAGCACAGATGATTTGCTGTATGTGGCTCTTGTAGAACATTATTATGATGATCACAGAGGTTCATGTGAAGTGGAACAGATCGGTACATCGCTGCTTACTCTCTTGTTCTCTTTGTACCCTGACTTTGCTTTTAGGAGCCCTTGAATTTTGGTGAGGCATTGTGACCTGGCTAATCAGGCTGCAGTTCACCTCGCGTGTACATTTGTGGCGCTTATTAGTTCTGCGCATTGCACACCTGACCCCCCGCTGTCAGATGGATCGCACCATTTCACAATACCTGCAGGGGGTGGCTGCATCAGATGGCATGTTGAAATGTTTTAATTAGAAAAATACATCATGTATATATATATAACTTGTATTTTCAGTGATGTAAGTCAATAAGTAAATTGTACTTGCTTCAATTTAAAGGTCAGCCATAGACTTTTCGACAGGCCTGGTCCTGAGAGACAGAATCTGGGCTTTTCCATGGTGCATTCACAGGTTGTTTTCATTCATTGTGGATCTTTACAGTTATTTATTAAAAGCACAAAGCAGGCATGCCTTGTTGCACAATCTAATTCTTCATTAGAACAGACACAAACATTAGGTTGTTGTTTCCCATTGCAAAGAGGATTTGGAAATATTAATATGCATACTTTAAAAAAACATATCAAATCCATGCTGTGAAATCAGGACCTTGCTGATTTCCACATCATTTTCTTTAAAGGCAGTTTTTAAGTACAGGTATCACACTCTTCAGAGGATTTCTAATTTTGGAGCAAGATTTCAGATCTTTATGCTCCCACACAGGCAACACCTGCCCACTCCAGCCCATGCCAGTGCCACATGTCGTGCCACCAGGGCTTGAAATTAACATTCGCCAACCCGCCAAATATGGGCTAAAAATTGGCAGGCGCTGTGTCAATTCTAGCGGCCACTCTGGCAGGTGAGCTTTTTTGATCTTGTACGAACACAAAGCTCCTCCGTCGCCGAGGCTCCGACCGCTGCGTCCTCTCGCTTGCTCTCGTTTAAAACAGAAAATATCACAAAATGTACATTTTTTAATTGACTATCGATTTGCTCTCCATTATATTCCTCCCTGGTGTGCTGTGACAGTGACTGTGAGGTCTACTGAGCTTAAGACAGCAGTCAATTAAGTTCAGTTCTCCACAGCATGGGAGCAGCTCCTCTTGTATCTGAAGCACGCGCCGCAGCAGCGTAGTAAATATGGGAAAAAGATGGAATATGTGACTACATTTCCATAACTAGTCTACCCTCTTTCTAGCAAATCTGCTGTGAGTGTATCAGCAATAGGGAGGCTGCTCCTGCGATACAGACCCATCAGAGCTCACTGCATCATATAACACACTCAAATCCACCTGCACACAGCCTGTGCGTGACACATGATATGATATCTATGAGATATGATAGCTCTGGTGTCAGGGTGAAAGTAGAATAATAAATTTGTGTGGTACGAGCATGTTTCATTCATCTCATCTTGGGATTTGGGTGGGGAATTTCAATCAATGGGCTTTCGAATACATCACACGGCAGAAAACGTTCGCTGTATAAAATCCTCTGGTGATTGGTTTTCACCTCAAGAAGCTGAGACGCTTGTGAAAGAGCTCCCAGTGGTACAATTACTGCAACTAAAATAATAAGGAGTAGAAGAAGACAGAGAGGCAAAAAGTGGAGTTAACTAGAGAGCGCCAATTAGTGGTTAATTCCTAAAATAAAGCCGAATCATCAAGGTGGCGTTCGGCTCTTCTAAAGGTGTCATATTTCACAAGCTTTCACTTTCATTTCTATATTTATCAACATGAGTTCTGTTTTCTCTGCCCTTTGAAATACATAAATGTAAGTTCCTCAACCTCAATTAAATCAGGAAGATGCTTTTGTAAATTAGCAATTAAGAGCCAACAACACTTTTCTCTCCAGAATGAATTAGGGACAGACCTGCTGATGTACGCATGTAGGTTATAGATCCTAATACGTTCATTAACAGGTCTGGTTTCTAATACACTACTCTAGAGACAGAACATCTAAACCTACCCTTAATTTGATAGATTTCCACAGGACAGAATAAGGGTGCAGATATAATATGAATATCCCATTTCAATTTCCCCTTCAGCTCCCCCTCCTCTGATTCCTACTCGAGTTTAAAAAATGGGCACACTGAGAAGAAATCCATTCGATCCGTGCCCACGGGCTGCTTTCAGGGGCTCCTAAACCTGTATTTCTTCTTTCCCCATAAATGTATCGCCTGTCTCACAGTCCTTTGTGCAGCCGCAAAGATGAGTGTCAAATCTCAAAGAGCTAAGACCACAGTGAAAGGTACTCAGCACCACTTTCAGAAATATCTGCAAATTTGCCCCCTCCGAGCGTGACACCCGAGTGATCGACTCGAATAAGTGATATTCACGAACCTCCTCTGTGTGGGAGATGCTCATAGCCAACGTGAAACTGTGAAAACATGATGTGTTTATTAATATTTAAAAGCACAAAAGTGTTCACACAATACATGGGGTCGCAATCATAAAATCATAGTAAATCTGTGAGTAGATTTGCACATAAAAAGCCTCAGCACTAAAAACCTACTTTGGATTCATGACTGCAGAAAACTCAGATTTGATTGTAAGCATGTGTGTATGTCAGTGAATGCCAATCAGTTGTAAATCAATACTATTACTAATACTAATACTATTTCTTTTTAATAATTTCATATTTTAGTTTTTAAATTTGGCCTATGGCATTCTTATTTAAAGGTGTGCTGTTTGCCCGTCACGGCACGGTGGTGTGGTGGTTAGCACTGTCCCCTCACAGCAAGAGGGTTCCCGGTTTGATCCTGGGTGTGGGAGCCCTTCTGTGCGGAGTTTGGATGTTCTCCCCGTGTCAGCGTGGGTTTTCTCCGGGTACTCCGGGTTCCTCCCACAGTCCAAAGACATGCAGGTTAATTAGGTGTGAATGGTTGTCTGTCTCTATGTGTCAGCCCTGTGATAGTGTAAAGATTATATGGCTGTCATATTCCAGTCATACCTGATTTATGTAATTGCAAGACTGTTTAGGGACCGCAGTATGCAGAAATAATTTTGAGAAATGGCAGTGTTCCTTGTTTTCCTCGCCAAAATGTAGTGTAACTTTGGAGCGTAATTTGGCCCCCTTTCTGACAAGATAGGTTAGCATGGTTGGTACCAGCAGATGCCTTAGGTCTTCTTGTTAAATGTGACACTTGTGTTGTCACTGTAGCTTTATAACTGAGCACGCTACAGACAGACAGGTTTTATTCGCCAACATTAGTCTGCCACAGCTTCACCTGTCATACCTGGTGCTCATTTACATTTTTGTAGCCATTGCCTCTCTGCTTCTTTCATTGTCTTGTCCTCGTGGTACAGTGCTGATTTGATATGTGGATTGTTTACGATCCTGCAAAAATAAACTTTATTTACTTCATTCTATTGCACAGGATGAAATCTAGCCCCCAAAAATTCTAAAACTTAAAAAATCTTTATGGATGCTAAAGCAGATCTGCCCTCAGATCCGGATGGAAACGATCACAGATTTAAGTCTATAATTAGAGAATGCTACTTCCCTAAAGGAGAAACAGGATCTGAGGACTATATCGCTCTATCTTGGCAGCATATCAGTGATATAGTCAGGGGCACGTCCATGCATAGATTAATAGACATGAGTACCAGGTTCTTAAAAATCTATGCTAAGACTAATTGGAGTTGCAGCAAAGAGCAAGTGCAAAGACTTTAGAACAGCATTTCCAGCAGGAGTGATGTGAGCTCTTTTCTTTGTTCCAGTTAAAACCTTGGCAGCAGCATTCTGGATGAGCTGTAATTGATTTATAGACATTTTGGAGACACCTGAGGGCAATTTCTTACCAATTATCAGGCCCATTTGTTAAAAATGGACATGCTGTTCTGCATCTTCGAGACGAAAGTCAGACCCTGACCAGTGTACTTTTCCTTAAGCCCAGTTCAGACCAAAGATTCGTGACAAGACGAAACCATTGATTTAATGAGAGTTCTTTGAACATGGCGGCCTCACAAGGGCTTATTCTCCACCCAACACCTTGTTGGAGGGCCCACTCTCTCTATCATGGGCCCAAATGCAACCACAGTGCTTGCACTGTCTATATTCACGTCCGTGGGTGATTTCACATATTGATCAATTCCATCACTTTTGGGTCGCGGAATCTGAAAAACTAAAAGCTCTTTTGAGGATTCTCTTCCCCTCCAAAATTCTGCCCTTGCCAACAAGTCTCCGTAACTAAATATGCAGTGCTGTTTGTGAGTGCAGTCCAGAAACATTCACAGTTGTTACAAGTGGAAAATTGATGTATTATGTCCATTAGACAGGACGGGGTACTGCTGGTAGAAGCACATGCATACGAAGACACCAATCCTTGACTTGGCTCTGATCAGCTCTATGCAAACGAGACAGCCGTTCTCTGGGATATGTGATGAGGCTTGCATGCTGCCCTGAGTTTCTTGATATGCCATTTGTCAAAGCATTCCATAGTTTTAATGTTTCTCATGTTTCCAAGTGGTTCAGTATGAACACTGTGAAAGTAAACTCGCAGAAACTTCAAACTTCTCCGACGCAGGGAATCCATCACGTTGATGGATATGAGTTTACTTTTGTGAAAGTTACATTAGATTCGTGTGATAATGCAGTGGTAAATGTAGATTGATTTGTGGATCTGCACTGCATTAGCACATGACAGCATCATACATTTGACAAAAAATAAAGTAGACCCAATTTTCTGTAATGGATTAACCACTGCAGGGTGGTTGCAAGTGTCTATGAGCTTCTACTGAAACCAAATGCTGTTTGAAGAAAATCAATCTGAAAACATTTGGTATCATTTGGAAAATAGTTTGCAGTAAACAATGCAATATTTGTAATAAAAGGGATTTAGCAGGTTTTGAGACACACATAGTTGCAACAATTACAGTAAGCGTTTAAAGTCTACTGTGAGAGATTTTTCTCTTGAGAAACAATGTGTAGACTAATACAAAAGACTGAAAGTGTGTGGTGTCGTATATATTAAGGCTGCCCCCCACTAAGAATCTAACTAGTTGACCAATAGTTGTCAATTAGCGGCATCAGCCGATTAGTCGCCTGCATGTCTACAATATTGATTTAAGTATTCAGTTATATATTTTGAGCGGGACAACACAATAGTTTGAGTTCAAGGTGTGAGAAAGAATTGAATAGTCAAACCATACAGTTTGAAAACAAGGCGCGGCTCCAACTAGAAAACAATGTTTTGATGCATTGGATGTGCTGAATGTGCATATTAAGGCAGTACAGGAGGAGGTGCACATTAATAATCCTCCAGGACTGTAACATGCTCATGTTTAACCCAAACAATGTGTCATGTGACTGCAGTTGGTTCACATCCAGGTTGGAACATGTTGTCACCACAAACGAACTGCACCAGAGTTTGTTTGTGTTTTGGTGCACACTCGAGTGCAATTGCTGCATTAATATAGGCCTGTTTTATCTACAAGTGCACGTCACACACTGAGCGAGCCGCCTGTTAATGACGCTGTGGGCTAATGGGCATGTAGCTACTTCCATGTTTCAGATGATTTTGTAGTCAACATGTGCCAGACCATGAGCAGCATACACGCAAAAGAAAGCTACAAAAACGTGGTTGAATAGCAAGCTGGGGTTGGCGTTCAATTTCACAGTAACCGACAGTTCCTACATAGAATACCTTTAAAAGCGTGTGTTAAACATTTAACACGGCTTCTCAATGCACCTTTTACACCTTTACGCAATGAAGCAGGCAGGCAGTTCAGTATTTCTGAATGGGCATTTCACCAAACGCTTTTGACCACAGATCCACATTCACTGAATGTCAGCTGAATACCTTGAACTCAATAACATTAATGGAAGCTGTAGGCATTCAGCTTGTATTTCCACTGCATGCATTAGAAATGTAAGGAAGCAGGCAACACTGCAGCTGGTGAAGTAAGAGTTAAAGTCAATGTTTATGCTTCAAACGCTGAAGTCATGCACTGCTCACAAGCCCACAAAATCTAATCATGTGGTTGTGGAATTATTGCTTTCCCAGTCTGCAAGGTAGCGATGTTGACCAGATCATGGCCACACAGGAGTCACAGAGGTGCCGCGAATTCATTCATTCACACAAGTCGACTCTGCCGAAGATAAACAGACAGACTGACCTTGGTGACTATTCTCAATACTGGCACTCCTCAGTGATAACAGGGTTGCTAAATTGAATGATCAGATTGACTCTTGTCTGGTGCTTCAGCTGCAGATGGACACTTCACACTGATTTGCTTGTAACTCAGGAGCACCTGAAGTGACAGGCCTACCATCGCTTGTCTCTGGCCTGCCGTTTCACTCCTACCAATGGAGTCAGGCTCCTTCATCAAATAATGCAGTCTGCAAAGTTGAAGGGATGTTTGGGGCTTGCTGGCTGCGAGATTTGTGGTTGTGGGTTGTTTAAAGAGAGACGTGTTGGGTGTTCTGAACATTGTTGCCATCATGAACTGACAGGTTGATGGAATGTTTGCAGATTTAAAGGTCCAGTGTGTAGGATTTAGAGGGGTATATTGGCAGAAATGGAACAAGTATGTTTTCATAAATGTATAATCCCTTGAAAATGAGAATAGTTTTCCGAACCTATAAATGAGCAGTTCTAAACTCTGTTCTAAACTTGGATAATTAAAATATGTGGTCAAGCGCTAATAGCTACAGAAGCATAATGCATTCACTTGAAAAAAACTCCATGTTTTTCTGAATTAATGTGATTATTGTCTCAAAATTATGAGAAAAGTTTTTTAGTTAAAAAAAAGTCTGCTCAGTTGTTCTGAATTAACGAGATAATGACCTCATTAATTCTTGTCTTTATGGGTTAATTTAATGTCTCATTAGATCTTGAAAACAAGCAGGATTTTTTTCTATGATCGCAGAATTCTGAGAAAATAATCGTGTTATTTGAAAAAATGAAATAAAATAAGCAGATTTTTTTCCCATGAAACCTTTTCTCAGCTTTGTGAAATACCGATCTTGTAAATTTTCAAATATTTTGTTTCCATTTTTTTTTTTTTCTTGTCTATTCTATTTTTTATTTATTTATTTTTTTCCGGGCGGGATGGTGGTGCAGTGGTTAGCATTGTCACCTCACAGCAAAAGGGATTCCTAGTTTGAACCCAGGGTGTGGGAGCCCTTCTGTGCAGAGTTTGCATGATCTCCCCGTGTCTGCATGGGTTTTCTCTGGGTACTCCAGCTTCCTCCAACAGTCCAAAGACTCTACATTCAGTGAATGTAGAGTTTGTAGGCAAACCCTGGAGATCTTGCCACCGGAAGAAGAGCGGAAGAGCCCTGGTTTCCGATTGTAGGCTGTTTGTAGTCCGCATGATATAGACCAATCACGTTTGTCAGCTGGGATAGGCTCCAGCCCCCCCGCGACCCTCAAGAGGATAAGCATTTACGAATATGGATGGATGGAAAAGTTTTATTAGAATTCAGATATAGTAATCTTGTTAATTCAGAAAAACGGCAGATTTCTTTCTTTAGTGAATGCATTATGCTTCTGTAAAAAACAGTTAGAAATTGATATAAAATCTTGATGTGGGCTGGTGGATGGTGGAAAAAAAAACGTTTTTCAAACCACACAGATGAACCAGGTAGTAAATTTCTCACTGCAGCAGCTGGACTGCCAGAGACGACACAAAGTCAGGCAATTCCTTGAATAATGCATGTTTGTGGATTCTCTCATAATCTCATTATGTGAGCAGTGGTGAAATGCTGCTGATACATAAAAAAAATCTCAATGTATATCATACTTTGCATTTCCAGGAGAGTTAGTGATGCACATTGCATATTTCTCTCTGAACATGTAAAGAAAATATCCTCTTGAAATGCCCGATACGCAACATTTTATGAGGTGCCAGAATGAAAGCTTGCAACAGAGCTGAGTCTCCACCTAAATCAAATTATGCCATAATGGAAAGTAGGTGCAGAGATATCTGCAACCTCATGTGTGCCAAAGTCAATATGTTTGTCAGATTGCCCCTGAACAGAGTAACAGTGCTCCATAAATGATTCCTTGTTCCAAATAATGAAGACTCTCTCAGCTGCCTCTTGCTGCTGGCTTTGACTTTGCCCGAGAGCATATTCTCTCTTGTTCTATCCTATTGTGACTGAATGACTGTGGAACAGAAACAGGCTCACAACCTGACTTACAATTATAGCTGGACTGTTTCTGTCAGGACACAAGAGGCTGTCTGTGCCCCTGTGTTTCTGCTCTGCCGATATGAAGACAAACACAGCCAGATGTGTTAACTCCGTTAAAGTGATGCTTTTCCTTTCTAAATGATTGTGTGAGGGTCGGTGAAGACATGCCTCCTCTTACCCAGCTATTTCAGTCAAGAGCAAGCTTTAATTTCAAATCAACACCGGATGGTACGTGATAGAAAACCGACCTTGCACAGCTCACGGTAGGTTCAATTTCAGAAGGCTACAGATGGGTATGTATTGACATCTGCTACATGTGGTACAGATCATCTTCGCCAACAGAAGTCTCCATGAGGAGACTGTGATACCACGATGTAAACAAACACTTTACCTCACTGGTCTTGAAAATAAAGGCCAAAGGAATCTAAAATTATCCAAATGTACCCAACATGAAGTCGTCCATGGCCAGAAATTGAGTTCCTGGCAAATAGCAGCTCGACACCTGGTCCAATTTTAAAGCTGTATGTGTCAGCAGAATAAAATCAGTCATGAACTTCTGTCGTACAGTTAAAAGGCAATCAGGAATATTCCAAAAACCATTTGAGATGGGGTTTAAGCTAAAAATGTACTCGACTGAACACAAACTGGCCAACACATCTCCCACTTCTGGCACCAGCATGCCAATTGTCTCACTATATAGCACTAATCCGTTTGCTTCTCTTCTCTTGAGAGCCCTCAGCAGTCTGTAGCAAAACATATTCCTGAATTCAGTGGTGCCCACGGATATTTTTCGTAGCCAGATGGGGTCACTGACAATCTTGGGGTGACACACATAAACCTAAAGCCATAACTGAATTTCAGGAATGTGATTATGCTGTTAAAATATAGGCAAGTTGAAACTATGTTAATGAATTCTATCCTGAAATACTTTGGTTTCTTATTTTACAGTTAATATTACCAATTTTCTGGTAGCATTGCATATTTATTTTGCGTTGTACTTGTCAACACGACTCAAAATATCCCTAATTTCTGAAGTATGTCCAGAAAATAGTGTTGAACACCTTCTGAGATGAATATTCTGTGGACATACTCAATAAAATGTATTATAAGCTGACTGTTTCTTTAGAAAGTCAAATCAGGACAGTATTTCCTCTGTTCATTTTCCAGTCACGTTTTTGAAATAGTCCTAAGTAAAAGTTTTTTTGACATGTCTAAGTAATTTTTTTTAAGGATACAAACGTGGACATTGAAGGCTGACTCTCTCTTTCTTTCCATGGCAAGTCTTCGTCATGTGCCTCTTACGCTAAGTGTCGAGGTCCCCGTCTTTTTGCTGTCCTATACCAGCATGGTGCTGCACTTGGTACACTCGAAGAAGCCGACACACACGTCGTCACCGCCAACAACTCACATGTGTGCGGCCAGTAGTTGGTTCCATAGCCTAGGTCTATTATGAGGAGCCCGACCCTTCAGAGCCCAAGGATAGTGGTGGGAAATTATTATTTTGAAAGAGACTATATGTAAACTGTACTGTGTATTTTGAAATCAGACAATGTCTGTAACAGGCAGAACTTCCCAGAACATCAACAACCAACACACCCAGGGTACCTTTCATGTCGTATCTGAACGTGGAAAGTCCACGACCAAAAGTCGATATGTGACAAAGTCGGAGTGAGAATGTTCGTCCACGCTTCGGGGAGTGTGGCTCTACTGCAGTTCACTTTAAACGATATAGAACAGCGACTGGCTTAAAGAAAATAACTTGTACACTTAAGTGTAGTCAGATAGAATCATAAAAGTAAATATCCTATAAAAGTTATGTCCATTGAAATGGACAGTGGGTCCGAACAGGTTAAAAAGACATTTACAGCTTTAATTTAAAGGTGTGCATTGATTGTAAGGAACAGAACATTTAAGGGAATGAGTCCACTCAAGATAAGGGGAGACTTGTGGGTACCTTTTGAACCCATTTTTATTTAAATATCCTGAGGTGAGAGTTAAAGGGACCACCTAACTTTGGAGCATTTTTTAGCCCCCTTTCCAACGAGCTGTGTCGACATGATTGGTACCAATGGTGCCTTAGGTTTCACTTCCCTCACCTAGTTTAATAATGAGCACACTACTGTCCCTTAAAGCCAGGGGGGGGTCCAGTGGGGGGTCCAGCAATTTCATCAGGATGTCCATGCCTCTGAATATTCTCCAGATCTATTGTGCAATTAATTTGCTTATTTTGTCGTTCATATTATCAGGAGGCCTTTTTCTTATTTTTCTTATTTTCAATATTGGTGCACTGATGGTCAATGCTTAATTATTGCCACATATCACTTAATATCGGTGGAGTGATTTCCACATGTGTTCAGGTGGTCACTGTGTGTCTTTTCACAGCTCATGGGAAATGAGCTCATGCTCGCGCTTTAATGTTTGAGCCCACGGGGAGCGGCGGAGCAGCAGTTTCCTGCCTTATGTGACTCTGTTTGAATTTACCGTTTAATTCCTCATTTTAATTTTCACATTAGGAACCATGAATCATTGTCATCGTTTTGACAACTTTGCCCTTGGAATTTTCAGGCTCACTCAAGAGCTGTGTTATTAATACCCCGACTATGGTTCTGCACGTGACATCAACATGATAATACTGTAAGCCTAAAAGAAATAAGAGCCGGCACAGCACTAATCTCAACCATTTGGGGCTCTGATGAATCAGCTCCAGTCTCTTTACAACAAGAGATCTGCTCTTGGAGTAAACAGTTCATGAATCCATCATTGTTTTGACTGCAGTGTGTTTTGAATAGAAGTTTCAGTCAATGCCATATTAGAGAGGAAATGTGAAATCCTGAATTAGTCGGCAGTCAGTAATAGCGGTTGATCATGCATATTACACTGGAGCAGCCACTGGCAATGGTTTGATTGGTCGGTCTGTCAATCACTGTAAATGAGCTTTTCTCAAAACATTTAATTTGCCAGTTTCAATTATCATGATAGTGTAATATTGTTTTCTTGAAAGGAGAGATATGGATGCTTGTGCATCAGTTTTGTGCTCGAGTGACTTTGGGAAATGTTGTGCCTCCTCAGCAATGAGTTGAATTGCAAATAAATCATCTAAATATTAACAAAACACTCCGTTTTTCACTGACACAGACGTTATAAAAATGGAAGTGGTTTGCATATGCACATCTGTCAAGAAAATGGTGGACTGAGCTTGAGTTTTCTCAGAGACATTACCGTTGTGGTGCTATGGCAGACCCTTCTCTTTTCTTTTTTTTTTACTGATTAGCACACGTCATTGCTGACTCCTTAAGCTTCAGTTTGGTTTGAACAAAAATCCCCACAATCCTCTCTATATGACCAGGAATTGGAGCATTTACTAAATCCAACAATTTTTACATGTAAAACAGCTCATTTAAAAGCTCCGGCTAGAAATATGGATTAGTTTGTCAGTAGCAGGCATGTTTCCTCATCTGAGTTTGATTAAAGAATCACAGAGCATAGACCATCCGAAATTCTGCCACACTAAAAAGTGCTGCTGCTTGCTTTTTCTCCCCGACTGTGGTTTTAAGACAGCAAAAAAAATGTCAGAATCATGAGACGCGGTGCAGTGTGCAGGCACTCGGTGTATGAAATGTACCATTTTACCCAGTTTTATCTCCGACTGAAATTCACCAGTATTCTGTTGGTGGTGCGTGGACTTCATTTATTGGAATATCTCCAATAACTGATGCTGACCTCGCCCAGATAGAGTGAGAAACTTTCAAACACATTTTTTTAAATAGTACTTACAATGATGATTCGTTTATTTTATAGTTATTTACTTTAAATCATGTGTAGGCCCATCCCTGTGAAACTAATAACAGCAATGATGACACTAAGATGACGAAGAAGACATATTTGTTGAGTGTAATCTGCAGATTACTGAATGGAAGAGTGACTTTCATACATAAATAAAATCCACAGTGCTAATGAAGATCATGTTCTCCACATTCCTCTTCATAACAAGGTCATGACAGTGAATTTGGTTGTTCCTGTCTCGCTGACGCTGATGACAAGTGGATGGATGTAACACGACATTAATGTGCCGTTAATTTTGTGTGTATAAAAAATGGAAATGAAGATAATGCTTCTATGAGAGGGGTTTTTTGTGTGTGGTTTATTAACACAGATGGCCAACTCGAAGGGCCCCACTTCATTATTTTCAGACACGTCTTAATAAAAGCCTGTAATAGGGAATGGGAATCGTGGAGCGTTAAGGAATGGCGCTACAATTTGAGAGTGTAGCTGTCACACATCCATCATTTGTTCACCATCAGAAATGCATAAGTACACGTGAAAGACGAATAGCTATTTAAAGAGACGCTCTCCACAAAGGCAAAGGAGCAAAATATAACAAGATAAGACAAGATAATAAGATCCTTACGAACGTGAAAGCTTATCACACATAATAATCCCTGATGTCTATCTGGTGTTTGGTGTTAGCAGCAAAAACTTTTCATTTTTGGAGGTCCAATTTACAAACAGGTGGACCTTCAGGTCTACAATCTAAACAACGTGATCTCATCCCTAAACGTCATATTTTGACGCTTGTGCAGAAACCCCCGGCATCAAAATGGTGCCGGAGACAGACTTTTACATTGTGTCTTGATGCAGAAGAACTCAGCAGTAACACAAGTACACTCACATGACTAAGATGTAGAACGGGTCATTCACTAATCGGAACATTGGCAGTTCGACACCCGGCTCCTCCAGTCTGCATGTCAGAGTATCTTTGGGCAACCCTAAATTGCTGTGGTTACTGAGCAGCAAGTGGCAACATGTATGGTAGCCTCAGCCATCAGTGTGTGAATGGGTGAATGTGACATGGAGTTTGAACAGTGCTTTGAGTAGTCGGCAGACTAGAAAAGTGCCATTCAAGTGCATTTACCATTAATGACCAATGTTAACTTTTAGTTTCACACAGGACACAAACACCAGTCCTCTGGGTTGAAGTCCTGTGCTTGTTGGACCCATCCACCTCCTTTCTCACTCCCTCCAAGCAGACTTTTGCATTCCTACGTTCAGTGCTCTGAATGTATAATAACCACATAGATTAACTTATATTGACACTAAAGGGTGCCCGACAGCATGGGAGTTAATATTTAACTTAACTTAACTTAATGCGAACAAAACGTCACTAATCATGAATAAATCTACCGCTATCTAGCAAAATGAAGCACATAATGTTCGCTAACCTTTTGTCTGAGTTTATACTAAATATGCTGCATTTCCCGTTTTGAATCTGAGTTGTGTTTTGTGTTGGTTCAGCAGTTCTATTTGACTTTTACAGTAAACAGCCAGTGGATGTCAGTCTGACCCTTATTCTCCAAAAAATGGCCATCTTGCTTGTAATGCAACTCAAATTACAAATTTTATCAATATAAGGTGATATCCTTTATTGTGATCATATCTCCAAACTGTTCACTGACAATACCAAACATTCGTAGTGAGTGTCAGTAGCCCTTTTTAAACAGGAGTTGTGCAAATTTGCAGGAAAGCCCAATCAGTCTTCGTTCAGCATTGGCAGTATAAAAACAAAATCGGGGAGTGCAGCAAAATGCCGACTGCCTACTTTTGTTTATACAGAATGTGCCTTTTTCAGGGCAATGTGGGGCGTGAGCAAGTAACAAAACGTGTAGCTCAGCGTGTGACGTAAACAGTGACGTGCTCCAAGGGAAGCCGCGGCTGGTCAGTCCTTTGGCGATTCTTTCATAAGTTGGTCCGTTCTTCACCGTCCCGTCAGTCTAAATAATATTGATGGTTAAAGTCTTCAAAACCATTGACTCAAAGCCTTGATGCAGTTTGAATTCATGTCATGAATGCTGTTCAGATCCTCAGAGTTCAAGTGTGTTGGTCAGTCAATGGCAAATCTATTTTAATGTAAACCACAAGTTGTGGGGATCACGCCCTCTGACTGGCTCTACCTGCTGTCTATATCCCACGGTGTGATGAATGACCATATAGGAGTATAGAGGTGAAGAGCAAAAGGATTTTAATCCAGTAAAGTCATGGTTTTCAAACTATTTTCAACAATGTACCTCCTTTGAAGCATTTTTCCCCATGTGGCCACTGACCAGTGCAAAACATGTTTGGTAGAAAAAGCAAACTGTTTGTTGTGACGGTTTACAGTTGACGACAGTTAATGGTAGTGCTGGAAAAAGGAATATTGAATGTACAATGTTGTTTAACAAAGCTACATTTACATTTTTTTTTTCATTAAACCTATTACAGTGTAAGTATTTTAGGAATTATGCATGACTGATATTTTTAAAATCAACATTTTTAGAGAGATCTCACCCCCCCGCAGTAGTCCTAGGAGTACCCATACCCCCATCTGAGAATCACTTAAGTAAAGGGTTGTTTATTCCTGGCTAAAAATTGAAGTAAACATGTTTCTTAGTGGGGACCTGTTCAGCCTTTATTTAGCAGTGTTTTTGACTGCGACCATCTTTAAATTCTTTAAATAGAGAAAAACCTTGCAGCAGCTATCCAGACGTTCCATTTTAGACAACAGCAGCAGCACATTTCCACATTTTCTGGGTTTGTTTGTGCAGAAAAAGGTGACGTGAGCCTGAATACAAAATAATTATAACATGTCTGCCTTCAGTCGCACTCACACACTTACACACACCAACATACTGACAAAAACTTGCATCTATGAACACAAACGCATGCATTTATACGTATTCTACAAATGCATGCACACATTCACGCACACACACAAATACAAACACCCTTGAGCAGACCAAACTCCAGGCTGAATCAGAGCAATTTCCAGGGTGAATCAGAGCAATCTGGTCATCCTAATTATAGCCTGCTGTATGGGAAACTGGTGAGGTCCTCAAGGAAAGCTGTAATCAAAACCTCAGGCAGCAGGGTGCTGCGATGAAGTGGCTCTCTACATGTGCGGTTAATATGAAAGCATGAAATTGCAAATTCATGACCCTTGAATGCAGTGTGCACCAGGCATGAGGTCAGTCTTTTTTTTTTTCCCGTCTCTTTGTCTTCTTATATCGAGAGCAGCGCTGCAGAGGTCTTTCCCTGCCGCGGAATACTGGGAACTGGATCATTATACAGTGAATGTGAAGCGGCAGGTGTAGTGCAGCATGGAACAATTGCTTAACCTGCCTTTAACAAGGGCCACAACCCATAAATCAAACCCCAGACCATGACTTTATAGTTCATCCCATTTTTGTCCTCATTTTACTTTGGATTTACTACATAGCATAAAGCTGAAAGGAATATTACATAGAATTTTACTATTATTATGGATAGACCATGCAGGCACAAACAGGATACGCGTCGACTCTTAACAGTTTTTATTTTGTCATTGTCTCTCTTATGAGTGCTACCCACATTCCCCAGCCTGATCTCTCAGTGTTATAACGCCGGTCAATTCCACGACTGCCATCACCCTTGGAATGTCAATGAAATTTCTAACTAGTTTAGCAATTAAAGGCATCCTTGAAACAAACCCCATCATGTCTCGAAGCAAAAGCTTCAGATTTAATTGAGAACGTTTGCCAATCTGCTGAGTGTGAAATAGCTCAAGTAGAAAATGGGATTTTTGGCTGCGTTTATGTGATGGAATTAGCTGCCATGGGATGTTATGACAAATTCTCTGAACTGCCATGTTCAAAGATTCAATTGTCAAAATGGGAAAAAATGAGAAATATGGGCTGGGAACAATTCATCAGCATAGTGAAAGATGCCAACAGATCTGTACTTTGGTGTTAAAAACAATCAGCACTGGCTGTTTCAGGAGCTCGACAGTACATTGAATTAATTATCAAAAGTTTAGAAGTTGGAAGTTGAAAACAGGCTTTCTTCATGGCACAGAGGGAGGCCAGGATAACCAGGATGTTAGTCATCATTTCTAGTTTCAAAAGATCTGCTGCACCACGAGAGTTCAATTTATTTTGAAAATGAGAAATGTTTTCAGCCGCCACGTAAATCTAATATTTTCTACGGCCAAAATCAAAACCAATGCATTCATGAATATTTAGGAATTGGAGCTGTAATATGTCACCATGAAGTAATCAAATGTCATTTCCATGCTAATGGTGGATTTACATTTGTATCGCATGTGGAAAAAGCTGAGATGTTCCGAGGTGTGTTTGTTCATTCATGCATTGATTTGCTCATTCATTTATGCATTCATTCACTCATTCTTTCACGTGTCGGTTTTTCTATTTATTTCTTAATTATGGGTTCTTTTTTAAACTGCAACGCTGAAATTACAGTTTTGATGACTTCTACTTGAGATCAAGTTAGACATGTTTTTTACAGACACAGGATGTCAGGTGTGGAAAGAAAGCAAACTTTTATTTTTTCTCTCTCTCTCTCAAGGCAAAGAAAGCTTGATTTCAAGCAGTTATGCACACTGATTATTCATATCTTGGACTGTTTGACAAAACCATTTTCATCAAACCTTTCCTGAGTATAATACACTGTAAATAGGGTGTATTTATCTTGAGCTTCCGATTTGGATCATCGTAGTGCTTCATGTAATCGCCTCTGACACAGACAAACAAACAAAAAGATAAGATCAACAAAACAGTTGTATGACAAGCTGAAGCTGAGGAAAGTGCCTGGATCAACGGGCTAGGCTTAGTCCTTTGAGAAATTAAATCAACTTTGGTTTGTGGATTTTATCTTTCTGTGAGGAGGAGTGTGAATGTCAGTCATAATATTTGCCGGGCCCAGTAAATATTGATAGATGCACCACAGTAATGAAGTTGAGAAAATACAGGTGCACCAAGTGTGCCTCTTTCAATGGACATAATCGACTATAGACAATCCAAACACCCGGGGGTGATCATAATATTACACACACACACACACAAAAAAAAAAAATCACCATCCTTCCCATCTACATTTGATTATTTATCATATGATCCTAAAACAAGCTAAAAAAAGAAATAATCCTCAAACAGAAAAAAGTTCAAACGAGAAGCAGATCGGACTGAAATTAAACTATGAAAGAAGTGTCTGAGACTGAAAACGTCCTTTTGATCAGAGTCTATGGATCTGCTTTGTCCTAACATGTTTTAAGATACTGACACTCATTTCCAATTATTTGAAGCAGTTAAAGCTCCTGAGGAGTGAGAAGTGTTATCCATGAAGAGTTTAACGCTAAAAAACTCAGCTAATCTGCTTCATTGGAACTCTTTGTGTGTTTGATCAGATTTGATCCAGTTGTTGGTATCGTGGTGGAAAAGTATGTCTTTAGGCGTGGTCACATTACACTTACTTTAGCAAAATTTACCTGCACCCAGCTTCAAAATAAGACATGATGTCAGATTTGCTGACTGCGAATCGCTGACCCTGACTGGGGACATCGTCGAGCAGTGTACAGAGCAATTTGAGGAACTCCTGAACCCGACCAATGCGTCCTCTGTGGAGGAGGCAGAGGTTGAAGACTCCCTGGCAGAGGTGTCTGAGGTAGTTAGGAAGCTCCTCGGAGGGAAGGTGAGCAGGTGTGGGTTAGATTCGCCCTGAGATGCCGAAGGCTCTGGACATTGTTGGGCTGCCATGGCTGGCATGCCACTTCAGTGTCGCCTGGAGGTCGAGGACTTTGCCTCGGAATTGAACGATTTCAGCAACAAAAGTAAACTGAATACTCAGAGCAATGACAGACTGATGCTTGAAGTGTAAATCATTTTAGTAAATCACTTCCCAGTCACGGCACAGTGGTGAAGTGGTTAGCATTGTCACAGCAAGAAGGTCACAGGTTGGAACCCGAGATGGGGAGCCCTTCTGTGTGGAGTTTACATGTTCTCTTTATGTTATGCGTGAGTTTTCTTAGGGTACTCCAGCTTCCTCCCACAGTCCAAAGACATGCAGGTTAATTGGTGATTCTAAATTGTCCGTAGGTGTGAATGTGAGCGTGAATGGTTGTCTGTCTCTGTGCGCCCAGTGACTTGTCCGGGGTGTACCCTGCCTCTCGCCCAATGTCAGCTGGGATAGGCTCCAGCCCCTGTGACCCCCAACAGGATAAGAGGTTACGTAGAACCAACGAATGAATGAATGAATCACTCCTCAGTCAGTCATTGTGTCAAAATCAGCATCAAAAATTAACCTTTATTGTGGAACGCTGGTAAAGTAGTCTGCGTTGATCTATAAATGATTCTTACAGTATGTGTCACCCACAGCTACTTTAATCTGAAAACTATGAAAACTTTCTCATCTAGTCCATCGAATCCCTGCAGACATCTGAAGGCAGCAGGACCGACGTGTTGACAAATCTGCAGCCTCTAATTTGAAAAGTGCCTCGCCAGAGTGCGGTGCCATTACGCACGGCTGTCCACTGTGTTTACCTTCAGGAAATCACATGCAAACGACACCAGGCTGTTATAAAGTAACCACACACACCTCTACACACAGTCTGGTCGGTTGTAACTTGATATTCTGTTGTCATTGTGAAAGATGTGGGATTACAGCAGCTCATCAGTCTGATGCCGTCTGATGTTTTATTCTTAACCGTCCAAATGCTGTGGTGTTACATTTCATATGATGTGACCATTTATGACTTGAGATACCTAAGAATTAAAGCCGATCAGATTGATGCTGTCACATAAACGGCCTCCTCAACATTTCTTGTTATTTATTTCGACCGTGATTGTACAAAACAAATGAAATCCCACACCATCTGCCTCTGGCTGCAGATTTGTGGCGTCGTGTGTTCATGTCGTGCAGCTCTTCACCCTCCAGACAACAATGTGATTTCCCGGAGAAGTTTCTTCCTATTTGTTGAACTTGTTGTTGTCATGCTTTCCTGTCATCAGTACAGCTGTTTCAAATCTACAAGACCAGCAATGTGACTGGCTATGAGTCCAATTTATATAATACATCAACAGCCCTTTTGCACTTTGTGTTGCTGAAAATAAATGAACCAAAATAGCAGGTGCTTTTGGAGATGCTCACCTACTCTGTGCATTCAATATACCTGTTGTACCTACACAGTTAAAACAGGGCCTTTGCAGTATAAAGCGTTCAAAGCATATATAGAGATAAGGTAAAAGAGATAAGAGAGACTTTATTGTCATCCATCAATATACAGTACAGCATACCACATAGAGCAACAAAATTGAGTTTCCTGATCCCCGGTGCAAAACAGGAGAATGAACATAAGGTGCAAACAAGAAGATACAAACACAGGAACATAAGAAACAAGACAAGGTATAAACATACAGTGCAATAACAAACATGAAGTGCAATAACATCGAAATATATGTGGTATCCAAAATGTCTTTATGCCTCTGGGCCAGTGGCAGCTGTGGCCATGACTCTGGACAGACATGGATGTAAAGTCTACTACTACTATTAATAATAATAACTAGTCCATACCCATTGGTAGCTTTGTCACCTTCTACCTATGCCAATCCTCAATGCCTATGTGCAGTTTCACATAGACTGACCACATCAGTGAGTAGAAAAACATGGGACAGACAGAATGACTCACTGACAGTTTCCGTGATTATGTACAGCATACCATACCATGACTTAGTCATACCAAAAATTAGAAAAACAGAAAAACATTGGTCCACAGGGGGAGCCACAGCGATCAGTCGCATTTTAGCCATTTTTAAGCATTTTTCTGTTGTTATAGCGCCACCCAGTTGCCAATTAGAGTTACATTTCTCCAGTCACCTTGAGGCGTCCTGTTCTACATATCTACCAAGTTTAGTAAAAATCCATATGGCGGTTAGGCCTAGATAAGAAATTAGCTCTCTAGCGCCCCCATTTTGTTTGATGGGGTCAATAATGGAGGGGTCCCCTCAGATTATGTGTGGTCATATGTCTACAAAGTTGCGTGGTGATGGGTGAAACCCTTGAGATGTTATACACCTTTATGTGATGAGCTACGCCCTCCGCAATATTCATTGCCTTATAGAAGCTCAGTTTTAGTAAGTTTTCCAACTTTTGCCAAGAGGGAACTTTAGATATTGGTCTCTAGATTATGTTCACCCAGTTTCATGCAGATCGCTCAAACTTCCTAGGAAGAGATCCATTTGAAGTGTTTTTCAAAAAATTCAAAATGGCGGAAAATCTGTACAAGTGGAAGTTATGGGTTCTTGAGACAAATTTGTTCCTCATGAGGAGAGGCATCTCTGTGCAAAGTGTCATGTCTCTACGACACACGGGGCATGAGATATGCCCATCCAAAGTTTGTAAATTCAGTCAGTTGCTATAGCGCCCCCCTTTGGCCAATTGATGTAATATTGCTTCATTCGCATCCTCCCATGACCCTCTACCACTGTGCCAAATTTCACATGGATTGACCAAGTCAGTGAGGAGAAAGACATGGAACACACACACAGACAGAGTTCTCGTCATTATATAGTAAGATACATTTTATTTATAGAGCGCTTTTCATGGTACTCAAAGTCACTTTACATTACAGTCATTACATAGTCTACAATAAAATACACACAACATCATTCACACATAAAGACCTGCTTTGGAAAGATGAGTTTTGATGAGTGATTTGAATCAGGAGAGGTCGGTGCAGTCTCGAATGTGTTTGGGGGTATAACTGCACCATGGCTGGTCAGCTTAGGCATACACCTATAAGTGGATAATTGTAGTTTAATGTTATATAAGTTACATGTTTTACAGTGAAGTGTTGTAAGGCACAAAACGCAGCATGTTTAAATGCAGATGCTCTCCATAATATACTGCTGAGAAATATAATGAAGAATAATTCTGCATCTCAGCTGTTTGAACATCAATCGCAGGGGGCAGCCTGTGTGAAACAGTCCACATGTTAGCTTTACAAGGCATGTTCTTTTAAGTGCAACACAAAAGAGTCGTACCATAAGGGTATCAAACAGCTGCCACATGACGAACGCAGGACTACTATACATCATTATGTTCTATAGTTCTTACACAGTATAGCGTAGTTTACAAGTGTGTGAGAAATGTACAGCTCCATTAAGAGCTTTAATGTGCCGCACACTTTAATGAACACTGTTGAAACATGCCATCAGCTATAAGTTCTCATTCTTTTCAGAGTGGATTACTTACCAGAAGAACCCATCAATCAAACGCAGCACAAGGGATATTATTCACACTTGATAAACCTTTTTATCCCTTTAATGTGTGAAGTTAGACACTTCAAACATTCCCATTCTGCCCATGTCCCTGAGGAATGGACTGACACTATGGAGCACACACTGCATTTGGTAACTACTTTGCGTTGTTCTTTCTACATCAAATTTCTTTCAACCGTTTACTAATTACTGACCCAGCTTTAAAGCCTTTAATAAGGAGCTGTCTTTGTTTGCCCATGACCCGGTTACTCAAGATAATCCACAGACCTTGTTGTGAGCAATTTCATGTAGGAACTATTTTCTCTCTACCGAACTACACCCACAAACCGATTTGCCGTGCTGAAGGCAGCGTGGACCTACTGCTAGCTCACCTAGCACCACTAAGCTAGCTAATATTTCAGTTCAGCTGTGATGGATTAATGTTTACATATTGCGCTGTCACGAGTACGAGCCTCTCGTCCATGAGTAGATGCACTCTTCCTTCTGTGTAGTGATACGTTTGGCATGTGTAATTCAGTAGAAAGAAAACAGGCAGATATTTCTACAGCTGATATCACCAACTCACACCAAAACAGTCAGATTGATAAATAGCACGACAGGTAAAAGGAAAAAATATGTATTTTTGATTTGGTCTGAACTGTCCCTTTAACCTCTCTAACTCCGCCAGGACGCCGACATCCCCCCCCTCTGTTAAATGGTATCTGCCAGGCGCACTACGTCATCAAACCATGTGATGTTTGGTCCTGACGGATTCAGGAAGCTCATGACTTTTCAAAAATAACATCGTTTTTCTTTTATTTATTATGTATTTCGCAGCAGAGCACCAGACCACAGCTGGCTTTATTTGGTGATATTTTGTGGTGTTTCTGTCATAAACAACATCAGCTATCAGAATCACACCTGATTTCAATAAGGTACGATGTTTGAAGCTGGCTGAGTGTTGTTTGATCACTGATAGGACTGTTTTGAAGCGGAGTGAGCGCTCTGTCATGTGGAGCTCCGTGTGGATCTTTTCATGGTAAAAACACTGTAGAATGGTCATACTTTGAGCAGTCTTCTTCAAATTTGAAACAAATGTTCATTGATAGTGTGTCTACAGCCCCACAGTGTCATTTGCCTGCTCAGATGAAGCCACAGACAGTTTTTCATCCTGAAACACATTTTTTATTTTATTTTATTTTAGGCAAAATCTTCAATTTTTTACTGAGTTCAGAGGCCCATTACTCTGTCTCTGTATCACCTAGAGTGTTTCTGACACTTTCACAAGAAACTTCAGGGAGTTTTCTTTCCGGCAAGACATCATGCATGCATGTAGTCAGAGCGGTTCAGAAGCTACAATCATTTTAATGTGGGTATGTCATTTTAGGCGTTTTTGCTACAAAATGGGGGTGGAGTACAAGAGGTTAAAGCCCAGTTCAGGCCAGTGACTCGTGACAAGATGAAAGCCTTTTAGAACATTGTAGAGAAAAGTGACAGCGGTGTAAAGTAGCCTGCTGATGGCCACCTGGACACCAGGGGTCTCATTTATAAACATTACTTACACACAAAATGAGGCCTGAAAGAGGTGTACACCACTTCCCGTGAGAAAGTTGTGATCTATAAAAACAGACTTGATGGGAGAAACTCTGACCCATGCTTACGAACATTTTGGAGATGTGACATTGGCGACACAGACGGTGAGGTGGAAGCCTGATTGTAGAAATTGTCAGCTATTTTTTGGCGTGCAAAATTTTTGTCTTTTGTCCGTACGTACACTTAGTATGGATCCTATGCATTGTTTTGTAAATGAGACCCCTGGAGAAACAGGATCTGAGGACTATATCGTTCTGTCTTGGCAGCATATCAGTGATATAGTCAGGGGCACGTCCATGCATAGATTAACAGACATGAGTACTAGGTTCTTAAAAATCTATGCTAAGACTAATTGGAGTTGCAGCAAAGAGGAAGTGCAAAGATTTTAGAACAGCATTTCCAGCAGGAGTGATGTGAGCTCTTTTCTTTGTTCCACTTTAAACCTTGGCAGCAGCATTCTGGATGACCTGTAATTGATTTTTAGACATTTTGGAGACACCTGAGAGCAATTTCTTACCAATTATCAGGCCCATTTGTAAAAATGGACATGCTGTTCTGCGTCTTCGAGACGAAAGTCAGACCCTGACCAGTGTACTTTTCCTTAAGCCCAGGTCAGACGAAAGCTTCACAACGAGATGAAGCTGTTTTTGAACGTTGCAGAGAAAAGCTGCAGCGGTGTAAACTGGCCGGTCTGAGCTCGACTCAAGGACGGTGGGTTGCTGCTGCTCTCTGGATGTGCTTATACCCCGCCACTCAAACACATTCTCATTGACTGATTAATTGGCGCTGCTTACTTATATTATTGTGGCGTATTTATTATGAATACAGTCCATCTGATGCTCGTTTTGTTTCTGTTCACTACTGCAGATGCAGCTGTAGCCAGTATCTCACTATCACTATCCTCATTCATATTTTAAGAAGCGGCAAATTATATTCACCCACAAAATAAGCCTGAAAAGCTGGCAAACAGAATGGAAGTACGGATAGTTGTTGTGTAGAGATGATACACCGTCTCATGTGGTTGCATTGATGTGAACCGGCAGGTTTTTAGGACGTTGCAGAACATCACATTACAAGTTGCCTTTTTCCATCTCATCTCGCTGCGAATCTTTGGTCTGAACTGGACTTAAGTGTGCAGATTTGGCATGTAGGCCGGAATCATCTGTCACAGTTTAAATGGCTACAGCCTGATGTACAGATGCACTCCCTGTCACCAAATTCAAGTCACGTTTCAAGTTTTCATCTTTGTGTCACTGACAGCTCAGTAACATTTCACAGAACACCGTATCCCTATAAGTGATTGATTGAGGTAGGGTTGGCAACTGATGGTGGTTTGTGAACGGCTCAATTCGAGGAACCAAATTATTTGTCTCAGAGTTTTTGCAGTTTCTCCTGAAAGTACGGGCAAAAAAACATCCCGAGACTGTCCATCACCACCAGCAACTAAAATGACTTTGTCACATGGCACCTCCGACTCCCCATTATTCCTGTTGTTCACTCCACTGCCAACTATTCAACAGAGGAGAAAATGCCAAGAACATTTTAAAAGAAGTGCTGGTACAGTTTAGGTGTGACTGCATGGAATATCACTGCAATAATGTGACATGAGTTGGTGGGTGATTGGCACAATATGGCTCCTGGGCACTTTTTCAGTGCATGGTACATTGTTTTGGCATTATTTATATCCAAAAAACAGTCGGGAACAAGTGCTCACAGCCAGATGGAGCTAGTTGGAGTTTGTTAAGTTGTGCATGTTGGCTGCTTGAAACAAGGGAAAATAAAACACAACCAAAGAGAGAACGTCACAATAACCAAGAAAGCTGAAGTTTTTCTTGGTTAAAGGTAGTTTAACATGACCGCAGTGGCTCTCTTTTCTTCTTTGAATACAACACTTGGCAGCTTCTGTGTGTTGAGGTAGACTAACAGCGTACTAATGCAGCAGCACCTGCCAAATTACTTTTTTGGGTCTTTTTTTTTTTGGAATTTAAGCTCTGTCACAAGCACATCAAATAAACACTCTTAAGATCTAAACACAAAAGAATATACACATTGAGTCACACATGAACTTATAGTACGAATGTGCTTTTGAAATACTAGAAAATGATTAATTGGTATTACCCACTGAGATTTTTACACTTATAAACTTCCTGTCGAGTGTTCTCACAAGTTTGAAATAAGTGTCATTTTCATGGGGTGTGCATTTATAGATCTGAATAATGTTCATAGATTTTCACTTTGAGGAGCCATCTATCACACATGTACGCTAACACTTCCCACAAACTTGAGGATAATTGGCTGCTCTTCTGTAAAATGCACAAAGGAATATATTACATTAATATCATTACCCACTTGTACTGAATCCTGTGAGCTGGTGGGGTTAAACACAAGCAGGCTGCACCACTATTATGTCTAGTGTCTGTATGGGGTTTTATTGTTGTTATTTTCTTCACTTATGGATCCCTTCACTTTATATCAGACATAGACTGTATAATGTAATGGACATAGCAACAGTGACGTCACCCACTGGTTTGTGAACTGCACTTTGAGTCACAAGTTTGGCATTTTGGACCTTTGGAGCCAAAAGTGATGTGAAGTGACCATATTTGGATGAAAATGGTGGAGCTAACCCTAACGCTAGCTCCTTGTTTGCTTAGCATATTGCACTTACAGTATGTGGTTAACTGTGATAATGCTAATGCAATAGGCTCGTCACGATACCAGAATTTCAGTAGTCGATAGCAATAGCAGTGAATTTCCACGATTCTCGATACTCATTCGATACCACAATAAAAATCAAAAAACAGAACTCACGTATTTCTAAATTCTCTACTTTATTAAAACTGTTTCAAACTTTAACTTTAACTCTAAGGCCTCATTTACATGTGCCAGCGATTATTCCAATGCTTGGAGATTTAATATTTAGCACTACAAATGGGTTAGTAAGTGACCCTGTTACACTTATGCTAATTATTGCGCGTGAGAAACAAGCTTTAAACTGTTATAATAACATGAACTGGAAAAACTGAAGGTCCGAGTCAGGTTCTGTTGGTGCAGCCAAACACTGGAAAATACTTTTTATTTTTAATTTTAATTTTCATGGACTGAAAACACACTGAAATAGCAACAGCTACAGCAAGGCTTCTCAGGGCCGTACACATGCCGTGTCTCTAACCGCATGAAAAAAAAACCAAGAATGCAAGGTCAGCTCTGGGCGCTTCTCTTGTGCCTTTTCTGTGCCCGCTTTCAAGAGCGCGGCGGCAGATTGCGTCTGAGGTTGCTAAGCAACCTTAACAAGCACCGCATCATAGACTATTTACCTGGAATCCTGAGTGCAGAGCTGATCTTCTTCCAGGTGCTGTTTGTGTGTAGGACAATTGTCCGTGGGACAGAGGTAAAGCTCCAGCAGCCCTGCACTAACATGATCAGCTTCTTTTCCATGTTAACGACAGACTGATATTTACGGAAGAAGGGAGAGAGGCTGTCGGCTGTGATTGGTTGTTCCTCGTCACATAACGTGTTTGTGCTGCTGCGCTACACAAGTTGAACTCCAAAAGTTTATTTAAGGGTGCAGCGGTCATGTCCTGAAAAATAGGTGCATGCGAGCACGTGTCTACTGTGACGGCATTGCTCTGGTATTTGAGCACCCTGCTGTGCGTCTACATTGAGAACAATACATTTGAGGTGACACTTATCTGTGCCTCACTGTGACTTGAGTATGCATACCTTTAAGCCTTAATAACATTTAAATAAGTGAGTTATATAAACATTCCCCCTCTTAGCAGTTGTCATCCACCCATCCATCCATTTTCATCCGCTTATCCGGGGCTGGGTCGTGGGGGCAGCAGGCTGAGCAAAGCACCCCAGACGTCGCTCTCCCCAGCAACACTTTCCAGCTCCTCCTGGGGGACCCCAAGGTGTTCCCCGGCCAGATGAGATATGTAAACCCTCCAGTGTGTTCTGGGTCTGCACCGGGACCTCCTACTAGTGGGACGTGCCTGGAACACCTTTAACAGGAGGCGCCCAGGAGTCATCCAGTGGGGGTCTGTGGGGATCGACCCACTTTTCGAGCCCGTTTGTGGCACTTACGCTTCATGTTTCAGCCCCAAAAGTTGCTGCTTGTTTTTAGCTAGAAAAAGATTTTTTTTTTTTTGTACAATGTGTGATGATAAGTAAGAGAGAAAAAAACAGACATGAGATCAAGTTTAGAGCTGCGTGGATTAATGATGGCTCTGAGATGTGTGTAATAGCTGGGGAAATTATTGCTATTGTGCTGTGTGCCAGAGTGAAGGCAATTTCAGTGTTTCTCACCGACTCTCTGAATAAAAATATGAGATACTCACAAATGTTTTAAGAGCTAAAAATGCAGCCGACTTATTGAATCAAATGCATTTTCATCAGAACAGCAGGCAGATCTCTGAATTGTGTAGTAAAACTACAGGAGGCTTTAAAATCATCTCAACGCATTAAGGATGTTATGTGACATTAGTAAAAGATATCTCACACCATAATGGACTAAACAGATATTATTTATTCATCTCGCTATCTGATAACTGACGATAACTTTGTGTTTTTGCTTAAAGATATACATAAACCAGCAGGTTAAACACGTCAAACGAATGAAAGTCATTCTGTTGTATTTTCTCTAAATTTTGCAAAGAGAAACCCCCGATGCATGGACACCCATTTGTCTTGGTCATAAGTGCCCCATCAACAACCCCTGCGTGTCAGCGTGAAATATGAATTCTCCTCCCTGTCCCTGAATGCTGTGTATACTATATCGACATTTGTGAAGCTTGTGGCCGTCTGGCTGCAGGCGTTTGATGTAGATTTTCTCAAAGACTTCTTTGGGGATTGTTCATATGGGCCGGGGCCCAAACTGAGAATTGAATGATGGATACTTCACCACCTCAAGTGACTCTCTTTGGCCTCATATAACTTTACAGTCTCATTTTACCCCCTTGGTCTGTAAATTAGGTGTCATAAAAACAGAAAAAAATAAAGAAATATCACAACCTGGCCTCACAGTCATACTGATCAAGAAAGTTGTCCGTGACGCCCAAAGCACAGGGGACCTTAGGTGCATCCGTGTCTACGCCTTGTGAATTACCAAGCTGCCAAAGAGCGGGGGGGATGGGTGAGGCAGGAGGGCTCGAGGTAAAGGGGCCAAATTGTAACAGATTGCCAACCCTAAACCCTTGCCCTCAAGCACAAAAATGGACTTTGGAGTTGAGGGTGCCAGTCACAGCATAATTGATGCTGGGCTGGGTACAGGGTAAGTCCCATCTGCCACTGTCTGCTATTTGGGAGACAAAAAAAAAAAAAAGCTGTGCCTTTTGTCCTGTCTCAACCAAGCCTTCAAACTGTGCTGGCAAAATCCTCTCTTCTGTCCCCCTTGTCCTCATTATAAGCACAAAGCCGTAAGTCCAAGCCTGGTTTACCCTCAGAGAGCGGCAGCCTGCGGAGAGCCTGAGCCATATACAGCCATGACATATCGTATTTCCTATCGTATGGGAACAGAGCAACAGAAAAAAGCACAATGGTGCCTAAGCTGCCAAATCATTCTCTTTAGATAGTGAAAGATTTTTTTTCTGTGTCTAATTTTCCTCCTATTTTTCAGTGAAGGCTATATATGAACCCTGAGCTCTCAACAGCATTGTGCATTAGGCGTATGTGGGTGGCGCGTATCTTTTAAAGGTAGACCACAGTAGTGTGTCCACTTGAGAGCGGGCCACTTGCTAGACAGCTGCGATTGCTCAGCAATGCATCAATGAAACCATATGTTTCTGCTGACAAGAGCGCTCAAACGCATTTCTCACTCTCTTAAACACAGACAGAAGCGAGCACGCTGGCATGTAGTATATGTGCCCGCTGTATTTTCAACAACATCGGTATGATTAATGGGCTTCAGAAGTGGGGAACTTGTTCAATGTGACACAAGCTTTTGTCTCTGTGTTTCATCCCTTTCCTCTTCCTGACAGCCACCAGAGTCTCCCTCTCCCCGGCGCACCAGCCACCGCTGGCTGGTGCGCCGGGGCGGGAGGATGTGATATGAGCTGACAGCACAGTAATAACCCATGCAAATTAACAGGGTGGGGTGTAAATGCAAATGCTAAAAGCACAATAGAAAAGTGATTAAAAAGCATTTCAGTGTCTTTTATCTCGTGGTGCTTCTCGTGCTGGGGAATAAAAGGAGCAGAATTAGGTACTGGGGACTCGTGCCAGCGCTCATTTCAACATGTCTTTTTTCTCCCCTCTTGAGAGAACTTAACTTTGATTGTTTTTCAGGCTGCCTTCTATCTCCCCCACTGCCACAATCATACCCCATCCAAATGTGTGACTTCTCAAAATAAGGGCTATAAGCACTTTGGCAGTGTTTTATGTTCCACACAGCTGAACTCAGCCTGAAGTGCATGTATGTATCTCCCCACAGGAAACAGCTCCTGTGTCACATGCACGTGCGTGTGTGTTAATGCAGACATGAATTTACATATACCTCTCAGTAAGAAACAAACTTAGCCTTGGAGCAGGACTCAAGCAGCAGTGGGGCATATGTAGGGTGCATTGCCAAGAGCTGGCAGTGTAAGATTTGTTTTGATTTTTTGGATGCCAGAATCATATCCTCAAGCCTACGAGTAAAGTTGAGATCATAGAACTGGCTCAGGAAGGGTCCAATTAACTTCCATTCCAGACTCCACTGGGATGGATATTAGGTGAAAGAGTCAATTAAATTGACATTTTGAATTTCCAGTTGCTTAATTTGCAGTAATGTGGCATGTCTGTTCCCACTCTTCATGTTTAGCCTCTTACTTATGCCTTTGTGTTTAGGACCAATTACAATTTAAGAGCAGATGAGTAATGCACAGCCTTTACTCTGAAGTTTCCACAATGTCCTTCTTAAAGTGCTTTGTTCCTACTTTGAACTCTTAACATTTACATGCTGTTTATATTTTATACCTTCAAGGTCAATTTTGACCCCATGAATCCCCTCAATATATTTTTTTCCCTACAATGTTCGAAATGAATAAATCATGTCCTCACAGCTACTGTATATTATAAAAATAATCCTCATAACTCCTGTTTAATTGTAACTATTAACTATTAATTTAACATTATGTTGAATTTCTTCAGCTGAACTTGTCGTCATCGGGCCCCAGCTCGTTACTGAACAAATTCTGCCTTCGGCTGGTCCCCTATTGGAAAATATCAAATCTGTCTCAAGAAATCTTGGAGTGTGGTTTGACAGAGATTTAAGTTTTGAGCATAGTGTCACAAAACTTGTGTTTTTATCATCTTAGAATTATTTCAAAACTACGATCCGTTCTAACTTTTAAAGACACTGAGACAATTTCACACGCCTTCATGTCTTCATGCCTGGATCACTGCACCAGCCTCTTTTCTTGCCTGAATCAAAAATCTATTAACCGACTCAAGACTGTATTGAACTCAGCTGCCAGGCGTTTAACCAGAACCAAGAGACGTGATCACTCACTCCAGTTTTAGCGTCTTTACACTGGCTCCCAGTATGTTCTCGAGTAGATTTTAAGATTGTTCTGATGACTTTTTGAGGCTCTTTATGTTCTCGCTCCCAGCTACATCTCTAACCTCCGTACCATACCATACACACCAGGACTTACTGTGAGGTCCTCGGGCAGAGGTCTTTTGTTTCTTTCCAGAGTTCCTGTCAGGGCCCTGAGGCTCTGGAACAGTCTGCCTCGGCTGAGTCAGTGATCCCTTTAAATAGCCCGGTCTCACTCCAAAGTCGTCGAAAACCAGCGCTTGGGCAGTGACTTGCAGCATAAGAAACCAACACAAAAAGACGTCAGTTAACATCGGCATGATATGCGGCTGGTTGCTGTTATAGTTTAACGATGCCCGGCGTCAACATCAACAACCAATGCACCCGGGGTACCTTGCACGTCATATGTGGACATGGAAGGTCCATGATTCAACACGTCAATATGTGACGAGGTCAGAGTGAGAATGTGTTGCTTTTAAGTCCCCTCCTAAAACGTACTTTTATTAGAGAGTTTTAATTTCACAACGGGAGGGGCTGTTGATGACTTGTGGGAGGAGCTGTTGATGACTTGTGGGAGGAGCTGTTGATGACGCGGCACATGCGATCCACTGGCGGTGGATAAACAGGAAACAGCTGATAGCAGGAATTAGCGAGCAGCTAGTAGCAAGAGGGAAACACAAACCTGACAGACACTGTAAAGATGAGCAACTGGGGAGACAAGGAATTGCGCGCCCTCCTTGCCCTTGCAAACGAAGAGGCCATTAACTGTCAGATGACGGGGACGGTGAAGGACGGGCCAACTTACAAGAGAGTTGCCGAAAGACTGACCAGCTGCAGTTTCCCTCCCACGTCACTGTTTACGTCACACGCTGAGCTACACGTGTTGTTACTTGCTCATGCCCCCCATTGCCCCGAAAAAGGCACATTATGTATAAACAAAAGTAGGCATTTTGCTGCACTCCCCGATTTTGTTTTTATACTGCCAATGCTGAAAAAAGACTGATTGGGCTTTCCTGCACATTTGCACAACTCATGTCTAAAAAGGGCTATAGTTTGGTATTAATTTTAGCTCCATGTAAAGTGAATAAACGTGATGTTTCCCAGCTAATGCTCTGCTCGTCAGCCCTAATGACACAGTTTACATATCTTTATGACTGCTGATTTATTACATGGATTGACCCTGGTTAAATGATCTGCCTTAATGTACATACATTTGTAGCACCTGCAGAAAAGGGAAAGATTTTTAGATATCTTAGGAAAAGTTGTCAAATTTCCAGTTAAAGAAACTGGCATTTAGGGTGTTTTTACTGCGGTCAAATGTCAAAGCACCAATGTCTTCCCACCATTGGTGGAAAGCCATATGGACGAGGGAGTGAGTTGCACAGTTTGTGAAAGCACAAAAAGAAATGGACAACAGGATCTCAGATGTTAGCGCACAGCACATATCAGTGAAACTCGATGAAGCGGCTGGATGGTATAGTGAGAACTGTCTTCAACTGCAGCGAGCAGGTCCAAGCACCTGATGTCAGCTGGCATTAGCATCTGCTCTGCGCAAGTGTCTCTGAGCCAGTAATTGTACCCCTGGTAGCTCTAGGGATGCTGCCGAGTACCTGACCACGACCTCTGATCCCCTCTGTGGAGGAGTATTCACTGAGAGAAGTCTCTCTAAAGGGTTAATAAAAATATTCTGCCACAGCGGCAGAAGACAGACTCTCGCAAAGTGCACTACATCACGGTAACACATTTTCCAGCCTCTGCTCTTCCTCCATCTGTATTCTCTCTCTGGCTTTTGTTACAGATCTGTGCATCAGAGTCACAGTGTGATATTGTCCCTCTGGCACTAAGAGGAAGGAAATACTTTTTAGATGTTCTTTGGGGTCCACTTGAGTCTCTCTCTGTCTGCGCCATTATTTCCAATTTCAACTCTAAAGAACCTCTCAAAAATTCAGACATGAAATTGTTTTGCATATTGATGACACTGTGTCACCTCAAAGCCCCGTTTCAAAGCAGTCTGAAATACGACCGTGTGTCCACAATACAAAGGGATACGCCAGGCTATCGGCCTCGCTGTATTCACTGCGCCTGCTTTGCAGAAGTCAAATCTACTTGTACCTTTTAATTGTAAGAAAAAATCCCCAAAAAATAATTACTATCTTTATTAATGCTGATTAAAATGAGTGTTTGAAAGCTTTATTAAAGGCAAATCTCTTAATGGAGCATTCAGAACTAATGTTCTTCTGTAACTAAATGGCATGCGTCCACATAGGATCGCTGGTGACTCAAGCTCAAGTTGTGCATAAAAGCTAATATGCAGTAGACAAAGAAAAGAAAAAGCAGGTAATCGTGAGCTAAATGATTGCACTAATGTTCCTCTTGTGATTGCTTATTTAAATTGACTTTGACTTTAATTTTGGGTCAAAGATTAGCTGCTGCTTAGGTAAGCCAGCTTTCACCTGCAGGTATCAAGCCATTTAAAAACTAAACCTGCAGTGTCATTTATGAGATTACTGGAATACTTTGAAACTACTTTGCGCATATATGAACACAGGAACTCAGACCCCTCTGAAGCGAACCCAACTCAGACCACGTCAGGAGGTAGCTAGAGTTCAGTTTGCTTCAGGGTGCAGTTTGCACAAATGGCAACAGTCTACAGAAACACTAAGGTTTTCCTCCAATTTTAAGTTCATCTAAAAGCAAAGGGCTTTATAACCACACTGCAGTGCTACGGCAAAGTAAGAACAAAACTAGCCATCCATTTTCATCCGCTTATCCGGGGCCGGGTCGCGGGGGCAGCAGGCCGAGCAAAGCACCCCAGACGTCGCTCTCCCCAGCAACACTTCCCAGCTCCTCCTGGGGGACCCCAAAGTGTTCCCAGGCCCGACGAGATATGTAATCCCTCTGTCATGCTCTGGGTCTGCCCCGGGACCAGTTGGACGTGCCCAGAACACCCCCAACGAGAGGCGCCCAGGAGGCATCCTGATCAGATGCCCGAACCACCTCAACTGACGCCCCTCGTTGCGAAGGAGCAGCAGCTCTACTCCGAGCTCCCTCCAGTTGTCCGAGCTCCTCACCCTATCTCTAAGGCTGAGCCCAGACACCCCACAGAGGAAACTCATTTCAGCTGCTTGTAACCACAATCTCATTCTTTCGGTCACTACCCAGAGCTCATGACCATAGTGAGGGTTGGGACATAGATGGACCAGTAAATCGAATCGATGGACTGGCACAGCGTCTGCATAACCGCAGAAGCCGCACTAAACAGCCGATCCATCTCACACTTCATTCTACCCTCACTCGCGAACAAGAGGAACAAATGGAGGTTGCAGCCGAGTGTGAAGCCATCAGGATGAGAGTTAGCACCTCCAAATCTAAGGCCATGGTTCTTATGCCAGAAACCAATGGATTGCCCTCTCTGGGTTGGGGGAGCCTTACTGCCTCAAGCAAGGGAGTTCAAAAACAAAACTATGTCAATACATATTATAAACTGGCTATATTGTGAACAGAAAAAGGACTAAAGGTTCATCTGAGCTGAAGTTGACCAGAGAGAGAACTGAGTCATCCTTCAAATGAACTGACAATGTGAACACAAGAAGATCTGAGTCCCTTTTTTGTTGGTCTACTTTTTGGCGCACAGTGTTTGGTTAATTTAAAAAGGACTAAATGTGAAAACATACCTTGCGCAGGTCACCCAGTATGTCAGAGGGCTGACATAAAACAGAGACAAACATTTGCATGCCTACGGGCGTTTTAGAGTGTCCAAATTACACATGTCAGAACAAAGCGGAAAATGTCACAAGTTCAGTTCTTGTTACAGACGCGGTTCCTCAGCTGTCAGAAAAAACTATTCAACCAGAAAATACACAAGCGATTTTGATTACACTGAGACATGAAATGCCCTGCGCTATCATTTAACTCGGAGAAACAAATCAAAACCCATATTGATTACTTTGGAACTCTTGGGCCCACGATAAAAAAAAGTTCAGCTTCATCAAATATTTATCACTGAATTACTGTCAGTAAAAGTAAGCTGAGGATGACCTTGGTGCCTCGTCTTTGCCCCCCCCCCAGAGATGTGGACTCGAGGCCAGGGTGCTTAGTACAAGGGGATGTTGGGAGTGTTTCTTGTGAGTCCAGCTGTCTCCAGAGCTCTAAATCCCTTAATTATGAGGCCAGGGAAAGCAGTCTCTCAGGAGCGTTAAACATGCTCCTGTTCTGCACATTCACCAATCCCATTTGCAGGTTTATTTTTTTCCTCTTTTCTTATTTTTCTCTGTATTTTTCTTTATTTCTTCTGGAAAGATAGCACTGTAATTGTGCTTGAGGATATGGAACAAGAAGGAGGAGGTAAATGAGAAAGAGAGGGAGAGATCATTATTGAAGTAACTGGCACAGCAGCACTAGCAGGGACAAAAGGAAGTAAATGCTGCTTTTAATGCAGTGGTGTGCAAGTGAACTCTGAACACTGGGAAAAGGCAGAATGGCTCTGGGGACTGCAGGCCTCCTTTTTTCCGTTTCTTTTTTTCTTTTCTACACATTTGCAGTGTCCTGTTTTTAACTTTCGGGATCTGTATTTATGTGATAAATGAAACAAAGCTAGCGGTATGTCCAGCATATGTTCGGCACAGCAAGGCAAATTGTGCAGTTGTCAGGTGAAACCTTAATGGGCAAGATTCGGGAAACTTAAGCCTGATGAGCAGTAGCATCCCTGGGGTGGAGGGGGAGGTTCATACATTTGCTGACCCCCATATATGTAAATAGCCTAAACAAATTCCCAAAATGCAGCTATCGCTTTGCTTTTGGTGCCACCCCAAGATTTTCAGTGGGCCCATCCGGCCACCCGAAAATTCCTGGGGGCGCCACTGCTGATGAGTCTTCAAAAATGTTTTGTTTGCCTTAAGATTGGCAAAATGACTCAACCTATAGAGGAAGATGTATCCTTAAAGTGAAGTGAAAACATGAAAATCACCAAATTGGACTAAGTGGGTGAGGAGATATAAAAGCAATTTCCTCTCTCTCAAGGCATAAACCAATAATATACACAGCCCAAAATATTTCAATCAATTCTGAGAGAAAAAAAGATTGAGTGGCAATCTGAATGTCAGGCACACAGAGCAGAAGCACTTTTGCCTGTACACCGTGTAGCGGTGGAGTTTTCGTTATGTAAAGGAAAGGGAGAGATGGTGCGGAGAGAGGATTTGGAATTTTTATGTCTGTACTTGAATCTTTTGAGTCTTAAAAGAAACCTCCTGAAGAATGTCAAAGATATTGGCATTTTTTGTTTCTAAAAGTTTCTTTGCTTTTGATATTTTTTTTCCCTCCAAGACTTCTACACATTGTTTAGCAAACTTAACTGTGGTGGCTCTTTTTTTTTTTTTTTTTTGCATTTCGATTCATACATTTTCTCTCCCTGTTTTGAATGAGCTCTATATCGGCATCAACATACTAGACAGTAACCTTGTCAAGAGAGTCATTTAATTATTTATCTGCTGTTTCTAAATGATTGATATGCAGGCCTCGGTACGTGTTCGCACTGAGAGGCAGGCGCCCCCATTTAACACGCCCGACAGACAGCTTAAAACAAAGAGCTGCAGCATGAGAAAAAAAAGAGAAAAACAAGGGAAGAAATTAGCTCAACCTTTAACAAGTGGGCGAAGAGAGAGCTGCAATTAAATGAGGTATGAAAGGCTTAGACTCCATCATCACAGACAACCATCTTAATCCCATACAGGGTTGTTTTGTTTGCAAATAGTGTGCTGTTCACAGTGGGTCTTGTTTTTTTAATGATGTCAAATATTTCACCAAGGCTTATTGCTGTCTTTGGCTTTGACTCCCATTAGGTGGCCATCCACCCACAGGGCAGAAACCCAGATCAATGTGCAGCTCGCCTGAACTACCCTGAGTAGAAGGTTGTGTCAGTGATTTTATTCTCACTAAACAAAGCATCTCCTTATTAGTGCTTTGGATAAGTACTTGTCAGGGGATTATCAATACTTATCAGTCATGTGGAAACTTGCAATTTGACAGTAATTATTTTTAATCTAATAAAATTGGATTTCACGAGATTAGCTTTGTCTGAATTAAATGTGTGCGGTTTGGTGTGTTAAAACTCCCTGCAGATTGCTGCAAAACTCTCCTGATCTCTTTGCGTTTACAGCTGCTAATATTGTGAAAATGAACCATAATTTTTTACTGCGCACTGTGGCAGCACTCGGAGCACTTTGCAGACTAAAAAAAAAAAAAAAATTGACGATGGTGTTAGGAATATATTTACTGGACTCCAGCAAGCTTTTACACAGTAGAATATGTTTTATGGAATAGAGCAATCAATATTATAAATCTATAAAGTTGGATTGTTTTCTCTTCCTTTACTGTCTAATTATATGCTCTGCATATTGGATCAACTTCACTGGATACTGGAGGCACTTCGCCACTTGACACGGCTTCTGTGTCAGGTACTTGTGAGTGATTGGTCAGGAACAGACACCTCTGACAGCTTATCATGTGCCAGGTTGAGACAGGCTTGTCAGTAAGCTAATGGAGTGTTCTAAGGTTAATTTACTACCATATGAATCCCATCAATAAGCAATTAAGAGGTGTGGAAACACAGAGGCGCCCAGACCAGCCGCTAAATCCCCACCAACCCACACCCCCACCTTTAATCAATTAATTTCTATGGCATGTCTGTTTAAAACCGCTTGATAGATTTAAGTGACACATGAAAAAGACACCGCTGGCTGCATGACCTTTTTCTGTTACTTCACTGTATCTGCCTCAAAGAAGTATTTCACTGATGGGAAGATTTTTTTTTTTTTTCATAAAACCAGGCTGTCTGTGCAGTAGAAAGACGTAGATACTCTTAACATTGGTGCTATATGACTAGAGGAAACTGGAAAAGGGTTGTGACATTTGCTTTTGCTCAAGACGCAGAAAACCTATAACTATCAGAATGCACTTCACAACACAGGATCAATAAACGCTCTTGCTGGTGGGTGACGTAATGCAAGTTTAGTTGTTATGACACAGGAAACAATATGGCAGCTGGCAGATAACAAACAATCACAAATTACAGTTACACAGTAAGCTAAAATATGTTTCTAAAAACATTTGAGATGAGATATAGAACAGAATCTTGGTTCATATTTAGCATTTGATCAAATTTTCTTATTACAGCCAAACAGTGCACTAAAATATGTTTCCTAAGCCGGTGATTCCCAACCAGTCCAGCCACAGGGTCCAGATTTCTCTTCAGTCATTAGTTCAAGGTCCACAGATTTTAATATACTCAGCATCATGCTTGCGTTTGGCCATGTCTCCAGCTAGTTTGCTGTCTCTGTCAAGTAGCTGTTTGTTATTCACTCATTCTACAGCAGGAAACAGCACTTCAAAATAAAAGCTCAGGCTATGCCACAGGTACGGCGTCAATTTGACGCAGAAGTATTAATCCTGCTAAGGAGTTGAGCAGGAACTTGTGGGCAGGGCCAACAGGAGAAACAACGCGTATCCAGTTGGCTACAAACCGCTGAAGTTAACCTGGAAGCTAAAAACTTTTTGGCGTATGTGGCAGGCGATCAGTTCCTTTGCGCTGAATAGGCACTATTTTGGGGTCTAGTGTCTGGTTATTATTACAGCTCTATTATATAACCAGGAAAATGAGCAGGAAGAACTGGGCACTGGTGAGATGGGAGGAAGTTAACGTTGTTCATTTGCACTCACATTGTTATCATACAAAGCTTGTTGCAAATTGGCAAAGTATCCCTTTAAAGCTTGGATTCAGAACTTGTGAAGATTAGTCTCTCACCTCACACAGTCCTTGACAGATCTCATAAATGCTTCTTTTCCTGATCAGAGCTTGGGCCAAATGAAGTATTATTACAACATTTCACTGTCAATCTGGAGGGAAATAATGCGCCAGATGACTATTCAATGCCAATGCACAATGGTGCATAAAAAGCCTCGTGAAGAGAAGACATGTAGATATACAGAATACATGAAAACCTCTGCATCTTAAAGCCTCTTCAGCTAATGTTGGGAAAAGTGCCTTTGATACTCAGCAGTGCTCATCAAAATTCAAGTGGTCCTTGTGCAGCTGGCCATCATCTGCTGCAGTGTCGTCGGTTAAAACTTGCTTGTTGATATTTCCCTGAAACAGCCACAATATGGTGTATGAAGTATTCACATTCATATTTAAGCCACCATACAAGGACTAGAGCAGGGCTGCATGTTGAACAGCTGATTTTCTGGGGGATGTGGGAGATTTCCATTCATTACCTCCTTCTCCTCCCAGTGCTCCTCTATAATGCTGCGAAGTCTTGCTCACATGTTTTTCCCTTTACACCGCCATGACATACTTGCTGGGATCCCTAGAGAGATTCAGACGGAGCGTTAGCGATATGATATGTATGAGATTTTCTACCTTATCAGCCTCATCCGACTCACATGAGCCCTGGGGATTTTTGAACATATTGTCCCAACCATTCAGTAACCATTTTAAGTGAAGACTCTCTCAGCAGGTTCTTGGGTTTAAATAGATAAAGCAGATCTGCAGGTTTGTTGTAGACAGTTTTATTTTAAACATCTGGGCACAGACGCATTGCTCCCTCTCAGCTCTCACGTCCTCCTTGCTCTTACTCTGCTGTCAGTGTTGCCAGTGCTGCCTCCACCCTCCACTGCATGTACAACCCCTAAGATGACATTTTATCACAAAATAACTCCTGGATTGCACTGGGCGAGTGAAAGCGGATGTTTTCTAACGGTTTAGGAATATCTGAGGTTGCATTTTGTGTCCATCAAATGTTTTGGGGGTATCGATTCACAAAGCTTTCTTCCTGTCCTCCACAGCGCCTCCAAACAACATATCAGTGGTGGCAGAGAACACTCCAGCCCCATTCAGTCGATACCAAGCCCAGAATTTCACTCTCGTCTGCACTGCAAAAGGAGGGAAACCAGCCCCATCGGTGAGTTGCTGTTGAAGATACACCATGCTGCTCGTCCACCAGGGACCTGCCTTTACAGCACACAGATCCCTGTTGTTTACAGAGGAAAAGAAACTGCGTTGCATGTTGCTGACGGGGTTTTTTGTTGTTGTTGTTTTGATTTTTATATATATCAGCACACAGACCACTAGGAGTTATATTGTTTTTAAGATTCCAGGAAAAAGACTCTTTATTAAACAGGATTACAAAAGTTGCACAATGCTTGATCTCAGCGCCTCCCACAGAGTGTTATTTGCTCAACACAAACGCCAGAATAAATATTGGTATTGTTTGTTTCTGCAGACCACGTTGTTACAATGCTACATTAAAGGGGTGATTTAGATTTTTTAAAGTGGAGTTGTATGAAGTACTTATCCATATTTGGTGTGTTACATACAGTAGATGTCTGTCAGTATGCCCCCTGTTTGAAGAAGCAGGCAAGAGAACTGCCACGGAAGCTAAGACGGGGGCAGCACCAATATTTATTTTGGCCACCTAAGGTCCTGATCACACAGAGTGTTTTGCAGGTTGCAAATCACACAGTGCACTGCCCTGTCTTTTTCTTTTAATTAAATACAACTAGAAAAAAAACGCCTGTTGTGCCTTTTTATTGTTGCAAGGCAAACACCCAATTAACTCCTCACGCTAACCTTTCCATGTAATCAATTTACCAGTTGTTGTTTTTCCACAGTAATTAGTATCTAGTAACTAAAATGTTGAGGCAGAGGTAGCTCTGGTTGAGGGTGAGAGGCTGTCAGTAAATAGTTTGTAGGGCACAGGGAAACAGAGATCTGTGTGAGTACATGAGACCCTAAAAAAGAGGTTGGTACCACCAGTTGGTCCAGGAGCTTCTCCTCCATGATGGCTGTTTCCAGGCATATTTTAGGATGACTCAGGGACAGTTTGACAACGTGCTGTCTATACAGCTCTGGGTATCCAGCAACCACTACCACCAGTTTCTCCTCCATTGTTTACCAACTGTAAACCTGTTGTTGTGACCACCACATTGCACAATGGTAAAACAAAAAAAGATGACAAAAAAGAGGTGACATGAGGCAGTTTTCCACTCTGAGTTGAAATTTTTCAACTTGAGGATTTCAAAGCGCTCTGGCAAAAACGCAAGGCACCTGGAACGCAGAGCTGTGAGGGATGTAGCAATGCAAAAACCATTTCAATGTCACTGAAAACAATTACAAAAAAAGCACCTCCAGCTGCTAAAACACTTTCTGTGTGATCAGGGCCTGAGAAAAGTCGCACCTAAAAAATGTATATCAGTTTAAACATATGCTATAGTAACAATATTTTCATGGCTTTACTTTTCCGACTGGGTAGCTTTTAAACGGTTTCATTTGTGCTCTCATCAAAGCCGCCAGACGCCACTAACAAAATCAGTAATTTTAGCTTGCTGAACACAGTAGCTGCGTGTCTACTGCTGCCTGGATCAGTTAGTTAGTTTGTGTGTTTGTGTGACTTTGGTAAATCCGATCTAACAGTTTAGATGCCAAAGATACACGATAACATGAACAGACTAACTGATTAAGACAGTGACACACCAGCAGCTCCTGTGTTCAGTGATGTTAAATCACTGTTTTTCTCAATGGAGCCTGGCTATAAAAAGATCGATGTAATTGTGTCAGTTTCCTGTCAGAAATCGTTGTATGATGGCAAAGTAAAGCAGTGAAAATATTCTCAATATAGTGTACACTTTTTTTAAGTGGCTAAAATACATTTTGTTGCTGACCCCGTCCGCAGCACTACATTGCTTAGCTTCCGAGTCCATACTCTCCAAACAGAGAGAGCATGCCAACTGACAACTACTGGATGGAAATGTTTTGGATGTCTCCGTATAAATACCCACTTTTGTCGCCAAAAACACAGCTGGTCTTGAACAATCTTCTGCCACTTGGGCCTAGGTGTCACGCCATCCACCTCTCCTACACCTCCTGATGAGAAACTCTGCTCATATACACGCAACCTGAATTAAATCATATGTTAATATGATATTAATGAAATACACAAATGTGACGTATACAATGCCAAAATGTTCTTTGGCTGACTGGGCTGATTTGCTAGGAGCTGCTGGTGGATACAAGCTCCGCACACACCGTGCCAAACAAACATACAGATAGTGTTTAGCTGCATCCATTTAAAGAAGCTGTCACCGGCACCGCTGTTACATTCATTACAGATTGACCTGTGATTGATTACCAGCGCTAATTTAGTCATGCAATGTAGTCATTAAAAAAGGTAGATCAGATTGAGGAAACAGACACATTAGTGTTATTGATGGTTACACTCAGGGTAATTAATCTAATCACAGTGACGTGATAGTAATGATGGCACACAGAATTATCACTGTAGACCCTCATACATGTACATCAAGCACACAGAAGTGCACACACGCTTCAGAGTCACGCACACACTTTTTTTTTTTCTCAACTTTTTGAAGTGCAGAACAAGGTCTTGCAAATATCTGAAGCATATGCTCGTGTGTCTGGTGGCATATGAGCTTACGGACGCTGTTTGAGAGCGGTCGCTCGCTGTTTGTTCCCGCCGGGTCATTAATCATCGTCCAGGGGTGTATGGTAATGGACTCCAGACCCTGAGCACACCTATCTCCTGCAATTATGAGCCCAGCGAGAGGTGAATACAAGGTGAATGTGATTTCCGTCTCTCAGGTACTTCCTGGTTGATGGTGTGATGAGTGAGGTTCCCCCCTGTTGTGATTTCACAGGGAGCCTTAAGCCATTAAAGCTCAGCACTGCTGGAGCCTTTTTCCAACGCTTAATGGAGGAAAAGAGATCCGCGAGGTTTCAGCTGGTCAGTAAGCCCGGGCTGTGTCTGTGTCAGCGGCCATGTCACAGGGCTGGTAATTAGCTTTGTCAGCGACTCTGCAAAGAAATGCTCCAAGTCACTGTCTCAGATTAAAACAAAAATCGAAAGACTGTTTGGCAGCTCTATTCACTATTGTGTTTGCATGTTGCTCAGTAAAAAGATATAAGGGTATAAGATACATTGAAAGGTTTTGATGTGACCTTAGAATACAAAGAAGCTTTGTAATGCAATCCGGCAGGTTTTTTAATGAAGAATTCAAGTAGCAGTACATTCTTATAGAGCGTTTTGTTTCATGGGATCATAACTAATCTTTTCATAGAGTAAATCAATGTTAAATACAAACCTTTAACATGTTTTCTTATTCTTTAAAATAAATCCAAGACCGTGCACAAATTACACGAGGGAAAGTTAATGCTTTGATAATGACATGTATTTCAAATGTGTAAAAAGAACATACAAACAAGCAGACAGACAGAAAGAAAGTAGTATTTAAAATAATGAAAAGCATAATGAAAAGCATTCGAAAAGGAGTAGGAGGAAGTATAAACTTATTAAATCCTACACCTTCTCCTTAAGTCACCGAGTGAAAAGAAGCAGACAGCTTCCTCATATAGATAAACTTTTACCTAAGACTTTTCTAAACATTGTTATTACCTTTTAGCTTTGTCACACAAAAATAACTGGTGTATGTATTTAACACTAAGTACCAAATATTTATCTCACAAAAACCTATCTTAGTATATGATATAAATGACCAATTATCTGACTTACAAATATAAACCAGTCCAAATTTATGACATCAACTGTCTATGCCTTACAAAAGAAAACAGATATGAATATTAATATTAAATTATTGTTGTGTTATTGGGAGCCAGAATAGAAGGAGTCATGACTCAAAACTTAAATTGTACGAAAGGAGAAGAGTATTTACTGTTGTAGGGATGAATAATGTTATGTGTATTGAAAGTGATATTGTCCACCTTATCAAAAAATTGGGAAAGAGGGTAAAACTGGATTTCTCCATAATGCTAACTTTTAAGCGCATTTGCTAACATTAGCTTCGATAGCTGGAGGAAACCGTTCAAGTGTTGCCCTCCTTTGTAAGATTGGCACAGTAATCAACCACAAAGCTTCCTGTGACATCATCCATCCACTGAGTGAGAGCGTAGGGGTCAGCCAGTCTGGTCCCATTGGTCAGTGTTTACTTTTCAAGTGACACTCATGGTCCCGGATAATGAGTGACCACCTGACATGATGCGTTCGTAAATTCAGTCTGACGCTCTACACTAAAATAAGAGCCCTGCTGGTCAAAGAAATGGAGCGTTATACTTATATATGAATTATCTAATGGTTAAGTTAATCACACATTCCCCTCGCTTGGCGCTCTGCTGCCCACAGTGTGCTCTGCCACTCAGACAACCCAACGGTACATTCAGACAGTCCGGTTTGTGCACTCAGAATAGTATTTTTGAATGCAAATTTAAATAAGTGAACATATGAATAATACAAAGTATATAGTTCGTTATTCTACCAATACGTGTGTGGTACACATATATAAGGTTTTAAATATATACATATATATATACACACACATACATAAGTAGAGAAAGTAAACAGTAATCCTCGTGAACAACTGCTGAATGTCAAACCCCTTCTTCAACCTTGTACTTCCTGAATATCAAAGCTTCAGAAGTACATAGCGAATTTATCAAGTATCATAAAGAGCTGATTATTTTGCAGAAAAGCAGAGCAAAGTGGGGCAGGTGTGCTGAAGAATGCTTTAGTGAATAAAATGATGCAATGAGGAAATTGAGATTTGTTTTGTGATGGTAAAGGATGTGGAATATTTAGTGAAAGAGGCATCGCAAGTACTACAAATTTAACTGAGTGCACATCAGCATGAAAAACATGATATACTGTAAGTTAAGATAAGGTAATATAACTAAGAATATATTCTAAAAAGAGAAAAGTGGAGCTGTCGACTGCTTGTTCAAGGCTGTTAAGCGTGAATGATTGTTGACACACAGCTTGCGGAGTCAGTAAAAGTGGCAGTAATGGATAAAAAGCACGGAATTAATTAAAAATAATGAGCTATGTGGGTTGTCCTTGCATCAGACACATGAGAAACTCATATCGTGAACCTTCATCACAGTAAATGTTTCAGTTCACCATTGAGATTCAGCAGCCAGATGAAACCATTCCAAAACAAAATGCGTTTAGAGGAGCTCCCGGACAGAAATATCACCCTAAAAATAACAAGACACGTCTCCACCATCTTCACATTGGTTCTTTTTGTTGCCTAAGTGTCTTTTTGAACCAATTATATTTTACCATGAGAAACAGAAACAACACTGGTAGACCTTAAAAGTCCTGCACGCCCACACAGGTGTCCCAGTTATTCTGTTTGAAGTTAGGCGGAGCTAAAGATTGCTGAAAGTTTGATAAAGTCACCAAACTTCATATATGGTTTTTAAAAAAATAATCACGGGGGTGCAGGTTGCTCCACCCTGGCAGATAAAATAAAACTAACAAGAGAGTCAGTTGTTAGTCAAGCACAGTTTGTAGACACCCACACAGTCCTGAGAAGAGGTTTAATCAGCCAATATAAGTGAAAACACCTGTGTGAGCACCATGAGTGTGAAGGGCCTTTAATGCTCCCACTGCTCTCATAGCATGGAAATGAAAATTATATTTAGTCATGATGTGAGCCAGAAAACTATTGGAGGAAATCTACTTGCACCTTGTGCCTGGATGGAAACTAATTTCAGGGTCACTTATTAGCTTTATATCAGGCACATGCACAGATAGACCCCAGGTGGTGCTCAAGCAACTGCCCTTCAGGAGTCTGACGAGATAAGTTCCCTTTTTGCAAGCCCGTTTTTTATATTTATTTTTCTAATTTTATACTTTAGTTCAGGGGTGGGCAATATAGAGAATATAATCCTCCATACATACATAGCCTACACATGCATAAAGAAAGACTGACAAACATGATACGTCACACACACTCCTCTGCCCAAAAAGATCACAGGTGATAGTGTGTAAACAGGCAAGATGTGGAGCAGGATTTATACTTCTGTGTAATTGACGCCGTCTCTGCACTGTAGCCTGATGTGCACTTCCGCAGAAATGAACTACACGTTGCAGCAACGCAGACCTCCTGTCTATTTTTGAAAGCTAAAACCATTTCACCACCTTTTACTTACTTTACTGCACAGACAAGAAACAATAAATTGTGAAGGCAATAAAGCCTCCACAAAAATAACATTTTAAGTCTTGTGTGATTTATCCTGGCTTCATATGAGCAGAGGAAATCTCCGTTAGCTGCTAGGCTAATTTATACAATGTAAACTACCATAGGCTTGTGCTACTAACATTAGGATGTTGTATTTGAGGGTCAAAAGTGTTTGTCTGTGAATGCTGTGAGTTATAATGAAGTCAATTTGTGTACTTGCGTTTGAAATTGTCACTTTTAAACCAAGTTTAATGTGTGTTTTGAATCAACTAAACTTCACAGAAACCTCGCTGCTAACTAGTGCTTTGGAGGGGTAACGGCAGAGTGACTCACAACAGTGTAGGCCAGATGTGTAGGCTATGCCATAGTCTGTGCATAGAGTTGACGCACACGTATAAATCCACTTTATTTCTCATCTGTAGGGCACTAATATTTGTTCCAATTTTGCAACCATGGAGCACCAGTACAACTTGCATATGCTATTAATATATAAACTGGAGAGCTGGCAGTGTGTTTCCAGCTCACAGTAAATAATCCCTCATGTTTAAAGGAGCAACAATTGAGCATTGTGCTAACTGCTAACAACAACTGCAGACCAGAAGCTTCAAGCAGCAAATACATGAACACATCAACAACCCAATAAGTCGGGTTCAGCTTTATAATGACAGTAGCTACTTCATTTAACTTTATTGTAACTGTAGTTTATTTAATGATTTCGTATTTTAGTACATTAGAGGAGATTTCAAAATATTGTGATATATGCTGTATTCCAAGATAGCCTAAAAATGTCGCGATTTTATTATTATTTTATTTTTAAGCTTTGAAACCGGTACATCGCTGCAACCCTATGACTGACAACTGCAGCTGAGCTCTAATTCTCTCTAATTCTGCTAGACAGGCATTCCCATTGTTCATTAATTTGCACAAATGTACTGTCTGTACTGTAAGCCTCAAGAGCCCCTCTGGTGCTGGTAGACGCATAGAAACCTCCGGGCAGGGCATCCTATGCAAGTGCACAAATTTCCTCAAAAATGTCTGAGCACGGCACTGCCTTATACTCCCATAGACAAAGTGTTTTCAGTGGAGCGATGCGAGCAAGATATGAAGTCAAGTCTGCATGATCCAAGGAAATGAAAAGAAAGCACTTTGAGCTTGTGAAGTTACATTGCCTCTGTGGGGAGTTGATCATGGCCTGTCAAAGTTGCCTTATACCGTTGGTCTAAATCAAAACCCAGTAAATATACTCTGACAAGTTTCATTGATAGATCTTAGAAGTAGAGTCTCACCAGGCTCCCCAGTCCTGCAAACTCCTCTTTCATCTCCTTTGAGATTTCATACTGTGGTCCTTAGTCAGTAGGAATAGCAAAGGGAAATATTAATTTGTAAATGGCGTGGAAATGAGTTTGCTTTCATATTTGTTTTGGTGTATTTTCTGTGCTTGGTTGTTTTAATTGTTGCCGTTATATCATGGCAGGTTAACTCTGTAGCTAAACGTTGCCAAATGATTTGTCAAATATTGAGAAACCAAGCAGTTTTTGTTGTAAAATAAACGTATTGCTTCTGTCAAAGTCAATAACCCTTTGCAGAAGGGGCAATTACAAGACATCTATCACACTGATGTGGCGTTGGTCTAAATAATTATATGGTCTACATAGTATTACATTTGACACGATCCCTATTCCCTTTTAAGAATGAGCACCAATATCACATTTAAACTGTGACCATTTGTTCTATCTATGTTGTTGTCCACAGTCACACTGCATAACAAAACCTCATTATTAGGTTTGTAAGTATTTGCTCGCATGTTGCTGCTCTGGCCCAGTTGTGTGCCTGCGACTTCAAACGGCTGCCTTTGCTTTTTGATGAAACTCATTTAGTCTTTGTCGGTGCTGCTGCCCCAGGGCTTGTTGCAAAATGAGCTGTTGTCAGCTCGGTTTTCAATGTCATATCATTGCAAGCCTGGTCTCAATAGTGGCTCACTTCTTACAAAGAAATTGCCCCGATTTACTGAGCCAGCTAAATGTGACCATTCTGTAGTGTTCCTTATTTTAAATCATCTGTTTCTTTATGCCAAAGTATGTTCCGCCTTAGTTTTTGTGAGACTGAAATGAATGAATTCCTTAAAGATTGTCCTGCGTGTGACTTGTGCATATACAGCAGATTGATAAAACAAAGTCTGTATCCACTGTATTTTCAGCCACACAGCATGTGAATCATGTGTCATATCTCAGCCAACCTTTATTAGGGATTCTAGGTTAACATTGAAACTCATCCATTTTCTGCAATCGCTTATCCTCTTAAAGGGCAACTTCGATATTTTCAACCTGGACTCTATTCTCCTATGTTTTTGTGTCTACATGATTAATGGAAACAACACGTTTTGAAATTGGTCCAGTGCTGAGCAAGACTGCCGCAGATAGCAGCTGCGAAACAGGCTGCATTGTAGTCACTTGGGGCAATTGTTCAACATCAGTGTACATCCACTAAACCTGCTTGTTCTGGTCACTAACAGGCTCAGATTATTATACTGAATGTCTGACAAGAGTATGGAAAGGATCACGACAGAGACTGACCTTTTGTTAAGATCCTTTTTGTTGAACCAGAAACAGCCCCAAAATTGCGATCGTCAAACCAACCAGACTTCATTTGAAAAAACTATAATTGTATCATTGTAAAACACGCTTCATTCAAAGTCCACAGAAGCACTGTTTCAAAAATCACCAGCTCTGGTTTGGTTGAAATAAACCCTTAATTCACCCAGTTAGACGTGAAAATACGCTGGCACTATACACACTAAAATGTTTATTTTAGTTTGTTTATTTAAATGGAGTCCGGTGGGTTTGTCAATAGCAATTTTAGGGCTGTTTCTGGTTAAACAAAAAGGGTCTTACTCTCTTACCAACAAGTCTAACTCTGTAGGGATCTTTTCCATAATGTTGTCAGACATTTAGAATAACAATCTGAGCCTGTCAGTGGCGAAACAAGAAGTTTTATTGTACGTAAATTGACTGTGCTCAGTTGCCCCAAGTGGTGACACCGTACCCTGTTTTGCGGCTGCTGACTGCAGCAGTCTCGGTCAATACCAGACCAGTTTCAAAAAGTGTTGTTCCCAGTAGTCACTTCGACACAACCGTGGGAAAATAGGATTCAGGTTATTTTAAAAAAAGTTACCCTTTAAGGGTTGTGTGGGGCGGACAGACAACCGTTCACACCTCAGGACAATTTAAAGTCACCAGTTTACCTGCATGTCTTTGGAGTGTGGGAGGAAGCCAGAGAACACGCAGAAAACCCTCAATGACTCAGGGAGAACACATAAAGTCTATACCGAAGGGCCCGGGACAGCCAGCAGGTTCAACCCCAAAACGTTAATGTTAAAGCTCAGTTCAGACCAAGATTTGCGACAAGACGAGATGACACAGGCAACTACTTGCAATGCGCCGTTCTGCAACGTTCTAAAAACCTGCCGGTTCACACCAATGCAACTATATGAGATGTTGTATCATCTCTATGCAACAACTCTCTGTGCTTCTGTTCTGATTTCCAGCTTTCAGTCTTATTTTGTGGCGGAATATAATTTGTAGCTTTTTAAAATATGAATGAGGATAGTGATAGTGAGATACTGGCTACAGCTGCATTTGTAGTAGTGATGAAATGGTGAAAAACATAAAACGAGCATCAGATGAACACATAATTTTTGACTTAACCAGCAGACTTCACTACAAGCTGACTGGCTGTAGAAACAGGAGATGTGCTTTACATTCTAAAACCAGCCGTCGGGGATTTGACCAGCGGAGTTGCAGGTGACACCATCAGCCGACTTGAGTCAAGCTCAGACGGCGATTTCACACCGCTGCAACATTTCTCTGCACCGTTTTGAAACGGTTTCATTTCATCGCAACTCTTTGGTCTGAACATATTCTCTCTGTTTTAGGTCTGTTTTTAATTTTTAGAGCAGAAGTTCAGAACAGTTCTGGCTGAACAGTAAACAATGAGCTAAAACTCACAATAAAGCTCTATTTAAAAAAAAGAAAGAAAGAAAGAAAATCTATAAAAAAGATACCTGCTTTAAAGTGCGTCTCAAAGATCACGATTTCGCTCTCTTTGCTGTAATTGTGTTTTTGGATCTCACTTCCCAAAGATCCAAACAGTGACGCCTGTGACACCGGTCAGTCGGCAGTTTTCTTTGTTTATTGTTTATTTGCCCATAGTAACCATTTACCTGCAACAATAGCAAGTTGTTGGGGAATTTTGCCCTCAGGAATTTCTTGGTTAAGTTTAGGAAAAATATCATGGTTTGAGTTAAAAGAATTCTGGCAGAAAGCCGAGGAGACCAACTTTTCCCGTGTGCTGTGAACAGACACAGCTTCACACATAAGTGAGATGAAGAGCATGTCTGTTAAGCTACCTCTGCCTCGCGTCTCTGGCGAACCAACCGTAACTGGGTGATGGAAACAAACTGTGCGCTGCTGCTGGTTTTTCCATGGAAAGTTACCACAGACTCCCAGTTCATAATACTGTTAACACGAGGGCTTTCATCAGTGGGTCCCAGGCTCGATCACTATTGTCTTAGCTCATTCTGTGACAGATAGTGACTTAACAGGCATTTATTGAAACAAAAATCTTCAAGACTATTAAGGATGAGGTCATTTTAATTAAAGTTCACCTACATTTAATGTTCCCAGGCATCAAAAGATTGTTCTATTTCCTGCTGCAAGAAAACAAAGCCAAACAGGGTCCTCTCGTGGCGAGCACTGCTTAAAAAAAATGGCTGCTTTTAATAGAAAGTGAAGAGAAAAATGGGGAGGAAGGACAAGAGCAGCTGATTATGCTGCAGATCAGCAAGAATCCCTTCAAGTAATTAAACCAAAACAACCTGAGAGGCTACACAGTGTTTGTGTCGCAAATGTTATTTTTATCACCAGGTTTTCACATAATTTATGTTTTTATTTCACCTGTCGCATTTTAATTTTTTAAAAATAAATGCTGATAAATTAAAAGATGTTTTGTGAACCAGAAATAATAAATAAAAAAAACACCATAAGTGTATGTGTGTGTGAGCGAAAGAGAGAAAAACATAAACACAGACACAACACACATTCACTTACCCATCTCTGCCTGAGCTTGAAGGACAGAACAAATGAGTCTTGAGACCTCTTACTGAAACATTTGAGGATCCACGTAAACATCCAAACATGCGCACAGTCCTGTTTTTGCACTGCCGTGATCAAATCAGAGGCACAAGTGTCGTAGGTCACCGCAGCCCTCCCTTTATCTCACTGTAGAACCTCAAGTGCTTCAAACATCATGTCATACAACATTCTCTTTTATCCCAACTAAACACATCAGCTTTGTGTTTGTTTTGATGAATTTGCTTTGGTCCACCACAAAGAAAAATATATTCCCTGTTGCTATGCAACATCCATTTGCATCTTTCCAGCATCCATTGTAATGTCTGACACTTCATTCTGGCTCGGTGTAGACGTCTGAAAGTGTTGAAGTTCATCCAGCACTGTTACTGTTACATGACTAGTTAGGCTAATATTAAAAGCTGTTTAAGAAGGCTCCATTTTCTACCTTCTTCTTGCTCATTATGTGCTTTTTATTGGTTCTTCAAATGTCATATCAGGATTGAGAAAAAAAACAAAAAACATGCAAATGTGCACAGCAAATACTGGTAAATGGTTAGGGTTGAAAAAAAAATCATACCTAGCAAAGAAAGATGAGTTTCTGAAATGTGTTTGGCATTTAATAAAAGCAGCAGCCTGGTTCCAGATGTCTGAATCACAGCAGACATGTCTGATTTGGTCAGAGATTCAAACAGGTCTGCTGCTGCACTCACTGACAGCTGTTCCCTGGTGTCGTCATTGATGTGAAAAATGTTAAATGTTCCTTTAGTAACTGCTACCACAGCTTCCATGTCAACAACAACAAAAAAAAATGCCACAGCCTTGGCATGAATACAATCAACCTGATAGCTGCATTCTTTACACATGCCTCATTTTATCTACCGTCTGCAGATGTTACTGAAATAATGAGGTTCCTCGTGTTTCATCAAGGCGTCCTCGCATCATAAGACATAATGCTACTTTAGTCATATAGGAGCCCAGCAGAGTGGCAGCGGAGAAGCTAAAGCCGAACTATAGGCTACAGATCACAGTGTAAAAGTGAACCACCGCATCACTGCTGATCGCCACACAAGACAATGAATGTTGAAGACTTGTGGGAGGAGCTGTTGATGACACCGCACGTGCGAGCCACTGGCGGTGGATAAACAGGAAACAGCTGATAGCAGGAATTAGCGAGCAGCTAGTAGCAAGAGGGAAACGCAAACCTGACGGACACTGTAAAGATGAGCAACTGGGGAGACAAGGAATTGTGCGCCCTCCTTGTCCTCGCAAACGAAGAGGCCATTAACCGTCAGATGACGGGGACGGTGAAGAACGGGCCGACTTATGAGAGAATCACCGAAGGTCTAACTAGCCGCGGCTTCCCTCCCACGTCACTGTTTACGTCACATGCTGAGCTACACGTGTTGTTACTTGCTCACGCCCCCCATTGCCTCAAATAAGGCACATTCTGTATAAACAAAAGTAGGCAGGCGGCATTTTGCTGCACTCCCCGATTTTGTTTTTATACTGCCAATGCTGAACGAAGACTGATTGGGCTTTCCTGCAAATTTGCACAATTCCCTATTAAAAAGGGCTATTAATACACGATGTACCCCAGCCTAGAAACGTAGGAAATCTGAAACGATTGCATTACAGTCAATGGAGCACAGCTGTGTAATTGACCCTTGTCTGAGCTGGCCGATGCGACACTATGATTGGCCAGTCTGGGTTTGAGGAAGGGGACTTAGCGAAGAGTTACTTAGCTATGCAGCAACATGTGGTTGCTAGCTTACTCACTGGCAAAGAATTGGATTGGGGATACTTGTCTCATTTTTTGGAGGGTCAGCTGTCACATGTATTGTAATTCATATTGTTCCATTAGGATACAAAATGCACTTACAGGAATTACTTTTCCTATTCATGCTCTCTAAATACAGGAAATGTGTTTCATTTAAATTGAAAAAATGTAATGAAATGAACCTTTAAAAATTCATTTTTAGGATTGCCACCACTCACGAGTTGTCACGAGTGCTTAAGATGTACTTGATAGTCCCTATATTTTGAACAGCACACACTTTAGGAAAGTAAGGTCATTCATTACCTGATACTTCAGCTTCTATTGCACATTGAAAATGAATCTATTAAGGACACAGATTTTGAGGGATTGAAATGAAAGTAAAAAGTGTGAAAACCAACCCTGTTCTCACTTATAGCTATGTGTTTTGTTTCCTGTTTTGTAGTTTACAGTAATATACAGTAGATTAATCATGGACACATGATCGTGCCGTGTGCAGCTGACATAAATTCTGCTTGTTGAAGTTCATATTTTTTTTCAAAAGCTGCCACTTCCAACACTTTATGGAGACACCCAACATGCCAAATTCCCCTAGTGCTGCTCTGAGGGAACTGAATATAATGCACTGCATGTGGTAAAAGTGTCTGGTATTATGTTTCAAGATCTGTCGCCATCTGATGTCACTGAAGCAAGCTGGTGACATATCAATAATAGCTTCCCAGTGCCACTCATTAGAACATGCTCAGAGCACAAGCGAGCACTGATTGAAAAGAAGAAAGATAATGACAGTTAATAACAAGAAGGAAAGCTGATTAAGTCATGGCCAGGATCCTTCTCTCTCTGCCTCTCTCCTCTTTCTCTCCCCCTTTTTCTCTCGCTTCTTCTCTCTCTCATTGAATAATTCTGTCACCGCGAAAATTACCGCCTTGTCCTTTTGACACTGCCGTGATTAATGGCCGCAACATAAAGGTGTATATGGACCGATGCGTGATTGTTACGTTTTCGAATAGGGTTCGGATTTGAGATGTTGGTGAGATGGGGGCGGCTTGGCACTGCGCAGAGTGCAGGTGCTTTCATCACTGCCTATTCACAGGGGGAAAAAATGCAAAACCCTTCTCATGCCATCCCAGCTTAATTTTACCAGTGGCACGGCATTGTGTATGGGCTACTGCTTAGAATTACATCTCGCTTTTTTTCTGTGCTAATTCATTTCAGAATGAAGTAAGTGGTTTGTGTCTGGTTTCATTGTCTGCACATATTGGACTATGAAGTATTTGGGGATTTATAACAGAGGCGTGATTGATAATCACTTTATTCCGTGCAGTAACACTGTCTGAAAGAACAATACAACAGCAATGCCAAAAACACTCAAAAATCCCCTTTTACATGAGAGCGAGCACTTCTTTCCAAGTCCTACAGCGGCAAAACGTATTACCTAACAAACCAGTGTGTTGATTAAAGACATTATTTTGCACATTCTGCTGCACGAAACTAAAGCTGTACATTTTTTCTCCCTGAGAGGCCACATATGGAAACTTCAGATGTTGTATTCGATCTATCTACAAGGACAAGAAATGTTTTGTGACGGTGTTCTGTTCAATAAGCATTCCACTTGATTGTACAACACGAGAAAGAATTTTCGACACAATGGATGCAGGATAATCACATGAAAGGCGACTCTTCTAAAGCAGAACCCAACAAAAGTGGCCGTGTCACTTTGTGAAATGCAGCCATTTATTGTAGACACATGTATCACAGTGAGAGACATCCTCTGTGTTATTTTGGCAGCTTTATAATCACTTCTGGAAAATTAATCAGTGTTTGCTCTCCCGTTTGAACGGACTGAAAGAAGTGATGCGTTCTCTGTTATCTCTGCCTGTCAAACAAGGAAATGTGGGAAATGAGATTTTAGCAAATTAGCTTAAAGGAACACGGACCAAGTTTACCGTGATGACAGATGTCTCTTTAATTGTGCTTAGATTTTAGGATGAATTGTGAGTTGATTCATATTCATATTTACAGCAGGGTCCGGGTGACTCATTTTGTTCGGGCAAATGGCGCATGTCGTCTGGCAAGGAAACTTTGACACATGTCTTCCTCTTCCCTCTTATCTGGCTGCTGTAAGCTACATTCAGAAATGCCATAAAAATTATTTCAAAACTCATTTGGACATTTTTGGAAGAAGTCAAATCATGGCCTTGCAGAGTTGAATTCCACTCAGATGGATCGTTTCAATCCCAAGTCACGATTTGTCAGGCATTCATCAAGTTGTGGCTCAAAAGTTGGCATTTTTGAGCCTGATAAATTTCACAGTCAAATAAACATATTCACATTTAACTATTTTAAAATAGTGGTCATGAATCATCAGCATGCTATTAAAGCTGCAGTTGGTAACTTCTATAGAAATAACTTTATGTCCTATTTGCTAAGATTGTCACTGTATCCACACTGTTGTATATGAGACAGATAATCTGTGAAAATTCACGTTCCTCCTTCTGCTCACATTGCTTCTAATGGCATTACCACACCTGAATGAAAACAACCAATCAGAGCCAAGGAGTCTCTAGCGCAGCTGTCACTCCTGCCAATTACTGCTCGTGAAAATTGTGTTACTGCATTGCCTATTGCTCACCTTGATGTGTTTTCAGAAACATATTTTAGTGTACTGTTTAGCTGTAAAATGAGAATGTTTTATGACCTGGCTGCCATGTTAAAAACAGTCAAACTAAAACAAGGCACTGCCCACCAGACAGAGCAACCTTTCTCATGTTACATCCAAACAGTACACTAAAATATGTTTCTGAAAACATCTGAGGCAAAAGGTCGTATAATCGTATGGCTGCCCTTTGAGAGTGTGCAGCGACACAGGAGGTGAGACTCTGCATCGTAAGGCTCCGAGATAACATTATGCTCTCTTCTCTGGGTAATTCAATCAGGAACACGTTGGTTAAAGAAAACTTTATTATTCCATCTGGAGTATTAAATTTGGTGGTATGGCTCTGGTCAGTGGCCTCTCTGCCTTTCCAGGGCCGCAGAAAGCCTCCTCCATGCGCCTATATGGAAAGTCTAAGGCAGAGGGAGCACACCTGTCTGCCCTTTAACATGCCTACGTGGAAAGCCTTAAGGCAGAGAGAGCACACTTCTCTGCCCTTCCATGCGCCAACTTAATACAACACAGTCTCTGGCCTTTTGTTTGACACCTAGTGTTGGCAAAAAATGTTGCACATTTCCAAACGGTCGTTAACGCTGTTAGCTTCTTTACAATATTAAGGGAATGTCGCTGTCACACTGAACATCCTGCTGAGCCTGTTCTTCGTTTAAAACCTTAAACCTTAAAAAAATCTTCAGATATTCATATTAAAGAGCCAAATCCGATTCAACTGACATCGTTATTTTTTAAGATTATTATTATTATGCTGACTGGGGTTCAGGTTAACATAATTCACTTGTTACATTCAGTAGTTGCTGCCTACATTGTTGCTTAAACAGTAGAAAAATATGCAATGTGTGAAGGGTAAAAGTCTCAAAAATGGGGAGTTCAACACAGAATAAATGCCTTGTCAGAGAGGAAGAGTGGTCACAAATCATGCTGTCACGTAACAGGATATTCACTAAACAGTGTAAACAAGTTCACTCAACCCCTCCAACAGTCTAATTTCATTATAGATCTGTTTTTATCTGTGTCTGCAGTACTTCAGTATCCATATACTATATGTGATCGGGTTGGGGAAATGGAAAAAGAGCAGAACTGCAGGATAATGACAGAAATAACACTTCACTCTCTCCCTGCAGCTACATATCCCATTCATTCACGTCTTTGATGAAACATTAATTGATTCTCTTTCTTAGACCTCAAGCAGACAGGTGACAAAGGAAGATATTTAGTCATGGTGGGATCCCTATGAATAGGTAAACTGATGCTTGATTTTTTTTTTGCTGGAGGTCACCCCTTTATAAAGGTATCATTTTGGACTCCTTCAGAGCACACACAACACACAGCTCCATGTTAACCCACGTCGATGTTTAATCAGTGTTTCTTTTATGCGGATAAATTAACTTGTCGGTTGATGTTTATGGAAACAAATCCGTTACCTGACTTACAGAATTAATTCCCTATTATACCCACCCATAGCCAACACAGGTGTTATTGTGTACCCACACCATTTTGTCCAACAAAAGCTACAGAACAGGTGCATGTATCGTTCTAATCCACGCTGCTCTCCCTCCACCTGCTGTGATAATTAATGAGGTGTTTTAATACACAGTGAAGAAGATTCTTCTCTTTGCAAGTAGCTGTAGGAGTTAGAAGCAGATGCAATGGGGTCATTGTGGATCTGAGGTTGATGTTTCTACTTCCCATTGCGCTATTGGATTTTAAGCTCTGGCTCTACAGAGCACATTAGGTAAACGCAGATAAAGGCTGATGGGTATTGAATGCTCCCACATGGTAAAATTCAACAGAGGAAGATGTGCTAATCTGTGGAAGTCCATTTGTAAATTAGACTTATATGCTACGCTGGGCTATAATCAATACGCCTGCATTTGTTTATACATTTAGAGGGCTGCATACCACCAAAGACTCACAAGTAGATGCTTTAGATGTAAAAAAATAAATAAATAAATGCTGCATATGAAGAAATGTTTGTTTTTATGGATACGGCATAACATCCAACCTTCACCTCCTCCAAGATAAAAATAAAAACCAACCAGATCTGCAGGCTTCCCCCTCCAAATCTTCTCCCGGGATGGGTCAGAACTCCCATTAGTCAACTCCTATAAATACGTAGTTATCTGGCTCGACGGTTCACTCTCCTTTCAAACGCACATCAACACGCTGCTCTCCAGAGTCAGAGCATGAATTGGTTTCCTGTAGCATTATAAGGCATCTTCCCCTCACTCTGCAGAGCACACCTTGGTTAAAATGACAGTTCTCCCAATCCTGGATTATGGCGACTTAATCTCCAAGTTTGCCTTCAAAAATCTAATAAATAAATTGGACGTCATTTACCGTACTGCCATTCACTTTGTCACTGGTGCGACTTTCAACACACATCACTGTAACCTGTATTCACTGGTCAACTGGTCATCACTCCATAGCAGCGATACACCCACTGGTATTAGTTCATTTACAAAACTATAACTGTCAAAACCCCCTTTATATCTCCGCCCACTACTCAGTTTCTCCCAACAGTAACTGCTATTTCTGCTCTAGCAAATTTATTAGTGTGGTATTACCAAGAGCAGGGGTGTCCAAACTTTTTTGAATGGGGGCCAGATAAAACAACGTGAAAACACCTGCGGGGGCCACCTGATTCTCGCATCAAAAGTTTTTTGTTTTTTTTAAAGTGAGATAAATGCAACCATTTTTTATCTTTTATTGAACTATTACTACTTGATGCCTGTCTACAATGTAGTGTATGATAGTCCTGTCATTGTGAGGTGAAGGGTAAAAATGCCAAGTGATCTTACTCGACTAACCATTATTGTGTTACGACCACATATGGTATATTTTGAAAGTCAAGCCGAGGGCCGATTAAAATTGGTCTGCGGGCCGGACTTTGAACATGCCTGACCTAGAGTCTGCAGCTCTTTTGGCCGTCACTCATTATAGTTTGCGCCTCCTGGTGACAGGAACGTGTTGCAAGAGATGGTAAAACTCCACAGCTTCCATTCTTTACGGCCAAAACACACCGACGGCGAACGTCGCACGTCAAAAAATAGGCCCCTATAATTATTTTCAATGTACAACCCCACACCAGCAGCTGCTAGGCATGCATCCACACTCCTGGACGCACCACCCTGTGGCACTTAAACGCATTTTGCCCCTACTTGCTCTACTACGTGTGAGTAGAGTTATCAGACTTATCTTTGTACATGTCAGCAGTGACTCTTAGTAACTCTTACCTTTTTGAAGGTTTTTTAATTATTATTAATTTTATAATGAGATCTTGTAGGTGTGCACTAATTAAAAGCCAAGGTTGTGCTTGTAGTCATTATTCATCTCTTAAGAACTGATTGCACTGATGTGAGATTTCAGAATTTCTTCCCCAAAGGCCATTTATTATCCGATTTCATAGACTGACTGGTGAAAAAAACAAAACATCTACTTCAAGAACTTAAATGTGGTCCTCCTCTAATGAAACATCTAATTAAACTTAATGAAAATTTATTGAAATGATTAAAAACTGCTGTGCATCAGCCTCCACAGTCACAACCTGAAATTACTAAAGAGAAGAGAGGAAAAACTTGTCATGAAGTTGAATTGAAAACCTTGTTTGAGCCGTACCTGTGTACTTCAGGTGTGTTACAGGTAGATGGGGCCATGGAGCAGCTCAAGGCTCATTTGTGGGAGCAGCAGGTTGTCATGGAGGACAAGTATTTCAAGTTTCTTTTGGTTTGTTTGTTCGTTTTTAATCCATGGTACTGACAACAACCAGCACTGCAGAACGCCTTTGAGCAAGGTCACTTCGCCCATTGTGGATGTGTACCAGCCTGCTCTGATGGCAGGCATTAGAAAGTTTTTTAGAGTTGGCTATAAATACTACGATACAACCCAGCAGCACAACACAGCTTGTAATATAATGATGTGGCATCTGTCTTCGCAAATATAACCTCAGCAACAAGGGGGCCCACACAGACAGCCCCCATTCATCAGTGTTCCAAAATAAAGTTGTGGAAAAAAGGTTACATTGAATGAAACTTAGACAGTTCATAAATTATCAACCAGGCTTTGTTCGTTTAGAATAAAACTCTTCAATTATGAATAATTTTTGAATATATCAACAATTTAGTGTCCTAAGCCCCTCCCACCAGACGACCACAGGCATATGCAAACCCAGTGCTTCCCATATATTGATTTATTTAATCTTACTTCAGTGTAGAGCTGCACATTCTCCTAGCCCCTCGTTGCCCCACGCCATTCCTCTCCATTTTTATCAGCCCACACATGAATTAGCTAGCTACCCATTCCAAGGTCCCATCGGCTCGCTCCCTCCCACTGTGGACTGCTTCCCCAGGAGGAGAGTAGGCAGCAGCTTGGGAAACAGATTGTTAGTGAGCAACTGTAGCAGCTCAAATTCAGCTAGTGCAAACCCCCCAGTGGTGGCGACAGCTCCGGGTGTTATGGGAGCAACCAAAGTTTGCTGATCCAGCAGGGAGTCGGGGCCGTCCGGTCCTCTGACACTGGGGTTTGCGATAGCTGAATATGGGTTGCTGCGGTTGCTGACTAGGAATCCATCTTTGAAGCTGCTGCCCACTGCTCTCCAGATTAGGTGGTCTGTAGCAGCTTGGATTGAGGCAGAGGACACACTGTGATTCAAGGCTCCAGCTAATGTAAGCTACATAAATATGAACTTGAAGCTGCAACTATGAGCCTTTGGCTCCAGTTAGCTGAACATTCAAGTATTAGTAACATTTTCTCTTTGTCTCTGAAACGCTCTGCCAATATTGGAACATGTTTTGTTTCGGGTTTTTTACATGCATTGTCCTCTTTTAAAATACACTTTCATCACAGGAAATACCGCAATTTGCCCTTTTTTTTCCTCCAACGACAAAAACACATGGTTAAGTTTAGAAAAAAAAGACAGGGTTTTGCTTTAAAAGTTGACAGGACACAAACACCACTCTCCTGGGTGAAAGTCCATGTTTGTCAGACCCATCCACCACCGCTTTCACCGACCCAACTTGGACTTTTGCTGCCTTAACGTACGTTCTTGTCCACTCGCACTTCCCCCTGATACCGCCGAACGCCATTAAAAATATAACAGCGATCGTCTGCGTATCATGCTGATGTAAAAAGACAGCTTCTTTGCCTGATGCTGCAAGTCACTGCACAAGCGCCAGGTTTCAGCGGCTTTTGAGTGAGACTCTTTTGGTCTCTTGTTTTGAAAAGTCTGTCATCCTGTGTTTGGGTTGCTTTGCAGTGTAGGCAGTTGTTGCCGATGCTGGAATAGCAACTTCTTCTGCAGGATCCTCCGCCATTGAATCAGGTTTTCACCGAAAGGACACACATGCACATCTGCATATGTTAAACAGCCAATAGGAACACCTTCTCTCTGAAATGAGCTGTAATTGGCCAAAGTCTCCCGTCATGGTCTTAATTTGCTAAAGCCTGCATGTCTTTGGACTGTGGGAGAAAGCTGGAGTACCCTGAGGAAACCCACACTGACACGGCAACAACATGTCACCTAAAGTTGGTTATATACACTCTTCACTGAGCTTAACTTGACAGTCTTGTTAAAGAAGGTGTTGTCACTTTGAAGGGGAATCTTTTGTCATACATTGTGAAGCTCTAATGCAGTCCAAGGATCACAGATTCTCTCCTTTTTTTTTATAAATGTGAAAATATCACTTGAAAGTTATTCCTCAGGAGCTTGGCCTTATTCTTATTTGTTTACACTCATTATTGGTGTTTACCCACTCGAGGCATCAGCCCTGGAGGTGGCAGAGTATCAAAGCACGCTTCAACCATCTCCTCTCAAAAGCCTCAAACAATAGTGAAATGCAGTGTTTACAATAATGACTCTTTGATCTTTGGCAAATTGAATTCAAATGACCAAAGGTCCCCAAAAGAGCTGGAGATTAAATTTTTCTTATCTTCAACAACAACAACAAAAGAAAAGGAGGCATCTGTCTCCAAAATAGCAACACCACTGGCAGTGACTATACAACCTTATTTCAATGCTAATATCTGGAGGTTATATGCAGAAATGGGAGCATGAATTCTCTGTCAGGAGATTAGGCACCCAGAGATTTTCATAGACTCGTGAAATGGTGAGGAGGCTCCGGTAATATCCAGGGGAAGCCCTCTTAAAATCAGAATCAAATCGGAATCAAGTAGATTTTCACAAGGAATTTGCCTTGGTGTGTTGATGCATAACAATAAATAAAGTCAGAGGAAGGAAAAACAAGTACTTTAAAAGGCAAGAGTCATAAATATAAAGTAGCTCAGCTGGGTCGGCAGTTGTTCAGTCCATAGAGAGTTGGATTGGGAACCAGAAGGTCATCAGTTCAAGTTTACGTCTAGACCAAATATGGAGTGTGGACTGGTGGCTGGAGAGGTGCCAATTCAGCTCCAGGGCTCTGTCTAGGTGCCCTTAAAATTGTACAAAAAAGGAAAATTTCGATGTGTTTTTAAAAGGAAAAGAAGCTGTACAATATTTGAAACAAAGACAGTGTAATGTGCAAATGTTTCAAGTGGCAGCAAATTGCTATGACAGGGCTGACACACCAGAGCTCTGAACTACGAAGCCAGTTCAAAATACCCAGGACACTGTTTCGTTTCTGGATTACCGCTAGCACAAAGCTGGTTATCAACAAGTTCAGTCAACGCTGGGTTTTCCTTTCCAGCCACAAGTGCGAGCAGCATCATCAGAGCTATGAATGAAGAAGGTCACCTCACATCATATGGGATGAAATATTACTGAAAGTGTCTGCGACTGCGAGACAGGAAGAATGTCTGTGGCACTTTGGCCGAGACTTAAATTAGGTGCAGGTATCACTGAGCTATATGTGACTTTAGTATAGAGTATTTTTTGCTGTTTAGTTGCATGATGATGCATATGTCACATAAAACACTTTAAAGTAACACCAGACTGTTTCTGCTACTGAAGTAAGGAGTGTAAAATTGTCTAGTTAATGACTGACGAGTTCTACCTGACCGAAAGGTGGCATTTATACTAACAGGAGCCAATTAACAGTGTGTGGATTATTTTAGTAATGAAATATTATCTGTTTTTGCCGAGTCCTCATCACACAGGTGTCTCATGTTATTTTGAGCTGCAGTGATGAATCAGAGTGTAATAGTAGCAGCACTGGCAGCAGTCAATGTGAACTAAAGTAAACTTTGCACAAGTTAAAATCCTGCTAAAATCATGTGTTTAGTGTGTAAAGGATCACTCTGTTTGTTCGAGCTCTGTTTCAAAATCCTGTTCTACATATCTACCAGTTAGTAAAAATCAATATGGCGGTTAGGCCTAGATAAGAAATCAGCTCTCTGGTGCCCCCATTTTGTTTGATGGAGTCAATAATGGAGGGGTCCCCCCAGATTATGTGTTGTCATATGCCTACAAAGTTGCGTGGTGATGGGTGAAACCCTTGAGATGTTATACACCTTTATGTGATGAGCCACGCCCTCCGCAATATTCATTGCCTTATAGAAGCTCAGTTTTAGAAAGTTTTCCAACTTTTGCCAAGAGGGAACTTTAGATATTGGTCCCTAGATTATGTTCACCCAGTTTCATGCAGATCGGTCAAACTTCCTAGGAAGAGATCGATTTGAAGTGTTTTTCAAAAAATTCAAAATGGCGGAAAATCTATATAACTGGAAGTTATGGGTTTGTGAGGCAAATGTGTTCCTCATGAGGAGAGGCATCTCTGTGCAAAGTTTCATGTCTCTACGACATACGGGGCATGAGATATGCGCATTCAAAGTTTGTAATTTCAGTCAGTTGCTATAGCGCCCCCCTTTGGCCAATTGATGTAATATTGCTTCATTCGCATCCTCCCATGACCCTCTACCACTGTGCCACATTTCACATGGATTGACCAAGTCAGTGAGGAGAAAAACGTGGAACAGAGACACAGAGTTTTCATCATTATATATTAAAATAGAGACCTGGGACAATGGAATGACTGTACTGACCTGTAACATCATTTTTAAAGCTGCAGTAGTAGTATTGAGAAAAATGTATCATGTGAAAGATGTCGCTCCTATAGTGACAAAACTCCACAGCTCTACATATTTGTCTCTTTCGGCTCATTGTTTTCACTTTACAACTTTCCTGCCTCACTTCTCTCTCACTGCTTTCATCATCTTCAAAATGTTCCCTTGAAGCCTCTGTACACAACCTGCCCAGCACCAAAAGGCAGACGGACAAAGTAAGGGACCTGGTGGGTGAACGTATCGTAGCATTTAGCTTCTAAGGCAGGTATTTTCCTCAGAAGTTGACAGAGACAAAAACAGAGCCAAAAGTGAATATTGGACTTATGTTCGCCAGGTGGCCAGAAATGGGACTTCAAATTAATGCAAATGTGTCTCTGTGTTTGCCGGATGTGTAAATAGGAAACTATTTGCGACCACATTTGCCAACGTTATGAGGTGTTATTATGACAATGCTGTTCTTTGTTTATTTTTTTCTGCTAGTAGAAGACATAAGCGAATTAAAATATGTCTTTCCATCTCTCTCTGTATCCCTAAATGTCCCGTCTAAGGTGTACTTCAAGCGTGATGGCGAGCTGATCGAGGTGATCTCCTACACTCAATCCTCCAGCGAGCAGGGAGGCGGCGCAGCGGGGGTGAGAGGAGCCAGGCCGCTCATCAGCAGGGACCTGGATGACACTAAACTGCAGCGTTCCCTCTCCCTCCTGGACCCCGAAGGGCGGGCGCCACGTCTGTACACAGAGAGCCCCCAGCGTGTCCACACTCAGGGCCAGCAGGCCTACGAGCCCAGCCCCGCCACGGAGGTCATCCCCGAGACGGTGGTGAGCCGGGAATTCCCCCGCTGGGTGCACAGCACAGACCCTCTCTACTACTTCAGCCACACTCACATCCCCCAGAGTGACGGCTCAGTGGTGGTGCAGGCCCGGCTCACCTGGACCCTCAACCCTCAGCTGGATAACGACGCCCTGTTCAGCTGCGAAGTCAAGCACCCGGCGCTGTCCATGCCCATGCAGACAGAGGTCACTCTTGGTGAGCGCGATGCAGACTGACTCATTGTTTTTGCATGCTACTCTCATTCCTCTAGCACCTTTTTTTTTCTCATCTGTCCTCTAATCCTCCTCCCGCTCCGCCCAAAACACTCCACCTCCACAAACACACACACACCCTTTTCTCATTTCTTCACGCTTTTAATCTCCTGCTGTCTCCTTGTATCCCCTTGCCGCACTTGGAAACCGACTGGGCCCCCTTATGTGTCCCTTGCAAATGTACTCAGAACAACACTGATTTTCATTTGATGCTACTTAATTGTGTTACAGCTGAGCAGATTGCGAGTTTAGCGGCGAATGCAAAACTCCGAGTGACTGACAGGGCAATTCATCGAGCTGTCTGTTGCTAGATTGAGTTAACTCAGTACCGTTATTGAAAAAGTCAACCTGAATTAGAGAAGTCAAATGAGAATTTAGACACACTGACCAGCGTTATATATCTTTAGAGAGACGATCTCGGAGATGCTGCCCTCCTTCAGACTTCACTGAGCATCTCCCCTAAGCTCCTCAGTCTCACATTTTAGTTTTGTAGCCTGTGGATTGCATCACTTTATTTCAAGGAGAGAAACACCACGGCAGGGGGATTTTATTGGTTTGCTGCAAACTATCAAAGCAGAAGACGTAGCGATGCAGAGTCATACTTTAAGGGGAAAAGTTAGCATTAAGTTTTAATGTTGTGTGTGATCCAAGAAAGGCGAAGACACACACACACACACACACACACACACACTCTTTCTCATTTTTTTGTAATCTAAAAACAAAGATGGCTTCCGGCGCATCCAATTAACACTTCAAAGGCAATACGTTGGCATGGTCCTCCTGGAGACAAGCCACACAATCCTGACATGATAAACAGAGACATTATCTTCCATGAGATGTTAGCAATGGTTGAAGGCAGAGGGAGAATGTGAATGAGGAGGCTGAGGCTGGTACATATTTGCTTGCTGCTTTGTGTCTCGCTGTCAGTGTTTTTATCTCGCATCACCACCTTTCATTTTATTAAAAGTATCCCTCTTACTATGCCGGCGAGCAGCTGCGGTCACTGTGAGGCGATGTATAGAAACTGTCATTATCATCTAGAGAAGGAGAGTCTTTAATAGGTTTTAGAAATGACAAGTAGGGATTTAAAATCTCCCGTAAACAAGCCGCTCGCACGGCACAGTTTCTTTCTTTTCTCAGCCAAGGTCCACTTTTTTTTTTTTTTTTTTTTTATAAAGGAAGATCTGTAAAGACTTGACATGATTTAGTTTATTTACAGAAATTATATAAAATAAGCTGCTGGTGTGTGTTTGCAGCATAAATACGCAGAATCAAAGACTCAGAGGGCATAGTGGGAACTCACAGTGAAATTAAACAACATGTTTTTATTAAATGTTCACAGAAGGAGTGAAGAAGTTGTTTCTGGTTGTATTTGAGTCCTAAAACTTTATTTTTTTTTAATTAAAATAAATCATCTTGCATGTTCCACCCATGTAGGTGTGGGTTTCCTCCAGGTACTCCAGCTTCCTCCCACAGTCCAAAGACATGCAGGTTAATTGGTGACTCTAAAATCAACCTGCGTAGTTGTCCCTCCATTGTGACATTAGAAAGTGTCACATTTATCTTGCAAGTGTACTCTTCTTCAACGTTTTGTTCACTTCCTGGATTTTTCCCACATGGAAATTCTGACCAATCAAGAGCAGCTTTCTCGTGCATGGGATTTTATCTGGTCTGCTTGTAAATGCTGCCGTGACCACATGAACCAACTCTAGGCAATTATACAACTTTGTAACAAAATGAGTCCCTGATTCAGACCAAAGCAAGACAACTCTAGGTCTGAAAGCAGCCTTAAACAGACTGTTCCCATCAGAGTAGATTAGTTTTCATGACACGTACAGTTATTATTGTGAGACCTGTGGGAAAGTTATTGAAACCCAACCTGTTGCTTTTACTTACCAAAACAAAGCAGGTTAGCTTATGTTAGCATTAGCATTTATTCACACCTGGTACTTTCTATTCAACTGCAACTGCCACCTCCTGTTGAGCATAACACTGTTAGCTAGCTGAAGGTTAAATCAAAGTTTAACAGAAAACCAGATGAGACAAAATTACATTAAAAGCAAGACCATTAGCACGGAGCTAACGGTGGTTTCAGACTGAACACAGATAATTTTAGATGACACTAATTATCTCTGGGGCCAAGCCACTAAAGGGGTGTGGGGTATAGAGGCCAGCAATAATTATCCTACATATAATCAATGATAACCACATTTTATTGTGAATCAAAAAATAAACATTGTTGCTTTAGTAAAATGTAACCTGTGTAGGGATGGGAGAAGCAACATTCACATTGCGTGTTGATATGAGTAAAGCAGATTTTGGGTAGGGCCCATTCACTGGACCTTTTTCAGGGATCCAGCCATTTCTGTAGGCGAGCCTGGTCCCAAGTAGCAGCCTGATGTTTTGGAAACTTAATATAGAAAAACATTGTATGACACTGAGGACTTGCTGCGTCTGAATTTGGATGATGGCAGATAATCGTGTTGCAGTAGGTTGGACTATCCATCAGTCCAGTTTTCTTTTGATGGTGCACTCACAGACTGTTGCTTGGGGGAGAAAAAGTTTTAGATTTTGGGTTAATTTCAGTTCTTTCCTTTTTGTGTGCCAAGAAGAGTTCCTGCCAGAATCCATATACATATCTGGGTAAATAGGGTGAATCTACAGGGTCTCAATTAGTGAGGAAGGGACACTCCTCTCTGTTGTACCTTTTGAATCAATCAGTTCAGACTGACAGGAGGAGCGTACTTTTTAGACAGAAATCTAGTGCAGAGCAGCTCAGAGGACTCGGCTGGCATTATTCTATATGTTCAACAAATCCCATGAACAGATCAAAACCGTATTCTGTCTATCATACTCAACACCGACATGTTCAGTTTTCAGCCTTGTCTTCATCAGAAGTAAATGTTGGCATTGTACATATATGCAAATCATGCATTCATTACATTTGTACGTTTCATACACATCATATCAACACTTCTGAAGTGGCAGTATATGAGCTGCCTTTGTCATTAGGAGGTGGAGGGGATGGTGGATGGCGTGTCACCTAGGTGAGACGCCTGCCAAGCTGCAGACCACTTCAAAACCACTGTCGGACACCAACAACCAACAAAGCCAGTTGTTTTTTTTACAGAGACATGGCTGCATTTCCTGCTGGGATTGCACAACCAAGACTGGGTTTTATATGCCAGAACATGAGCTTTTCCGAGCTGTAGCCAAGTGCTTTCTGTGCCTTCACCTTATAAAGTGTGAAAGCATTACATTTCAATGTATCTGCTACATAATAATGTACAACATGAATGAACAATGCCAACATTCATTCTGGCGATTGGGATCATTTAAAGAAAGGCTGGGTCATTTTTCAAAACATTTACTTTCATTCTTTATCTTTTTTTTGCACCTTGACCACTTTTTTTGTCTTAAATAAATAGACTCGTTTTTCAGTTTCAAACACAAGTACACAAATCAGCTTAACTCACAGCATTCACAGACAAAGCATTTTTTCTTTTGCTTGACACTTTTCCCTCAAATACAACATGCTAATTTTGTTAGCACAAGCCTATGGCATTTTACAATGTGTAAATTAGCTTAGTGGCTTGCAGACATTTCCTCTACTCACATGACGCCAGGGACAACAGCAACATTTCACAAAGGTAATGTTACAATTTTCGGCTCCATTATAGCTCACAAGGTTCACTGACAAAACAACTGTCTTACACTAAACACGTTTTCCAAACAAATACAACATGCTAACGTTATTAGCACAAGCCTATGACATTTTACATTGTATACATTTGCTGAGCGGCTAGCGGACATTTCTGATTCTCATATGAAGCCAGGGACAACAGCAACATTTAACAAAAGTAACGCTAGCAAATTTGGCTCCATTACAAGTCAAAAGGTTCACCGACAAAACAACTGTCTTATACTAAACACTAGTCCAAACAAATATAACATGCTAACATTATTAGCACAAGCCTATGACATTTTACATTACATTTGCTGAGCAGCTAGCGGACATTTCTGATTCTCATATGAAGCCAGCGATAACAGCAACATTTAACAAAGGTAACGTAACAAAATTCTGTTTCATTACAACTCGCATGCACTGACTAAACAGCTGTCCTATACTAAACATGTTTTACAAACAAATATAACATGCTAACGTTATTAGCACAAGCCTATGGCATTTTACATTGTATAAATTAGCCTAGCGACTAGCAGAGATTTCCTCTGCTCATATAAAGCCAGGATAAATCACACACAAAACTTAAAATGCTATTTTTGTGGAGGCTTTATTGTCTTCACAATTTATTGTTTCTTATCTGTGAAATTAAAGTAAATAAAAGCTTTGTTTCCACTGAGGGAAATGGTTTCAGCTTACAAAAAAAGACAGTAGGTCTGTGTCGCCGCAACATGTAGTTATATATCTGGGGAGGTGCACGGCGTAGGTAACGGCCTAGCTGTAGTACAGTGTCGATTCGACGCAGAGGTATAAATCCCGCTTAAGACAATCAATAGTTTCACACACTCCATGTTTCTAAGAGCAACTTATTGATGGTTTTGTTTGTTTGTTATCATGGAATTTATTGATTTTAAGTCAAATATAAAATATTACCAGCCTTATCCTTTAAACCACTTCATCATATCTGAGCACAGGAGAGGATCCAGTGTCTAAAAATGCAGTTTGGCCCTTATTTAAACACCAATTGTCACAAATGGTATTGTCACTTTTTTCAAAACGGGAATATGTCATACCAGGAAAATCGTCTTTTAAAAAGTAATAACTGTCACCATCATATCCCAAGTGGATTGAAATATAGTACATCACATGCAAGCCGGAGACAGCCGCATCATTTGAAGGTATAATGGCATGAGCTGTCTCCTCCAGACAAAGTATTGCAGTGAAGATCCTAACAGCTCTTTGCCTCTTTCACATGTTGATGATAAAACAGATGACACACCCTGAGGGGAATGGGGCCCTGTGAAACTCTTGCTAAATGTCAAAGGCGCTAATATTTTGACAAGCCTTTCCCTCAGCTGTGTTTGAAGGCATTAATTTATCATTACCTTTGTTCTTTTAAAGAGACGGAAGGAGCATCAGCAGACAGCCTTGTTGGTTTTTTTTCTCCCCAACCACGTAAAGAAAAGAGAACAGAAAATGTGCGTCTGTTGATTCTAATTAGAGCACGCTTGAAATTCAAAGCATTCACAGGCCTCCTTTTTAGGCTCGATCCATCTTGGAGTGGAAGAGTCTAAAAAAAGTAAAAGGGCTGTAATTCAGGTCAGAGGTTACCTACAATAGAAATTCGATTTGGCTCGTATCATAGACACACAGGTTCTTACAGTATCGCAGCATTGTTTAACTCTCATTGAATGTGACTGTGTAAAACAGCTCTCCACATGAATCCCACCACTTATACCGTATTCATTTCTATTATGCTGCCATATCTAGATAATTGCACCCAGGATCTGTCTTACTGTATATACACACACTCGCTTGCTCAGTTCTCTCAGGTGTGTTTGGTCAGGAAATGAAAAGGAGGTCTTTGCACTGCCCATAAGTAATAAATCTTTCAGAGATTTAATATTGCCACATGAGATGGAGCGACAGTCTGACAATCGACCAATGTTGTATTGCACTTCATGAATATTCACGAGCGCCTCCGTGCTCTCCATACAAATGGACTTGAAGCCGGCGCCGGGTGTTGGATATCCAAAAAAGAAGTGCTATGCCTGTATGAGATCATGAGAGTGGTCTTTTCTGCACTCGTGGGTCGTATTCATGAAGATAGTGCATCTTAATAATTAAAGTAAGTTCTCTGCTTTGGATTTAGATGAGCTAAGGTGTTTATTATTCAACATCATTAGACAAGTGGTGGGATTCTCATTTCATACAGCGTGCAGCAGCGAGAAGGGATCCAGGCTTCCTCACATCTCCCAGTCACTGCTTTGCCAGACCGTGATAATCAAAGAGCAGATGCTCAGTTTCAGGAAGGCGCCTGTGATCTGTGCATGTGTGTGTCTGCGTGTGCATTTTGGAGGTTTGAATGCATATATATGTATGGTTATTTGTATGTAAATGTCTGTGTGTGTGTGTGAGGGTGTTTGTCTGTTTGCCCGTGCCAATATAGATTTATGATGTGTGTCTAGTACGTTGTTTGCATCTGTGTTCACCTGCAGCTCGGCTCCGCATTCATCAATCTGCCTTATCTCCCTGCTTTGGGTCACCTCGTCTGCCTGTGAGTGACATTACACAGTGGCGGATTTGCCACGATAGAGCGATCCAGCAGTCAGTCAGGCCTTTAAGATTCGCTTGCATGCCTCTCCAGCTTCTCTTTTTCAACGAAACCAGTCACCCAGCTAATGTGATAGGTTCCCTTCGACTGCTTAAGTCTGTTGTGCAGCTGGGCAGACCTGTTGATGTCTTGGCGTGGTATTAAAGCACACCTGATGCATGGTGCACAGTTGTTTTTCTGGAGGCTATGTTTATTCTCTGACCCGTCCTGAAGTGATAACAGTTCCATCTTTCGAACTGAAGACGCCGGGTCTTAGGTGTCACGGTCTCAAGGGAGCGTGGCTCATTTCCCCTGTGAGGCCGTCACCCTCAGAGAGAGGCTGCGTTATGTCCATCACACTGCATGCTGCCCTAATCAAAGGTGGTGACGTAGGATGCCAACTGTCACTGTTGGAGCAAATCCCAGAAATCAGCCATCATCTTCCCCGGCCATATGCCTCGCGAGCTCTATGTGACGCCATGACACCAGTATTTAAAAATACCCTTCCGTTAGTGTGTGGGCGGTGGGAAGATAGGGCTCCACGCTGCCATGCCAAAACTAGCCTGTGAAATGCCATCCGTCTTCAGCATGAGATGGAACACTTAGCCATGTCTAACTGCTCACATGATGACTTTGCTTGGGTTGCCAGTATAAATACGTGGATGTATTCCTTTTAATCTTAAAAAAAAAGGGCGATTGATTCCAAGATTTCTTCTTAGACTTTGCACCATGTTTTTTTTTTGGACGGCTAGGCACTGATATCCTGGACAAATGGACCCGTTTATGCAGAATAACAAGTTCTCTAGTGGGGCTGAAATCTGTCCAAAATTTCAATATGTGCTTTTTCCATTTCCATTTTCGTGTAATTTGTCTCTATTTATAGAGATTTTTCCATTTATCAGACAAGATATTACCACAAGCCACCATCTCAAGGTACCAATCTGTACAGAAATATTATGAAAAATAAAAGAAAACAGACACATCACAACACAAAACATGTAAGCACAGACCACCTGTAGATGTATGAGCCACTGAGGGTGCATTCGATTTTTTCCAGCTTGATGTTCTGCATCACATCCTTGATCCACTGGCTGTGTGACAGAGGGGTTACATCCTCTCATTTAAATAGAACTGAGCGTGTAGCTAATAGGGAGAAAAGGCAGTGACCTTCTGTTAAAGAGCAGGGAGATTAGAATCATGTGGAACTGAGAAGATACCGAAAATAGCAATTGTAGGAGAAGGCATAATATTACAGCCATATGTCTTGGAAATTGTGTAGAAGAAGGATAACCAGAAAGGGGCAAGGACGGTCAAAACATAAGGCAGATGGATGCAACGGTCTGTATGCACCTGTCACATGATAGAGCTTTGGTGCAATTTGAAAGCTTTTATTTTTTTTAAAAAGGATCAAAAAGTCATATTATGATTATTTTTTGACAGATAATGCAGTTGCAATACTGTGATTTCAATACAAAAATAAAATGACAATATGATTTTTGTCGGGGTCTCTACCAAACCAGCATGTTCCCTTGAGTCTGTGATTTGTGGGCCGGAGCATCTGTAGCGCCACAATGTTTCATTTATAATGATATGTTGTGACACATTTCAGCTTTATCAGAAAATTGCAGCTCCTGTGATTTGGATATTGCACTCAGGGGCGTCGTAGTGGAGGGAAAAGGGGGACTGATTACCCCTGGGCTTTTTAAGGGCCCTTCTCCTGTTGGGACCCTTAAAAAGCAGAGGGGCATTCTAGAATAAAAAGTTTGGTTTTGTTTGCACTTTTTTATTTCCAAGTTATCAGTGCCATAACTCATTTAAAATTGACTTACAAAATCTTTTTAAAGACTGAACTTTGTATATATAGAAAAATAAAGGTGGAAGCTCTCTGAGGCTCCACACACCCCTGAAAGGTGTGAAGTGGTTTAGTCCGCCCCTGCACTAGCCTCTTGCACTCCACCCCCATTTTGGAGCAAAAACGCCTAAAATGACATACCCAAATTAAAATGACTGTAGCTTCTGAACCGCTCTGACTACATGCATGCATGAGGTCTTGCCAGAAAGAAAACTCTCTGGAGTTTGTTTTGAAAGTGTCAGAAACACTCTAGGTGATACAGAGACAGAGTAATGGGCCTCTGAATCAGTAAAAAGTTGAGGATTTTGCCTAAAATAAAATAAAAAATGTGTTTCAGGATGAATTGCAATTTCAGTGATATCTCAGTTAATCGTACAGCCCTGACACCCGCTGAGATCTGGCTCTTGTATTTAATGGCAAAGGTTACAATTGGTATTCACTCCCGGCTCAAATGGCTCTGCAGTCGTCACAGGTCACGCTCCGACTGGCAGTGATTGAAATATGTCACACAGATGGACATGTGAATTTGGCCGACGCAATGCAATGACAGACCGCCACAAAATATCATCCATCTCCATCCAAGCAGCACTTGAACATCAATCAAAATGTAGTCGGTAGCACTTTTTGGAAGATAGATATTCAAATAAAAAGTAAGAGACATGAAAAAGTAATAACTATCTTAACATTTTCACGAGCCTTCATGCTGCTTTCTACTTTTTACTAACCTGTTTTCCAGCCTGTTTGTAATGTTGAAAATGGCACAATAAACAACAAAAACAAACCAAAACAGAAAGGCATACTCGTCTGCTGCACAGATTGTACACATGCTGTTGTTTATTTATCTATATGTGTTGTTTATTTGTCTATATTAATGATTGTAAATAAGTTTGGGATAGTTGTCGACTATTTCCTTTTTAAATGACACATGAATACTAAGAAGGGGGTAGGTAGGATTGTATAAGTGTACCTTTCTTGCTACTCCTTTTTGAGCATGTCTGTTGATGAATGACTGAGTGAACTTTATTAATATGGCACCTTTCATGCACAAAATTCTTTGCAATTCAGACGGCAAGGACAAACAGCAAAGAAATAATACCATGCACTTATACAACACTCGTTCAAGGAGAAACGAGAAGAATAATTACATTTGATTGATGTTTTGTTGTTTTATTTTTATTTTTTATTTTTATTATGTTTATTCGCCATTCATCTTTGGTCTACTGGCAATGATAAAGGAGTCTGTTCCCTAATTTTAGCGGGTTTACCCATGTTTACATTGTAAAAAATGATCAAATTGACAATGTAGATGTGAAATGAAATTATAACAAAATATAGTATAATATAATATGTATATAATTTAATATATATAATATAATACATCACATGCCAGCGATAAAAAATGCCACTTTATTGAGTGTGTTGCAGTAAGTGCCCATTTGTTCACATGTCACATATAAAGCAAAGAATAAAATGCCCCGCTATTCATGGGAAAGTGCAGCCATGTCAGCTTTGGATTTGTATACACTGTCCATCAGTCTAACACCTGCCTTCCAGACACTAGAGCCCATATGGTGGCATCACTTTGTTGTGGTCAAAGGGGGTCAGTTAAAGTCGAGAAGTAATGGTAAAATAAAAAATCATTCCTTTTCTTTTATGGCCCAAAATTGTTTGTAGTTTCAGTGGTTAACAAAAAACTACTTGAATCATGATGCAAACGCGAATGTAGTTGAACTACCAAAAATTTTATGTAGCTCACACTCGCCAACGCTGCCCCAGACGTGATATACACAGGCAATGCCACATGCTCAATCCTGTTCACAGATATGACAGTGGAGCTCCTAATCCATTAGTCTGGTGCAGACTTGTAGTCAATGGCTGCCTTAGAAAAGGCCGTGCTTCATTAGCCACAGTGGACACTTTGCTGCCAGATTAATAGCTAAATACTGAGGTCATTTATCTGTTTATTTATTTATCCTTTAGTTTAACTCATTAATGAAAACAAGCAACCAGTGTGATTTATATTGAGAGTCCAGATCAAAGTAATTGAAGAACTCCTGGGGTGGACTCGTACAGGCATTATTGATAGGTTGCCCTTAGCTTGAGTCTCATTGCATGTGCTGCTCACTTCGTTTGTCTAACATATGGAACCACACAGCGTGTGGAGCAGTTATCTTTAGCGGGATTGTTAATCATCTCAAATCGTGCAGAACCCGCTTATATGGGCCTAATGCAGTAAACTGTGCAGTTTAGCCGTAATGAAATGACTTACCTTTTTATAACATTATGCAAATCACTCATTTTTATCTCGACGCTACATACACAGGACAATCGCCGGCCCCTCACAATCTCGCAATATTAGAATCTGCCTGCTCCCCCTCCTGCTCGCGCCCCATTGTTTTAGATGGTCCAAATGAAAGCCATCTGGGGGCTGCTGTCCACACCAAGACAAGGGAATTAGCTCTCTGAGTGTCCCTTATCTCACTTCCTCCACACTCCACCCGGTGCACTCCCATTCTCCTCTAGTAATGAGTATCTACCCAATTTAGTTCCTTTTCCCTCCAAGGGGGAATAAATCCAGCACAGTCCTTTGGATGAAAGAACCTGCAGGTCCCTCGCCTCTCGCCCCGTGACCTTAATTGACAGGAAATTGTATTTGTCTCTCTCCCACTGTGACAAAACAGGTGTCCAGCAGGATTTGCTCTTCATGCTCAGTACGATGACCTTTGTCTCTCTTTCTTTTTTTCTCTCTCTCTTTTCAGCTGCTCCTAAGGGTCCTAAACTCTTCATGTCCCCCACCAGAGCAAAGGTAGGGGACACGGTGCGCATCACTGTGCAAGGATTCCAGGTAGGATCGCCCGGGGTAAGTGCATGCGGTTGAGGGAAATGAAGGGGGAGAGTCAACTTGAGTTAAGCACAGTTAGAGTTATGTGCAGTTAAGCCTGTTTAGTTTAAAGGTATGAAATGAGGGAATTGTTGGCTGCTTTTTGCAAACAGTATCACCAGCAAAGTGAGTGTGAAGCCAACTCCAGATTCACTCTGCTTGGCATTTCAGCTCACTATATTTGTATTTTTTCAACACTGTGTCCATGATTTACATAGTTTCCTCTTTTCCCTGTTGAAGGTTTTTTGGGGGGGAGTTTTTCCTTATCCGCTGTGAGGGTCTGAGGACAGAGGGATGTCGTATGCTGTAAAGCCCTCTGAGGCAAATTGTGATTTGTGATATTTGGCTTGAGAAACAAAAATGAATTTAATTAAAATCAAATCAGATCAAGTTATTTATATAGCACATTTCAAAACAACCACAGTTAAGTTGGGCTGAGTTGACCTAAATTAAATTAAATTAAATTAAATCGAATGGGATTGGATGTACGCTACACAAATCTCGCACCTGGTCTCTACCATTTTATAAAATCCCTTGCCCTTGACTTTACAGATAAATACACCACCGCACAATTCAAGTGGGCATGAATGAATGGATCACTGAACGAACCCACTGGGTTCGGGCCAAGGGGCCCAAAGTGTCAAGGGGCCCCCGGCCTTCATCTGCAAAATGTCACTCAAATTTTCACGTACTGACCAGAAAGAGACCCAGAGATATAAAAAGACCACAAAGACACACAAAAAATCACAAAGAGACACAAAATGGTCTCAGAGAGACTGTGCCGGCCTACAGGCGAAAGCTGAGGGCGCCATCGTCCACAGGGGGGCGCCACACACAGGGGAAGGGAAAAAAATCTAAACGTTTATCTTTTACTATTTTTACTAATATTGTTACTGCCACTATTTTGAATTATTACAAAAGGCCACAACAACATAACTACATAGCAGAGCCTACTTACTAATAGAGAGGCCTTTTGTTCTGGGTTCCTGCCTCCTCTTCCCCTCTCCTCAGCTTGTAACACTTTACCTGTTGTCTGAAGATGATAGGTGAGCTATCCAATGTCACGTAAACACAGAAACACACTGTATTATTGTCATGTCAAAACGACAAAAGCTTTCTGGCGCTCACTCAACTACCACTGCACATCTGAGAGGAGTGTATGTGCAGAGAAACAAAATGGGGGAGGCTCACCTTTAGCACCAAATGTGCTGGGGCTGCCACTGCAAAGAGACACACACCTTCAACACACACAAAACAACCACAAGGAGGCACAAAGTGGCCACAAAAGACACAGTCACACAAAGAGGCCGAACTACTACAAAGAGATGCAAAACCAGCACAAAGTGTAGGAGAGGTGATTGTCTCATAATGTGCCAGTGCTTGTGGGGCGTAAGTGAAGACTGAGAGGGATTAGTTTTGTGTGCATCTATGCATTGTTTTTAGTAAAAATCCTACATATTATACCTTTGAGTATACAGGCTGTGAAATTTGGATTTGTGCTGATTTACTGTAGTAAAGCCTTAGGCAATGAAATTCCAAACTAAAATGAATAAACTAAAAGAGATTGATGTGTTTGTAAATGACTTGAGTCGATCCATGTCTGTCAGTCTGAGCTAACAGGCAGCCATGCCACACTGGTGGGTGTAATTTTTGCTGCTCTCAGACTTCCTGCTCCGTAATCCCAAAGAAAGAGCTGGAGGTTCAGGCGGAGAGATTGTTTTGTGTCACTGTCATCCCCTGCCAAAAAAGACCATGTCCCCAGTGTGAATGGCCTGTGGATGGTTCTGATCTCTTTGACAGGAATGACACATTGAAGCCAGGCAGCTGGAGTCAGTCAGGTGAAGAGGACCTGCTAATGGCCCACAGCACAAAACACCTTTGTTACATCTCAGTCACTGCTTGAGGACTCTAGATGAATCATAAGTCAGATGTGTATTTAATTTTACTTCACTCTTCTGGGACTTTTCCAGGTTGAAATGAATGCTCGGTGTTGTTTTTGGTTTAGCGCGCTAAGCTATTGACTGAACAGCTTTGTACATGTGTTTGTGTCTGCCCAATGACCTCGGGATTCTTTTAAAGTTTTTCTTTGAACAGTGTTAAGATTGGTTATTATAAACAGGCTTGACTGTGGAATGCAGCCAGTAGGGCCCTTCGGCAGCACAGGCATCAGCGCATGCAGGCTGATCAGAAAGCAAATTTCCCTTATCCTTCACTGGAACTAGGCTTTAGGGTTTCACAAGTAGATAAGATTGTGTGTCAAGACTGATAATTTTGCCTCCCGCCTCTCTGATAAAATAAGATGCCAGTTTCCCCTCTGGTTTATTGTTTTAGGAATTTATTATGGATGATCATCCTACAGCGGGGTTTTTACTTTGTCTTCTTCTTTCATATTGCTTTATGTATGAGATTAAGTAGGACATCGGTGGTTTCAGCGGCGCAGTGCACAGACCTTTTGTATTCGGACTCTATGCTCTCGGGGTTATTATGTGACAGGAAGGTTTCACGTAAACTGTTTTAAGTGTTTTTTTCTCTTAATGTGACCTTTTCCCCAAGAGCCTGCCTCAATCTACTGACTCATTTAACCTCTGTCGGGATTTAAACACAGAGCAAGGAGAACTGTTTTATTAACATTTATTTTGAAAGGTTAGACAATTCACAACTACTTCAGGAGTCCGCTTCATACTGTCAAGGGCACTTTTGCACCAAGCATGATTAGAGCAGTTTATCTGAACTCTGAAGTGTTTGGTTTGTTTGGGGAAGTCAGACAGACATCATATGAACTTGAGTGCATGCCAACCAAAAGCAGCAACAATGCTTGCTTCAAGAAAGAATTTCAAAATGTGAGCTTTTGGAGTCGATGGAGAGGGATGTTGACATCTGATAGTGGAGGGACACTTGTATTGAAAGACCACAAAGAAAGAGCAAACTACACTCCGCAAATGTTGGGCTGTTTTGCCGGCAAGCTGCAAGCGTTTAGACACACAGAGCCAGATTGGCGAGTTGATCCGAGGTGCCCAATTTTCTGCCTCGTAGGGTAGACATATTGGCAGAACCCTTTTAGTCTAAAAAGGCAACCTTCTGCAGCGGGAGGGGCTGTTGAAGACTGGTGGGAGGAGCTGTTGATGACGCTGCAAGACAAGGAATTGTGCGCCCTCCTTGCCCTCGCAAACGAAGAGGCCATTAACCGTCAGATGACGGGGACGGTGAAGAACGGACTGACTTACGAGAGAATCGCTGAAGGACTGACCAGCCGTGGCTTCCCTCCAATGTCACTCTTTACATCACACGCTGAGCTACACGTGTTGTTACTTGCTCACGCCCCCCATTGCCCCGAAAAAGGCACATTCTGTATAAACAAAAGTAGGTAGGCGGCATTTTGCTGCACTCCCTGATTTTGGTTATATACTGCCAATGCTGAAAGAAGACTGATTGGGCTTTCCTGCACATTTGCACAACTCCTGTTATAAACGGCTCGTGTCTAGATAAAGTTACACAGGCTTGTTTTGTTGGCTTTGTTTTGATCTATCCCACTTCTGTTAATGTGTTACAAAGCTCTATGTGAGTTCATGCACGTCTGCGATCAAGCTGTACTTAAGCAGACTGAACCAAAATGAACTCAGAAGTAAACTTTTCGTATACACTTACTTATTGCACTTGGAGGACCTTGATTCTACACCTGCTGTATTCACTGTGTTTGTCACAGACGGTGAGGTCATATTGTTGATTTCTCAAAACAGCACTGAGGTCAGACCTTCAGTCTCTTGAATTACTCATTTCTTTAAGAATAGATCTTTCCGTCTGTTTTGCCGACAAGTACTTCTTATGTCCTAATAAGGTATTATTTCCTTTTACATAAAGCTACAGTGCTCGAGATGCTTTTGCTGCACTGAAAGCCTGCGCTGCTGAAATGTTTTTCAGAGCCTTTTATTTCAAAGGTGAATCAAATGAGTGGCAAAGAAGATATATTGTGCTTCTATACTTATACACTTGTGTACCTATCCAACAGTGGACCATTTTTGTGCTCTATGGTCATGCTCTAAATTATGATAAAATCATATCTAACACCCTCTGGAATTTTTTTTCTATAATTTTATTCAAAAGGGGACCTGCAGGTGTGAGTGTTAAAAGTTTACACTTAGTACTGCCCCTTCAGGCCAGAGCAGGTATTTTATATAACTTGGGAAGGATTTATATTTGTGTGTCAGCTCTATGCAGAGTCTACACCGTGAGCAATTTCAAACATAAGTACACAAGCTGGCTTCACTATAACTCACATCATTCCTAGACACACACTTGTCTTTATCTGGACACATTTTCCCCACAAATACAACATGCTAATGTTATTAGCACAAGTCTATGGCAATTTATATTGTGTAAATTAGCCTAGCAACCAGCAGACTTTTCCTCTACTCATATGAAGCCAGGGACAACAGCAACATTTAACAAAGGTAACATTACTAAATTTGGCTCCATTGCAACTCACAAGGTTCACTGACAAAACAACTGTCTTATACTAAACACGTTTTCCAAACAAATATAACATGCTAATATTATTAGCAAAGTCTAGAGCATTTTACATGGTAAATTAGCCTAGTGAAGAGCAGAGATTTCCTTTTCTCATATGATAAATCATACACAAGAATTAAAATGCTATTTTTGTGGAGGCTTTATTGTTTTCACAATGTATTGTTTCTTATCTGTGAAATAAAGTAAATGAAAGTTTCGTTTCCACTGAGGGAAATGGTTTCAGCTTACAGAAATAAACAGGAAGATCTATGGCCGTGACGCATGGTTAAATTTCTGGGGAGGTGCACATCAGGCTGTGGCGTAGGCTGTACATCGATGCAGAGAAATATAGATCCAGCTTTACCAAGGCATATTGTATTTTTGTTTTGGGTTTTTTTTTTTTTTTTTCTCTTCTTTTTTTGTACATTTCACCATAGTCTGAATGGTTTGCATCCCTAGGCAAGGTTTCAGAGCACAGTTGGGCTATTGAACAGGCAGACTGAAGCTGAACTCTTTTTTAACCTGAATTTTTTAATATATTTTTGTATAAATAAAGTAGTGTACTTCAGGGGCTGTTGTGAGTTTCAAGCTTCACACTGTATTAGAATAAAGTGCCCAGAGGGCAGGAGAATAAAAGTACTCTAAATTCTAAAAGAAAAAAGAAAAACAATGACGATAAAGTTGCAAATAAAATGGTCAGCCCAGCAGTAAGATCACGTCTTCATTCAAAATACATTTAACATCAGACCTTTACGAGACCTCGAGAATTTCTTTAGTCCCACAAACTCTGCTGACCAAATTTTACACACACAAGACTTCAATCAGTTTTAAAATGTACTTGTATCTTTAAGCTGCTTATGGAAATGCATTTTGTTTGTTGATGCACATTACAGAAAAAATGTCCACACTGTTATTGTACATGACATTAACGACAGATAAAGACACAGTGAACAGCCAAATAAATTATTCTGCAGAGGAAACTGTGTTAATTTGTAATATCACCATCACATCGCCATCATATTGTAACAAATGAAGATGTTCACAGCTGTCTCACGAGCATGTCACATTTTTAACCAGCCTAGTTTGAACTTGTTTTTGTTGACATAGTTCATATATCAGATGCTAGACATTAAGCGCCTTTTATGTGGCTCGGCATCTGCTGTGTGATTGAGGTATTTGTGTGGTTGAACAACTGAGAACTGACACAAGTGCCAGTTTGGACATTTATAATGCTTGTAGTTGTATTTGGCCTTGCATGTTTGTATAACGTTAAATTTGAAACTTTAAATGTTTGATAAGGTGCTTATTTGCTTTGTTTTGAAAAGAATTTGCTGGCAGATGTAATAATTCTAAATAAGTGAAGGACAGAAACATGTTAATACAGTTTGTTCTTGTTCTACTTATTCAAAGGAAATTCTGGATAATTTATCCGTCGTGGTTTTTGTCATGAGTGAGTTTAAAATGGTCAAACAACCACAATTAACTCTAGTCCAAGCATGATTCAAAACACACCTTGAGACCAGGGAAAGGTTGTTCTCCCAACTCAAAGAATTATGTTATTTAGGGCAAATACAAAATTAGATGTAATCCACAGGATAAGGGTAGTCCTATTTTCAATTCACTTTACTTTAATCATCCAAACAGGTCACAATAATGACAATATGTGAATACCCACAATGGAAAAAATGGAATTTCACAATTACATTTTCCGGACCTGGAAAAGTCCTGGAATTGCTCAGAATCATTTAAAGTCATGGAAAAGTCATTGAATTTTGTTCTGTATTATGAAATGGTTACAATAATCTTCTGTGAATAACCCTCTGAATAATGTAACATAATGGCAAATTACATTTTTTAAGCTGTCGACTTAGTATGCCTCAGTGTGTGACAATGTTTTGTTTATCATTGCACACATTTTTTGTCATTTTCTTTCTGGGTTCGTCTCTCCCTGTGTGCCAGCTAGCTGAAATTATGTTTAATTAGAGTTTCAATCTGATATGTTTGAAAACGCTGGTGGGGCAAGAATAAAAAATTATTTGATATGTGTCCTTGAAAATTCATGGAAATTTTGTCCATGAAAATGAGTGGGTACCCTGTAACATGTGATATGATTTTAGAATATAATTTTAAAATGTGAATGTAAAACCCAGCATGTGACAAAATATATTTATTTTCTGATACTAAAGTTCATGATAAGTGTGCGATATTTTGCATGCAGTCAAGTAACTAATGATTTACAGGTGAAACATGAATTTTAAGATAAAGTAGCTGTGATAAGTGTTGAAAATATTTTTGACAAAGGGAGATGTTTAATATTTCAAACAATATAGATAAATTATGTATTTTTAAAAGACTTCAAAATAAGTCTTTGTACCCAGATTGCATTATTTTCCCCTGCACTTTATTGGCCTCTTTAGAAGCTTCTATTTTAGATTTATTTATTAATCTATTTATTAACGGAATTATTTTACCGCACTGTGAACTTTTAATTTTAGACATGAAACAGTATTTTGTTTTTATGTTTCACCATAAAAATGACAGTGAAAGCAATCTGAAAATCTGAAACCTGAAAAATGTTATGTCCCTTTTCAGTCTGTGTTCACCACAAACTGTTCCATTAACGGCTGTGGAGACCCCCTCTTTAATGGTAGACTCTGGCCAGAAATGCGAGACATTTTTAAAGCAGCTCTGCACTTATACCTAAAATATCTTGTATATTTTTCTCTTTTTAGTTTAGGGTCCACACTTTGCAGTATCAAATGATAGTCCACTGTTGGTAATGTAGTTGTGTACGTGTGTGTATGTGTATGTGTACGCAAACACATGTGTGTGTGCGTGTGCTTGTGTGTCGGGGAGGGATTGTGGTGTGAGAATAAAGCACAAGAGAGACTCATACCTGAGAAGTGAAATGTACAAGAGATTCGCCCTCTTACTGTGTCCTTTTATTATCTATGAACACGTCAACCCAGTGATATGAATGAGATACTGCTATATGGAGGCTTATATTTTTAAATTGGAAATGGTGGTGGTGGGGAGGGGGGTGTTCTCTGGAGGGCTCAAAAATGTGAGGAGAAAAAACTGTTGTAAAGTGAAGTGTTGATTATTAATGCATGTTGTTAACTTGCCATTGCATTAGAGGGAAAATTGGAGCTTGTATTATTCATGTATCCTTTGCTCTTAATCTCTTGGCTGAAACTCACAGCCGTTCTCTGCACCACCCTCTCACCCCCTCCCCTCTCCTCTCCTTTCTTCTATCTCTTTTTTCCCTCTCCTTTTCTCCTCTCCATCCCATGCGGGCGCTGGCTGTTGATAGAATGAGGTGTTCCCCGAGCCCCTCTTCACCTGGACGCGAGTGGGGGGCCGCCTGCTGGATGGCAGTACTGAGCGAGAGGGGAAGGAGCTGATTCTGGAGAGAGTGCCAGCCGAGCTCAACGGCTCCATGTATCGCTGCACGGCCCAGAATCCTCTGGGCTCCACGGATACGCACACTCGCCTCATAGTCTTTGGTATGTACGCTCAATTCACCAACACGCCCTGGCCCCATTCTGGAGTGGCTACTACACTCACAGCTAAACTGAAATCACATTTAAGTTCAATTAATTATTTAGAAGACGATGAATATGAAACATTTTTTGGGGCCCACAAGAATTATCTGGAACACTTATACAATTACACAGTTAAATGTCACGGAAAATTACATAATTCTACAAAATTCATTTCATGTATCTACAGTATCTTTGAAAAATACTTAAGAGATTTATGTGACCGCTTTTAGGTATGAATCATTAATGCAGCTAAGTGTGTGATTAATAAGAGATTGTATTCCTAATTGGCTCAACAACACATTCTTTTTAAGGCTGCACTTGGTGGAGGATAACTATTCTCTAGCGAGGGATTTAGTCACTGCTCCATGAATGGCGTGTCTTGTGCTGCTTTCACTTAAACGCCAACAGCCAACAGTGGCATCAAAGGGCCATGTTGATATCAAAGGACCTTTGTTGTTGACAGTGTTAGAGAAGCACTCTGTTCAATGGCCAAACCAAGGTAACGTGTTCGTTGGAACCTGGAAGTACTTCATTTACTGGTGTTGATGTGGGAGCTGGATTGCTTACAGGCTCTATTATATCTGTGTGCCTTGCTCCTCTGGATCTGTTTACTTTGGACACTCTTGGAAGAACTGGGATCTGCCACTCTGAGCCTCATCAGAAAACTCTATCAGTGTAGAGAGTTTCAAAACAAATAAGTTTTACGACAGCTAAATGGGTATTGGCCACTTTAGCCTCTTTCAGATGTACAAAATGTGACAGCAGTTTGACATGTTGGTCTCATGTTGGAATAAGCATCAGAATATCTTTTCTGTGAAAGTCACAGTGTCAGTCACTCATAACGTCAGTCTGATCTGAGCGACTTCACATTAACAGAGAGGCTGCAGCACACACACTGTTATATATGCAGACAGCAGCTGTATACATTAGACATCAGGGGCCTCATTACAGAAAAATATCCTGACTGCTTGTCCTATCTTAAGTTTGGAAAATAAGAAACAAAAATCCTGTCTCTAAACTCTATCGTATCTCACATCTCATACATTATCTTCACTTATACCATATTCTGAATGAATACTTGATTCTGATTGGCTGAAGGGTGTCCATTGAAAACTAGGAGGTAATGATTGTTCCAAGTATCACGTAAACCCTCAGGTGTTACCGAGGAAACCGAGTTATGGCTTGTGAAAAACTTTAGATTTTGACTGCCGAAGGCATAAAAATATATATGAATATTCTTACCTTTGATTTCTACGGTAAGTGACAATGGTATACACGGGATAATGCTCTTCAAGGTGTCCATTAACACAGTTTAACAGCCTTTACAGAGGCAGCCATCTTCGTTTATGCCTCCATATGCCATTAAAAACTGATAACACACACCTTTTCAGACATTATCCTTTACACACTGTATCTTCACCATAAATATAAATTTGATTCATTAATTGCTGCTTGTCTTGTCATGCCTGAATCTATGTCGACAATGTAAACATGGTTCTGCAGTACCGAAAATCCTAAATGTCATTCTTAACTGAGATGAGAAAGGATTTGAAACTTAGGATTTTTCTGTAATAAGGCATATGTCTTTATTCTGTCTAATGAATTATGATATTGAGGTATGTTTGGGGGTTTCGACCCAAGCAGCAGCCTCTGCGGCTGAAAAATGAAGCCAATGCAAAAACTGCAGTTCCTTAAATGGCCACTTGAGGGTGGCTCTAGAAGCGCGTCAAACCCATACACACTCATGAAAATGCCCAACTTTACAGCAGAAATAAACATGTCTTCAGTCTGGTACATAAAACAGATATCGTTTCTAGAGCTAATAACCCCTTAATGAGGACTGTGCAGGGGTGAATTTTTATATAACTCACCTTTATACATTTTGATAAGGCCTAAAGTTATGCATATTAAGGGCGGGGTGTGAGAGGTTTGAGTGACAGGCTGTCTGCAAGCCATTGCACCCCCGCTCCTCCACAGCTCCACCCTCTTGTCCAAATTTGGTCACTTCTGGCTCCAAAAAATAAATAAATAGTGATGTCTAAAGTGCTGCACTTGAGGGAGCAACAAATCAGTGGGTGACGTTACGCTGGCTATGCCATCACTTTTATATGGTCTATGGCAGTGTTTCCCATCTGGTCCAGACACGGTGTCCAAATTTTGTCTTAGTCATTCGTACGTCAAGCTAGTTTGACTGTTTCTAGTTTCTCTGTCAAGTACCTGTCCATTCGTCACTCACTCTACAGCAGGAGACAGCACTTTAAGATAAAAGCACTGTTTCAGAAATTCACTTTACTTAAAAAATAAAGTGTGTTTTTTTTTACAAACTTGACATGTTTGTGAGTCACATGCGATCTATTCAGAATGGACCCGTGGCCCTCTTCTGGACCGTGACCCACCAGTTGGGAACCACTGGTCTATGGTTTCCACAACTGAAAAGCAGAGGTGAACTTTCCTTGCACTCACAATAATAATTAATTGAGGCTTTAACTAAAAAATAAATTTTAAAATCCATCAGTGATGCAGTCTGCAAGAGAACAAAGAGCACTTTATCCTTGATGTCATTATTTTCACCCCTGTCCCTCAGCAGTGCTGCTAATCCACTCTGCATACCACATGCAAAATATCGTGCAAGCATTGCGGCTCTATCCATAATGGCTCTGTCATGTTGGAATAGAGCCATTAGAAAAACATTTACGTAACAGAGACGTATGTCTGAAAGCCCAGAAGACATTACTATATATAGATAAAGATGAACAATGTTACACATTCCATGGCTGAAAGGGGCTTTTGACACTTGTACTATACAGAAGTCAAGTCACGTAAGAGACACCAGAGACATATTTTTTTTCAAAATGTAGAAATGTGTGTTGCACGCACACGCCCGCACTCCAGCCCTGAAGTGTCCTATTAACGTAAATCAGGTCGACACCATTTTCCTACTTCATCGAGTCTGATACAAAGAATATTGTATCCATCATTTTTTCTAAACCCCCTGCCCGAAACGCTCCTGTGAACAGGGTTTAAAGTATGTCACAAATGTACAAATTACTGGGCGGGCCTAATAAGAACCCACTTTTAGGGGAAAGTGCCACTTTAGGGAGGCGTTACCTTGGGAGGCGTTTTGCTACGAAGAGCACTAATGTCTATTTAACACCCTGATGCACCCTCAGGTGTCATCGGCTACGTGCCTAGTATGGCCCATCTGTCTGCCTGCTCCTTGTAGATTGCTTCCACTCACGCTTAGGGGAAGTAAATGGTGATTAAGTGACCTTGGCATCGTCCCCCGTGGCCTTGAGATGAGACACTTCTCTTTCCGCCGGGGGGCCAAGAGATAGAAGTATTTGGGGGCTCTGCTCGCTTGGCAAAGTGTTCAATATAAATCATCAGGAATAATAGAGTATAATGACGGCTTGGTATAGAGACTCTCCACCGACGACGGGCAGCACTCACGTCTTGATGATGTACATCTTTAGCCACCCTCAGTGATAATACCCTCTGAGATTACTGTGAAGTGAGTCAGCACTGAGGAGCCGAGCAGTGACACACACACACACACGCACATGGGCGGACAACCAAACTGCACACACATGCAGAAACACACAGATATGTATGCTTATGCAAATTTGCACGGGCAGGCAAACAAGAGCGCGCCTATGCAGGGTGCACACACCAATTTCCCTGCACCTCTCAGAGGAGCTGATGTTAATGTGGCTGCATTGACACCAGAAGAGCTTCACACTGTGCTGTATATGTGGCTTCCACCTGCTCGTATGTGAAGTCAAAAAATAGCTCACAAAGTGGAATTTAGGCGTGTTGCTAATACTCTGCGAGCCCTCCTGCTTCTTCCTTTGCAATTACTTTATCCCTCCTGAGAACTTTGAAAAAACATTGTCAGGGCGTACTGTGCAGGGTAGACATCGGCGCTGCTTATTAAAGGTGGAGTCAATTTCTCCAGACCTCCTCTCTCAGACTGTCTGGCCACAGCTGCAGTCGCCTGGTCTCGCTGCTGCTAAAAGTGTCCTGGTTGTTCTGGTGCACTGCTCTGTGTTCCCAGTTCCATTAACAGGCCCAGTGTTTCTCGCTGGGGATGTGCCATTTAACATGTGCTTCAGGAACTCTGGAGTTCAGCTTCATTAGAAAGCCACAACCTCTGTCAGAGATGACTATTTTTTCTCTTTATCTCTGTCTCTTCTCCTCCTCTCGCTCCTTCTCGTCTTATTAAATCCCCCCTTCATTCACTGCAGTCTCTGTAACAGCTCCATTTTTTGATCATCTCACAGTTGATCTCTCTTCTTTGTCTCCAACAGAAAATCCAAGCATGATGAAAAACACACAGAATCAGAACAGTAAGTATTTCAGCCACGGAAATGATCAGCTTTGAGCGTGTGTTTCATTATAATGCATCTCATTATTCCCACTGTATCGCTTGATCATCGCATTGCCACAGACTGCTGGATGTAACATGAGAACAAAATGTGACACTGCAGTCTGCTCGCGCGCAAAAATGTGTGCCGAAATGCGACGCTGATCAGAGAGGCGAGCTGTTTGGGAGACAGTGGTTTCGACATTCAAAGTATTGACAGGTGGATGTTTCTCATTCTGTCCTGAATGCATTTTCCCACATAGACTGCGTGAGAGTGATTCAGTCAGGATTAATCTTCGGCGATGTTCGAGCAGCGAGCAGGCAACAAGCCTCTCCCAGTGACTAACCGAGCCTGTCACTTTTGGTTGAGTGCGAGATTATTGGTGTTTCATATGTGCAGCAGTGGCTCATTTGCGGCTTCTGAGATTATCATATGTAAAGATGAGGGATTGTCAGGAGAAGCCGCAGGGCTGTGACAACAACCTTTCCATCTCTCCCTTTTTTCTGCCACTCCCTCTCTCTTTCTACTTCAATCTCTCCGCCTGTCTCTTCTCTCCTCTACTCTGACTTTTCATACTCTCTTTCTGTCTCACAGTGCCAGCCTCTCTTTCATCCATTTCTAGTTGCTCTTTCCACCATCCTTATTTCCCTCTCCCTCCCTCACTTATCCTGTCTATCCCACTTCCATCATATTTATATTTCCTGCTTTTCCTCTTCAGCGTAGCTCACAATCTTTGATTTTGATGCAGGCTCACAGGCCTTATGGTCAGTGCAGATTATGTTGTAGTGTAAGAAAAAAAAAAGATCCAATGCAGGCTTACCGGCCAGTTTTGAATCACCAAGACTGAAATCAGTGTGTCCCTACAGAGATTATTCAGGCATAAGAAAAACTGAACGACCCATAAGAGAAGATGTAGATGACTTTATATAAGCAAAACATCTCTTAGTGTGATAAAAAGCTAAGAGTGGTGCACGTCAATTGAAGTTTTGCGTGAAAAAAATATTTTTTCCAGCGGATATCTTAGTTACAACATGATTGAGCTAGCAAAGCAGTTTTGTGTTGCTATGTGTGGTATTTATTTAGTTTTGGGAAATCACGATGTCTGGAAAGCATCAGCTGACAGGGACAGCTAACACTAGCAGCAAAGCTAACATCAGGACGTCATCTGTTAAAAGCCTCCCGTTGTCGGATACGACATGAAACTACTCCAGTTAGCTCAATCACGTTGTAACTATTGAGTTATTGAGTTAATACAGACACCGCTAACGGCTAACAGCTAACTACGCCCCTACGTCGCCCCGGTCAAAATGATCGTGCAACGATTACGTCACATCCAGAGCCCGGTAACTTTACAGGAACCTTCCTCCTACTCTGCTCTCTCAGTGGAGACACGGCGGTTGAGAGGGCCGGGCGAGGGGATGTTCCTGTAGTAGTTCCTGCCCCCCATTTGTGGTCAACACAAGCTTATAGGTCTACTATGTAGGATTGACAAGCACCTATTGGCAGAAATGGTATATAATGTTAATAACTATGTTTTTATTGGTTAATTCTCACCTGAAAATAATGATTGTTTTTGTTATCTTAGAATGTGCCGAAGTAGGTCCTCTTCTGCAGAATCCCCCATGTTGTTTCTTTAGCCCAAAGACAAACCAAACACTCGCTCTTAATAGGGCCATTCACATTTTTATGTCGCCTACCATGGTCCTCCTACATGCTTGGCACACAGGAGAAGTTTCAGTTCTGCAACCTAATCTTATCTCTTTACCTCTGGCGATTGCATGCAAGCCCCTCTCCAGTAGCTCCCTGTGGCCTTGAGAATAACATTATATGGAAATGATGAAAGGTTTTTCTTTTATTTTTATTGTTGTAGGCCTAAAGAAATTCTTACATTCACCCGTTGTAAAAATGTGTAACCTATAAATGGAATGAAAAAACAAAACAGCTAAAATGTGCGTCATAATCTTCACAAATTAACACCACATCCTGGCACCTTTCTCTCTGAATTTTGCCAAACCTCAGCAGCGGTGGGTAGTCTTCAGTCTCCCGAGCTAAGCTGGCTATTGAAATGCAAAACAAGAAAAGTGCAGGAATATACAGCAGAAAATTTAATAGTGAGTGAACAGATATGTTTGCTTTCAGCACCAATGCTGCAAAGTTATATTACGAAATAATCATCAATAACTGCAGAGTAGCCACCTTGTGTTGAAGCACAGGTATTGCATGATGTTTATTTAGACTTATTAGTAATGTTGATAGGCAGATAGCAGCAGTAATCTCTGCACCACCATCCTGTTGGATATTCTTTGGGTTGCGTCGGTGTGACTGTGAGTATGACAGGTGTCTCTATGTATCAGCGCAGTGATAGGCCGGCGACCTGTCTAGGGTGAACCCTGCTTCTCACCCAAAGTCAGCTGGGATAGTCTCCAGCCCCCCCGCGACCCTGAGTAGGATAAGCGGTTTTGGATAATGACGATTTAATGAGCTATTGCATGGCTTAATCTTGGATACATATCTTCATTGTCGAGTGGAAACCTTGTATGTCCAAAACTGTTACTTTTCAGGAAATGACAAAAAAGCCTGTGTTTTTTTTTTAAATAACTCAACACTTTAGTGGCAAGCTCCTTTTAAGACTTTTCATTGGTTAAATATTTGTAAAACTCACAGACAAGGTTTTTGCCCACAAAAGTGACAATATGCTACTGGCAGGATGAAGGAGGTAGCCCTCCGACACGGAACGGCGCTGAGCTTTCTTCTACAATAATCCAAAATCCAATGGAAAAATCCATTTGGCTTTTTGTCGAGGGAATCAGGGCGATGTCAACTTCCCTGTTGGCCAGCAAAAAAGTATATGGCAGCACGTCTGGGTCAGTCCACATGAATATGCCTCTATTACTTATTAGAGAAAGAATCCTAACATTAATCTGTAAGATACATCAGTAATGTGCACTAATTAGAACTTCTGTTCCAATAAAACACCTGTATTGTACCAGTTTCTAAGCTGCTGTTAAACTGGAAAATGGATTTTAATGGTTGAATTTCACAGTGTATCATCCCTCGTGCATGTGTGTGACGCCCATGTTTGTCCCAGCGTACAGCGTGAACAGCTTCCCAAGCAGATGGCACGCGGAGCTGTCTTTAAGCCGAACCGCCCCAGTCAGACGAGATTTGAACAGTCTTGTATTCTGACATTGGCTTCACTCGTTTTCTCGCTTTCCCACTTCAAAAACATCTCATCATGTGTCTCTCGTCCTCTCCCACACTCAATTTCCCCGTCTCTCTTCCCTTTCGCTCTTTGTTTCCCCCCCGCCTTTCCCGTCACTGCTAGTCGTAGGGATGCAAATCTGAATATGCAAATGCTATGGTAAGCGCAGGAGCAGGTGTGTCACAGCAAGGACAGAATCAGGTCAGCATGGACGCGCAGACATGCCTTGCATGCAAGTCAAATTGGTGTACAACATGGCCCCGAGAGGTCACCGCACACGTGCCTGGTCGCTTAATGGCTGAATACCCAACTCCTCGTCTGGTGCGAGGGGGAAGGACCACCTCTGTCAGTCAGTCAGGGCCGCAGCAGACGAGAAAAGTACGCTTCCCGTGAGGGGTTATATTCATTCATCTTTGTCAGAATTCCACTCTCCCAGACAACTTGTCAAGTCGTACTGTATGGCAATGAACTGACTTCAAGAGATGAGTGAAACTGAGGACAAAAATGTGACATGTTTTCTGTCGCATAATACTGTACCTGTCAGCCTTGGCTGGGGGAAGTATTAAAAGTTTGGGGGTTGTCACGTTATTATGGGCAATGCATCATCTTGGCTGAGACACGGCTGTGCAATCATACAGAGAAATTCATTACAAATAACGAAGTCTCAACTGATGGACTTTGCATTCATTGACTCCAAAATACCATAAAAGCCAGGAGCCATAATCAAGTAATCTGCATTTTAATTTTTTTGGCAGACATGCTACATCTGTCATTGTTCCATAACAGCATGAAAAATTCTAATTCGAATCCTCTTTCAGAGCAGAGGTCAGATCACAGACAGGAACCAGACTGGTAGGAGTGCAAACAGATGTGTCAGAGCCGCAGTCAGAAATATCAAGTAGGTTTTTAAAGGCGACTAACGTGACTTAAAGTCATGTGGTCATATGCAGAAAGAAAGCTTTGTGTTTTTAGGTCCAGCACAACTGAGGTGGAGTCATCCTTTATTAAAAAGAGCACGTTGCCTCTGAAATCAGTCCCAGTTCAGATTCAGGTTGGCAGAAACGCACTGAGGTCTGAGCCAAAAACTGAAGGCAAGCAGATGGCTGGGCGACTTGCATCTCTGATTGTAGACTGGAAGGGGACCTCAGATGATGATCTTACGGTTGGATGAGCCCATTACAGAATGAGATGAAGTACTTATTGAGAAGATCCAGTTGTTATTGTCTTCTGTTGTATGACTTCAGTGGAATATGCCGCGTATGAAATGTCAGATTACAGAGTTCTGTGGAGATTTACATTCATCAGGGAGTCATCACGAAGCCTTGATAGTTTAATTTAAACAATCCAGGCAAACATATGATCCAACTGTTTATGATCATAATGTAATCAACATTTCTCAGCAGGCATATTTTATCATCCACACTCACAAGACTGAATCACCTGTCAGATCTAACTGCTGCCAGATCAGAATTTGACTCTAATGAGTCTCGCCACGCCCCAGCGAGGTCGGGCTCGTGATTGTGATTGTTGCTGTAGCCACAATCTTGGCACAATCTGAAGAAGCTGATGGTTATGTCAGCAAAGCCACACCCACAGTCAGTCACAACTTTCCTCCCACAGCAGCTCCGGTTCCACTGTCCTCTCTGTATGGTATCTGTCACAAAACAATAGCAGCATAAAGCTGCTGTCCCCGCAGATGTCTCCTCTGTAATCTAGTGTCGCTGCTGGGTGCCTTAGAACAACAAGTGCAAAGCATAAAAAGGAAAGAAAAATGGATCTTCACACGTCAAAGCAAATTGTTATCTGAGGATTCCCCAAATATTGGAAAAGAAAGAGTGTGTGTTTGTCTAAAGTGCACTAAAGGCCATGTGTTGGTGTGCTGGTATCCCTATAGACCACCCTGCTGACCTCTGAAATGGCCGTACACATGCTGCGTCTTTAACCACTTGGAAAATGCAAAGTCAGGCTTGTGCTCCTGAAAGCAGACAAACATTAGTGCAGTCCTCCTCGGCTGAGCTGTAACATTAGCTAGCTCAGTGGTGCTAGGTGAGCTAGCAGTAGATGCACGCTTCCTTCTGCGCCATGATACGGTAAGAGGAAAGATATGTATTTTTTGATTTGGGGGTGAACTGTCCCTTTAAAAGCAACAGGTAAATAACACCAGTTTACTTCACTTTAAGTAAAAGAATTCATGTCTCAAACCACTTTTAGAAATGTTATTTTGCTGATTGATGAATAGTCTGAGGAAGTGCGTCTCTGTCTGATTGACTGTTTCTTTGGTGTTTGTAGATGGAGCCTCCCGTGTGGACGTGCTCGGACTAACGTGGATGGCACTTGTCCTCACAGTGACAGTGGAACTGACGTGAAACCTCTCATCCGAGACACTCTCACGCACACGCACACACACACACACACACACACATATACTTGCCCTTCTTACACGACATCCACACACACACACACATGCAGACACACTTTCCACAGACCCTGCAAGCCTTCTCCAGTCATCAACAGGCCCTCCATGCGTCAGTCGATCAGGAAACAGCGCCATCACAGGGTGGCGCTCCACTGTTTTTTGTATTAAAATAATAACCAAGATAAATGATATCAAAAGAACAACGTGATGAACATGACAATAACCACCTCCTATATAGCCCTGCCCAGTTACACCCCTTTTTTTGTTTCTTGTCCCACGTCTGCCTGTTGATCAATAAAATCAGTTGATTTGAAATGGAAAAAGAAAAAAAGCATTTGGATTTTATTTTGACGAGTCAAAATGTCATTGGTGTTGACTGAAATGTGAAAAAGTGGAACTGGCTTAGGATGCGCCACCGTATCAACCACACTCATCTGTTACATGTCCTGGGATGCACCTGATTAGCAACAAGCTGATAAACCACGGGGGAACAAACACAGATGCTCCAGGAGAACATTCTTTTTTTATTAATATACAAGTATTCCTTTTTTTCTGATGGCGCGGAATGTACAAGAGGATTTAAATGCATTAAGAAACTAGAAAAAAAAATCTCCTTTTTGAGTGTATTTTGTGTACATCAGTGTAAATATTGAAAATAATTAAAGAGGTTATATGGGTTCAGGTGAGGGATGGTTGTGGATACAGTTGGAGTTTACACTTCTCCACCTTTGTTTGTACTTCATTCAACACTGTTCTCAGAGATAATTCTTGGCTGAAAGGACAGAAACATTAACAGCCTTTCTGTTTCTCATTTGGGCTTTTTATATCTATATGGCAGGTCTCCAATGACAGAGTTTAAAAAAAAAAAATCTAACATATGTCTGCTGTTTTGGGGTTGTGGTGCATGTGACGTTTGAAGATTCTTTCTCCTTTTGGTGTGTTGCAATTGACAGCACTGCAACTCATTGTCACTGGCCTGTAATCCAGTTATTCACTTGTGACATACTATCTTAAGTGACCTACATTGTGTACAAAACGTAACTCTTACCCAGACATCTACAGTACTAGTAGGATCATTTTAGCCGCCATTCCAGGGAGGTGCTCACTTGAGGCAGCGTGTGTAAACAGGGTTGTTGCATTTGTTTCATTTCACCTGTATTAAAATGGAGAGATGATCAAACTTACAAGCCTTGACTTTACTTACAACACTGTGTTCAACGTGTTCAGTCAATTCCATCGCCAGGTGACATGTTGGCATTGTTCATTTCTGCAAACCACGGATACGTCACATTTATATGTTATAATGTAGGAGCAACAACGCTGTGGTTAATGTGTGGTTAGGGTTAGGCACAAAAACAGATCATGTTATAACTCAAAATACCCAGTTTTGGGGGCAGAATCCCGGCAGGAAACACTGCTCTTTTTTGAGACTATCCTAGCGGGAAATGAATTGTCTCTGTACAAAATAAATGCTTATTGTGGCACCATCGAGGCAGAAAATGCAGCAATGTGCAAATTAAAAAAATATATTTTACCCACCATTTTTTGCTTTTTTTTGTGGGACTGCCCCAGCAGGAAGCCCAACGATTTCTTAATAAAAACAACCACTTTTTTGTGTGACCATCATGGCAGGAAACACAGCGATATAACGATAAAAACAACTGCCTTTCATGATACTATTCCGGCAAGAAACACAGCAATGAAACTATCCTGACAGGAAGTGCTGCAATGTCTTAATGAATAATAGCCATTTTTTTGTGCCACTATCCCGGCAGGAAACGCACTGTCTCAGTAAAAAAATATCTGCTTTTCATGGCAGTATCTAAACAGGAAACACAGTGATGTCTCCATAAATAAACAACACTGCTTTTTTTTTTTTTTTTTTTTAGACTATCCCAGCAGGAAACGCAGTGATATCACAACAAAAACAACCACTATGCTGGCAGGGAATACAGCAATGTCTCCATAAAAAAATAATAAAAAAACAACACACTTTTTTTGTGGCACTATCCCAGCAGGAAATGCAGCAATGTCCTTAAAAAAACAACCACTTCTATGCAGCAACATCCTAGCAGAAAATGCAGTGATATTACTGTAAAGAAACAACTGCTTCTTGTGACATAGTTCCGGCAAGAAACGCAAGAATATCTCAATAAGAACAACCACTTTTTGCGGCACAATCACGGCAGGAAATGCAGTGAGGTCATGATTAAAACTAACTGCTTTTCGTGACACTATACCACCACGAAACACAGCGATTTCTTGGCAAAAAACAGCCACTTCTTGTGACACCATCCCTGGTGATAAAATAAGGGACGGGTTGCTAAAATACATCCATGTTTGGTGTCTAAAATGCCGGTGGAAAAACAGCAGCAGGTCTCAGTGGTCTGCAGCTTTGCAGGCATCTTACCTAGGCGACACACCATCCTCTCCACTTCATGATGACAAAGTTAGCTTATCTATTTTTTCACTTTAAAACGTTGATAAGATACATATAAAACATGCACATGTAACAGACTCGTGGTTTGCTGAAACGTACAATTCCAACATCCTCTGGCGACTGGACCGGTTCAGTAGTGGATGTGCATCTGCCAGTCTGTGATGCTTGGTACAGGTAATATGCAGTATCTAATAATGCTCATTCATGCGTATCCAGATTGTTGCAGGAACTGTTTACAATCTAATTTGATGATAATCTCACCATGTGAGGGAAATCTGAAGGACAGTCTGCAGAGGCTCCTGCAGATTTTTATGTCAGCTCACTTACAGGCGAGCTCCAAAAATGACTTTGTTTCAGATATTCCTGATTGCACTGACCCCAACATGACTTCTGAAGGAGATTCTGATATTGCTGTTAACCCTTTCCAGTGTGCGCTCTCTCTCTCTCTCGCACACAGTGAAGGATAGCTTAATGCAGAATAATCCTGCATTTTTTGGACTTCACAAGAATTGCAATTTAAGCTATTCTAAGGACACAACATGTATTAAGGGATTAAGGTTTAAACCAGGTGGGAGGTAAAAGGAGAGATTTCTAAAGCTTAGTCGAATAGAAAGGATAGACCTATCCGTTTGGGATATCGGCTCACCTTGCCAAAGTACAATCCATATTCCTGCATTGTGGAGATGAGAGCTGCATAGCAAAAACATTATTAACAGACAGTCATATGCGCTTTGAATTAATTTTTTTTTTCAGTGAGGGAAGCAAAGGGCATGAATCCTTGTCCACCCACTGTATAGCATTATAACGCAGCTATCATTTTAATTTTGATTCAAGAGGCACTTTTGTGCTTTTTTACTTTTTTCACTCACTTCGCATTCAAGAGAGAAAAATAGCTCCATTGCCATTTCTGAATGCATTAGAGAATGTGCAAATTGTCTTTTGTGTAATCATCATGCCAATAGAGAAAGTACATCATAACTTTGTGTGTGTATGTGTATGTGCATATGTGTGTATTAAAGCTGTCTACAGGTTAATAGCGGACGTGAAAACTTCAAATTCATGAAATTAGCTCAAAGCTGTTCTGAACTGAAAAGTTCCAACAGGCAATAAATACGACCCTTTTAAATATATGGTCTTATTACATATTCTGTTACCCAGAAAGATGGACTCAGTATTTTAGCTGTGTGTGTGCAGCATTTAATTGTTCACACATCAAGATATTGTTCTGTTTACTGGGTATATGTCATTGCTTTTCAGGTGTATTTGTGACATGGTTGGATGACCCTTGTGGAAGCTGGAGCCAGCTTCACTCGTTATTCTTTTATTTCCTTGACAAATTGATGACTCAAGACATGTTACGAAATATTAAAGGAATACTTCACCCCCCAAATGACCATATGTATATTAATTCCCCACCCTGTGTTAAGTTAACCCTGTGAAGAAGAATTTGTTTTCATGCCTGCCTTTGGTAAATAAAGAATCCAAGAAAAAGAGTGAAATTCTTATTGAATTGACGTCAGTAGGGGTCCGCTTCTAACAACAGCAAAACCATATCAAAACATCAGTCTACAAACTCTCACACAGCTCATGCAGTAATATCCAAGTGTCATTTATTCAGCCATATGCTCAGTATTTTCCAAACACGCCGCCGTTTCCAACAGGGAACTGAATAAAAGTAAAACTTATTTACTCTCTCTTCAAAGCCAGACTCCATTGACAAAAACAGCAATTTAACCTCATTAAACACAGGAGCTGCTGGTCCACCACTGCTGCTATCAGTTAGGTTTTTTTGTTGCTGTTGCTGTTGTTGTGTGATTTAGGTGTTTTAAAGGGTTGGTTTGAATTCAGCAAAGTTACACAATAACACAAACTGCGGCAGTGGCAGACCAGAGGCTGCCTTGTTCAGTGAAGTAAAATTGCTGTTTTTGTCAATGGAGTCTGGTTTCAAAGAGAGCATATTTAAGTTTCACTTCAGTTAAGTTCCCCATTGGAAAGTGCCGTCTGTTTGGGAAGTACTGAGCATACGACTGGATGAATGAGACTTGGATTATGCTGCATGAGTTGTGTGAGAATTTGTAGACTGATATCTGAATAAAGTTTTGCTGTGTTAAACATGGCTGCCTATGAAACATAGTGATATCACGGTTAAACGGAAGATCAGTGGTTCGATCCCCAGGAAGTATTCTTGAGCAAGATACTGAACCCCAAATTGCTCCCGATGGCTGTTCCACTGGTGTGTTAGTGTGTGTGAAGGGTTACTGAGTCGCAGGTGGCACCTTGTACAAATGTGCGTGAATGGGTGATTGTGTCATGGAGTGTAAAAGTGCTGTGAATGTTCGGAAGACTAGAAAAGTGTTACACAAGTGCAGACCATTTGCCATTTCACCATTTAAAACCAGCTGCTTTTCATGACACTATCCCGAAAGGAAACACAGCGATGTATCAATAAAAAAACAACCAGTTTTTGTGGGACTATCCCAGCAACAAACACAGTGATATCACAATAAAAATAACCCTTTTTTATACACAGTCCCGGCAGGAAACACGGCAATGTGTCAAAAAAAACAACCAGTTTTTGTGGGACTCTCTTGGCAGGAAACGAGGTGATGTTACGATAAAGACAATCCCAGCAGGAAATGCAGCAATATCATCATAAAACAACCCTCTTTAATGACACTATATTGGCAGGAAATGCATGTCGCCATAATAAAACACCCGCTTTTCTGTGAAGCTCTACCATCAGGAAACTCAGCAATGTCTTGGTAAAAGAATTGCTTTTAGTGGCACTTTCCCTGGTGGTAAAATAAGGGACGGGTTGCTTAATTACATCTGTGTTTGGTGTCTAAAATGGAAAAGACAGCTGCAGGTCTCAGTGGTCTGCAGCTTGGCAGGCGTCTCACCTAGGTGACACACCATCCTCTCCACCTCACGATGACAAAGTTGGCTTATACATACTTACAAGACTCACGAATACAGTGTAACACTGGGTGAGTGACTGTTTTACAAATGGTCATTTGATGGTGAAGTTTTCCTTTAAGCTCTATCTTTCACTGCATCCCTCCTCTGCCTCGCTTCACTAATCCGCATAGTTACAGAGGAAACAAAAACAGAAAACACCTGTATAAAAAAAATGTCTTTTGTACCTTCTGTTCTTGTTTAGCTGCATGCTGCACAGCTATCACGGATGGCACAAGCAAGAAGAGGTGAAAGTGCCTCACAACAATGAACATGGCTGACAGTCTTGTCTTTTTTTTTTTGTAACTCAGCAGAGTAGTGAATAGTTCACCTGAGCTGGGAGCAATGGAGAGGATAAGAAGCAGCCTCTCTGGCCCATCTGTGAATTATTCAGTAGTCAACCATGCCTGCAGAATCCGGTTTCCTTTATGCCGTCTGCAGGCTTGGCTATCGGATGACCAAACATCACCCATGTCAGCTAGGACACCTGACACACCCTCTGTTTGCCTCTCCACGTGATCCTCCGCAGAGTGCTGTTAAAATAAACACTGCTCTGTTGTTGACCGCAGACTCGCTCAAGTGTGTTATCAGCAACACAAATGACAGCCTGACAGCGGCGACTGAGAGACATGGCTCCCATGTGACAGAGATGTATGTTTGCATCTCAGCACAGTGTATGAAAATGAATGACACTGCCAGGTTTCTTTGTAGACACTTTTCCCATCTGGCTCAGACTGTTATCTGTATTATTTACAGTTCTATGTGTTTATAATACCAAGTGAGTGCCATTTTGTTGTTCAACAGCAATCTTATCTCTGGAGAGAGTCATTTTAGCGTCTGCACTGGCACGGAAAAGGACCTTTGATCTGTGGCATGGCTGTGCAAACAGATGTATCCTGGTTATTAAGTATTTGATAAATGTCACCTATCATAGCTCCCCACCCCTTATCCAAACTTTGTTTTCCTCCTGCAGCTCGAGCCGTGTGTTTGAGCAAGTTAAAGAGTGTGATCTATCATAATATTTTTACAGACATTTTCAGAAATTGACATAATAAAGCATGACCTGAGCCAATCCTGTCCGCATAAACACAGAGATGCAACAACAACTTCAAAGCGAGCAAAAGAGTGTTTCAAAAGTTATAGAACAGTTTTTGAAAGACAGTTTGATAGTCGTGGGAAAAGCTTGGGTGAGTCAGCAAATTGCATAACCAAATATTGATCCATGAGGTATTTACATATTCTGTGTGTGGTTACTGAATCTGCATTTGACTTGACACAGGTGATGCATGACTGCCGCCCCGCCTTCACGGAGCCAGGGATGCAAATAGTACCTTTAGAGGTATCATTTTACACTTGATCCTTTGGGCAAAGAGACGCAGTCATCAGATCACAGCAGCCCTTTCACAATGAAAACTAAACAGCATGCTCCCGTCAACTGAGACGCACTGACACTAATATTCATCAGGCTCAGTCAACCAGTCGTCACCACCATCGCTGATACAGCTATGCCCATCGCGGAGCTTTTGGGAGTCCAGTTCGACATGCAGCTGCTGTTGAAACTGAGTCTCTCCGTGGCTGCGGTGCTGCTGGTGTCATGGGCGTACCGGTTCTACAGCTCCCGGGACACGGCGAAAAGTCAGCCCTGTGTCGATGGCAACAAAGAGCCAGGAAAAGCCACCTGCCAGAACTGCAAGACGACTTTACCGTGTCAACGCTCACCAAAACACGACACCGATGATGGGGGACCCTCGCACCCAGACACTGATGACCTGACATGTGACAGCACGGAGGAAACGCCAGCAGCAGCACATGGATGCCAAGCTGACAAGAGTGAGGATGCATTTTGTATGTCATGCAGTGACCAAAATACCAGCATGATAGAAGAGATACTCCCTCATCAGAAGCAGGCAGAGGTTGCCACCAGTAATATTTCTTTTGGATCTGCTTTGAACCTTCCGCATCCAACTAAGAGTGGGATGGCCAGTGCAACGGGGCGCCGCTCCCCTTGCTTTCTAAAGAAGCTGGAGGGCAGTGTGGGCGTGGGCAGGGAGTTAAGGCAGGACTTGGAGCGCCAGGGGGCCTACTCGAGCTTCCTCTCCAAGGCAGAGATCAAAGTGGAGGATGCTAACGTGGTGCTGGAGGAAACAGGAGACCAGATTGTGCGCGGAAAGATATATGATTACTATGTTGAGTCTTCCTCTCACTCTATTACAGACTCAAACACAGCGCCTGGTCAGTACGAGAGGAACTCTGAGTCACAGCCAGTGGAGCGTGGAAGTCGTGGCAGCAGCCTCGCAGAATCCCCTTCATCTCCGAGCCCCATCATCATGCGTGATCTGGTTTTACCTCAAAGCACTGTTGAGGATCCCTTCTCGCCAGGAAGCCTCAAGCTGAGGCACCCCACAAGGCCTGCACTCCTACGCAAGGAGAGCTATCTGTCTGCGGCAGAGCAGTCTGAGCTTTCCATCCCTTTCCTAAACGCCAGCGCCTCAACTCCAGTGACTCACTCTCTGTCCTCACCCCGCACTGAGTGCAACTCTGCTCACCCTGTGATCCGTCACTCTACAGACAGTAAGGGCTTTAATGTGAGGGAGGGGGCAGATCTACAGGCTGGAGAGGCATTTTCACACCTTCCAGCAAAACCTCTCGACAGCACAGATTTGGAAAGCTTGAAGAGTAAACTTGATCTGGGTAACTGTTTGGAGACGCTGTGTCTGGCCAAGAAACATGGCCAGACCTCTGTGCAGCAAGCAGCCATGGGAGTCATGTCAGACAACTACCTGCAGGTGCTCAGGGACCCCAACCTTTACGGGAGGCTAATGGCTGGCGAGCGAGAGCAGATCCAGAAGCAGAGAATGAGAGGGAGGAGCTTTGTCATGGTGGCAGATATGGACCCTCAAGACTGGGCGAGGAACACAGGAGGGCCGGCGGCAGAGACGGAGCAGAGCAGGACGTCCAGTGCAGTGTACTATTATGATGACTACAAAGACGCCTGGCATACACTCTGCCTCATCCCACAGGAGGTCATCTCTAAAGCCTGTGCCATGTGCACAATGGATAACTACTTATTTGTGGCAGTGGGCTGCCAAGGCACGGACAGAGAAATGACACCCTCAAAGCGAGTGTTTTGCTACAATCCTTTGACATCCATTTGGAAGGAGATCAGTCCGATGAATGAAGCCAGGCCCCGCTGCAAACTGGCAGCTCTGGAGGGCTACATCTACGCCATTGGTGGGGAGTGCCTGTCCTCAGTGGAACGCTACGACCCGCGATTGGACAGATGGACTTTTGTGGCTCCACTGCCTAACGATACATTCGCTGTGGCACATCACGTGACAGTGTGCAGAGGAGAGCTTTTTGTTTCTGGGGGAACTCTTAGATATATGCTCCTGCGCTACAGCCCCAAAACCAACACCTGGAGGCCGAATCTGTTGGTAGGCAGCAAGGACAGAACTGCAGATATGGTAGCTGTGGGGAGGTTTCTGTACCGGTTTGATGTTAACCCGCTGCTGGGCGTGAGCGTGTACCGCTACCACACAGTGGCTCGGATGTGGTACGAGTGCAGCTCCAAAAGGCTCCAGCACTGCCCTGCCTTTCAGTGCGTCACGACGGACAGCACAATCTATTGTGTCAGCCGCCAGTTCACCATGAAGTTTGAGGCTGATGAGATCTCTCCAGGTTTCAGAGATGAGAATTTGAGTGTCCTCTCTGCAGCAAAGGGCATACTTTTCCCCTTTGTCCTCTCGCTCCCTGATAAGACGCCTCGGCAGACCAGTGTATGAGGAGGGTTCAGTTTTCCATTAATGATAAGATTAGCTGGTGATGGAGTATCTCTACTGCTTCAACTTTCTTGTTGACTGAGTGGCTTTGCTCAGGTTTATGCTCAACCCAGCCCCAAATGCTATTGCAAAATTGTAATCACTGTTTGTCTTGTTTTTTCAGGTGTTATTACGATCATATTTCCACAAAGCCACAAAGCTTCTGTTTCTTAAACCCCTTTATTTCCTGAATTGGGTGTCGCACAAAGATATGTGTGTTCCTTTTGTCTCGGCCCCTGGCAGCAGATGTAAAATATTAGACTCTTAACGCTAGTCAAACTACTGTTTGCTTAGATTTACGCAGGATGTGCTGCCATGTAAATTGTTTGCTTCCTTGATTTGCCACTCCTTCCTGCCATTAAGTTAGTTTTATATCATTCCAGATGCTTAACCTCTTTAGATAATTCATAAATAAAGTCTCAGAGTAAATGAGCTCATTCAACTCTAACACATTACAAAGATTGGGCAATATAGTGCTAATCTATCACCGTGCGCCGCCGTGTAGGGCACAGATATAACTTACACAGTGGCCTGGATACAATGCAATTATCTACAGTTGCTCTTTAAATATGGCAGGATGTAAAATGGCTTTGTCAGACAATATAAATAGGTGGTCTTCTGAAAGCATTTGTCACTACTTTTGAAACTCTTCCAAACTTGCTGTTATTTTTACAGTTCCAGTCGCTGTGTTTTGGTGGCCAGAAAGACGTGTATTTGTTCTAATCTTGACTGAGCAGAGTCTTTGTTCATTGTACCAACTGAATCTCTTTTTGTTTTGTTCTTTTGTTTCATAAACATCACAGAAATATGTTATTCACTGCATATTAATCCTCAATTAATGACTAGGGGTATTAAAGCCAAATGTTTATTTCCAGTCTTTGTATGACCTGTAACTAATGATAGAATAACACGGGGACAATCTAAACACTTGTGGTTTATTTTTTTAAAGTGCTGAGCAATTGCATTAAGAATGGAAATATGCATAAGAATGATACACACAATAAATCCCTCATTGTTTGCTCATTTGCAATCAAGTCTTTCACTGTAACGCTGAGGACTTCAAAGACACGCTGACAGGTCTTCCAGGGAGTGACGTGCTGCTACAGCACCATCATGTGGCTCGCCAGGCGAACACAGACAGCAGCGCTCTGGGTGAGAAGCCTCCAGACTTTCCACAACACACGGAGGCGTCATGTGACATGCAGGCATCAGCAGCACAGTGGAGTGACTAACTAGCTAAACAGTGGGTGAGACAGAGGGCTTCAGCTGCACTGCAAGGCAGCAGGCAGGCGGGGAGACAGGGAGGCAGACGCAGATGGTTGACCATCAAACATAAGCATCTTTGATTCTTCCTAATTAAACACTTTGATCCCCTGTAACAAAACACCTAATGGAATGGGAGTTAGACACGTCCCGTCAGATGTTGACTGAGATGACTCATGGCCTCTGGTTTGCCTCAGTACCCAGGTCAGATCTGGCATCAACGCTTGTTTTATTTATTTATTTATTTTTTCCCACAGAGTATCTAGGGTAATACTAATAGCCCGTTCAGAGTTTCAGATATTAAGTGTGCACAGAGAGGGAGAATTTGCATGTAATTATCCTCTGGAAGGGCGGACATAATTTAGAGCCCCCCTCCTTTCTCCTTCTCACACACACACACACACACACACACACACACACACACACATTCGTATATATAAACACTGTAACTGCTCACCACACATCACACAGTAAACCTACAGTAGTCCTCGCAGCGACATAATGAGAATCATGTTTAATTTTTTAAATTCCTTTTGATTTCCCAAACGGTTTGCTCTGGTAAATTTTTTTCATGCTGCCGACTAATACAAAAGAGGAACCACACAGCAGCAGCACTTTGAGCAGAGCATCTAAATTAACAGGCAGCGTGTGAGGCAATTCAAAAGCCGCAGTTTTGTCTCTAAGCCTGTTGTGATAGTGGAAGTCGACTCAAACAACGGTCTGGGATTTGTAGTAGCGGGCGGTGCCTCAGATCCAGGTCCTTGTTGTTGCGATTGGCTGCATGGAGGTGGCTGGAGAGGGTGCGTGGAGCCCTGGCAAAGCGGCTCTGGCAGAAGGCACTGAGTGGGTGCCTCTGGTATGCTGACCTGTACACAGTCAGTGACGGGAGGTGGGACTGCTGCTTTTCCAAACGGTGCTTTGTGGACTGCAGCGGGCCAGAGTTGGTTGGAAGGGCTGTAAAGGAACACAGAAGAGAAAGTTAACTGCCATGTTACTGCAGCCATTAATTACACTGGTGACTGATTTGGAACAATAAAAGGCATCTGGGGCCACCCAGATTTAATTGTTCATGAGCACAACTGCTGATGTGTTTTGTCCATACAAAATTTAATGCGCTGAAGTATGTTTGCTCTGCACTCATAGCACTTGTGCCGGGATGGTTTAATATGTAATTTCCCGTGTATAATTTGTACCTCCAGGCAGCGGTGGCGTGACACTTTAAATTGTGGTCTTACCCAAAATTGGCTGGTGGGACCTCTCGAGCTGCCATGTCAAGCTGTCTGGATGCCAGGGTCGCACAGTGGGCAAAGCATCGGTGTGCTTACGCTGGTAGCTTTCTTCATACTGCGTGACCAAGTAATGAGAGGATGGTGGGCCATCGTGGGCAAATAGCAGCTTGGATGGCAGCCCCTGGAAGACAATACACGGTAGTCTCGCCATAGCCTGTGTGCATTGGCCTCCGCTGGATTAAGATATAGAGGGCATGACCTGCTCTTTTACAATAATCTTCAAAGGGCTCACCATGTGACAGCAGCAAATTGCTCTAACTAGCCTTTAAGTGCCCAGTAGGACTGATGATTTAACACATTTTTCATGACTGCTGAGTCTGACCAGAAACTTGCTTTCATAAAGAGTTTTATCACAGGCCTTTATCTTGGCCGTCAATATTATGCAGAAGTGGCCACAATCTGGAAAAGAAAGCCCTGACTTGCAGGGTTGTGACAGGCATTCAATTGGTGTTAATGCCATGAATGAGCAGTTAAAGGCTGACCTCAGCTCTCAGCAGGGCGGATCTTCTCTCAGAGACGTCTGGCTTGGAGTCCCAGTGGGGCCGGTGGTCTACACGATTGCTGCTGCTGGTTGTCTGCGGCTCCCGGGTGAACTGCGTCGGACAGAATAACCAGACATCGGGAAAAAGGAGTGAGGAGGAGGCAGGGGATACATAGGGACATGAGCAATGGACGCGGCGCAGCGATCAGCAAAGCTCACACTTCACTATCGATCCGCACTGTTGTACAGTGTTTCTTAAGTCATTTCTCCTCTCAGATCCTGAACCAGCAGCCCGTGGCCGGACCTCACGTCGATGCAATTAGTCTCCAGCTCTAGCCTCCCCCACCAGGAGGCTGTGCTGAGGTAGCTGAACTGAGGCTGCCTAATCACTTTGCTATAGATTTGACTACCAACAGAGGTGCTACAAAAAACCCTTGGCAGGCTGCCACTGGTATGGCATTATGTTTTGGATCTGCAGATTAAAAAGGCATGGACAGTCTTTGTTCACACATTTAATTGAAGTTGTGTGCTTAAAGGTCCAGTGTGAAGGATTTAGGGGAGTATACTGGCAGAGATGGAGCAGAATATAATAAGTAGGTTTTATGTAGTGTACAATCACCTGGAAATAAGAAGTGTTGTGTTAATGTTATGCTTGGTCCGTACGGGGGTTCCCAGGCCAAGTCCCTATAGGCTGAGCTACTGGCACCCCAAGCCTTACCTGACCCCAATCAGCGCCGATGTTTGCCTGAAAGTGGTCCGACCTGTTGGGCTTTTCGGGACCTGTCGGGCTCGGGTTGAAATTAAGAACTCTAGTCGGCAGCCCCTCAGTGACGAGCAGTGTCAGAAAAACATTGATGTTTTTTAACATGAACTTTTTTTCAGTGTTTTTACCTATTTAAATCACTGGGTTCATTTGTTGTGGGGAGAGAGAGCCCTCTGTGGATAATCTGACTCCTGTTAAAAACCTCTTGAACATCTGAATCAGAAAAAGGTGAGCACACGTAAGCAGGTGCTGAGTCTGACAAGATAACAGGATATAGGATATAACGCTGATTTGTAATGTGAAAATGTTTTATTCTGTGTTTTTATTATAGTCTAAATCACCTGGTCCATTTGTTTTGGAGAGGAAGAGACCTCTGCGGGTAAGGAAGTCTAAGCAAGAGCAGCATCAGGTGGTTGCAATCTGCAGTATTCACTACTAAATGTTCCCCTAAATCTGACACACTGGACCTTTAAATCAGAGCATTTTATTTTCACACTGGCAGAAAATTTAATAGGCAGCAAACAGACAGAGCCTACCTGAAGTCTTTCTTCCGCCCAGTTGCCTACCAGCACTTTGTTTCCATACCTCTGCTCTATCCTCCAGCCAGTTTGTGCCCATTTATCCTGCGCCGTCGCTGTTTGGTTCATGCTCAACCTGGCGTCAAACGTACCTAACCAGGGAAATCTGAAGCCCTGTCAGAACAGGGTTAGATAGTCAAACACTTAGCATGTAGATGCATTCACCTGGCCCCATAATGGCATAGGCAGCGGAGGGGAAATAGAGGAGCTCTGTTGCTATGGATACAGCAAACAGTGAAAGAGAAGGCAAGCAGAGTATCCTGGAGACAAATGGGAGATGTCTTACATCTGTGTTAAAAGGAGATACATTCCTTAAGACTAGGGCTTGACATTTACCTTTAAGCAGTGTACTCTATATTGTTAAAATGGTGCCAGAAATTGTTTCCAGACTTTGTGTCCTCGGGCTAATTTTTATTTTTGGACTAAAACAGGTTGTGTTTATTGATTTGTGTGGGTTTTTTGTGAGCACTATACTTTTAATGAAGAAGAAAACTCTGTCACTCAAGCAAAGTTTTGTTTATTAAAATGTAAAACAAAATGGAAAAAGTGGAATAAAGCACACGGTGTTGATCCTCACAGTGTTCTTATGTATTCAACAACACTATCCACAACCTGCACTGCAGAGGGAAACGTGAGCCAGCCTTGGTTGAAAAAGTTAATCATGCCATGAAAACCTTCTGTCACATGTTGCCAGGTGACATCTCTGTCCAAGTCCAGCAGTCGTTTCCTGTAAAGAATCCCATCGTCCCTCAGGACATCATACTCACAGGTGAGGAGGAAGGTGGGAGGGGTTTTCTTAATGTCAGCGTCGTCTGCCAGTAAAGGCGACACCTCGTGTTCCAAACCTGCCTTGATGTCGTGATACACCTCCCCATCATATTCTGGGGTAGGTGGCTCACTGAAACCCCGCTTGAGGAACTCAGGAGGAAGGTTGGAAGGGGAGAGCCACTCCTCATAGCGTGGCCTGAGCTCAGTGGGGACATGGATGCCTTCCAACACGTCCTGGCACAGAGACATGTCCCCATTGAGGTACTGCAGGAAGTAGAACGCCATACGGCCACGAAACAATATGGGCACAGCATGATTTTGCTGGTATGAGGGCAGGTTGAAATCTGCCATCTGCAGGGCTGGGTAGATGAGGACCTGAGCGCAGGGGAACGGCAGATGTCCGACCTCTCTCCTCGCCAGCCTTTGGCACAGCGCTGCTGCCAGGTTAGCCCCAGTGCTGTCCCCTCCGACTGCCACTCTGCGAGAGTCCACGCTAAACTCTGCCTCAGCCACAGACAGGAAGTGACACGTCGCTGTCTCACAATCGTCCAGCTGGGCAGGGTACCTGTGCTCGGGGGCTAATCGGTACCTGAGAGGGGTGAGAGGGAGGGCGGAGGGACAACGTGTTGAATTCTGGCTCTTTCATACAAAAAATAAGTTCTGGATATTTATGCGCATTGAAAAGTTTAAGTACCCAACAGAAACCACCGTGGTGTCCGACTCCTTGGCGATGTGCCGACAGACTTCATCAACAGAATCTGTTTGGGATTAACAGGAAATCAGTTAGCAGATGATGTGTTAGGGGCTTTTACAAGAAGCAACCAAGCACTGCAAACAGAACACGACAAGCTTAGTTTCTCTCTCTATCGACACGCGTCTCTTTTTGTGTTTAAAGAGCGAATTATTTAAGAAATTAGTTAGATGCAATGAATATTAACATATATCCAGAGATGTAAAGCACTGTATTTAAGTGCAGTTTTGTAGATGATTAAAGTATTTCTAGATTTTTTCCCCTCTTTGAATGTTATTACTTGAATGGACGTTATCAGTGGTTAAAAGACTAACAGATATGGTTTAGTAAGGACCTGCTACACCTACTCATCATCATCAACCAGTGTTTATTCAGGGAAAATTGACTGAGCATGAACCTCTTTACAGCAATGCCCTGAATTCACATTTATACAGGCTATAAGAATACATAATATTTGATTATTAAAAAATTATGAAAAGAAAATCCATAAAAATTAATAACTTGCAGCAATGTCTAACAAAATAAATCAGCAATAAAATCTGTCAAATGACAAAAGTGTTCCAATAAAAAACAAATAAATAACACACAAATCTGCCATGAATGAAGTATATATAACAACAAAATACCAGTTTGTTAGGTTTCCTTTTTATTTTCCTTAAAATTAGGCACCGAAACGAGGTGATTAGGTTAAAATAATGATCATGGTTGGACATAAATATTGGTTTCACTCAAACCGCAATGTACTGAGTGAAAGTCCTGCATTTATATATCATGTTTTTTTTTACTCGTTGCTTGGGTAGCTTTAAGTTTTTGGTTTCTTTGCAGATACTTAACATTCCAAAATATGTAGCAGGTGAATAGTGAATTGTTAAAGATTAAACCGGCCAACAGCATATAAAGTAGCCAGATTATGAAATATTGTGAATTAATACGTAAAAAAATAAACCACTAATGTTTGTAGAAGAGACACTCAATCCATCTTTTCTCCCTGTTTTTCACACTAAATTAATACATTAATCATTTTAAGGCTCAGATGCAGGACCCAGCACATTCAGCACCCTTGGTCACCCTTTTTCTTGCCCAGGTCAATATATCTGGGAAGAGACATTGCTGTTGCATCAGATATTGCCTACACTCAGTGACACACACCAAATCTAAACTGATAAATAGCTCTACAGGTAAGAGGAAAAATGTGTATTCTATTTATTTTGTGGTGTATTTTCCCTTTATAAATGATGTGACTTTACATACCTATATTCCCCAACACCCAACCCCCTCCATGGAAAAACACAAGGCCTCTTCTCAAGCCATCACACACAGTGGTGGGTTCGTAGACTCGCACTGGCACCTCCGAAAACTTCAGGTCCTTCACTCGCAGGCCCGCTGGAACTGGATTTAAGCGAGTCAGAAAACAGGCCACAAACCATCGGATAAAGCTGACCTGATGACAAATACCCAGCCGATGTAGGATCCGGCCCTGTTGGGAGAAAAACCAAAGACTTCGCACACGTGGCAGACGGTGTTTCAAACAAAAGAAATATGATCTTGATGGGTAAAGTCAAAGTGAAAGTTATTCTCTCTCAGAGACCATATTTACTATGACAACATCAAAGGCGGGGAACACATGACCTTGCCTTTTTTTACACCTTGATTTCTTATCTTGAATGTCTCTGATCTACGCTTTATCAGTTGTTGGAGGACAAAGTAAGGACAACCATCTTTGACAAGGGCCTAGAAGAGTAGATTTATTTTTTTTATCTTGCACTAGCACAGGCATTAGTCTTTACACTGGGGAATAAGTAAATTTAATAATAGAGAAAAAGTTAATTACAACACATGCAGAACATGAAGGGAACATGAACTAATAAGCTCTAACAATTCCATAGATGCCGTAGATACTCACCACAATTGCTATGCCAACAAACAAGCCATGAACTATGTGCAGTTTCCCACTATTTGCAACCCCACGAGGAATGTCTGAATTCATCAGCTCAGAGTACACAAGTCCAATTACCAGAAGGAGAAAGGCTGCAACAAGAGCAGCGAAGCCAATTATTAAAATTGCCGTGCCGATGTCCATGGTGTTGCTGGTCCGCTCTGCTGAAGGTAAGTCATTAGGAGTAAATGTTTTATCTACCTGCTTTCAGCCACTCTCCACCCCTCCCACATCCGCGTGCAATGCATTTTGACCTTGGTTTCACTTAATGACATTTGGCTGCCTGTTGCCCGGGAAAAAATAATTATATTCTTCAGCATATTTTATGGCTGTGTAGTCAAAGTAATTACATGTTTCCCAAAGAAATGGAGCTGTTGCACTATGGAATATTGCACAAAATATTTTATGTTAATAGAGCAGTTTTGTAATTACTCACATTTCCATGTTACCCATAAAGTTGCCTTCACAGTCCCTGGCTATATTTTCTCAGATATCTGAAGGTTGTTTTTTCTGTCCTGCTTCCTTTCATGCCCCTGGTGTTGAGGAGAGCTGTGCTGCTTACAGCTGCACTCAGCACGGAGTGGCATTTTCATTGTCTGGTGTCGAAGGGAAGAAAATGTTGAGAGATGCTCTCAGTGAAGGCTGACTGAGAACAGCCTTATCTGAACTTTCACGGCTGATCTGTAGATGGCAGTGATAGCATGAGGATAAATAAACTGGGCCTTCTGAAATATACTTTTAACGTTTTGAATCCTGCGTGCATGCTTAACCCATTTGCCAAGTAATGCAGTGTTTATCTTTTAAGTTTCTTGTTTTTGCAAATCCACTAACTTAAATTCAATTTGACCTCAGCTGAGAACACTTTGGTGTGAGCCTCCTCTGCAGCATGACTTAGGGCTCACGTTTTGTAAACCTCAGAAAATTTTCCAAAATGAAGACAGCATCTGGATCCGTGTTGTCTTGGAGTTTTCAGCAGCCCCCGAGAGCCTCTCTGCCTTCCCTAAGTAGCTGAGCCCAGCACAAAGCAGCCATTGTGAGGCTGCTCTTTAAACCCATCCCAGTTGCTGAAAAAGCCCTGCATTCAGCGATACCCAGCAAAAAATCACAGTGCCAGGGCCAAAAATCACAGACTGGAATCTTGTCTGAGGCTCATGAATTCATAGGATTTGTTTAGGAGGTATTCACGCAGTTTTTCTGTTTGTCACCCTGCCAAGCTTCTGAGACTGGGCTGACCTATTTCCCAAATTGCACTGTCACACACAGAAAGATACAGTCTGCTTCAAAAATGCAGAATGTTACCGCGACAAATTGGGTTCAAACAACCGATGTGGCTTTGCACATATGAGACTGTGACAAATGTAAGGACAGACTGCATTTTGTGTGCCGACAAATAAAAATAATGATGATATTCGCACTGCCATGCTGAATGTCTGCTGTAAGTCAGGAGCTATTCATACAACAAATAACCTTGACTTCACTGTTACATGAATTATGAGGCTACATGTTTGTTTGCAGGTTTGCCAGCATCAGAATACTGAAGCTGGAGAGGGCAGAGATCAGTCACTGGCTCAAGGACACATCAGTAGATGGAGGTACGGCTAAGTTTATTTATAAAGCACATTTCAGTGTGCTTCACAAAAATAAAAAAAAAACACACATTAAAGTTTGGGTGAAGTAAAATCAGAGATTTCTTTCCGAGCACATTAAACATGTTCAAAGATTCTTGGTGAATACATGAAAACACTGTGAACTATACAGAATTTAACTGTGTAGTTCGACCATCAAACAGTTTTAATCATTTTTGTGGCCAAGACTTTTTTGCGGGTTTGAAATCATGACTCAGTGACACACTGGAACCATCCTTAACACAGCCCCTCCCCTACACTATATAGAAAAGAAAGTAGGTTGCATCAGCGTCGTTTTGCTACTAGCTGCTTGCTAATTCCTGCTGTCAGTTGTTTCCTGTTTATCCACCAACAGTGGCTCGCACGTGCGGCGTCATCAACAGCCCCTCGCGTTGCAGAAGGTCGCCTTGGTCTTTTTAAATTAAAAGGGTTCTGCCAATGTGTCTACCCTACGAGGTGGAAAACTGGGCGCCTCGGCTCAACTTGCCAATCCGGCTCTGTGTGTCTAACACTTGCAGCTTTCCGGCAAAACGGCCCAACATTCGCGGAAAATCTGGCAGCGTAAAAGGGGCTAAAGTTTAACATTAACTGCTTTACCCAGAATTTAAAATATAGATTTCTGCTGGAATGACTGAATGAATGGGTTTCAATGACTTGCATGGGTTTTAGGTTAGATGCTGAAATTATATCTGTGGTTAATATAAGCATAAGAGATTTCACATTTTGTTCAGTGACATAAAACACATCACCCCATTCATTAATTTTGAAGCTTTTATGTGTCTTTAAAAGGCAGTCGCTAACAAGAGGCTAAATGAGACTGTAGCATTATAACGCTGAACATGGCTTTACAGCCTTGTGGTGGTAGCAGTGTTTAAGACATGCGGCCACGGTGTAGTTTGTTAGCCTAACATTAGCTTTTCACTTTTGGTGGTTGCATTTAAGCTTCAAAAACCATGAAAGTGGTGTTAATTTGTGAAGATGATCTTGCTGAACAAAACGTAGGCTGCGTATCATAAACTCTTGTTTGCCATAGAGCTTATTTTCTGCAATAATCCAAATCCAATAGAAAAATCCCATTTGTCGAGGAACCAGGGCGATGTCAACTTCCATGTTGGCCTACCAAAAAAACTAATCCCTGCATCGCTCTAGACAAAGTTCAACAGAAACACATTATTATCAAAGAGAGAATACAGTGTACTAGTCACTAGGGAGTCTTCTGTACTTGTCAGAGGACGGGGGTGGCTGGGTATGACTTCATTTCTTTTTTTTTTTGTATTAACTCATCCCAAAGCTACAAATAGTTTTCCTTGAACATGACCCTCCCTCCACCAGTAAGTAGTTACTAGATTTTTTTTATTTTTCAAACTTACCCTTCAGTGTTTGAAAGTTGAAGATTAAATCCTGGGGTTGAAAAGACCTTGTTGTTTCACTCTTGTCGTGCATGCTGGTTAGTTAGACACAGTTTGTTTTTAACCAAATTTTGAATGAGTGATTTTGATGAAATATCTACTTTAAGCTCAGATTTGATTATGTTTTTCTCTTTAATGGAAGAGTTTGTCACAGATAACGTGCCCAAGGATCATTGGATTTTTAAATATCTAACAATAATTTTATTTTTTCAGCTTCTGTTTTTTTAAAGAAAACATGCCTGCGGTAAAATAATACAAAACAGAATCTTTTAAAATTATATGCTCCACCCCTCATGCAGGATTTACACTAGTTTAATTTCACAGATAAGAAAAAATGAATTGTGAAGACAATAAAGCCTCCTCAAAAATAGCATCTTAAGTCTTGTGTGTGATTTATCCAGGCTTCATGTGAGCAGAGGAAATCTTTGCGCATCATTAGGCTAATTTATACAATGTAAAATACCATAGGCTTGTGCTAATAACGTTAGCATGTTGTATTTGTTTTGAAAACGTGTTAAGTATGAGACGGTTGTTTTGTCAGTGAAGCTTGTGAGCTGTAATGAAGCCGACTGTTGTAAAGTTTCCTTTGTTAAATGTTGCTGTTGTTCCTAGTTTCATATGAGTAGAGGAAAAGTCTGCTAGCCACTGTGTTGATTTATACAATGTAAAACGCCATAGGCTTGTGCTAAAAACATTAGCATGTTGTATTTGTGGGGGAAATGTGTCCAGATAAAGACAAGTGTTTGTGTGCGAACCTTGTGAGTTATATAGAAGCTGATTTGTGTACTTGTGTTTGAAACTGTCTCTATGACGCCATGTTTAATGTGTGTTTAATGTGTGTTTTGAATCTACTCAACTTTACAGCACTTCACAGAAACCTCACTGCCGACTAGTGTTTTGGAGGTGTAACTGCAGAGCGACACAGACACCACACAAGTATAAATCCCACTAAAGCCAAGATAAAAAACATGAGTCCCTCTCCAGTGGTTAAAAACTTATTTGACATGCCTCCCCCCTTTTTGCACCACCCCCTCCCCACTCATAACGAACACTCCCTTATCAGAGTTGAACCCAGACGGTGTAGGTGCGCCAAACATTTTCCAGGTCTTTTATATTTTAAAAACATATTTTGCATGTCTATATATCTGCTGTACCTGGGTTACTTATTTGGGAGGTTCATGTTACGGTTACAGCTGTCAGGTTTCTCAGCTTTGTGTTTATTTAGCTGATTAATTGTTTGTTTGCTTATTTGTTTCACTTAATTAACAGGGGGGCTGCAGTGAGGATTAGCTGGCCTCAGTCATTTTTATGAAGCCCTTGACCAAATATCCCCATCTGGCACTCTCACATAAGAATACTACGACTGTTGGTTTTGGATTAATTTATAACTGTCAGTGATTGAAACATCACTCTTATTCTGTAAGGGTGATCCTGTTTCTTTCCCCAAACAGGATTGGGCACCCACCTGGGGCAGCAGCGGTGCGACCACTGGGGGGCCCCGGACCACAGCTTGAGCACCACCTCCAGATGAAGGGGGTGGGGAAGAGGCAAGTACGCAACCACTCAGGGGCAGACGGGCACTGGAGCAAAATATTCATCCCCACTTAACATGTCAATCAGGATTAATGCCCACACAAACCTCCCCTTTAGATTCACCCAGGTCCTTTCACTAGTGGAAATAGCGCAGCCAGGGCAGAGGCGGTGATATATAAGGCAGAACAGGACAGGACAGGAACACAACACACACGCACACACACTACCAAAGCCCAGCGGTTTCAGTAGCGCACACCAGCGGAGCGTCGCCTGGACTTGTGTTTCACGTCTCTGCGTCTGTAGCAGCGCCTGACAGGCGTAATGACTGATCACTCACTCATTTCGAGAGCGTGATGCATGTCGACTATCATGTCAGAGCTCCTTGACGTCTGCCTCTCGACAGTTTCTTCGCCTGTGGATTACTCATGCAACACTTTGTGAGGCTGCACATGAGATTGTTTGCATGCGGACAAACTTGCAGGAGCTCATAAGTCGCTGTTCCTGGAGGAGATCAGTCGTGCGCGTAAAACTTGCAGCGTAAACATTACTCGGCTACCCGCGAGCACTTCTCGAGATGGATTTGAAGAGCGCGTGTCGTATGTGTCTTTTCCCGGTTCAAATGCTCTATTATATAGTCAGGGCAAGTTTGTTTTCGCTGTTGCCAAGCAGAAGGAAGGACCTGACCAAGGAGGTGGTATTGATCACCGGTGGAGGACGAGGCATCGGGCGTCACCTGGCGAAAGAGTTCGCCAAGCAGGGGGCCAGGAAGGTAATTTCATCCGGCAACTTGTTGCACTCGCACTGCTCCTTCCACTATTAAATTGCATGCAGTTTGTTTTGGTCAGCCATGCTTCTGCTTTAGTTTGTGTCAGAAGTTGGGCTGCTTGAACCTTACACACACCCACACACACACACACACACACACCTCCCCCCTCCTGCCTCAGGTAGCCTGGTCAGTCCTGTCCACCCTGCCCCAAGTGTATTGCTGTTCCGCTGTTGTATGAAAGCAGGGATCACAACCTCTAAGTAGCCTTGCTGGTCCAGAGAGACTGGAGACACTGCCCTCAATTTTGCTTCATGTATTGCACAACAGCTTGGGTCAACCAGAGGGCAGGACCGGGCAGCCTTTATGGCTGATTGATGTGATTAAGTGCAGTAACTGAGCTGACATCCATTCTGCTGAGGTGATTCAGGTATGACTGAAATGTCCAGAAAGTGTATTATCCATAGATATAGGCTGTGTTAAAGGAGTGTGTGTGTGTGTGTGTGTGTGTGTGTGTGAATGTGTTTGTGTTTTGGAGTGTGTTTTGTGTGGGAGTAGGAGGGTGGGTGGGTTGATGTGCACAGAGTCTCCCTGAAGCTGCTTCAAAGCCATACACACAATAACAGCCCCTGCTATTAGCCTGTTATAGTTTCTTGCCATGTTTTTTTTTTTTCGAGCAGTCTTTGTCATTAAACCTGCCAACATATCACAACACAACAAAAGAGCCTGTAATGCTTTTAATAAAAGCCAGATTAGGTTTTGTTTTCAAGCATAGCACGAGGACATGATATGCCTTTTATGGAGTGTATGCAAAACTAAATGAATAAAACCAACCCAACACAGAGGGGTTAGGGAGGAACAGATTGTATGATCTTGGATTAGTCTAATGCAGAGCTATGTTGCTGAAGTGCACTGTAATGAGATGGCGGAGGTATTAGGTCAAAATATGTTATAAGATAATTATATTTTTTTTATTATGAGACTGCAGTTATGATTCATCATTATTTTTCCCAGCTGGATGTGAAGATGGATCTTGCATGTTTCCATTACTCTTTAGAATAGACTCAGCTGTGTAACATCCTGCAGGGTTCAACTTAATGTTTTTCCATGTCCAAGTGGGTCATAAATCCACTCGCCCAAAGTCAGTTTTTACTTGCATGTATACAGGTTGTTTTGTTTATCAGCAGTCGTTAAATAACAATTAAGACTATCGTTGTGTTCATTCTTAATTTAATTTTACCTGCCTTGCTCTCAAACAGTTCAATTCGAAGTCCAATATCACAAATAATTTGCCTCAGAGGGCTTTACAGCATACGACATCCCTCCATCCTTGGACCCTCGCTGCAGATAAGGACAAACTCCCCCCCAAAAAAACCTTAACTTGTGGCGAACTTCACTACACATAGTTGGAGTTTGGCGCCACTCAACTCTTGTTTCCAGGATAATTGAAATGATTGCTCACAGCTCATGAACGTTGTCTTTACCCGCCGATCAGTGCTGCACATGTGCAGCTCACAACAGTGATAAGAGTGAGGTGAGGTGGCTCGCTCCTTAGCAACTTTCCTCTTTAGGTCCAGGCAAAAAACGCTAAGTTTAATTCTTACCTCTCGACTAAGTCAAAGAAAAGACCACAATAAGAACAGGGACAAAAAACGTGATAAGTTGTCATAGCGTAACTGTAGTGTTTGAAGATATATAGTTAAACGGGAGGGTTCGACCTGTATGACGTTTCTGCCGTGCTTATTTTATGTTCTGTCTCGCTTTGCTGTCATCTTTGATAAACCAAATCTACCGGCACAGAAGCTAGGCAATGTACTGCTGCGGACGGAGGCCACAGCAACAAGTCTTTCGCCAACTAACGAGACAATGGCATTACGTTGCACCTCAAACCAGTTGAGGCAGCAGTAAACCAGCAACTCCTGTGTTCTGCTCAGTAAAATAAATTTTTGTCAATGGAGTCTGGTGGCTTTGAGATAATGGCTTTAGTTTCCTATCGGAAAGGGCTGTCTGACTGCACATTAAGCACTGAAAATATTCTTAATATAGTGTACACTTAAATCGACATTGATTGTTTTTGGTGGTCCTTTTTGTGTGGATAAAGACTAAGCAGTTGAGGCAGCATTTGCCCAGCATCATCTAATTTTATGCACATGACGTGGGGGGTTTCCATCTAAAAGTTATTGGAAACAAACCTTGTGATTCGATCCAAAATTTAGGGGATTCAAAAGTTCTATGATTACATTGTTCATTTGAAATGACCCATTGGATGCTATGTTTGCAAACCCTTCAATTTCTGATCAATATTCGTCCTGTTAATCACTTTAAAAGTACTTCATCCAGTCCTGCCAATTTCCAAGAATCACCCCACTCGTCAAACCCTTGCACCCTCCCGTTTCCCCCCACTCTGCCCATCCCTCACCCCCCTAACAAGGAGCCGTCAGTTGGGCCTGAAATGCTCCAGTGGCTCCACAGACAGTTCCTCATCACTGCAGGTCAGGCTAACCTCTGTTCCCATCATCATTTCCAGCTACGGTTTGTCTACCAATCCAGTGGGTGAACATTACACAGCTGAGTGCCTGATGAGCCGCTGGTGTCCCTTTAGCAGTAATGTGTTAATACAGAGTAGCTCTATTTTTGATCACCTCAGATGGGAGTCGTCATTACACATGGAAGAAAGCGGTGGTAATTTTCCCCGGTAGAAAGCATTGAGCCGGCCAGCTGAAAGCTGGGGGTTGTAATTATCCGTACATGTGTGACACAAGCTCCACATCTCGGATGCTCTCTTAAGGCGCAATTTTAGCAGCTTGAAAACATTGCTAAAAGCTCAATGAAACACTAACTGCCTCCCTCTGTCTTTCAATGCCGTCTCCTTGGGGAACGAGCAAGAAGAAACCAGTGGGTTTTAAAAGCTTTACTTTGCAGCTGCACAACAAAGGATGTCACCATGCTTTTCAGCACTCCATTGTTGGGTATTATCTAGGTGTGAAGGCTTTGAAAACAACACCTGTGGTAATGTGTATGACAATTACTCCCTGCCTAAAGAGATGCTAAAAGGAAATAGGACGGTAATTATGAATGGGGCTAACCTCTACGAACTCGCGCTCACCCCAGTTTGAGCCCCTTTGTGATTGGCAGCCGGAATTTCCTTTTCCCTCTGCACAGGCTTTGGTGTTTTCACGGTGTGAGGAAGACTAACTACAGCGTTGATGAAAGAATCCGGCGAGATGGAGAGCCGGGGACTCAGGAGGGGAGCCAGGTCTTCTTGTGTGCAGTTTAGGGGGGAACCGTTGCAGAACGAAGCACTGGAACAATAAACCAGACGCAAAGTATTTTCAAACACAGCATCCAAGTTCAGAGCGCTGCGAGAGGGCTTTCAGAACAACGCCAGTAAATAGTTGACATCTAAACAGCATATTTCATCAAAGCTCTGTTTCCAAGCATTTTTCAGCGCTGTGACAACAACTTTAGAAGAAAGCGTTTGCAGAGAGCATTGATTTTTATGTGGTTGTAAACATTACGTAAAGAGATCACTGCGAGGAAGATGAACCAAAACCGAGGCACTGACAACAGGTTTGTGTGTGTGTGTGTGTGTGTGTGTGTGTGTGTTATGCTGGAGGCGGGAAGCACACCGCTCCCAGCTGGGTATTGCCCTGCAACTGACCTTGCTGTCTCCGCAGTAATTAGACAGCGGCAGGCGACTGCCTCCTGAACTCCTGCTGCCCCCTCTGTGTGCCGCCTCTCTGCTGGCCCATACAATGGGTGTGAAAAGGAGGGTTCATACCCACCCATACATTCAGACCTGAGAGATAGAGTATCACTGTAATTCAGCTGGAGCTACTGGGGACACGGAGTCGTGTAAACCACAGCCGGTATTGAGTGGCATCGGCACTCTCAAGGTCTCGTTTCAAGCTTTTCCGCATTAATTTGTTGATTAGTGAGCTTTTACTTACGGCATGTGTCAAAGTTAAGTCCTGTTAGGCACGCCTATTTAAAACAATCACTGGTTTATCACTGATAGCGAAGGGGGGCTCAGGCAAGGTCAATTTAGAACGTGTTTTCTTACTGTTTCTATCCGGATTGCAATTTGGCCAATGCTTGTTTGTTCTGAGGGTCCTGTGTGTTGTGACGGGTGATAAACCTAATTAATTAAATAACATTTTAACAGGAGAGCACAGTTTGAGTGCTGACTTTTAATGAGAGCTGTCAGCTTTGTTTGTAAGGCTCAAATCCCATTAAAAGCTTTCAGTTATTTATCAAGACCTGTCTGCCTTCACTGATTGCTCAAATGGGCTTGCAAATGAAGCAAACAAAAAACCCAATCAAAAGTAACTCAAACAAGGGAGGGAGCCAAACCCTTACTGCTTTGGATCTGATAAAGAAATAAAGAACACACTGCAGACTGTAATCTTTGATGTCCCCCAGAGCTTTACTGTGTCGCTATTTATGTGATTGGTTTGCTTCTGTTGCTAATACCATCAGACAGTTATTGACACATGAACACTGCATGAAAGAAATAGCAACACAGTAATTTAGTGATTTTTAAGGGTTGTGCAAATTGCCAGGATGTTGTGTTTGGCTGAAGATAAGTGCGGAGTAAATTTGAAAAGACTGGCAATGTCTGAAAGTATCCTGGAGATTGACAGGTTCAATACATGCAAAAAATGAAGTTTGATAATCTACAGCGGTGGTTCCTTTTTCTACCAAAATAGCTCTGGTTCTTGAACGACTTCCTTTCAGGATTCTTGGAACCTTGGTGCTATGTAGTGAACCAGCCTGTGTTTCCACCAGTGGTATTACCATTGTCATCAGGGATGAAAACTTCAATTAGAAGCCTAGTCCCATTTATTAGCCTGGGGTACCAACACATTTTGACAAATAAACGCCTGTCTCAATTAGATGCGTGGTCTGGATGCCGAACAGTTAATTTTTCTTTTAAAGAAGTTCTTCGGATGTATCAAACCAGGTTGTTGGCTACCTCAAATTATGTGTCCATACCTCGATTACCCAGTAAGTTATTCATATTCCTTTAGTCCACAAGGAATCAAAGGGTTTTTCTTATTGTTTTAACAGGATGACGTGGGGTTGTGTCGGTACGCTGGGTACCGTAACCCTCGAGTGCTGTAACTCACTTTCTGTCGGCGCTAGATCAAATGAATGATTCCTAATTGATATACAAGTAATATTCATACTGGTTTAAATAAGCAATTTAATTGTATTTCCCGATATATGCTGAGCAACAGTTTTGTGTGAAAGGAATTAAAGGCCTGTCCCAAATATAGGCCCATTGATTTCATTGATATAAACAAATGATAGTCCAGGTTACTAATTGAAGTTTTGCAATTGAAGCAAAATCGCTGCTCACATTCATTACCTGTAAACAAGCATGGACCAACTATTGATGAGACCACTCTTTCCTCATCTGATGATTTCTCACTTGACGTCTCCATCCTCTCTTTCCAACCTGTAGAATAAGACAAGACCACTGATCGTCGTCACAGTTCGCGCTACAGGTCGAGAAAAACCTGCTATGTTTTGGTTCCAGATGAGAACCAACTTTCCAGAATCTGTCCCCATTCATTTTGGTTGAAATGCTCCGAATGGTTCAAAACTAGGTGCAGGAACCAGTATGTAACTGGTTCTACATTCGTGGAATGCAGAAATGAGATTTTTTTTTATAGGCTGACCCAGAAGTTAGCATCGACCTAGTTCCCTCAACAGAAAGCCAATGGGGTTTTTCCATTGGATTTTGGATTATTGCAGAAATTAAGATGTGTGGCAAAAAAATTAATGATACTTGCATGTTTTGTTCAGCAAGATTATCTTAACAAATGAGCACCACTTAATGGTTTTTGAAGTATAAATGCAGTTGGCAGGAGTAAAAAGGTAACGTTAGCCTATAAAGGAACTACACCAAGGTTAAACGACTTCAACATCGCCACCACAATATGCTCTATAACCTAATTTGCCACTTGTTAGCAAACATCTTTTAGAACTGGTTAAGGCATTTTCTGATGTATTTTATGTTGTAGAACAAAACGTGAAAGTCTCTTGAGCTTGAATTAACTACAGACCTTATTTCAGGCATCGGACCAAAAATATTCAAAAAACCTATTGACTTTAAAATGAGGGAACCAGAAGTGCTAAAGTGCTAAGATATTTTCCAAGTTTTACTCATTTCTGCAGCACTCTAGGTCAGGTCATGGATCCTCATTTGATAAGACTTGGCTTCAGGACCTCCATCTGAAAAGGCTTTGGTTGTCAGATATGATAAAGGCCAGAATTTTATAGTTGTCAACTGCAGTTGAGGAGATAACTGTGAAGGAAGTAAAACTTATGATGGAAATATACACTCTTATGACTCTTATGCACTTTGGGCTTAGTTCTACAGTGATATTCCCCATTTTTCTGGGAACCCCCTCAAGCACCCCTGGGGGTCTCTGAACCCCTGGTTGAGAACCACTGAACTATAGCAGTTGAACTCTTGCAAGTGGCAAGAGACACACTCTGTTTTGTGTGTGTATACACACGCAGTCTTTCTGTCTCTCACATACACAAGATCACTTTCCAGAAGACTTTTTGCTCAAATATTAACCTTGGTCACGGGCGACCGGCCAAATCCCACACTGGCGTCCTCAGCACTTCACACACGCACTGTTTTCAGACTCCCTGACCAGAAATGACGGGGCTCATCTGCCCAACAGGCCGTGTAATCTCTTTGAGAATTTGTGTTTGAGAGATGAGGAGGGCTCACCCCCTGATTTCATTACCTTTCCCTGACCCCAAAGACTGACAGATCTAATTGCCCAATCACTAGTCCCCCACCTCCATCCAACCCCATGTTCCCTGCTCAAATGACCGGCCTTCATTTAGTCTCCGGGTGGATGAAGAGACAATTCATTCGCACAGCAACCCCCGAGCCTTTAATCTTGCTCTAAAACTATTTGTTGGAGTGAAAATGGCCTCTCTGTTCTCTGAATGAAAAGAGCATTGCTGCTCAAAGATCTCCACAGTTACACCAGGTCTCATTGCCAGAAAAATTGCGCAAAACATACGTAATGTTTTGTTGACGACTGACTGTAAAAACAAGCCTTTTTGTTCCACTTATAAGCAACGGTTCACTTGATTTGCTTCCGATCCCGGCACAGTTTGAATGCAGAATGCTTCTCTGTTTGTTTCTAACCTTTAAAAAAAATATTTCTCTTTGCTAGGTGATCTTGTGGGGCCGAACAGAAAAGTGCCTCAAAGAAACAGCAGAAGAAATCTCTCTCTCAGGAACAGAGTGCCATTACTTCCTGTGTGATGTGGCCAATCGGGAGGAAGTTTACAAGCAAGCCAAGGTGGTTAGAGAAAAGGTATGGCAGCTTGATATAAAGTATTTCTATTCGCACAAAAAGAAATGTCATTTGCACACGGTGAAACACATCATAAAATATTTCCCCGTGATGCCTCTCTGTCTCCTCTCTATGTATATTGGCTCTGAGCTGCTCTGTCTCCCATCTGGTGTATAGATTACACTTCATCTGAAATATCTGAACAAGAGCGGGGAATATTGCTGACAGCTCTGGTGCAGCACAACTGTATCATCTCATGAAAGCAGACAGGAAACACACAAGCCCTTTGACTGTTTTTTCTCATGGTTGTGCTTTTTAATCACAGGTGGGAGATGTGACGATATTAGTGAACAACGCGGCCGTCGTTCACGGCAAAAGTCTGATGGACAGCGACGACGACGCCCTTCTGAAATCCCAACACATCAACACCATGGGACAGTTCTGGGTACGGCTAACGCAGAGGCAGTTTGCATGCAGAAGTTGGGGAATTCCTCGCAGCAGATTATCCTTATCATGTTCATATTTTGATCATAGCGGGGCATTATATACAGTAGGCACCCCTAGACTTGTCAATCACTGCTGCTATTATGGCAGGTTAAGTGGGGTATTTCCAAATTGCCTCTCAGCCCCTGAAACATCAGACGGATTTTGAAACTCATGGCATTTTTTATTTTGAATGGAGATCAAAAGGCTATGTCGTACGCAGACAGAAATGCAATTATCAACTAAATGGAAATGGAAATTTAATCTGTGGTTACACTGGGGGCCTGTTTCTCTTGTCTCTTCTTCTTTTTACTCCGCTGAATATATTTCACCTTCCATTTCCACGCTTCCATCCACCTTGTCTTCATTCTCCCTTTTTTCTCTCTCCTTATCCCCAGACTACAAAGGCCTTCCTGCCTCGGATGCTGGAGCTGCAGCACGGCCACGTAGTGTGCATAAACTCCATCCTGTCCCAGTCTCCCATCCCTGGGGCCATAGACTACTGCACCTCAAAGGCCTCGTCGCTGGCCTTCATGGAGAGTCTGACGCTGGGCCTGCTGGATTGTCCCGGTGTTGGCTGCACCACCGTGCTCCCCTTCCACACCAACACAGAGATGTTCCAGGGCATGAGAGTCAGGTATTTGAAAATGCTGTTTTAGCCCTGCTAGCGGTGTGGGTCTAGCAATATCAATGCTGGCCATAAGGTCAGTCAGTCCTGGTAAATAAACAGGTGGTCTTTGTTGCTTTGACATGTAGTTACATTTCTGGGATGCAGATCCTACGCCATAGGTGCGATGTCCATTTAACGGAGAATATAAACCTTGCTTTTGTCATTATGTGTAAATATGTTGTGAACGCACCAATAGTCAACCCTACACTATCATTGAAATATTGCCATATATTTGGTCATAAATATTGTCATATTTGATTTTCTACGTATCACCCAGCCCTTCTAATTCAAAATATCTTGACAGCTATTAGATTGGATTGCTGTGAACTTTCCTATATGGAGAATTCAAGGTCCCTATAGGATATATTCTAATGAGGTTGATGATCCTCTTCCTTTTCATCTAGCACCACCAGTTTTCACTTTGCAGGCAAATTGCTTTTCGTCTACTTGATGGATTGGCAGGAAATTTCATGGTTTCCAGACAATTTATCCTACAGACTTTGGTGATCCCCTGACTTTTCCTCTGTAATGAGCAACTCCCTAGTAGACGGTAATAAAAGACAGTCCCAGTGCTGGGAACCTCCAAAGTGTGAGTTTATGACCTTGCGCAACCCTCCGGCTCTTTGCAGATACTCCCTCACAGTTTTGTTCTGACCTGTAATGTTCAGCTCGCCCTTAGATAACAGTTTAACATACTGTTCAGAGACGGTCGGAGCTCAATTACCCCAAAAAAGGAATTTGCATAGTTACTCAGTCATTAATTTATTATTTTATCGTCCGTCTGTCTGCCCCCTAGTGGCTGTCCTGAGGCCCGTACAGATGAAATCGAATCTTTATGATTTGGATCTCTGTTGCTGAACAGTTTAAGGTGCATTACATCTCCTTTCACAGTGTCATTTAATGGCTTTTGGAAACATTTAATGTACAGTTTGGCAGCGTACAGCAACACATTAATCTAAACGTTGCTGCTATTTTGCCGTTAAAGAAGTATTTCACTGCTGGAGAGATAGTTTGTCATAAAACTGGGCTGTCTGTGCAGTAGAGAGACACAGATACTTGTGAAATTGGTGCTGTATAGCCAAAGAAAATGGAGGTAAAGGGCTGTGGCATTTGCTTTTGCTCAAAAGGTAGAAAACCTTCGACTGTCAGAATGCAATGCGTAGCACCGGGCTGATTAACACTCCCACTGCTGGGTGCAAGCTTGTCTGTTGTGACACAAGAAGTTTGTACTTTGAGCAACAGCCCTAGATAGAGCCAGTGAAAGTCTACCCATGTCTACTACCCACGTTGATGTGCTGCAAAGCTGGTTGAAAATCAGCAAAAGCCTTGTCTCCGGCAAGCATTGCGGTCCAGTTCAGTTCGGTACGCTTTTTTCCGTTTCCACTGTGAAAAGTTGTGGATGGTACCAATGGAACCGTTCCGTACCGTCCCGATTTTTGTTCCCCCCTCTGTTGGGGTACCTAGCACACAGATCTGGTACTAAAAGGTTGAGCTGTGAACACTGCAGTCTGTTGATTGGTCAATAGAGGACGGTTGAGTGCTTTTAAGGTGGAACGTTTCCTTGTAATGTTACTCAGTCCATGAATTGACGACGTGAATCCATCAACACACCTTAAATTTATTTTTAATTTTTATATGACATAAACTTTCAATACAATTCATAGAGTCTTCCAGTGACGTAGGATCTAGGTACCATGTCTGAAGGGTTACTTTTCGTTCCAAAGATATTATCAGTGTGGACACAGGGCTACAGTTTGCCTTTGAAAGCATGTCTAGCTACCTAGAGCTGACTTTGTTTGCGCTGTATTTTAAAATAAAAATGTCCACCACCTTTTCTTTTATAGGTTTCCTCAGCTCTTCCCACCTCTCAAACCCGAGGTAGTTGCCCAGAGGACTGTGGATGCTGTCAGAGCTGACAAGGCCTTCCTCTACCTGCCCTGGACTATGCATGCCCTCGTCATTTTAAAAAGGTAAATAAAAATCTCTTTATTTTGTCTTGCTTTTATCACCATGACTGTTACATTCCTAACACTCCTTCCTTGGTTCTTTTGCACTTTCTAGCTTCATGCCACAAGTTGCACTTGAAGAAATCCACAAGTTTTCTGGGAGTTATACCTGCATGAACACGTTCAAAGGGAGGACATGAAGCTGGGTTGCACACAATGTGAGAGAGACCTCAACAGCTCTGGGGTGTAATGAAGGGAATATGGACCTTAAGGCATCTGGAAGTGGAGGCGGCCCCGTGATAGTGTGAAGACAAATACTTAGGGGACATGCAAGGCGGTTGCTCCTGCAGGTAGAATTAATGATAAACTGCAGGACACACCCTAGTCCCATTTGTACATGTGTGTGTGCCTATGTGTATAGTATGAAGGACTGAATGCCATTCTCACTTTGAACTGAAGCCATGCATAGGTCTGTACCAGTAGTTATTCTGGGAGGTTTTATTTTTTTTGTGACACTTGTTTTAGCCTGTTTTTACACTTCTTTTTTTTATTCTCCTTTTAATGTGTCGTAAATCAAAACAAGATAATAAAATGGAGTTTTAGAGATGCAACGTGTTTCTTTGTGCGTGTTGAAAACAGAAAAAGCGAAGACTTGGGAGGTACAGATTGTTTTGCGTCTGGGTTTTGACTCCCGTGGCAGTGTGATAACACCTTTGATTTATTCCAAGCGTGAGATCAGTGACTGTGACAGACGATGTTGTCAAAACATAAAATATACGCTCGGAGGAGGGGGGCATGTGTATTCTTGTCTGTTCTCTGCTGTCTGAAAATGGTGAAGGGGGATGGTGTAATTCTCCATAAACATAATGAACTCAAAACAAGTCGGTCAAGACCTCCTTCTTACACACACAGAGTGGCCTGAACCCCAGTCACTGAACATGAACAGGCAGTGTCATGTTGAGCTCTGAAAGGACAGCAGTCATCTTACGGCCTAAATTACTCAAACTGAAAGTAAACTTCTAAAAAAGTGAACTTTTTTTTTTTTTTTTGTCTGTTTTGTGAGCTTGGCTGGCTCTCACACTTTTGTTTGTGACTGCTACACATTTGTTGTCATAGATCTTATAAATGTGATTTGTATTAGCGAAACCCCAGAGGCTAATATCCAGGGAAAACAGGGACAATATGGAGCCTCTTTATAGCATATTATTGTGAGCATGTTCCAAGGCTCAAACCAGAGGGAGGGAGCTGTGTAAATCCACAATAGATGAGATGTGTCAGTGCCAGAGTCTCACAATTACCTTTTGATTGAGGGCATTATTTAAGAACTAGAAAAAGCATGTCTTCAAATGGGGAAGAGCCGAGCTTAGCGCTGAATTACCAAAAGATTGTTAAAACAGAATAAAACTTGGACAGCTTGGAAGTAAAATTAAACAAAAGTCTGTCCCCAAGGGAAATTTGTACAGAGCTTCTCATCTAACACTTGAGTGGCTGATGAGCACCTTCAACCAAAGAGGAGAAACTGATCTGGGATTCCATCTTCTGTGAGCTGAATAAAACCCTGTAGCAGTAAACATCTGTACTCCCAGCCCAGTCGCCAGGAGAAAATGTTGGTATTGTATGTTTCTGCAAACCACGGATATATTACATTTGTATGTTTCATACGTGTCATGCAACATTTTTGAAGTGACGTAGTGCTTATTGTGTGAATATGAGCTGACTTTGTCATCAGGAGGTAGAGGGGATGGTTTGACACCATTGCATGACAACTGCCAAGCTGCAGACCACTGTTTCAGACCAACAAACAACACAGTTCTCTTCAAGTGAGCCATCACTGTTTTCTGCAGCAATGGTGCCCCAAAAAGTGAGCGCATTTCCAACGGTGATTTTGCGCCAAACGCGAGTGTTTTTTAACAAGCCATAGCTATATTTTCAGCGTTGATTTTGCCCTCAAAAAGTGTGTTTTGTAGCAAACTATCGCTGCTTTACCAGCAGCAACTTTGCCCCCAAAATGAGTGTTTTTTAGTGAGCCATCACTGCATTTCCAGAGGAAATTGTGCAACCAAGAGCAGGTGTTTTTCAGCAAGCCACTGCTGCGTTTCCAATCATGAATGTGTCACCTACAGCAAGTGGGTTTTTTTGGCAAGCAATTGCTGCATTTCCAGTGGTGATGGTGCTCTGAAAAGTGAGTGTTTTTAGCAAGCTTTCCCTACATTTCCAGCGGCGTGTGTGTGTGTCACCAAAAGTGAGTGCTTGTTAGTGCGGCAGTACTGCATTTACAATGGCAATTGTGCAACCAAATGCGGTTGTTTTCATCAAGATATCCCATCTTTTTCAGTTGCAATTGTGCCACTAAAAGCGAGATTTTTAAGCTATCCCTGTGTTGAAAGTAGTGATTATGCCAATGGTGAATGTGTCACCAAAAGCAGGTGTTTTTTAGGAAGCCCTTGCTGCATTTCCAGTGGTGGTGGTGCTCTGAAAAGTGAGTGTTTTAGCAAGCTTTCACTGCATTTCCAGCAGCGATTGTGTCACCAAAAGTGAGTGTCTGTTAGTGCGCCAGTGCTGCATTTACAATGGCAACTGTGCAACCAAAAGAGGGTTGACTGCTGCATTTCAAGCGGAAAAATGTGCAACCAAAAGCGGGCGTTTTCATCAAGTTATCCCATCTTTTCCAGTTGCAATTGTGCCACTAAAAGCGAGAATTTTTAACTGCGTTAAAAGTAGTGATTATGTCAATGGTGAATAAGTCACCAAAAGCAGGCGTTTTTTAGCAAGCCCTTGCTGCATTTCCAGTGACGATTTTCCCCCGAAAAGTGTGTTTTTTTAGCAAGCCATTGCTTCGTTGCCAACAGCGATTTTGCCCCAGGAAGTGAGGGTTTCTTAGCAAGCAATGACTGCATTTCCAGTGGTGACTGTGTCACCAAAAATGAGTGTTTTTTAGTAAGCCATCACTGCATTTCCTGTGGCGAATGTGTCACCAAAAGCATAAATGTGTCACTCTTAGCATAAAGACTTGAAAGCAGGGGTAGACAGCTTAGCCTGGCTTCATCCAAGGCTAAAATAATCTTCCATCTTAGAAGTGCTGAGAGTGGTATTCATCTTCTCATCGACTTCTCAGCAAGATAGGCTGAAATAGGCGTACTGTGCAAAATGTTGAACTTTTCCTTGAGCTCAAATACCCTTGAAAACACAACAGCACCTTGCGCGCTCAGCTATGTCAATGGCGGGAGGTCATGTGGATGCCTGAGGGTAGATGTCCCATTCTTGTGTTGAAATGTCTCTTTTCACTCAACTTCCTTTAGTAGAGACGGAACATTTTAGACATGATGACTAAGACTGTATTCACTGAGAATACATAAAGACATCAGACTTTTACTTTCATTTTGAAGGTTGTTGCATTGATCAGTGTTGCACTTGTGTAGCTGCTGCTGAACACAAACAGATCTGTACCTTCTGGGGCAACGTTTGGTGTGTGCTGTTTATGTCCTTGTTTGTCAAGGACCACTTGAACTTAGATTCAAGGACCTGAGACACCATAGCGATAATTATTTTTTCCAAAGTGAAACCTCAGTGGCTCATTAAGCGACTGAAGACCAGTGTGTACCACCTAGTTTTCTCTTAATGTCTGTAGTTACCACACAAAGCAATCCCCATAAGAAGCTGTTGTCCTTGCTCTTATGTGTGACACCTGTGATTTCGAGAATAGCTGGCTGTCCGACGCTTCGAGGCCGGTCTGACAAATAAAGATGAGACCCATAGAGAGATCTGAACCTTCGCGGAAGCAAAATGAAGTTTTCAGGTTATACTGCTCCACAAAAACACGAGACCATTAGGGATCATGAGCTGCAATAAAATAAATACTAAGGTTACAGGGGGTTGTGCTCTTATCCACCTCACAGATGGTAGACAGTGAATCGGAACTCATTAATGTTTAATGTGATGAGGCTTAAAATCTGACCACATCGAAGGGGCTGTGGTAAAAATGAAAATACAGAACACTTTTTTAAACCTCTATGGGAGCCTGTGTTGGACTCTTTTTTGTAACAAACTAAACCTCTTTATGGTATTGAGGCTGTCCATGTTCCAATTAGGGAAAATATACAAATAAACTCCAAGGGCTGGACTTTAAATACAGCCCTCTCAGTTAGAGGAGAATGGCTTTTTCAAATGCACCATGTAGACTTGCCACAGCTCGTAATAACACTGCTGCGTATAATATTACACCCAGTAAGATGATCATCTCTCGATACTAAAAGTATCAGCACTCTTTTACGCCACATAAAATGGCAGTTAATATTATTTGACAAAAAAGACTCTGCCGTCACACATTAAATCGGCTGTGTGATTAATGTGTTGACTTGTCATAAGAACACACAGAGCGCCTCCCTATCACCAGACCTCATCATTTCATTCCTTCTGTTTGCTTACTGCGATGCTCTGATTGTTTCTCCCAGGACTCTAACTAGTATATTTAGATCAGAGCAAAGAGCAATGTTCAGTGAAAATGCAACGGAGCGCAAATTTGTGCTTATCTGTAGGCCAAGCTGTTTCCTTCCTCACTGTGAGGTTAATCATGAAGCCAGTGCTCTAACATGGAGGAGAATATGTGCAGCATGACAATAAGCGCCGATTCTCTGTAAAATATTAAAGATGATGAAACAAGCCTACACTGAAGGGACACGAGTGAAATGTGACTGTAAACTTAAAAGACAAGTGAACTCCATGTGGTCGCAGGGCTCTGTAAAACAAACACGCAGAGTACAAACACAAAGAATTTTACCCTCGCTGCCTTGAGAGCAACACTTCAACCCGAAACACATGAGGGGATGTGGAGATCACAGATCCAGACACACAGCGAGACACCCCATATCTGAGCACAAGTCAAAGCAAGAACACACAACCAAAGGCGAACCCATGAGAGTGGCTGTAAAAGCTGGGATAGTGCCTGCCCTTTGGCTGCCAGACAAGGCTCATAAACATTCATTTGAATCCCAGCGAACCATTAATACCCTCCTGTGTGCTCACGATAGGGCCGCACATTGTGATCAGTAGGTGACCCCGCACTGGTTGGGGGAGGGGGGGGGGGGGGGCGAGCTCTGCCGAGAGTGAACCCGAGCCTCCTTCAAGGGCCTGTTTCTCATTCTCTGAGTGAGCGGTTGCGAAAGCAGGGAGAAGAAGCATGTTGGGATGGATCTAGGTCGAGGAGGCATGTAGTTCACGTATGCTGGAAGAGGAGGGCTAAAATGGTTGGAAATCTCATGGGGAAGGTTCAGAGCAAGGTTAGCCAAATACTGAATAAATCAAAGGGGGCTTGGAAAGCACTTTCCCTGCTAAAGGCGCTCAGCTCCAGGGTGACTGACCGGGCGCAGGTGGAAGCAGAGGACTTAAGGTTTGGTCACATGGGGAGAAATCGGAGAGTGTAGCTGTCTCAGCTGTGACCACATTCCCAGGTGTCTCTGCTGGAGTGTTTAGCTTTATTTAGGGTTGTATTGTGATGTTAAAGGAAAACTTCAGTGCCCACATGAATATCTGTATATCGATTACTTACCCAGTGTTATGTTGAATTAGTGACGAAAAACATTGTTTTTCTCGCATGCCTCCATGGTGGACGGAGAATCCAAAAACTGAGAAAATTCCTGATGAATTGAAGTCATAGGGGTCCACGAATCAAAACATCCGTTTACAAACTCTCACACAACAACTCCAATGCTTAGCTCTTCTCTCGTTGGATGTTGACGGTCAAAATTCACCTCCATGTTCACAGGAAATTTATCGTCTACATACGGTCTCTTTCAAAATAATGTGAAAATAAAATGTGAAATTACATTTTGTTTTTTTTCCTCCTGCCCGCCCTACTTGGACTTTCACCACCTTAACTTTGGTTCTTGTCCCGCCGCCATCCCCCTGACACTACTGAGCAACGTTAAACTGTAATGTGACCGGCTGCGTTTCATGCTGATGTTAAAGGACAGCTTTGTCGACAGCGTCTGACGCCTCGAGTCACTGGCCAAGCGTCGGATTTTGCCGACTTCAGAGTGAGATCGGTTTGGACTGGAGAAATGAGACTTGGGTTGTTGTGCTAGAGTTTGTAAACAGATGTTTCGATATTGTTTTACTGTTGTTAAACGTGTACCCCTTTTACTCAGACTTCTTTGAGAATTTTCTAACACTGGGTGAGTAATTTATACACAAATGGTCATTTTGGGGGAGGATGTATTCCCATGATTCATGTGATTAAAAGTTTCACTTCTTTCAGTCTGGCTAACTTGCAAAGACTGTGCAGTGAACTGAGTCATCACCTTTGATACCAACCACAAATATGTTTATGCAAGTTTATCTAAAATGTTTATTAGTCATCATTACCCCTCACTGCGCCTTTGTTATTGAACGCCCCTGAATATCCCTCTTCTATACTTTAAAGGAAAGCAACAAACCTGAGCGTATTTTTCCTTTATGCTGTCCAAGCATTTGTAATCCCAACACGGGGGCTTGGAAAGTCGGCCTCCAATGATCCATTAAATATATTATAGGCGCCCGGATCTGGAGTCCATTTGGCTTGTTGTGCAGCGATGCTGAACGCATGTAAAACCTCAGCCAGTGCAGGATTCTGTCGTTATTCACATCACATACACTTACAGTTCCTGTGACTCCCAGTTTACTGGCAGATGGTTCACTGTGACTTTGAAGCTTAATATGGCTCTGCTGCATATGACAAATGTGTTTCCAAAACACTCCGTAGCCATTTTCACTTCACATTCGTTTGATACCTGTAAAAAATAGAAAGTGTTGGCTACTTGCGTCCTTTAAAACTACCATCATTTCGGTCAGTTCTGTGGAGCCGGACTTAATGCAGAATTTGTCACATTTGCACTGAAGCTCCTAATCGATATCCCCTTGCTTTGCACTAACACATTCAAGACAAGTGGCATCAGAAACTGGCGATGTGAGCATTGGACTATTACCTGCAATAAATCCCATAAGTCCGTGTGCCTCGTGGAGCAGCAAGCGCTGCCCGAAGCGACTAGCTGAATGAGCCAGAAGCCAGGGGCAACGAGAAGGTAGTGGAGTGGAGTTCGGTGAGGTGTTATTTGTTACAATGCCTTATCCACTTTCCCTGAACAACGCCGTTAGCCCTCTCGCCAGTTTGTTGCGGGGTTCATCCATCACAGGGTGGGTAGTATGATAAAAAGGCTCAGCCCTAACCCACAGCAAGGGGCCAGCCGTGACGCCTCAGTTGACCTGTCAGACTGTAAGAGTTATTATACACTGTGGTGTTAAAGGTCAGAGGGAGCAGCAAGCTCAGAGGGTGTCAGTCCTCAAAAACACACACACACACACACACACACACACACAGTAGATAAATGTAGGAAATTAGCCACAATACATTAATAAATGGGTAAACTGTGTGAGATATTAGACTCAGAGGGGCGTGTTAAAGGGACAGTTAACCCCCAATTGTTTCCCCTCTTACCTGAAGCCCTATTTATCAGTCTAGACTGATTTGGTGTGAGTTGCAGAGTATTGGAGGTATCAGCTGTAGAAATGTCTGCCTACTCTCCAATATAATGGAACTAAATGACACTTGGCTTGTGGTGCTTAAAGCCCTAAAAAATAAAATAAAATAAAAAGTCAACAACAGTGTCTCTTTTTCAGAAAGCATAAGTCGGTTACTGAAGATAATCCACAGACCTTGTTGTGAGATTCACGTAGAAACTGTTTTCTTTCTACTGCACTACACCCATCAACCGTAGCACTGTGCATCTTCTGCTAGCTCACCTAGCACCACTACGCTAGCTAAAGCAGGATTTATACTTATGCCTCGAATTGACGCTGTACACTGACATGCACTTTCCCAGAAATTTAACTAAACATCGCAGTGACGCAGACCTACTGTCTATTTCTGTACGCTGAAAACCATATGCTTGTGCTAATAACGTTAGCATGTTATATTTGTTTGGGAAATGTGTTTAGTATAAGACAGTTGTTTTGTCAGTGAACCTTGTGAGTCGTAATGGAGCCTAATTTTGTAACGTTACCTTTGTTAAATGTTGCTGTTGTTCCTGGTTTCATCTGAGTAGAGGAAAAGTCTGCTAGCTGCTAAGCTAATTCATACAGTGTTAAATGCCATAGACTTGTGCTAATAATGTTAGCATGTTGTATTTATGGGGAAAATGTGTCCAAATAATGACAAGTGTTTGTCTGTGAATGCTGCGAGTTATAGTGAAGCTATAGGCCATATTTAATGAGTGTTTTGGGTGTGTTTTGAATCAACTAAACTTTACAGCACTTCACAGAAACCCCGCTGCCAACTAGTGTTTTGGAGGTGTAACTCCAACACCAGTGACGCAGACACACCACCACACAAGTATAAATGGTCACAGCGGCAGAGGCCAGATGTGTAGTCTACGACGTTGGCTCTGGAGCTGACACACAAGTATAAATCTGCCTTAATGTTACAGCTTAGCCAAGGGGGACGCCATTATTGTTTACATATTGTGCTGTCATTAGCACGACCCTCTTGTTCATGAGTAGATGCACGCTTCCTTCGGCATGGTGATACATTTGGCACATTTCTTTTGGGCACTTTGAGCACCACAAGCCAAGTGCTATTTAATTTCATTGTATTGGTGAGAAGGCAGACATCTCTATGGGCGATATCTCCAACACTCAGCAACTCACACCAAAATTGTCACACCATATCACTATAGGCTGCGTGTCTCTGTCTGCAGGAACCATTTGATACTTCTGTCACATTCATACAGGTAGTCATAGGCAGCAAACTGAGCAAAGAAATGTGGCGGAGATGATTTTGAAACAAATATCTTGAAGCATTTCCAGTTTGTTCAATGCTACCATGAAATATTCAATCACTTCAGCCCCAGCTGGGTATTTAAAGAATGCAGCCTTTGCAGGTAGATGCACCATACATATGCATTAGGCGGATGGGCTGTAGTTCTACAACACAAGGTCAAACACTTGGTAGTTGGGGCATAACTCTCCATAAATTCTATTCATCACTAGCTGCCAGCCATATCTACACAGTCCTTCCTCCACAGCGTGCACAGAGTATCTATATGGTGATCTTTGTGGGGAAAAGGGTTTCGGAGCTGCACAGAAAACTTTGTCTCTGCTATCGCCTGTTGTTCATTAAGGTTCGTCTCTGGAACATCATATCATGCCAACAGATATGATTAGGAACAACACCAGATCAGAGCGGCGCGGTGCACGGCACTACTGGGAAAGTGTCTCACTTGCAATAATTTGTTTAAAAAGATAATGGTGTGGTTTTGGTGTGGCAGTTTGCAATTTTGAAATGAAACGTGCCACACATACAGAGTTTCTGTTGTGTTGCCAGCGACAGATTTAAAAGGATAGAAATCGTAGCTTCAGTTCTGATCTTCTCGGGCTCCCATATGACATAAAAAAAAAAACCCTCTGGGTCATTCACCTACATTGTGAAGCCAAGAGAGTTCTGTTTCACATGTGGTTTCCAGTGTTCTGCTTTTGAACACTGACAGTTAACAGGGAGAAAGTGGGAGGTAAGCGCTGAGGGACAAACAAAGCAAAGTAAAGCCTGCTTTTCACTGTGAGCAGAAGGCAAACACTCGGAGGGGAAGGGTGTGTGAGGGTGAAACACAGTTCACATTGCGCGGATGGGCTCAGGATATTTATAAAGCCCACTAGGCATCACGTCAGGAGAGCTCTGCTGAAAAATGTTGTTCCCAGATGGACTGCCTCATCCAGATTTATTTATTACAGAGCAGCTTCCTCATAGATTACGCAACAGTGTCGCAGCACGAGTGAACTCTGTGGCTTGGTGTCGGTTGCCAGCAGCCTGCCTTGCTCAAGGTGAATCAGCTGTGGGTCAGATAGAGGGCACCGTCCTCTCAGCACCCTCATCCACGGAGCAGATTTCAAAAGGTTACACAACCTTTTTAACATGCAGTTGCTCTCACCATGACAAGGGTAGACATGAGATCTGCAGGTCATAGACTCTCACTAAACCACAAACACTGATAAGACTGACAGGAATAAAAATAGATGAAATATCAAGCATATTTTTCTTGGCTTATGCAAAAAAAAGCTGACAGTTAAGACGCTCTTGTGGAGTTTTCTTGGCACAGAAGCTCTCGATCTATCACAGGGCTATTACACACAAAAAAGGCCTCCCAAGCACCACAGCCTGCATGCAAGTCACATGACCAGAGTTGGCGGCCTCTGTGAACTACACCTGAACTTAGCTAAATGGAAACAGACCAAACACATAGTGTGCGTCAGGATGAAAGCATCCCTCTGGAGAGCTGTTACTGAGGGTTTTGAGGAGAGGATGTGGGTTATCAAGCAGCGCAGGAGAGCTTAAAAGCACTTTTCTAAACGATTGAGTCAGCATGGGGCTTAGTTATATGTCTGAGCAAAAATCACACTCAGAAACCTCACGTCGCGGGAGTATAATTTTCCCCTCATTCTTAGCTTTATTAAAGTGGAACGTGTACTTTTGCCACAGAGGTCTGAGACATGCGAGTCCCTCATTCTGTGTTGAAATGTTTTTCCATGTGTTCAGCTTTCATATCTGCATCTTAGATTCACGTCAAACAGCAGCCCTGTCACAAGAAGAAAATGTTGGATTTGTATATTTCCGCAAACCACGAATATGATTCATTTGCATGATTCATACGCATCATATCCTGCGTTTGCCCACCAAACATGAGTATCTTAGCGACGCATCATTGTTTTTCCAGCGTTGATAATGCCATGAAGAGTGTTTGTTTTTTACTGCAACACCGTTGTGTTTCCAGTTGGAATTGTGCACCCAAAAACATGTATTTTCAGCGAAAAGATGATCTTTTCCTCACCATTTTGGGAACGTATTGCTTTGTTTTTTTGTAGCTTTTTAGCCCCCAAACAAGCATGTTCTTTAGCAACCCCCCTCTGTTTTTCCAGCAGGGATAGTGCTAAGAAAAGCGGTTGTTTTTTACCACAACATCACTGTGTTTCCAGCGGGGTTTGTGCACCCAAACCATGCATTCTTAGCCCAAACATGATCCTTTTCTCCTTTGCTGTGTTTCCTGCGGCTTTTGACCTCCAAACGTGGGTGTTTTTTGGCAACTCATCGCTGTTTTTCTAGTGGATATTGTGGCATGAAAAGTGGTTGGTTTTTTTTTTACCACAACATCACTGTCTTCCAGCATGGATTGTGCAACCAAAACCATGTATTTTAAGCCCACACATGATCTTTTCTTTGCCTTCTTGGGGATCCGTCATCGTGTTTCCTGCAGCTTTTTGGCCTCCAAACGTGTGTCTTTTAGTGACCCATCGATGTTTTTCCAACGGGGATAATGCCATGAAGAGTGGTTGTTTTTTACTGCAACACCGCTGTGTTTCCAGTTGGAATTGTGCACCCAAAAACATGTATTTTTAGCCAAAAGATGACCCTTTCCTCATTATTTTTAGGAACCTGTTGCTGTGCTTCCTGCAGCTTTTGACCTCCAAACATGGGTGATTTTTGGCAAGTGATTGCTGTTTTTCTAGTAGATATTGTGGCATTAAAACAATTGTTTTTTACCACAACATCACTGTCTTCCAGCATGGATTGTGCAACCAAAACCATGTATTTTAAGCCCACACATGATCTTTTCTTTGCCTTTTGGGGATCCATTGTTGTGTTTCCTGCAGCTTTTTGGCCTCCAAACATGAGTACAGTGGGGATAATGCCATGAAGAGTCCCAGTGGAAATCCAACACCATGTATTTTAAGCCCAAACATGACCTTTTCCTCACCATAACAAAGTGTTTTTTGTGCCCACATCAAAACACATGTTAACCACAGTACTGTTGAAACATAAAGATTCAAAGTATCTGCAACAAAATGACATGCAAATGTAACGTATCTGTGGTTTGCAGAAACATACCATGCCAACATTTTTTCTGGCGATTGTGTTGCAAGCTAAGGTGAGAGGAGTAAAAAAGGATGGCATCTGCAAGTGACTGAAAATCAAATCAGCGTGATCACATTACTATGTGAATTCCCCCTGGGTGTCATTTTCTCTTAAAGCTGACTACTAAAGATGGAAGTTGTAAAAAATAGTATTTCAATACTCTTGAGTCTTAGACATCTTTCAAGAAAACATCCACACAGGGTTTCAGGTAAAAAAGAGCACAGGCTGTGGGAGGCAAAAACACAGCAGCCACCCTCCTACGCATGACACACTACTGAACCTAAAGATGGGTAAGCCTGTTTATATTGCACTTGTATGTTGTCCAAGCACTATGAATACCCGCGTGGGTCAGAGAAAGAGAGAGAAATGAAGGATGGAGAGGGAGAGGAATAGTTTGTGTTTGTACCCTTCACACAGAAGCCAAGAAGAGTAATTGCCTACTCAACACCTCGGAGGTGAAAGGTTGGCGGGGAATGCGGGGGGTGGTCGCACAGACCCCTGTAATTAGCTTGCAAAAGGACAAATGACTCTCCCACTAGATCGCTGTGAGCATGTCAGATTTGGACCACCGAAGACCTTACAAGATAATATCGTGGCCTCTTGGAGGTCCTGATTACACGATAGGCTGCTCTTGGAATGAGGATGGAAATACTTTGGGGGGAAAGAAGTGCTACGCATGGCTTCGACTATTGTGTCTGGCGTTCAGAACGCTTGTTTTACATAAGACGTTATCTAACTCCCACAGACAAGCGGTTATTTATTCAGGCAGCTGTGAGTGGCAAAACAGTTTAAATAGGTTTAATGCTCTCTTAACTCGTCCCATAACTAACGTAGATGAGGGCATCTGGGGGTAATTTGGTTGAAAGGAGGAATCATACATAGAGTAATGTGCAACACAGCTGCCCTCATGAGACATGACTGGGTTTGGTGCATTGTAAAGCATTTCATCAAAATGATGAAAACTTCACAGCGACCTGTTTTCAATTGTCACAAAGCCCTGAATGAAAGAGCCGCAATCCTGCACAATTTCTAAATTAGACAGTTCTACCATATAAGGCAAATGTGCAGGCTGACACGCACGTCTCCTGTTCGATTAGACCGGGTTTCATATAACAGAATGATCAGAACTACCCGCCCCCTCTCCTGCCACTGCTCTGCTGCCGGGCTTGGATGAGCCAGACTGGACTGAGATTGAACTGAGCCGAGGAATTCCAACATCTGGCTTGTATCTACAGCTTACGGTCATTTGGATGCAGTTGATGGTTTCCAGTAGATCCACAAAGACTGGATTGTTCTGGGTTTGGGCCTTGTCTGCCTTGGACTCGGAGGGCGTGGTGCTCTGGCGCCTGACTGCCACAGCTGGGCCTGTCTGTCAAATCCTCATGTGACACACAAGACTGAGTTATCCCCAGCGTGAGAATTGGGAGAGAGATTGGGGTGGTCACCACATGACTGGAGGGGCTTCGACGAAATGTGAGAACACACTGTATTTAAGGCCTAAATCACCACGTTAATTATATAGGAAAGAGGCTTTGACGGGAAATTCCACTTTTCACAGCTTTTTACTACATTAACCGAGGCATATGAAATCATTCTGAACTCTTTCAGGGACCAAGAGATGACAAACACTTGCCTCAGTCAGCTAAACCACACTCTCTCCTCCCCCACCAAGGTCCCACACTACACTGCAAGTTTGACAATTGGGTTCAACACCAGGTCAAGCTCTGGGTTTGACAATGGGCCAACCAGTCTTCAATGGGAGTAAAGCAGACAGCTTTCCCACAAAGAGCTCAGTCACACAGAGGGGATTCTGGCTTAGTGGCCTCTCCTATTTAAACCACACTGACTGGAATTAAAGAAAATCTTTCTCACTGTGTTTCAACGTTACTGGTACTGTTGCTGCTGTTGTTGCTGGCTATGGACACTATCGGTTACCATCTCAGTGGTTCACTAAATCTGTTCTCACTGAGAGGCGAGCCTTTTCACTTTACTTTCTGCGTGTTTGTTTTGCATACGTCTCCTGTAGATAAACTTTGCTCGCACTGATATGAAAACAACATGTCACCATGCATGTAGAGACGGTGTGTGAGACTCGGACTGTTGGCTCATGTGTGTGGATTCCCACTTAGCCCAGGCTGAGAAGATTGATTATGTTTTAAACATCCTGTACGTTTCGCAAGTGCATCTGTGTTTGTTGTTACTTTTGATCTTGTCTTTGTGCATGCGTGTGTAACGATAGACTTGAGTTTTGCTGTGTTGCTGTGTATATGCTGGTGTACGGCTGGCGAGCGCTGACTGAGGGACATGGATCTTGCACACTGAGTGTGTGAACTCTGGCTGAACCCCTGGGTGTACTGTTTCAGGCACGCTCTGACAACCTCGCCCCAATGACCCGGCTCGCGACTGCACAGTTCACGGGGAGGTCCTCTACTCACGCACAGCCACCCCCTCCTCCCACTCCCACCTCTCTCCCCTCATCCCCTCTCTGTTCCCCCTGCACCCTCCTTCACCTCTCTACTCTACCCTCCCTCTCCTCTCAACTTCTCTCAATCTCTCCCTTCATGCTGTGTTTTTTCACAACCCCTCCTGCTTTCCCTTCTCTCTCTATTTCTATCACACTGTTGTCAACAAGACAGAAACTGTCTGCCGGCATCTCGGAGAGACAGGTCCTGCAGACCTGCCAATGGAGACAAAGTGTCTTTAAATACCAGACGCTCTAACATCCTTATCAGGCCTGTGGAATGAGTTCCTTTCATGGAAAACAAAATGTTCATTTACACAGAAGTGGCAGTTTTCAGAACATTCAGATGTAATCTGGAGAATTTAAAGAAAATCAAACAAAACATGTACTTTGCTTGAGTGTTTCCACAATACAGAGCTTTATACTTCTGTTCCAACAGCTACAGTTACCACTTACTTCTTAGTAAACCGTGCAAAACGTGATCAGTTTACATAATATGATGCTTTATTATTATACTGTAGACTAAAAGCCCCCAAACTCAACATTAGCTCCATCTCAACCAGCTGCAATACTGATGTCATGTCAGTAATGATGATCCAACAACATGTTAACTGAAAGGGATCATTCTGAAAAATAAGTACTCTTACTTTCTAGTTGCAAATACTTCTGTACTTAAACTTTAGTCAAATTTTAAACACAGAACTATGACTTTTAAGGGAGTATTTTTGTAGCTGCAGTGTTGCTTCAGAGGTAAATAATAGCAATACAAGTATAGATTGCAGTGGCTCTCAATACATTAATTTATAGTATATATTTCATATTTAATGTGAATTGTATTTACAGCAAGTGGCAGCCTCGGAGTCAGCACTGAAGTGCCAAAGACTGCACTTCCTCTAATGGCCACTTGAGGCTGGCTTCAAAAGCTAGTCGATCCCCACGGCCCCCCAGGTTACAATGCCCAACTTTACAGCAGAAATAAACGTGTTTACAGCCTGGTACAAAAACACTTTTCATCACTTTAGCTAACATTCCCATTCATGACAACTGTATGGGGGTACATTTTAAGATAACTTACCCGGTTAAATGTTATAAAGGCTGACACAGCAAGCCGACAGTCAGGGAGCATCTGTCGCTCTACTCAGTGCAGTGTGTCCAACACTGTTGCCCCCCATCGGCCCTTGTAGGCTTTTTTTGTTTTCTTTTCTTTGTTTTGTTTTTCTGCATGTTAATTCAGCGACAGCAGAGTCGGTGAGTGAAATCTCCCAGATCGGCAGTTCAGCTCAGCACACGAGAAGAGAAGGGGAAGCGAGGAAAGTAAACAAACAGCGGAAGTCAAGATGGAGTGAGATCAATGCAAACTTGTTACATGAGGTAACTGGTACATTAAGCTCTGTAGCAGAAATGTTTCATGACTGTGTTATTGTTCATTGGCCCGCAGTAAATATGCTTTGTTATTTCAACATTTGATTGTGTTGTTAATGTGCTAACTGGCTAACTAGTATCAAGATGGTCTTTCTGTTTCCCTTTTTGAATGAGGATTACATACTACTGTCACCTGCAGGTGTTGAGAGTTATTCCTCTCGAGCAGGCACAGAATGTACATGCTGGTTGACCATCAGCTATAGTCTTTCCAGTGTGTTCATGAGCAACTTTCTGGCCGAAATGCATAATTAAAGGCGTGGCCGCTTTTATTGATAGGTGGGTGCCGTCAGTTACTTCTAACGATTGGGATGTTCAGTTTTACTGGTTAGTACTTTGTGTTTTAATGCTTCAAAGCCTGTTTTTCACTAGTAAAAATTAGCATTAGCATTAGCTCAATCACAGTTAACTATGGATGAAGTTTGTTGTTTATTGATTATTTGGATTCCCATCGGTTATAACTAAGGCAACAGCGACTCTTCCAAGGGTCCATGTTAAGAACATAATATACACAAGCTTTCATCAACACGCAAACATAAATATTGCCTATATTACCTGCCCCATAGAGGCATCATTCTAACTAAGCTAGCAGTTAGCGTTAGATTTGCTTCAACCCCTTGTATCTTGCAGAGGATACATTTTTTTGAGCATCACAACCCCTGCTAAATGATTTTTCTTTTAATTTCGGAATCTGTCTGGAAGAGCTGCACGACTGAAACGTTTTATCCCCATTCAAGTTAGCAGAGTGCTAAACCGGAAGCTAGCCATTTGGATGGCGGGAGTTAGCTGACCGGCCTCACTCCTCTATAAGTCTCTCTTTTGAAATTTTTTTGAGCGCCACTACGCCCACGGAAAGACTTGTTTCACAATCAGGATTTCATCAATTCGATCCGATAACATTTGAAAAGTCTCGAAGAGCCGTTAAATTAAATCATTTTATCCCCATTTAAGTTAGAGGAGCGCTAACCCTGAAGTCAGCTGTTTGTCCAGCAGAAGTTGGCTGCCCGTGCTTGGTGGCTATACGTCTCTGGTGTGCTTGTTCTAAGGGCCCAGTGATGCAAACGATCATCTGGGTAATTTCATACCATGGAAACAGAGCTTTTTTGGCTTCATGCACCACTAGGTAACTTTAATAGGAATGAACAGGGGACAAGCCTCAAATGCTGTATCCAGTTCATGTTCAAAACGGGAGTCTACAAAAATGGGTGACGTCACGGTGGCTACGTCCAATATTTACCACTAACTTTATTGTAAAAGTATAATCATGTATGTGTCATTAAGAAAAGCTGAGTTGTTATTAAACGTTTTTTTTCCACCTCTCTCCCCTACGCTCTCTGGCTGTCAGGTTTTAATTCCCCATAAAGGTTTTTACTGTTTGTCTTTGAGAGTGGCTCTGTCTTTAAGTTATTCTATATTAAATCCTGTCTCCTTGTGCCGTGGATCACATCACATACTGCAGTAGCAGCAAATACTTTTCTTGAGTGGGCCAGATGGCCAGACATAATGTAATGCAAGCTTCCGAATATTGCAGAGCTGCTACGAAAAGTTCCCTGAGCTGTTTCTATTATTACAAAGAAAAAAAGTGCAGACATGATGCATTATTAATAAGGTGAGGATTGATCAATGCATTCCTATAAATAATAGGATGTTTTTATTAAATCTTATCAACACAAATGTAAAAGAGAAACACGCCATACGGCCACAGTCGTAACATTAGTCACTGGGAGTGAATCATGGAGGTTGTTATTCATCTAAGAGCAAAGAACAGAAGTCTTGATGTTGACTTGATCTGCTCTGGATTACGTTACAGTGTTTTTTCCTCAGCCAATGAGTCATGGGCAGTTTCAACATAGCTCACATTGATTTTTGAAATCTGATGATTCAGTGTGTATTTCAGTGTTGTGCGCACGCTGACCTGTGACTTACAATTCCAGGCTTGTACTTTGTTGAAAAGTGAGAGGAGTGAAAAGTGGAGATAATGGGTCATTAAAAATAGTTTCAAAACAAAATGCCAGCACACAGTGTGAAAATAGGCCAACTGTTTCTGTCAGATCGCGGTCCGAGTCGTTCGTCCGCGCGGCCACCTGATGCGATCGGCAATAAACAAACACTTCATAAATCTAGAAAGCATTCCGTCTCTATCAATGTGTGTCTTGTGCCGTGTCATAGGTCTTCAAACCTCTCGTTGCTGATCACCCCACCAGTCATCTCATTAACTCCCTTCCAACCTCTCCCTAACCCCTGGTACAGGCTTTACTCTTGACATTATGGGAGGGACCACTTATCCACTCAAAGGACCCATGCTGTGCTGCCTGTGCAAACTGCCTGATTAGTTGGCCACCCCTGACTTGCTGTTTGGTCTGTGAGTGTCGAATGATAGATTGTCTCTCATTTGTCTTTTTCAAAAGCCTTTATAAGCCTCTGCTCCATCTGCACGGTCAGTACATCCACCTGGTGCTTGTGTTATTTGAAGTTCACTCATGAACAGGCATTTCTGAAGTCAAGAAGGGCTGAATGAGCAATAAAGTGCTTTTTATGGTACATTTACAGAACAGGAAAAATAAACTGCTTTCAATTTCTCTCTTCTATTACTTGATTTCACTTTCACGGACAGAGTGTTTACTCTGTGTGACCGCGCCGTCTCCTTTTCACATTGCAGAGCTGTTTCTGCGTCCGGTGAGAATAGTAACACGAGCCTTTACAAAGACACACAGGGAAGAGAGCTTTAAAAACAAACCTTCATCTGACTGTCAGGAAAATATTTATTGGTGAAGGTGGCTCTCCTCACCCTCCCACCCCCGGAATGACCTCCGTTTACCCAGGGCATGCCCTCGTTCCCTACTCACCCCACAGAACTCCTGCTGGAAATGGGTTTGTGTTACAGGGCCCCTGGGGGGCTCGCAGCAGGGGCTGGAGGCCGTCAAGAGCAGGCCCCTTCAGCCATGGACAGCTCCTCCGCTCTCGCAGAGTCAGCGAGGGAAAGACCTGAACTTGGAATGACCCCACCAAGCAAAGTCCCCGATGGGTTCATCCACAGGCCAAAGCTCCGGTTCCCCTCACCCCTAAATTTTCCTGTTCTTCTCTTTTTTTTTTGGACCTGTTTTTCCAACCACACCAATACATTTTCCAGAGAAGTTTCACCCCACCCCCGATCCCTTCCTGCTCCCCCCCAACACCATCAACCCCCCCAAAAAACCCCGTCTCATACAGAGTCACCTAGTTAACTCTTCTTACTCCTCTCACCAAGAGGAAAGGCCTTTCAAGTTTATAGCCCCTTCAGATGCTTCTTCCTCTTTACACCTGCCATCCGAATGTGTTGAGAGTTTATTGTGTCCTTATCATGTATATGTAGGTGTTTGTGTTCCTGTGAGCCACAAAGAAAGAAAGAAAGAAAGAAAGGTCTGTCATTCTTATTCGATCATATAACTCTAAAAACTGGCATTCTTTATCGACCCTTTAGGGATTTACTGGAGGCACAACACGACTCTCCACCACAGGGCTGTAGGCCACATAGGAGTCTCAAAATGTTATCTTGTTGTGTTATTGGGAACCAGAATATAAGGAGTCATGGCGCAAAACTTAAATATGAGCACATACCAGCCGCCACTGCCCGTCAACAAAAACAAAGACAGCTACAGTTGGATGCGATAAGACGAAAGGCGATAATCAAAACTGCTTGCATGTGCAATCCAGAAGTATTTCCTGTTGTAGTCATAAATAATGTTATGTATTTAAAAATTTGGAAAGGTATTAAGAGGAATATTGAATTTCTTGCTAACACTAACTTTTTGCGCGTTAGCTAACGATAGTTAATGCGAAAGTGTTCAAGTGTCGTCCTCCTTTGTTAGCCGGCCATCCAACCTTCAGCAGTCCTGTCAAATCATCCATACACTGCCACTCTGGTCAGACTTTACCTATCCTGGAAAGTGAGTGACCTGACATGGTGCGTTCGTAAATTCAATCTGACATTCTACACTATAGTTTGAGCCCTGTTGTTCAAAGAAAGGGAGTGTTATGTTTCTATATCAGTCAACTAATTATTAAGTAAATCACACATTCACTCTGCTCTGCGCTCTGCTGCTCCGCCTCCCCAGACAGAGTGCCCAGAGTGTGGTGCTCTGAATAACCAAACGGTACATTCTGACTTTACGTCCAGCCGGAAAGAGTATTTCTGAACACATCACTAGCATCATCTTCCTCCATTGTCTAAAACAAGCCAATAGAGCTTGTTTGCCAGCGCTGGCCAATGTTGTAGAGAATTGTTTTGCCTCCAGCTAAGCCCCGCCCACCAAAAACATCATACTGTTTGCTAACATTAAAAGGGTCTACAATGATTACTAGATACTTAAGTAGATTTTACTGATCGAATCCAGTGCATCAGTCCATCAATCTCTCCATTGAAAGAAAAAGTCAATTTACCTCGCTTAATACTGGAGCGGCTGGTCTACCACAGCTTCAGTCGGTAGTTTGTTTGTGTATATGAGTTTGTAAACATGGACCCCTATGTCTTCAATTTATCAAGGATGTTTACAGCTTATGGATTCCTTGTTCTCTGGTGGCATGTGTGAAAAAGTTTTCTTAACGAATTCCTTTAAAGATGCTAAATGTGCACAGTACTACAAATGAGCGCGTTCACCATTATCTGTATCTGTTCAACCAACTAAATTATCTGTATCCGTTCAACCAACTAAATTATCTGTATCTGTACTTGGAATTGGCTGGGGTTATGTTAGAAGTGGGTGGGGCTTAAATCAAGAGTGGGTTGGGCCTAATTAGAAGTTGTTATCTTAAAGGGATAGTGCACCCAAAATGAAATCCACCATGAATGAAATTCAGTCATTATCCACTCACCCATATGCCGAGGGAGGCTCAGGTGAAGTTTTAGATTCCTCACAACACTTATGGAGATCCGAGGGGAGAGTGGGTAGCAACAGAACACACCTAATGGCTGACGGCGACCCAGATTAAAACGTCCAAGAACATATAATTGAAACCACAAAATATCTCCATACTGCTCTTCTGTAGTGATCCAAGTGTCCTGAAGCCCCAACATAAAAAGTTGTTTGGAAAAACGCCAGTGCAGTGTACAGAGAGGCAGTTAGAGCTACAGGCTACAATGAGGCTAAAAACAGAATTCAAATGACATTTTTCCAAACTACTTTTTATGTCGGGGCTTCAGGACACTTGGATCACTACGGACGAGCAGTATGGAGATAATTTGTGCTTTCAATTATGTGATCTTGGACATTTTAATCTGGGGCACCGTCAGCCATTAGGTGTGCAGTTGTGCTGCTACCCCCTTCCCCGTCGGATCGAAGTGTTGTGAGGACTCTAAAACTTCACCTGAGCCTCCCTCAGCATATGGGTGAGTATTTTTCATTTTTGGGTGCACTATCCCTTTAAGCCTGAAGTTTATGTGGATTGATCAGAAGTTGTGATATTTATTACCTGTGAGAAAATTACTTAGTAATTACCATATTTTACTCACAAAAAGTACATTTTCTGCACTGGATACTTGTTTCATTCGTTTCATGCAGTACAGCTTTGGGGAAGTGCAGAGTAATATTTTTTGTAGTGTTATCACTGAGAGTGATAACACATATTGGTCTTATAGGAGCCATCCGCAGTGTAAAATGTATGTATGGAATACTAATTTGTCCTGGAGGGGTCACTGTACTGTCATGGGTGTTTGTCATTATAGGTAGGAAGCATTCATTCAGGGATAGGTGTTGCTAGATGGGGGAGCACACCTAGTTCTTTGACCGCAACACCAGGCCATGTTAAGTCAGGTGTACGCTGCTCAATATAATGGTGAAAATTTGTCCCTTTGAATGGTTAATGAACACAGATTCATGGATGTTTGCATGTTTTTAGGTGAGACCACAGCGGTGAAGAAAGAATTATGCATCAGAGAAGAAGAAGAAGTGGACTATGGAAGTGGATTGTTTTCACCTGGTGAGCAGTGGTTGGTTAGGCCAGGCCAGGGCGTCAATTCAGTGACTTTAAGTTTAGGCTTAAACGCTACAGATTTAATCCACTAATAATATAAAAATACTGATTAGTGCAGGTTGTGGTGCTTGCAGACGTGCGGTTTGACCACTTTTACTGAGGTGACGAATCTTAGAAATACATGTGGTGTACAGTAACACATGACAGCTCTGACATGATGCAACAGAACAGCGAGACACAGATTACTCATGTTACATCATCAGCAGATTGTTGTAGAGACTGAACACACAATAGATAAGATCAACTATGAGTATCTTTTCTTCTGGACAAGATCTTCATCATATCAAATGTTCCTCATCACTTTATTGCTACTGGTATGAAATGCAGAATTCCTGACAGACACAGAATCTACTTCAGTCAGTTAAGTTTACGACGTCTAAATGACAAGATATGTTACTCCTCTGATGTACCATTTTAGGAAGCTCCACGAAACACTGCAAGTCAATGAGTCAAAGTCATGGAGATGAATTCTTTTGCTTCTGACTCTGAACTCTTCACTGCTGCTCAGGCACTAAATGTAGTGGACTTTTCCACTCAGCCTGAGCCTGTGTGAGCTCTGAGCAGAGCAGCTGGCAGAGAACCAGACATCAGCGCTGGTACTATAAAGGCTTAAAGACAGACAGGGCTCCAGAGGCATTGGCAAGCCTTCCCCCATGAATTTTGCATAATAAAGTCTGTAACACTCAATATCCTCACCTTAGTTGTCCACCATTTATGATACCAGTGAGGGGGCCCAATGGATTTATAGGTATTAAAATGTCCCCTCGAAAATTGGATTTCTATTAAATGCTATGGTAAGGAATTTTAACAAGGAAAGCTCATTTGTTGGCAGCGGCTCTCCTTTTTTCCACTTGAAAATGTAGGAAAGCGTGGGTGTGAACCTGAAAGTGTGCTTGGATTCAGTATCCTGTGAGATTAATTTTAATGCGAATCAGCCTATGTTTAACAGTCAGGATCAGATCACAGAGAAGTAAACAAAAGCATGTGAATGAAAGCAGCACCACGTTGCACACTGAGCACAGTAATTGCACATTCTCTGATGCATGCTTTGAAAAAATTATGCCTTTGCTCCCCCATGTGGTGCAGTCATGTCATTGCACCTTGGTTGAAGACTGCAAAAAGGATCCAGTGTGGTTTTCGTGATAGCTGTTCTTCATGATGTAATGCTGGTGATTTGAATTTAAAATTATTGTTTTATGAAATGCTGTGGGAACATTAACTTAATTTAACTTAACGAAAGAGAATCATCATTCAGTTTGAAGATCCGTCATACATCACACCTTGGTTTTAAACACAGTCCATTTGTGAGCAGGTTTTGACTCTTATTCAAAGACAGAAACCACAGAGCCGAAAGACGCGGGCCTGTGATTGAGCTGTCACAGAGATGTAAAATATAGCACCGCTCCATTAACAATATCTGGGAGACACTTTTTATGGACGCCCAGCATATTTGAGCTTTTATATCGAAATGAATTTTATTCTACAATTGTTCGCACCACTGAACAGGAAAATGTATCCTTATAGGCTGTCTTAAAAAACCATTTTACTACAGTTGCGTGCTCTCACAGATACTTTTATAATCTTCTTTCCAATTTATTCTTTGTGGAAGAGCTCAGTCTTATCCCTCGGCGTTATTACTTTAAGACCAGGTTTGTTCATATTAATGAATATTTACAGAGGTGCTCATATGAGGATATAATCTACTAGTTTAACACTGAGTTGTTACTTAAATATATATTTATTTTTATCAATTTAGTGGATAGTAAGTCATCTTAAAGCTGCTAACTTTTAAAAGTTTTGTCATATTTAATGAGACTGTCCCTATATCCTAACACGAGAGAGATAATCTGTAAATAAATTCATGTTCCTCTGCCTCCTTGTTGTGCTTCTGATGTGCTTTCAAGAACGAAAACAAGCAATCTCTAATGCAGCTGTCAATCATGTCAGTCACTGCTTGTGAACTGTGGTCAAACTGTCAAACTGGGCAGTGCTGATCAAATATGAATCAAGATTCTTATGTATCTCAAATGTTATAAGAAACATATTTTAGTGAACTGTTTAGCTGTAAAATAAGAACATTTGTGAAATAGCCACTGTGTTGAAAACCAAAACAAAGCACCGCCCACTGGCCAGATTCTTGCAAATGCCATTAGAAGTGTAACTCTACTTCCTTGTTGGGTGGCGTTCTCCAGTCTAGCTCGCAGAATAGAATAGAACAGAACATATCACCCACCGCAAAATACAACATTGCGAAATGCAAACAAATAGTTCGTAAGACAACACGTAGAGTCATTACAAAACACTTTAAATCAGCACATTGTCTGTCTGTGGTTTAAAACTCATCAATGACATGGTTGAGTTGAGGATACTGATGGCTCTCAGGATGAAGGTCTTCTTCATTTCTGGTTGCCAGTGAGACTAATAAGTGGACAACAGGTTCTCTTGCATTATCCTCTTCAATTCACACAAACATACGTCAAGACAGCGTACATCCAGCTTTTCTCTAACTCAGCTGCAGCATACTGTAAAACTCCAATTAAAGGCCCATGGTGTGGCTACACATTTTGACAAATAAACACCTGTCTCAATTAGATGCCTGTTCTGATTGAAAAGCAGTTTGTTTTTTTTCTTTCTTTTTACTGTTCAGAGTTTTTCGAATGTATAAAACTGGGTTGTTGTCCATTCCTCGAGCAGTCAGTCCTTTTTTTTGCAACCTTGTCACAGTCTGTTATGTCATAAAAAAGTTAGTAGGCTATAGTATGACATATCCTCATCATACTACAATCCTCACAGTATAGTATAGTATAGTCAAAATGTGTCACAAAAAAGTAGTAGTATATCAAGTTATAGAAAAATCAGAGTATAGTCGTCATAAAAATGTCAAAGCAGAATGTTGTTTAAAAAGAGGCAAAAATAATGCCATAGTCTAGCATGTCAAAAAATCTGTCATAGTTTAGTATGTAACTTAAGAAAGCTGGAAAATTGTCATACTATAATATGTCATTAAAAAGTTTCTTAGGGTACTACACAATAAAATGCAATAATATATTATCCCGCCTAAAAACAAATCCTACAAAAAAATTTCATAGTATAGCATGTCATAAAAAAATGATTGTGCAGTGTGCCAAACATATTGTCTTCCCTGATCTTTGCTGAGCTTTTGTGTGAAGGGAATTAAAGGCCTGTCCTATACAGACACCTGTCCCTGTTAAGTTCAGTGATTCAAGCAAATTATAGCCCGGGCTTAACTGAAGTTTTATGGTGTTAACCTGTCCTCCGCAAAACAATGTCTAACTCTCACTTGAGGCTAAGGAGACATAGAAGGTACACATGAAACTCTGTAACAGAGTGTTCAGAGGGGCGGCAGTGGCTCAGCCCACAGGAACAGCAATCTGTGTAACACATATCATACAGACAGTAAAGAGAAGACTGTCTAAAAAATAGTTGAGGAATGTACATTTCCCTTTGACTCTATGGCGTGATATTACTGTGCACACAGAAATATGTTAAAAGCGGTAATTGGCGGTGAACGCACTACTCAGATTGTCATTTCACTGAAAATGAATGTTCAGATAATTGCACCAATTATGCATGAATGAATCCAAATTAACATGACTGAGCCTAAGTGTTCTTTTGAACTTCGAGAGTAACCTTTTCAAACCTGCTTACCCCAAGGTTGTCCCGGCACGAGGAAGGGTAAACCACAGATCTAAAGGGAGATGATGGAAAGGGATAATACTTTAATCTCAGCTGGATCTCCGCAAAGTTAAAGGGCACATTGAAGAAAGAAAAGGATTACGGTTTTCTCTGACAGCTGACTCTGTGACTTTGTTGATGTTCTGATGGGAGAAACAGACAAGAGAAAGAAAACTGCTCAGACCAGAGGAGATATGCAAGTGCATATTTGGGATGATGTATAGTGTATTATATCACTCAGTCCTTATCGTTTCCCATTTTGTAACCTTTTCCCAAAAAGTAAAACAAAAAATAAACAGAATATTGAAAAGATACTGGGAAAGTGTTGGATTCCTGAGCAGAATGAAAACATATTTTATGCTCACATTTTCTAAAACAAAATCAAAGGCCTTGAAATAGTAGATAATCATTACCATTTGTTTTGTCAAAGGAAACATGTAACTGATATTTATCTTCGCTTTCAGCCCAAATCAGTCTCAAGTGATCCGAGTATTACTGGTTCCATTAAAGGCCCTCTGAATGGGGATTAAATAAAAAAGATTTAAAACATTGTCTCTGGTGCCCCAAATACTTGTGAATAAATGATAAAAGAGGATATTACATCCAGAATACAACATCTCATTTTTAGGCTTTTGTTTTGGGAAACGCTGCTTTGGAATAAGCCGACTTAATTCAGCACAAGGCCATGAATGTGAAGTGCTGTAGTTTCCAGACAGTAGTCGTGTCTATGTGATGACGTCTTGGACCTTTATGAGCTTTAAGTAATCGCTGACCTCTGCTGGTGACCTGTGGGACTTACAGCTTTTAAAGAGCTACATCTTCTCCGACACAATTCTCCAGCCATCAGTACAACACCCCCCTCTCCTTTATCCGCTTGAACTACAGTGACCTCTGACTTACATAAACACTATATTTTCTTACAGCTGAGCAGAGCAGAGGTCTAACAGAATATATATTTTAAGGAGAGTGCCAATTACATTGCCTTGAGACTTTCCTTTGTTTTGTATTCTTTTTACTTTTTAATTTTTTGGTTTAAGAAGGAGGCTTTTTGATTTAATTTTCCACTGGATAACCTTTTCCTCTTGAAGCAAATCACAGAATGTATAATAAAATATGTGAAAACAAGATGTTTGAGGCATCATCTCACTGGATTGAAACAAACAAAAAAAGACCTCAATGGGATACCCTTGAATATTTTAAGTTCAGTTATATATGGTGGACACATTTTGCCGGAGACCTCCAAGAACAAGGTTTGTTTCCCTTTTTCCCTTTGAATGACAAGTGGATAACCTCACCTTATTCTTACAGCTTTAACAGGATGAAAAAAAAAACTTTATATCCGTCCTGCTCTGTATGAAGTGTTTAATAAAAGAACAATGTGCTGATAATGCAGGCCAGATGCAACGACACCAGGCTATCACTAGATGGCAATCCTTGACTGACTCACTCCATTAATCATGGTGAAACAATGTTAATTAAGAACTATCCTATCCTATGCTTGTGGTTATTAAACTAATGATTATCCTAAATATTGGGTGACATCAGAATGGCAATGATATCTGTTGTTATGAGTTGTTTTGACACAAGTGTGGGGTAATAAATGTATCATTTTCTCATGGATGTATTGTCAACACTTTGAAATCAGCTTCATTTCAGATTATGCAACATTATTATAAAGTGTATTTCAGAATAAAAGAGCCTCAGACAAAGGTTGTTCTGATGTCAGTCAGCCTATTGATATCATACTGACTTTACTTTTACTTACTCTGATAATGAACTATTCTAGGCTGTAATTAGGGGACACATCCTCCCAAAATTAGAAAATATCCAAGTGTTACCCCAAAATATTAATAAAAAATGTAAAGACAGAGGGATCTTGGAGAAGAGCTGCAGCTCCTTTGTGTCAAAAGGGGCCAGTTGAGGTGGTTCAGACAGCTGATAAGGACGCCTCCTGGGCGCCTCCTGTTAGAGGTGGTCCGGGCACGTCCACCTGGTAGGAGGCCCTGGGGCAGACCCAAAACAAGCTGGAGGGATTTACTATCTCATCTGGCCTGGGAATGCCTCAGGATCCTCCAGGAGGAGCTGGAGAACAATGCTTAGCAGAGGGACGTCTGGAGACCATTGCTCAGCCTGCTGACCCCACAACCCGGCCTGTGATAAGTGGATGAAACTGGATGGAAATGGAAATGGAAGAAGGGCATCTGGTATGCTGTGAAAGGCGACCATGCACCGTGGTCCAAGATACTCCTCAGCAAATGTGATCATGATTGTGAATAAACTCTATGAATTGCCATATTATTATTAATGGTTGCTTTATGACAATGTACTGCATGTGGTTTGTGCAACTGGTGTTGCTATACACCAGCAGGAACAAAGGTGATTATATTGTATGTCTTTATTCATGATTTAGTATGCAATAAAAATGTCATAATGAAGTATGTGATAAAATAAATCACAAAAACTGTAGAGCACACATGCTTGTGATGTCAAAAACTGTCAAGGTATATAATGTCATAAAAAATGTCACAGTGGAGCATGTAATAAGAACAGTCTAGCATGTCATAACAAATGTCATATTATAGTAGGTCATAAAAACCTCCACAGTATAGTATGTCAAATAAAAGTCATAGTACGGCATGTCATTAAAACGTCATAGTATGTTATAAAAATACGTGATAATATATTATGCAGTAAAAATGTCAGAGTATAGTGTGTCAAAAAAACACATACTATAGCATGACCAAAAAAATGTCATACTATAGTTGGTCATAAAAAGTTATAAACTGTATATGAAAAATGTAATAATATAGGATGTCAAAAAAAAAGACATGCTAAAGTATGCCATGAAAGCGTCATTGTATAATGTGTCATAAAAAACGTAGGTCAATTGTCTTTGACTTTTTTGATCAAATTTTGAGAACACACTATACTATAACGTTTTTGATCAAATTTTGACTACATACTTACTTACTTACTTTTTTTTTTTTATCTTTTTAATGAAATTTTGACAACATACTATACTATGACTTTTTTTTAATAAAATTTTGACGACATACTATACTATGACTTTTTTTGATGAAATTTTGACGACATACTATAATATGACTTTTTTTGATGATATTTTGACGACATACTATACTATGACTTTTTTTGATGATATTTTGACGACATACTATACTGTGACTTTTTTTGATGAAATTTTGATGACATACTATACTATGACTTTTTTTGATGAAATTTTGATGACATACTATACTATGACTTTTTTTGATGAAATTTTGACGACATACTATACTATGACTTTTTTTGATGATATTTTGACGACATACTATACTATGACTTTTTTTGATGATATTTTGACGACATACCATACTGTGACTTTTTTTGATGAAATTTTGAAGACATACTATACTATGACTTTTTTTGATGATATTTTGACGACATACTATACTATGACTTTTTTTGATGATATTTTGAAGACATACTATACTATGACTTTTTTTGATGATATTTTGACGACATACTATACTATGACTTTTTTTGATGATATTTTGAATACATACTATACTGTGACTTTTTTTGATGAAATTTTGAAGACATACTATACTATGACTTTTTTTGATGAAATTTTGACGACATACTATACTATGACTTTTTTTGATGAAATTTTGACGACATACTATACTATGACTTTTTTTGATGAAATTTTGATGATATACTATACTGTGACTTTTTTTGATGAAATTTTGACGACATACTATACTATGACTTTTTTTGATGATATTTTGAATACATACTATACTGTGACTTTTTTTGATGAAATTTTGAAGACATACTATACTATGACTTTTTTTGATGAAATTTTGACGACATACTATACTGTGACTTTTTTTGATGAAATTTTGACGACATACTATACTATGACTTTTTTTGATGAAATTTTGACGATATACTATACTGTGACTTTTTTTGATGAAATTTTGACGACATACTATACTATGACTTTTTTTGATGAAATTTTGACGATATACTATACTGTGACTTTTTTTGATGAAATTTTGACGACATACTATACTGTGACTTTTTTTGATGAAATTTTGACAACATACTATACTGTGACTTTTTTTGATGAAATTTTGACGACATACTATACTGTGACTTTTTTTGATGAAATTTTGACGACATACTATACTATGACTTTTTTTGATGAAATTTTGATGACATACTATACTATGACTTTTTTGATGAAATTTTGATGACATACTATACTGTGACTTTTTTTGATGATATTTTGAATACATACTATACTGTGACTTTTTTTTATTAAATTTTGACGACATACTATACTATGACTTTTTTTGATGATATTTTGAATACATACTATACTATGACTTTTTTGATTAAATTTTGACGACATACTATACTATGACTTTTTTTGATGATATTTTGAATACATACTATACTGTGACTTTTTTTGATGAAATTTTGACGACATACTATACTATAACTTTTTTTGATGAAATTTTGACGACATACTATACTATGACTTTTTTGATTAAATTTTGATGACATACTATACTATGACTTTTTTTGATGATATTTTGAAAACATACTATACTGTGACTTTTTTTGATGAAACTTTGACGACATACTATACTATGACTTTTTTGATTAAATTTTGACGACATACTATACTATGACTTTTTTTGATGAAATTTTGACGACATACTATACTGTGACTTTTTTGATGAAACTTTGACGACATACTATACTATGACTTTTTTTGATGAAATTTTGACGACATACTATACTATGACTTTTTTTGATGAAATTTTGACGACATACTATACTATGACTTTTTTGATGAAATTTTGACGACATACTATACTGTGACTTTTTTTGATGAAATTTTGACGACATACTATACTATGACTTTTTTGATTAAATTTTGATGAAATACTATACTATGACTTTTTTGATAAAATTTTGAATACATACTATACTGTGACTCTTTTTGATGAAATTTTGATGACATACTATACTATGACTTTTTTGATTAAATTTTGACGACATACTAATCTATGACTTTTTTGATGATATTTTGAATACATACTATACTGTGACTTTTTTTGATTAAATTTTGACGACATACTATACTATAACTTTTTTTGATGAAATTTTGACGACATACTATACTATGACTTTTTTTGATGAAATTTTGACAACATACTATACTATGACTTTTTTGATTAAATTTTGATGAAATACTATACTATGACTTTTTTTGATAAAATTTTGAATACATACTATACTGTGACTTTTTTTGATGAAATTTTGAAGACATACTATACTATGACTTTTTTTGATGAAATTTTGAAGACATACTATACTGTGACTTTTTTTGATGAAATTTTGACGACATACTATACTATGACTTTTTTTGATGAAATTTTGATGATATACTATACTGTGACTTTTTTTGATGAAATTTTGACGACATACTATACTATGACTTTTTTTGATTAAATTTTGACGATATACTATACTGTGACTTTTTTTGATGAAATTTTGACGACATACTATACTATGACTTTTTTTGATGATATTTTGACGACATACTATACTGTGACTTTTTTTGATGAAATTTTGATGACATACTATACTATGACTTTTTTTGATGAAATTTTGATGACATACTATACTATGACTTTTTTTGATGAAATTTTGACGACATACTATACTATGACTTTTTTTGATGATATTTTGACGACATACTATACTATGACTTTTTTTGATGATATTTTGACGACATACCATACTGTGACTTTTTTTGATGAAATTTTGAAGACATACTATACTATGACTTTTTTTGATGATATTTTGACGACATACTATACTATGACTTTTTTTGATGATATTTTGAAGACATACTATACTGTGACTTTTTTTGATGATATTTTGACGACATACTATACTATGACTTTTTTTGATGATATTTTGAATACATACTATACTGTGACTTTTTTTGATGAAATTTTGAAGACATACTATACTATGACTTTTTTTGATGAAATTTTGACGACATACTATACTATGACTTTTTTGATGAAATTTTGACGACATACTATACTATGACTTTTTTTGATGAAATTTTGATGATATACTATACTGTGACTTTTTTTGATGAAATTTTGACGACATACTATACTATGACTTTTTTTGATGATATTTTGAATACATACTATACTATGACTTTTTTTGATGAAATTTTGACGACATACTATACTGTGACTTTTTTTGATGAAATTTTGACGACATACTATACTATGACTTTTTTTGATGAAATTTTGACGATATACTATACTGTGACTTTTTTTGATGAAATTTTGACGATATACTATACTGTGACTTTTTTTGATGAAATTTTGACAACATACTATACTGTGACTTTTTTTGATGAAATTTTGACGACATACTATACTGTGACTTTTTTTGATGAAATTTTGACGACATACTATACTATGACTTTTTTTGATGAAATTTTGATGACATACTATACTATGACTTTTTTGATGAAATTTTGATGACATACTATACTGTGACTTTTTTTGATGATATTTTGAATACATACTATACTGTGACTTTTTTTGATGAAATTTTGACAACATACTATACTGTGACTTTTTTTTGATGAAATTTTGACGACATACTATACTATGACTTTTTTTGATGAAATTTTGATGACATACTATACTATGACTTTTTTGATGAAATTTTGATGACATACTATACTGTGACTTTTTTTGATGATATTTTGAATACATACTATACTGTGACTTTTTTTTATTAAATTTTGACGACATACTATACTATGACTTTTTTTGATGATATTTTGAATACATACTATACTATGACTTTTTTGATTAAATTTTGACGACATACTATACTATGACTTTTTTTGATGATATTTTGAATACATACTATACTGTGACTTTTTTTGATTAAATTTTGACGACATACTATACTATAACTTTTTTTGATGAAATTTTGACGACATACTATACTATGACTTTTTTGATTAAATTTTGATGACATACTATACTATGACTTTTTTTGATGATATTTTGAAAACATACTATACTGTGACTTTTTTTGATGAAACTTTGACGACATACTATACTATGACTTTTTTGATTAAATTTTGACGACATACTATACTATGACTTTTTTTGATGAAATTTTGACGACATACTATACTGTGACTTTTTTGATGAAACTTTGACGACATACTATACTATGACTTTTTTTGATGAAATTTTGACGACATACTATACTATGACTTTTTTTGATGAAATTTTGACGACATACTATACTATGACTTTTTTGATGAAATTTTGACGACATACTATACTGTGACTTTTTTTGATGAAATTTTGACGACATACTATACTATGACTTTTTTGATTAAATTTTGATGAAATACTATACTATGACTTTTTTGATAAAATTTTGAATACATACTATACTGTGACTCTTTTTGATGAAATTTTGATGACATACTATACTATGACTTTTTTGATTAAATTTTGACGACATACTAATCTATGACTTTTTTGATGATATTTTGAATACATACTATACTGTGACTTTTTTTGATTAAATTTTGACGACATACTATACTATAACTTTTTTTGATGAAATTTTGACGACATACTATACTATGACTTTTTTTGATGAAATTTTGACAACATACTATACTATGACTTTTTTGATTAAATTTTGATGAAATACTATACTATGACTTTTTTTGATAAAATTTTGAATACATACTATACTGTGACTTTTTTTGATGAAATTTTGAAGACATACTATACTATGACTTTTTTTGATGAAATTTTGAAGACATACTATACTGTGACTTTTTTTGATGAAATTTTGACGACATACTATACTATGACTTTTTTTGATGAAATTTTGATGATATACTATACTGTGACTTTTTTTGATGAAATTTTGACGACATACTATACTATGACTTTTTTTGATGAAATTTTGACGATATACTATACTGTGACTTTTTTTGATGAAATTTTGACGACATACTATACTATGACTTTTTTTGATGAAATTTTGACGACATACTATACTGTGACTTTTTTTGATGAAATTTTGACAACATACTATACTGTGACTTTTTTTGATGAAATTTTGACGACATACTATACTGTGACTTTTTTTGATGAAATTTTGACGACATACTATACTATGACTTTTTTGATGAAATTTTGATGACATACTATACTGTGACTTTTTTTGATGATATTTTGAATACATACTATACTGTGACTTTTTTTGATGAAATTTTGAAGACATACTATACTATGACTTTTTTTGATGAAATTTTGACGACATACTATACTATGACTTTTTTTGATGAAATTTTGACGACATACTATACTATGACTTTTTTTGATGAAATTTTGATGATATACTATACTGTGACTTTTTTTGATGAAATTTTGACGACATACTATACTATGACTTTTTTTGATGATATTTTGAATACATACTATACTGTGACTTTTTTTGATGAAATTTTGACGACATACTATACTATGACTTTTTTTGATGAAATTTTGATGATATACTATACTGTGACTTTTTTTGATGAAATTTTGACGACATACTATACTATGACTTTTTTTGATGAAATTTTGACGATATACTATACTGTGACTTTTTTTGATGAAATTTTGACGACATACTATACTATGACTTTTTTTGATGAAATTTTGACGACATACTATACTGTGACTTTTTTTGATGAAATTTTGACAACATACTATACTGTGACTTTTTTTGATGAAATTTTGACGACATACTATACTGTGACTTTTTTTGATGAAATTTTGACGACATACTATACTATGACTTTTTTTGATGAAATTTTGATGACATACTATACTATGACTTTTTTGATGAAATTTTGATGACATACTATACTGTGACTTTTTTTGATGATATTTTGAATACATACTATACTGTGACTTTTTTTGATGAAATTTTGACAACATACTATACTGTGACTTTTTTTGATGAAATTTTGACGACATACTATACTATGACTTTTTTTGATGAAATTTTGATGACATACTATACTATGACTTTTTTGATGAAATTTTGATGACATACTATACTGTGACTTTTTTTGATGATATTTTGAATACATACTATACTGTGACTTTTTTTGATGAAATTTTGAAGACATACTATACTATGACTTTTTTTGATGAAATTTTGACGATATACTATACTGTGACTTTTTTTGATGAAATTTTGACGACATACTATACTATGACTTTTTTTGATGAAATTTTGACGACATACTATACTGTGACTTTTTTTGATGAAATTTTGACAACATACTATACTGTGACTTTTTTTGATGAAATTTTGACGACATACTATACTGTGACTTTTTTTGATGAAATTTTGACGACATACTATACTATGACTTTTTTGATGAAATTTTGATGACATACTATACTGTGACTTTTTTTGATGATATTTTGAATACATACTATACTGTGACTTTTTTTGATGAAATTTTGAAGACATACTATACTATGACTTTTTTTGATGAAATTTTGACGACATACTATACTATGACTTTTTTTGATGAAATTTTGACGACATACTATACTATGACTTTTTTTGATGAAATTTTGATGATATACTATACTGTGACTTTTTTTGATGAAATTTTGACGACATACTATACTATGACTTTTTTTGATGATATTTTGAATACATACTATACTGTGACTTTTTTTGATGAAATTTTGACGACATACTATACTATGACTTTTTTTGATGAAATTTTGATGATATACTATACTGTGACTTTTTTTGATGAAATTTTGACGACATACTATACTATGACTTTTTTTGATGAAATTTTGACGATATACTATACTGTGACTTTTTTTGATGAAATTTTGACGACATACTATACTATGACTTTTTTTGATGAAATTTTGACGACATACTATACTGTGACTTTTTTTGATGAAATTTTGACAACATACTATACTGTGACTTTTTTTGATGAAATTTTGACGACATACTATACTGTGACTTTTTTTGATGAAATTTTGACGACATACTATACTATGACTTTTTTTGATGAAATTTTGATGACATACTATACTATGACTTTTTTGATGAAATTTTGATGACATACTATACTGTGACTTTTTTTGATGATATTTTGAATACATACTATACTGTGACTTTTTTTGATGAAATTTTGACAACATACTATACTGTGACTTTTTTTGATGAAATTTTGACGACATACTATACTATGACTTTTTTTGATGAAATTTTGAAGACATACTATACTATGACTTTTTTGATGAAATTTTGATGACATACTATACTGTGACTTTTTTTGATGATATTTTGAATACATACTATACTGTGACTTTTTTTGATGAAATTTTGACGACATACTATACTATGACTTTTTTTGATGAAATTTTGACGACATACTATACTATGACTTTTTTTGATGAAATTTTGACGACATACTATACTATGACTTTTTTTGATGAAATTTTGATGATATACTATACTGTGACTTTTTTTGATGAAATTTTGACGACATACTATACTATGACTTTTTTTGATGATATTTTGAATACATACTATACTGTGACTTTTTTTGATGAAATTTTGAAGACATACTATACTATGACTTTTTTTGATGAAATTTTGACGACATACTATACTGTGACTTTTTTTGATGAAATTTTGACGACATACTATACTATGACTTTTTTTGATGAAATTTTGACGATATACTATACTGTGACTTTTTTTGATGAAATTTTGACGACATACTATACTATGACTTTTTTTGATGAAATTTTGACGATATACTATACTGTGACTTTTTTTGATGAAATTTTGACGACATACTATACTGTGACTTTTTTTGATGAAATTTTGACAACATACTATACTGTGACTTTTTTTGATGAAATTTTGACGACATACTATACTGTGACTTTTTTTGATGAAATTTTGACGACATACTATACTATGACTTTTTTTGATGAAATTTTGATGACATACTATACTATGACTTTTTTGATGAAATTTTGATGACATACTATACTGTGACTTTTTTTGATGATATTTTGAATACATACTATACTGTGACTTTTTTTTATTAAATTTTGACGACATACTATACTATGACTTTTTTTGATGATATTTTGAATACATACTATACTATGACTTTTTTGATTAAATTTTGACGACATACTATACTATGACTTTTTTTGATGATATTTTGAATACATACTATACTGTGACTTTTTTTGATGAAATTTTGACGACATACTATACTATAACTTTTTTTGATGAAATTTTGACGACATACTATACTATGACTTTTTTGATTAAATTTTGATGACATACTATACTATGACTTTTTTTGATGATATTTTGAAAACATACTATACTGTGACTTTTTTTGATGAAACTTTGACGACATACTATACTATGACTTTTTTGATTAAATTTTGACGACATACTATACTATGACTTTTTTTGATGAAATTTTGACGACATACTATACTGTGACTTTTTTGATGAAACTTTGACGACATACTATACTATGACTTTTTTTGATGAAATTTTGACGACATACTATACTATGACTTTTTTTGATGAAATTTTGACGACATACTATACTATGACTTTTTTGATGAAATTTTGACGACATACTATACTGTGACTTTTTTTGATGAAATTTTGACGACATACTATACTATGACTTTTTTGATTAAATTTTGATGAAATACTATACTATGACTTTTTTGATAAAATTTTGAATACATACTATACTGTGACTCTTTTTGATGAAATTTTGATGACATACTATACTATGACTTTTTTGATTAAATTTTGACGACATACTAATCTATGACTTTTTTGATGATATTTTGAATACATACTATACTGTGACTTTTTTTGATTAAATTTTGACGACATACTATACTATAACTTTTTTTGATGAAATTTTGACGACATACTATACTATGACTTTTTTTGATGAAATTTTGACAACATACTATACTATGACTTTTTTGATTAAATTTTGATGAAATACTATACTATGACTTTTTTTGATAAAATTTTGAATACATACTATACTGTGACTTTTTTTGATGAAATTTTGAAGACATACTATACTATGACTTTTTTTGATGAAATTTTGAAGACATACTATACTGTGACTTTTTTTGATGAAATTTTGACGACATACTATACTATGACTTTTTTTGATGAAATTTTGATGATATACTATACTGTGACTTTTTTTGATGAAATTTTGACGACATACTATACTATGACTTTTTTTGATTAAATTTTGACGATATACTATACTGTGACTTTTTTTGATGAAATTTTGACGACATACTATACTATGACTTTTTTTGATGATATTTTGACGACATACTATACTGTGACTTTTTTTGATGAAATTTTGATGACATACTATACTATGACTTTTTTTGATGAAATTTTGATGACATACTATACTATGACTTTTTTTGATGAAATTTTGACGACATACTATACTATGACTTTTTTTGATGATATTTTGACGACATACTATACTATGACTTTTTTTGATGATATTTTGACGACATACCATACTGTGACTTTTTTTGATGAAATTTTGAAGACATACTATACTATGACTTTTTTTGATGATATTTTGACGACATACTATACTATGACTTTTTTTGATGATATTTTGAAGACATACTATACTGTGACTTTTTTTGATGATATTTTGACGACATACTATACTATGACTTTTTTTGATGATATTTTGAATACATACTATACTGTGACTTTTTTTGATGAAATTTTGAAGACATACTATACTATGACTTTTTTTGATGAAATTTTGACGACATACTATACTATGACTTTTTTTGATGAAATTTTGACGACATACTATACTATGACTTTTTTTGATGAAATTTTGATGATATACTATACTGTGACTTTTTTTGATGAAATTTTGACGACATACTATACTATGACTTTTTTTGATGATATTTTGAATACATACTATACTATGACTTTTTTTGATGAAATTTTGACGACATACTATACTGTGACTTTTTTTGATGAAATTTTGACGACATACTATACTATGACTTTTTTTGATGAAATTTTGACGATATACTATACTGTGACTTTTTTTGATGAAATTTTGACGATATACTATACTGTGACTTTTTTTGATGAAATTTTGACAACATACTATACTGTGACTTTTTTTGATGAAATTTTGACGACATACTATACTGTGACTTTTTTTGATGAAATTTTGACGACATACTATACTATGACTTTTTTTGATGAAATTTTGATGACATACTATACTATGACTTTTTTGATGAAATTTTGATGACATACTATACTGTGACTTTTTTTGATGATATTTTGAATACATACTATACTGTGACTTTTTTTGATGAAATTTTGACAACATACTATACTGTGACTTTTTTTGATGAAATTTTGACGACATACTATACTATGACTTTTTTTGATGAAATTTTGATGACATACTATACTATGACTTTTTTGATGAAATTTTGATGACATACTATACTGTGACTTTTTTTGATGATATTTTGAATACATACTATACTGTGACTTTTTTTTATTAAATTTTGACGACATACTATACTATGACTTTTTTTGATGATATTTTGAATACATACTATACTATGACTTTTTTTGATGAAATTTTGACGACATACTATACTATGACTTTTTTTGATGAAATTTTGATGACATACTATACTATGACTTTTTTGATGAAATTTTGATGACATACTATACTGTGACTTTTTTTGATGATATTTTGAATACATACTATACTGTGACTTTTTTTTATTAAATTTTGACGACATACTATACTATGACTTTTTTTGATGATATTTTGAATACATACTATACTATGACTTTTTTGATTAAATTTTGATGACATACTATACTGTGACTTTTTTTGATGATATTTTGAATACATACTATACTGTGACTTTTTTTTATTAAATTTTGACGACATACTATACTATGACTTTTTTTGATGATATTTTGAATACATACTATACTATGACTTTTTTGATTAAATTTTGATGACATACTATACTATGACTTTTTTTGATGATATTTTGAAAACATACTATACTGTGACTTTTTTTGATGAAACTTTGACGACATACTATACTATGACTTTTTTGATTAAATTTTGACGACATACTATACTATGACTTTTTTTGATGAAATTTTGACGACATACTATACTGTGACTTTTTTGATGAAACTTTGACGACATACTATACTATGACTTTTTTTGATGAAATTTTGACGACATACTATACTATGACTTTTTTTGATGAAATTTTGACGACATACTATACTATGACTTTTTTGATGAAATTTTGACGACATACTATACTGTGACTTTTTTTGATGAAATTTTGACGACATACTATACTATGACTTTTTTGATTAAATTTTGATGAAATACTATACTATGACTTTTTTGATAAAATTTTGAATACATACTATACTGTGACTCTTTTTGATGAAATTTTGATGACATACTATACTATGACTTTTTTGATTAAATTTTGACGACATACTAATCTATGACTTTTTTGATGATATTTTGAATACATACTATACTGTGACTTTTTTTGATTAAATTTTGACGACATACTATACTATAACTTTTTTTGATGAAATTTTGACGACATACTATACTATGACTTTTTTTGATGAAATTTTGACAACATACTATACTATGACTTTTTTGATTAAATTTTGATGAAATACTATACTATGACTTTTTTTGATAAAATTTTGAATACATACTATACTGTGACTTTTTTTGATGAAATTTTGAAGACATACTATACTATGACTTTTTTTGATGAAATTTTGAAGACATACTATACTGTGACTTTTTTTGATGAAATTTTGACGACATACTATACTATGACTTTTTTTGATGAAATTTTGATGATATACTATACTGTGACTTTTTTTGATGAAATTTTGACGACATACTATACTATGACTTTTTTTGATGAAATTTTGACGATATACTATACTGTGACTTTTTTTGATGAAATTTTGACGACATACTATACTATGACTTTTTTTGATGAAATTTTGACGACATACTATACTGTGACTTTTTTTGATGAAATTTTGACAACATACTATACTGTGACTTTTTTTGATGAAATTTTGACGACATACTATACTGTGACTTTTTTTGATGAAATTTTGACGACATACTATACTATGACTTTTTTTGATGAAATTTTGATGACATACTATACTATGACTTTTTTGATGAAATTTTGATGACATACTATACTGTGACTTTTTTTGATGATATTTTGAATACATACTATACTGTGACTTTTTTTGATGAAATTTTGACAACATACTATACTGTGACTTTTTTTGATGAAATTTTGACGACATACTATACTATGACTTTTTTTGATGAAATTTTGATGACATACTATACTATGACTTTTTTGATGAAATTTTGATGACATACTATACTGTGACTTTTTTTGATGATATTTTGAATACATACTATACTGTGACTTTTTTTTATTAAATTTTGACGACATACTATACTATAACTTTTTTGATTAAATTTTGATGAAATACTATACTATGACTTTTTTGATAAAATTTTGAATACATACTATACTGTGACTCTTTTTGATGAAATTTTGATGACATACTATACTATGACTTTTTTGATTAAATTTTGACGACATACTAATCTATGACTTTTTTGATGATATTTTGAATACATACTATACTGTGACTTTTTTTGATTAAATTTTGACGACATACTATACTATGACTTTTTTTGATGAAATTTTGACAACATACTATACTATGACTTTTTTGATTAAATTTTGATGAAATACTATACTATGACTTTTTTTGATAAAATTTTGAATACATACTATACTGTGACTTTTTTTGATGAAACTTTGACAACATACTATACTATGACTTTTTTGATTAAATTTTGATGAAATACTATACTATGACTTTTTTTGATAAAATTTTGAATACATACTATACTGTGACTTTTTTTGATGAAATTTTGACGACATACTATACTATGACTTTTTTGATTAAATTTTGACGAAATACTATACTGTGACTTTTTTTGATTAACTTTTGACGACATACTATACTATAGCTTTTTTTGATGAAATTTTGACGACATACTATACTATGACTTTTTTGATTAAATTTTGACGACATACCATACTATGACTTTTTTTGATGAAATTTTGAATACATACTATACTGTGACTTTTTTTGATGAAACTTTGACGACATACTATACTATGACTTTTTTTGATGAAACTTTGACGACATACTATACTATGACTTTTTTTGATGATATTTTGAATACATACTATACTGTGACTTTTTTTGATGAAATTTTGAATACATACTATACTGTGACTTTTTTTGATGAAACTTTGACGACATACTATACTGTGACTTTTTTTGATTAAACTTTGACGACATACTATACTATGACTTTTTTTGATGAAATTTTGACGACATACTATACTATGACTTTTTTTGATAAAATTTTGAATACATACTATACTGTGACTTTTTTTGATGAAACTTTGACAACATACTATACTATGACTTTTTTGATTAAATTTTGATGAAATACTATACTATGACTTTTTTTGATAAAATTTTGAATACATACTATACTGTGACTTTTTTTGATGAAATTTTGACGACATACTATACTATGACTTTTTTGATTAAATTTTGACGAAATACTATACTGTGACTTTTTTTGATTAAATTTTGACGACATACTATACTATAGCTTTTTTTGATGAAATTTTGACGACATACTATACTATGACTTTTTTGATTAAATTTTGACGACATACCATACTATGACTTTTTTTGATGAAACTTTGACGACATACTATACTATGACTTTTTTTGATGATATTTTGAATACATACTATACTGTGACTTTTTTTGATGAAATTTTGAATACATACTATACTGTGACTTTTTTTGATGAAACTTTGACGACATACTATACTGTGACTTTTTTTGATTAAACTTTGACGACATACTATACTATGACTTTTTTTGATAAAGATTTTGAATACATACTATACTGTGACTTTTTTTGATTAAATTTTGACGACATACTATACTATAACTTTTTTGATTAAATTTTGATGAAATACTATACTATGACTTTTTTGATAAAATTTTGAATACATACTATACTGTGACTCTTTTTGATGAAATTTTGATGACATACTATACTATGACTTTTTTGATTAAATTTTGACGACATACTAATCTATGACTTTTTTGATGATATTTTGAATACATACTATACTGTGACTTTTTTTGATTAAATTTTGACGACATACTATACTATGACTTTTTTTGATGAAATTTTGACAACATACTATACTATGACTTTTTTGATTAAATTTTGATGAAATACTATACTATGACTTTTTTTGATAAAATTTTGAATACATACTATACTGTGACTTTTTTTGATGAAACTTTGACAACATACTATACTATGACTTTTTTGATTAAATTTTGATGAAATACTATACTATGACTTTTTTTGATAAAATTTTGAATACATACTATACTGTGACTTTTTTTGATGAAATTTTGACGACATACTATACTATGACTTTTTTGATTAAATTTTGACGAAATACTATACTGTGACTTTTTTTGATTAACTTTTGACGACATACTATACTATAGCTTTTTTTGATGAAATTTTGACGACATACTATACTATGACTTTTTTGATTAAATTTTGACGACATACCATACTATGACTTTTTTTGATGAAATTTTGAATACATACTATACTGTGACTTTTTTTGATGAAACTTTGACGACATACTATACTATGACTTTTTTTGATGAAACTTTGACGACATACTATACTATGACTTTTTTTGATGATATTTTGAATACATACTATACTGTGACTTTTTTTGATGAAATTTTGAATACATACTATACTGTGACTTTTTTTGATGAAACTTTGACGACATACTATACTGTGACTTTTTTTGATTAAACTTTGACGACATACTATACTATGACTTTTTTTGATGAAATTTTGACGACATACTATACTATGACTTTTTTTGATAAAATTTTGAATACATACTATACTGTGACTTTTTTTGATGAAACTTTGACAACATACTATACTATGACTTTTTTGATTAAATTTTGATGAAATACTATACTATGACTTTTTTTGATAAAATTTTGAATACATACTATACTGTGACTTTTTTTGATGAAATTTTGACGACATACTATACTATGACTTTTTTGATTAAATTTTGACGAAATACTATACTGTGACTTTTTTTGATTAAATTTTGACGACATACTATACTATAGCTTTTTTTGATGAAATTTTGACGACATACTATACTATGACTTTTTTGATTAAATTTTGACGACATACCATACTATGACTTTTTTTGATGAAACTTTGACGACATACTATACTATGACTTTTTTTGATGATATTTTGAATACATACTATACTGTGACTTTTTTTGATGAAATTTTGAATACATACTATACTGTGACTTTTTTTGATGAAACTTTGACGACATACTATACTGTGACTTTTTTTGATTAAACTTTGACGACATACTATACTATGACTTTTTTTGATAAAGATTTTGAATACATACTATACTGTGACTTTTTTTGATTAAATTTTGACGACATACTATACTATAACTTTTTTTGATGAAATTTTGACGACATACTATACTATGACTTTTTTGATTAAATTTTGACGACATACCATACTATGACTTTTTTTGATGAAATTTTGATGAAATACTATACTGTGACTTTTTTTGATGAAACTTTGACAACATACTATACTATGACTTTTTTGATTAAATTTTGATGAAATACTATACTATGACTTTTTTTGATAAAATTTTGAATACATACTATACTGTGACTTTTTTTGATGAAATTTTGACGACATACTATACTATGACTTTTTTGATTAAATTTTGACGAAATACTATACTGTGACTTTTTTTGATTAAATTTTGACGACATACTATACTATAACTTTTTTTGATGAAATTTTGACGACATACTATACTATGACTTTTTTGATTAAATTTTGACGACATACCATACTATGACTTTTTTTGATGATATTTTGAATACATACTATACTGTGACTTTTTTTGATGAAATTTTGAATACATACTATACTGTGACTTTTTTTGATGAAACTTTGACGACATACTATACTGTGACTTTTTTGATGAAACTTTGACGACATACTATACTATGACTTTTTTTGATAAAGATTTTGAATACATACTATACTATGACTGTTTTGATAAAATTTTGACTACATGCTATACTATGACTGTTTTGATGAAATTTTGACGACATACTATACTATGACTGTTTTGATTAAATTTTAAATACATACTATACTGTGACTTTTTTTGATGATATTTTGAATACATACTATACTGTGACTTTTTTTATGAAATTTTGACTACATACTATACTATAACTTTTTTTGATGAAATTTTGACGACATACTATACTATGACTTTTTTGATTAAATTTTGACGACATACTATACTATGACTTTTTTTGATGATATTTTGAATACATACTATACTGTGACTTTTTTTGATGAAACTTTGACGACATAGTATACTATGACTTTTTTTGATTAAATTTTGACTACATACTATACTATGTCTTTTTTGATTAAATTTTGACGACATACTATACTATGACGTTTTTGATGAAATTTGGACGACATACTATACTATGACTTTTTTTGATGATATTTTGACGACATACTATACTATGACTTTTTTTGATGATATTTTGAATACATACTATACTATGACTTTTTTTGATAAAATTTTGAATACATACTATACTATGACTTTTTTGATTAAATTTTGACTACATACTATACTATGTCTTTTGTGATTAAATTTTGACGACATACTATACTATGACGTTTTTGATGAAATTTTGATGACATACTATACTATGACTGTTTTGATTAAATTTTGATGACATACTATACTATAACTTTTTTTGATGAAATTTTGACGACATACTATACTATGACTTTTTTGATTAAATTTTGACGACATACTATACTATGACGTTTTTGATGAAATTTTGATGACATACTATACTATAACTTTTTTGATGAAATTTTGACGACATACTATACTATGACTTTTTTGATTAAATTTTGACGACATACTATACTATGACTTTTTTTGATGATATTTTGAATACATACTATACTGTGACTTTTTTTGATGAAACTTTGACGACATACTATACTATGACTTTTTTTGATGAAATTTTGACTACATACTATACTATGTCTTTTTTGATTAAATTTTGACGACATACTATACTATGACGTTTTTGATGAAATTTGGATGACATACTATACTGTATCTTTTTTGATAAAATTTTGATGACATACTTTACTATGACTTCTTTGATGAAATTTGGACGACATACTATACTATGACTGTTTTGATTAAATTTTGACGACATACTATACTTTGACTTTTTTGATGAAATTTTGACGACATACTATACTATGACTTTTTTGATGAAATTTTGACGACATACTATACTATGACGATTTGATGAAATTTGGACGACATACTATACAATGACGTTTTTGATTATATTTTGAATAGATACTATACTATGACTTTTTTGATGAAATTTTGATGACATACTATACTATGACTTTTTTTGATTAAATTTTGATGACTTTTCTGATGATATTTTGATGACATACTATACTATGACTTTTTTTGATTAAATTTTGAATACATACTATACTGTGACTTTTTTGATTAAATTTTGATGACATACTATATACTGTGACTTTTTTTGATTAAATTTTGATGACTTTTCTGATGATATTTTGATGACATACTATACTATGACTTTTTTTGATTAAATTTTGAATACATACTATACTATGACTTTTTTGATGAAATTTTGACGACATACTATACTATGACGTTTATGATGATCTTTTGAATACATACTATACTGTGACTGTTTTGATAAAATTTGGACGACATACTTTACTATGACTGTTTTGATAAAATTTTGACGACATACTATACTATGACTTTTTTTGATGAAATTTTAAATACATACTATACTATGACGTTTTTGATGAAATTTGGACGACATACTATACTATGACTTTTGCGATAGAATTTTGATGACATACTATATTATGACTTTTTTTGATGATCTTTTGAATACATACTATACTGTGACTGTTTTGATAAAATACTGACGACATACTTTACTATGACTTCTTTGATGGAATTTTGACGACATACTATACTATGACTTTATTGATGAAATTTGGACGACATACTATACTATGACGTTTATGATGATCTTTTGAATACATACTATACTGTGACGTTTTTAATGAAATTTTGATGACATACTATACTATGACTGTTTTGATAAAATTTTGACGACATACTATACTATGACTTTTTTTGATGAAATTTTGATGACATACTATACTATGACGTTTTTAATGAAATTTTGACGACATACTATACTATGACTTTTTTAATGAAATTTTGACGACATACTATACTATGACTGTTTTTAATGAAATTTTGACGACATACTATACTATGACTTTTTTAATGAAATTTTGACGACATACTATACTGTGACTTTTTTTGATGAAATTTTGATGACATACTATACTATGACTGTTTTTAATGAAATTTTGACGACATACTATACTATGACTGTTTTTAATGAAATTTTGACGACATACTATACTATGACTGTTTTTAATGAAATTTTGACGACATACTATACTGTGACTTTTTTTGATTAAATTTTGACGACATACTATACTATGACTTTTTTGATTAAATTTTGACGACATACTATACTATGACTTTTTTGATGATATTTTGAATACATACTATACTGTGACTTTTTTTGATTAAATTTTGACGACATCCTATACTATAACTTTTTTTGATGAAATTTTGACGACATACTATACTATGACTGTTTTTAATGAAATTTTGACGACATACTATACTATGACTTTTTTAATGAAATTTTGACGACATACTATACTATGACTTTTTTTGATGAAATTTTGATGACATACTATACTATGACTGTTTTGATAAAATTTTGATGACATACTATACTATGACTGTTTTGATAAAATTTGGACGACATACTGTTCTATGACGTTTTTAATGAAATTTTGATGACATACTATACTATGACTGTTTTGATAAAATTTGGACGACATACCGTTCTATGACGTTTTAATTAAATTTTGACGACATACTATACTGTGACTTTTTTTGATAAAATTTTGACGACATACTATACTATGACTGTTTTGTTAAAATTTGGACGACATACTGTTCTATGACGTTTTTAATGAAATTTTGATGACATACTATACTATGACTGTTTTGATAAAATTTGGACGACGTACTATACTGTGATTTTTTTGATGAAATTTTGATGACATACTATACTATGACTGTTTTGATAAAATTTGGACGACGTACTATACTGTGATTTTTTTTGATGAAATTTTGATGACATACTATACTATGACTTCTTTGATGAAATTTTGATGACATACTATACTATGACGTTTTTAATGAAATTTTGACGACATACTATACTATGACTGTTTTGATAAAATTTGGACGACGTACTATACTGTGATTTTTTTTGATGAAATTTTGATGACATACTATACTATGACTGTTTTGATAAAATTTGGACGACGTACTATACTGTGATTTTTTTTGATGAAATTTTGATGACATACTATACTATGACTTCTTTGATGAAATTTTGATGACATACTATACTATGACTTTTTTGATGAAATTTTGATGACATACTATACTATGACTGTTTTGATGAAATTTGGACGACATACTGTTCTATGACGTTTTTAATGAAATTTTGATGACATACTATACTATGACTTTTTTTGATGATATTTGGACGACATACTGTTTTGATAAAATTTGGACGACATACTATACTATGACGTTTTTAATGAAATTTTGACGACATACTATACTATGACTTTTTTTGATGAAATTTTGATGACATACTATACTATGACGTTTTTAATGAAATTTTGACAACATACTATACTATGACTTCTTTGATGAAATTTTGATGACATACTATACTATGACTGTTTTGATGAAATTTGGACGACATACTGTTCTATGACGTTTTTAATGAAATTTGGATGACATACTATACTATGACTTCTTTGATGAAATTTTGATGACATACTATACTATGACTTTTTTGATGATATTTTGAATACATGCAAAACTATGAAGTTTTTGATGAAATTTTGATGACATACTATACTATGAAGTTTTTGATGAAATTTTGATGACATACTATACTATGACGTTTTTGATGAAATTTTGATGACATACTATACTATGACTGTTTTGATGAAATTTGGACGACATACTGTTCTATGACGTTTTTGATGAAATTTTGATGACATACTATACTATGACTTCTTTGATGAAATTTTGATGACATACTATACTATGACTTTTTTGATGATATTTTGAATACATGCAAAACTATGACGTTTTTGATAAAATTTGGACGACATACTATACTATGACTTTTTTGATGATATTTTGAATACATGCAAAACTATGAAGTTTTTGATGAAATTTTGATGACATACTATACTATGACTTTTTTTGATGATATTTGGACGCCATACTATACTATGACGTTTTTGATGAAATTTTGATGACATACTATACTATGACTGTTTTGATGAAATTTTGATGACATACTATACTATGACTGTTTTGATAAAATTTGGACGACATACTATACTATGACTTTTTTGATGAAATTTTGATGACATACTATACTATGACTGTTTTGATAAAATTTGGACGACATACTATACTATGACGTTTTTGATTAAAATTTTGATGACATACTATACTATGACTGTTTTGATAAAATTTGGACGACATACTATACTATGACTTTTTTGATGAAATTTTGATGACATACTATACTATGACTGTTTTAATAAAATTTGGACGACATACTATACTATGACGTTTTTGATGAAATTTGGATGACATACTATACTATTACTGTTTTGATAAAATTTGGACGACATATTATATACTATGACGTTTTTGATGAAATTTGGATGACATACTATAGTATGACGTTTTTGATGAAATTTTGATGACCTACTATACTATGACTGTTTTGATAAAATTTGGATGACATACTATACTATAACGTTTTTGATGAAATTTGGATGACATACTATACTATGACTATTTTGATAAAATTTGGATGACATACTATACTATGACTTTTTTGATGAAATTTGGACGACATACTATACTATGAATGTTTTGATGAAATTTTGATGTCATACTATACTATGACGTTTTTGATGAAATTTTGATGACATACTATACCATTACTTTTTTGATTAAATTTTGTCAACATACTATATTATGACATTTTTGATGAAATTTGATGACATACTATAATTTCACGTTTCTGGTGAAATTTTGACGACTTACTATAGTATGACATTTCTCATGAAATACTGACGACCTGCCATACTATTACTTTTTTGTTTCAAAATCTTGATATAGTATACAATACAGTGACTCTTTTTGTGAAATTTCAATTGCATACTTTACTACTCCTTTTGTTTCAAATTGTTATCACATGCTATGCTATTACTTTCTTGGTGAAATTTTGATGACATACTACAGTATGAGTGTTTTGGTGAAATCTTGACGGAAAACATTGTATGGTATGTCATAAAAACGTGATAATATGACATGTCATAAAAAATGCCACAATATAGCATGTCTTCAAAACGTCATAGCATATCTTGTCATAAAAATGTCATAATATAGTATGTCATAAATATGTAATAGTAGAGCATATCATGAAAACATCATAATAATGTATGTCATAAAAAACATCAAAGTATAGCATGCCATAAAATGTTTATACAATAGTATGTCAAAAAATCCCTTTATAGTATAGTATGTCATTAAAAAAACGTCATAGTATAGCTTTTCATAAAATCATTATATAGTATGTCATAATAACACCATAGTATAGTATCTAGTAAAAACACGTCATAGTATAGTGTGACATAAACATGTCAAAGTATAGCATGTCATAAAAAATGCCATTGTCAAGTGTGCCTTAAAAATGTCATAGTGTAGTATGTAATTGCAAAAAAAACATAAAACATTATGTTAAAGTATGCTTTAGAAACATCATAGTTTAGTATGCCATAAAAAGATCTTACAGTATAAATCATCATAGTCTGTTATGTCATTATGAATGTCATAGTACAGTTTGTTTAGGAAAAAACACCATAGTCAAGTTTGTTTTTAAAATGTTATACCACAGTACGTATTAAAAATATTGTTGTATAGTATATCATAAAAACAAAAATTTCCCCCAAAAAGTTCTCCCCAGTTTGCCCCCCATTTGAAAGTTAGTGCAGACTGAAAAAATCCTCCCTCCACCCCCACCCCCCAATGATTTTTGTTAATCAATATGTGTTTTGTTTATAACAAGTTATCAATCAGGGGATTAGAATCATTTTTCATGTATTCATTTAACCAATTTGAATAACTGGATGCTACAAAACACAACAAAAGTCCAGTATAACTCCTCCCCTCTAAAAAAAAATCATAGATCAGAGGTTTCCAATGATGTCTGTAGGCGATGCTAATAAAGACAAATACAACTTCCATTAGATACTTGATTGCTTGCTTAATTAATTATGTTTGTAACTGTATATGAGTGACAACGTGATTCATTCACTGTAGTATGATATTTGCAGGTCATGTTATGTAAACCTGTCCCTAACTGTTTATCTATTAATGCACAACATTTACCATGAAATATTAATGCATCAATGACATATTCATGACACAATCACTAAAGGAGACGAGGAAACAATCCTTACAATTTAACCCTCGTGCTGTCTCTTGTGCATCTCTCTTATGAAATGTGCAGTGCAATTATGGCGCATGAATTTGTAATGATGCTCTCACAGGTGATGATTAATTCAGGTACGTTATCATCTCACTGTTATGAACATGCGTTGGCAAAACAAAAAACACAAGTCTCTGTTTTTCTGATGGATCTAACATGTCCAGTTTGTGGTTTGCAAAAATGAGTGAGCTCAACCTTTCAAGGCTGTTATCTGTTATTGGACATGTAATAAACAGCTCAGCCTGTAACCTTTCAGCAGGACAATTTTCCAATCAGAAGCTGTATTACTCCACTGTTTGTGTGGAGGATGTCCCATTTTCAACACATCCCTGTGTCTTGTGAAAGATGACTCACCTTTAAAGACAGTATTCATCACAGTCATTTGAGCTCTGTGCAGTTTGTGCTATTATCGATGTGTTTGTTGTAAAAATAAAACGTGTCAAAATGTTGAAAAGGACAAATCAATAATGCCTGCCGTTAGTTTGAACCATTTATACAATTATACTCATTTAGAAATGTATGAAAACAGTGGTACAAACTGTCTTTGCTCTGCCGGTTGTGAACGTAGTTTTATAGTTTGTCAGATCATAATTATGATACGCTTTGACAACCACTTCAGTTGAGTCAGTAGCTGGCCTCAGCACAGCATCACACTGGCTTCAGATGTAACAACTTTTGACAAAGAGTCCTGTCTCTTGATGGAGCTCCACAGAAGTCATTGCTCCCGAAATTTCTCTTCCAAGCTCCCAGACACAGCGTTTACTGTAGCGCTATCTCACTGAGATCCATCGTGCGATTTGCTTTGTTTATCAAGGTCAGGCATATGCATTTCATCAGTCCAGTGAATCTGAGTAACTGAGCAATTACTTAGCATCACACTGGCAGGATTCTCTGTCACAGCATGCATATCAGTTTCTCTGCAAGATAGAATCATTACTATCCTCTCAGGTGCCTACTGGTTTGTGAACGCTGCTTCATTATTTAAATCCCATTTGAGCATTTACTTCAAAGGATTTTAACAGAGTGTTTTCCCACATAGGCCATTGTTTGGTGACACTGTCACGTCTCTTTGCTTCCTGCTGCACAGCAGAATATCCAGTGTCTGAATAAAACTCGGTCAGTCTCAGACTGGTATTGTAATTCTAATATAAAGCCCAAGTTCTCACAAGCAATGTGACATTCAGATTTATTCCCTAATTAGTAGAGATGAGTTTGGATTAAGGCAGGCAAGGCTGAAGGCTGGAGTTCTGCTGCGCACTTATGCATGCACACTACACGACACACGAACAAGTGATGGAATAAGCCTATACTACATCATCATCATCAGAGTGGTGGATAATGAAACGTTGAAGGAACAAGTCAAGAAAGATTTATTTTTATTTAACCTTTATTTAACCAGGAAGTCCCATTGAGAATGAAACTCTCGAGGTAGCAGCCAATTAAAACACACTTAAAACTCAACAACTACAACATATAATACAAAAATCCACAATAAAACAACAGCTGTTCAAACGTCGTGGCCTCTCAAGAAAAACAAGCACATGTCTCTGTCACCACATTCTTTATTATCCCCTTTGATTCATCAATGGATGTAAGTGTTTCTAATGTTAGAACATTTTAAAGATTTTTCCATGTTCAAGGTACAGAGTAGAGTGATGCAACCACTTGGAGGAGCATAGCTGGCAACTACCAGAGCTGCCACACCGAAGAGTGCAAAGGCTGGCCGGACGTTTGCCCATTAATAGTATAACATCATACTATAGTATGCCATAAAAACAACATTGTATAGTATGTCAAAAAAAACAAGTAAAAACAAAAGTAAAAAGCAAAAACGACATAGTATAGTATGACAAAAAAAACGAAACAAAAAAACAACATAGTATAATATGTCAAAAAAAACAACAAAAAAATGACATAGTATAGTATGTCATGAAAAGGGCATAGTATAGTATGTCATAAAAACGACATAGTATAGTATGTTTAAAAAAACAAAACGACATAGTATAGTATGTCATAAAAAGAGCATAGTATAGTATGTAAAAAAACAACAAAAAACGACATAGTATAGTATGTCTAAAAAAACAACAAAAAAATGACATAGTATAGTATGTCATAAAAATGTCATAGTATAGTATGTCATAAAAACGACATAGTATAGTATTTTTAAAAAACAAAACGACATAGTTTAGTATGTCATACAAATGTCATAGTATAGTATGTAAAAATAACAACAAAAAACGACATAGTATAGTATGGCATAAAAAGGGCATAGTATAGTATGTCATAAAAATGACATAGTATAGTATGGCATAAAAAGGGCATAGTATAGTATGTCATAAAATGTCATAGTATAGTATGTCATAAAAATGACATAGTATAGTATGTCATAAAAATGACATAGTATAGTATGTCATAAAATGTCATAGTATAGTATGTCATAAAAACGACATAGTATAGTATGTTAAAAAAAACAAAACGACATTGTATAGTATGTCATACAAATGTCATAGTATAGTATGTAAAAATAACAAAAAACGACATAGTATAGTATGTCATAAAAAGCGCATAGTATAGTATGTCATAAAAATGTCATAGTATAGTATGTCATACAAAAGAATTAGTATAGTATGTCATAAAAAGGGCATAGTATAGTATGTCATAAAAATGTCATAGTAAAGTATGTCATACAAACGACATAGTATAGTATGTCCAAAAATACAACAAAAAAATGACATATAGTATGTCATAAAAATGTCATAGTATAGTATGTAATAAAAATGTCATAGTATAGTATGTCATAAAAATGTCATAGTATAGTATGTCATACAAATGTCATAGTATAGTATGTAAAAAACCCCAACAAAAAACGACATAGTATAGTATGTCCAAAAAAACAAAACAAAACAACGATATAGTATAGTATGTCATGAAACAAACATAGTATAGTATGTCATAAAAACGACATAGCATAGTATGTCCAAAAAATTCGGCATAGTATAGTATGTCAAAAAAAAAGGCATAATGTAGAGTGTCCAAACAAACACACAAACATAAAAACGACATAGTATATATGTAAAAACAAAACAAACAAAAAAAACACGACATAGTATAGTATGTCATAAATACAACATAGTTTAGTATGTCATAAAAATGTCATAGTGGAGTACATCATAAAAACGACATAGTATAGTATGTCAAAAAAGACATAGTATAGTAAGTAAAAAAACAAAACAAAACAAGGACATAGTATAGTATGTCATAAAAACGACATAGCATAGTATGTCCAAAAACCCGGCATAGTATAGTATGTCATAAAAACGACATAGTATAGTATGTCACAAAACAAACAAACAAAAAAAACGACATAGTATAGTATGTCATAAATCGACATAGCATAGTATGTCAAAAAAAGGGCACAGTAAAGTATGTCATAAAAATGTCATAGTATAGTATTTCATAAAACCGACATAGTATAGTATGTCAAAAAAACAAAACAAAAAAAAAAAAAAAAAAACGACATAGTATAGTATGTCATAAATACGGCATAGTATAGTATGTCATAAAAACAACATACTGTAGTATGTCAAAAAACAAACAAAAAACGACATAGTATAGTATGTCATAAAAACGACATAGTATAGTATGTCCCAAAAAAAAGGCACAATGTAGTGTGTCCAAACAAACAAACAAACAAACAAAAAAACGACATAAAAACAACATAGTACAGTATGTAAAAAAACAAACAACAACGGCATAATATAGTATGTCATAAAAACGACATAGTATATATGTAAAAAACAAAAACAAACAAAAAAACGACATAGTATGTCATAAATACAGCATAGTTTAGTACGTCATAAAAATGTCATAGTAGAGTATGTCATAAAAACGACATAGTATAGTATGTCAAAAAAGACATAGTATAGTAAGTCAAAAAAGGACATAGTATAGTAAGTCAAAAAAACAAAACAAAACAAAGACATAGTATAGTATGTCATAAAAACGACATAGTATAGTATGTAAAAAATACAGCATAGTTTAGTACGTCATAAAAATGTCATAGTATAGTATGTCAAAAATACGGCATAGTATAGTATGTCATAAAAACAACATACTGTAGTATGTCAAAAAACAAACAAAAAACGACATAGTATAGTATGTCATAAAAACAAAACAAAACAAAGACATAGTATAGTATGTCATAAAAACGACATAGTATAGTATGTAAAAAAAGACATAGTATAGTGTGTCATAGAAATGTTATAGTATAGTATGTCATAAAAACAACATACTGTAGTATGTCAAAAAACAAACAAAAAACGACATAGTATAGTATGTCATAAAAACGGCATAGTATAGTATGTCAAACACACACACAAAAAAAACAGTATAGTATGTCATAAAAAACAAAACAAAAAACCGACATAGTATAGTATGTCATGAAAACGGCATAGTATAGTATGTCATAAAAACGGCATAGTATAGTATGTCAAACACACACACAAAAAAAACAGTATAGTATGTCATAAAAAACAAAACAAAAAACCGACATAGTATAGTATGTCATGAAAACGGCATAGTATAGTATGTCAAACACACACACAAAAAAAACAGTATAGTATGTCATAAAAAACAAAACAAAAAACGGACATAGTATAGTATGTCATGAAAACGGCATAGTAGAGTATGTCATAAAAACGACATAGTATAGTATGTCAAAAAAACAAACAAAAATACAACAACATCATAGTATAGTATGTCATTAAAAAAACAACGACATAGTATAGTATGTCAAAAAAAAAAAACGACATAGTATAGTATGTTAAAAAAACAAAAACGACAGAGTATAGTATGTCAAAAAACAAAAAAATAACAAAGATATAGTATAGTATGTCATAAAAGACAAAAAAAAGACATAGTATAGTATGTCATAAAAATGTCATAGTATAGTATGTCAAAAAAACAAACAAAAAACGACATAGTAGAGTATGTCATAAAAACGATATTGTATAGTATGTCATAAAAGAAAAAAAAAGACATAGTATAGTATGTCATAAAAATGTCATAGTATAGTTTGTCATAAAAATGACATAGTAAAGTATGTCAAAAAAAACAAAAAGGACATAGTATAGTATGTCATAAAAATGTCATAGTATAGTATGTCAAAAAATCAAACAAAAAACGACATAGTATAGTATGTCATGAAAACGGCATAGTATAGTATGTCATAAAAACGGCATAGTATAGTATGTCAAAAACACACACAAAAAAAACAGTATAGTATGTCATAAAAAACAAAACAAAAAACCGACATAGTATAGTATGTCATGAAAACGGCATAGTAGAGTATGTCATAAAAACGACATAGTATAGTATGTCAAAAAAACAAACAAAAATACAACAACATCATAGTATAGTATGTCATTAAAAAAACAACGACATAGTATAGTATGTCAAAAAAAAAACGACATAGTATAGTATGTTAAAAAAACAAAAACGACAGAGTATAGTATGTCAAAAAACAACAAAATAACAACGATATAGTATAGTATGTCATAAAAGACAAAAAAAAGACATAGTATAGTATGTCATAAAAATGTCATAGTATAGTATGTCAAAAAAACAAACAAAAAACGACATAGTAGAGTATGTCATAAAAACGATATAGTATAGTATGTAAAAAAAACAAACAAAAAACGACATGGTAGAGTATGTCATAAAAACGATATAGTATAGTATGTCAAAAAAACAAACAAAAATACAACAACATCATAGTATAGTATGTCATAAAAACAAAACAAAACAAAGACATAGTATAGTATGTCATAAAAACGACATAGTATAGTATGTAAAAAAAGACATAGTATAGTGTGTCATAGAAATGTTATAGTATAGTATGTCATAAAAACAACATACTGTAGTATGTCAAAAAACAAACAAAAAACGACATAGTATAGTATGTCATAAAAACGGCATAGTATAGTATGTCAAACACACACACAAAAAAAACAGTATAGTATGTCATAAAAAACAAAACAAAAAACCGACATAGTATAGTATGTCATGAAAACGGCATAGTATAGTATGTCATAAAAACGGCATAGTATAGTATGTCAAACACACACACAAAAAAAACAGTATAGTATGTCATAAAAAACAAAACAAAAAACCGACATAGTATAGTATGTCATGAAAACGGCATAGTATAGTATGTCAAACACACACACAAAAAAAACAGTATAGTATGTCATAAAAAACAAAACAAAAAACGGACATAGTATAGTATGTCATGAAAACGGCATAGTAGAGTATGTCATAAAAACGACATAGTATAGTATGTCAAAAAAACAAACAAAAATACAACAACATCATAGTATAGTATGTCATTAAAAAAACAACGACATAGTATAGTATGTCAAAAAAAAAAAACGACATAGTATAGTATGTTAAAAAAACAAAAACGACAGAGTATAGTATGTCAAAAAACAAAAAAATAACAAAGATATAGTATAGTATGTCATAAAAGACAAAAAAAAGACATAGTATAGTATGTCATAAAAATGTCATAGTATAGTATGTCAAAAAAACAAACAAAAAACGACATAGTAGAGTATGTCATAAAAACGATATTGTATAGTATGTCATAAAAGAAAAAAAAAGACATAGTATAGTATGTCATAAAAATGTCATAGTATAGTTTGTCATAAAAATGACATAGTAAAGTATGTCAAAAAAAACAAAAAGGACATAGTATAGTATGTCATAAAAATGTCATAGTATAGTATGTCAAAAAATCAAACAAAAAACGACATAGTATAGTATGTCATGAAAACGGCATAGTATAGTATGTCATAAAAACGGCATAGTATAGTATGTCAAAAACACACACAAAAAAAACAGTATAGTATGTCATAAAAAACAAAACAAAAAACCGACATAGTATAGTATGTCATGAAAACGGCATAGTAGAGTATGTCATAAAAACGACATAGTATAGTATGTCAAAAAAACAAACAAAAATACAACAACATCATAGTATAGTATGTCATTAAAAAAACAACGACATAGTATAGTATGTCAAAAAAAAAACGACATAGTATAGTATGTTAAAAAAACAAAAACGACAGAGTATAGTATGTCAAAAAACAACAAAATAACAACGATATAGTATAGTATGTCATAAAAGACAAAAAAAAGACATAGTATAGTATGTCATAAAAATGTCATAGTATAGTATGTCAAAAAAACAAACAAAAAACGACATAGTAGAGTATGTCATAAAAACGATATAGTATAGTATGTCAAAAAAACAAACAAAAATACAACAACATCATAGTATAGTATGTCATTAAAAAAACAACAACGACATAGCATAGTATGTCACAAAAACGTCATAGTATAGTATGTCATAAAAAAACAAAAAGAAGACAGTATAGTATGTCATAAAAACGTCATAGTATAGTATGTCATAAAAAAACAAAAAGAAGACAGTATAGTATGTCATAGAAACGACATAGTATAGTATGTCATAAAAATGTCATCGTATAGTATGTCATGGAAATGACATAGTGTAGTATGTCATTAAAAAAAAAAAAAAAACGACAGCATTGTATGTCAAAAAAAAAAACGACATAGTATAGTATGTTAAAAAAACAAAAACGACAGAGTATAGTATGTCAAAAAACAACAAAATAACAACGATATAGTATAGTATGTCATAAAAGACAAAAAAAAGACATAGTATAGTATGTCATAAAAATGTCATAGTATAGTATGTCAAAAAAACAAACAAAAAACGACATAGTAGAGTATGTCATAAAAACGATATAGTATAGTATGTAAAAAAAACAAACAAAAAACGACATGGTAGAGTATGTCATAAAAACGATATAGTATAGTATGTCAAAAAAACAAACAAAAATACAACAACATCATAGTATAGTATGTCATTAAAAAAACAACAACGACATAGCATAGTATGTCACAAAAACGTCATAGTATAGTATGTCATAAAAAAACAAAAAGAAGACAGTATAGTATGTCATAAAAACGTCATAGTATAGTATGTCATAAAAAAACAAAAAGAAGACAGTATAGTATGTCATAGAAACGACATAGTATAGTATGTCATAAAAATGTCATCGTATAGTATGTCATGGAAATGACATAGTGTAGTATGTCATTAAAAAAAAAAAAAAAACGACAGCATTGTATGTCAAAAAAAAAAACGACATAGTATAGTATGTTAAAAAAACAAAAACGACAGAGTATAGTATGTCAAAAAACAACAAAATAACAACGATATAGTATAGTATGTCATAAAAGACAAAAAAAAGACATAGTATAGTATGTCATAAAAATGTCATAGTATAGTATGTCAAAAAAACAAACAAAAAACGACATAGTAGAGTATGTCATAAAAACGATATAGTATAGTATGTAAAAAAAACAAACAAAAAACGACATAGTAGAGTATGTCATAAAAACGATATAGTATAGTATGTCAAAAAAACAAACAAAAATACAACAACATCATAGTATAGTATGTCATTAAAAAAACAACAACGACATAGCATAGTATGTCACAAAAACGTCATAGTATAGTATGTCATAAAAAAACAAAAAGAAGACAGTATAGTATGTCATAAAAACGTCATAGTATAGTATGTCATAAAAAAACAAAAAGAAGACAGTATAGTATGTCATAAAAACGTCATAGTATAGTATGTCATAAAAAAACAAAAAGAAGACAGTATAGTATGTCATAGAAACGACATAGTATAGTATGTCATAAAAATGTCATCGTATAGTATGTCATGGAAATGACATAGTGTAGTATGTCATTAAAAAAAAAAAAAAGACGACAGCATTGTATGTCAAAAAAACAACCAAAAAAACGACAGAGTATAGTATGTCATAAAAACGACAAAGAATAGTATGTCATAAAAAGGACAAAGTATAGTATGTAAAAAAAAAAAAAAAAAAACGACATATAGTATGTCATAAAAAACGTCATAGTATAGTATGTCATAGAAACAACATAGTATAGTATGTAATGAAAAAATAACACACAGAACAGAATGATATTCATCCCTTGGCTTTCAAAGTCTTTGACAGAGAAGTGCTTGGAATCTTTTGCGATGACAACAGCACAAACTGTGCACCACGTCAATTCCACTCTCATTACCAGTCATAAACAGAAGCCTTTGTTCATAGTGACAACCTGTCTGCTCCTGGAGGACATCATGTCCTCTCCTCTTTAGGATAACTGGCAGTGATCGCTGAACAAGCACTCGCTGTCTCATGTTAACTGGTCACAATTAGCTGAACGATTGCCCAGAGCTGAAATCATTCCTTAAATAAAAGTGTTGAAGAGAAAAGGGTATGAACCTGGAGGTTAACATCTTTCCTTTATTTTGTGCAAATGAGTCAGCATGAGTCACAAAGGTTTTGCTATCTTTGGCTTTGTTTCCAGCCTTATTCCCAGGACTCCAGTGGATTTTTTTAGCAAGTCTGCAGGCTTTTAATTTAGCTGTAATGCAAGATTACAAAAACATGCCATTTCACAAGCTAAATTCTCTTTAACCTTTTGTGTTCATTTTTAGCTGCAGTTCATTCGTGTCTGTGTCTAATGATGTATTGTTATTTTTGTCAGGCCTCTCCTGTGAGAGCTGCAGGATGGTCTCCCATGCGGTCCTCTTAGCTTTCTTCCCTGCTCGGATAATCCAAACAGATGTGGACTTCCCTCAGTGCCCCCCCATCAGTCCTGTGCCCCCTCTCACATCAACTAATCTCAACCATGCCTGTGATAGCAGAGAGTACCATCTGCTCTGCTCCGGCCCTCGTTGAGATGGGCAGACCTTCACATCTGGACTCCTGCCTGCCCCTCCTCCTATTCCTCCTTTTTTTATCCCCTCTGTATATAGTCTCTATCACTGATACAGAGCGCAGCGAGGATTTAACAGCCCATCGAGCTTTATAGTCTTAATATAACAGTGTTGCAATCAGGGCTGTGCTGGAGGTTAAAATAATCTAAAATCAAGCGTTTTGCCAGTTTTTTATTTATATACACGAAACACTTCAGTAAATCCTGATGATCCTACTGTAAGTCTCATTATACTTTACCAAAATTAAGAGCCAGACTGATAAAAGCTACATAATTTATTTTTAGAAAAGGACATCGGTTAATATTTATTTTTAGCAACTGCTGTTTATTTCTATGGGTCTTAAGTATCTCGACATTTTTTTCAGTGGTTAATCACAATCATCAAATAAATGATGCATTTAAAGTGTTAATATTTAAATGATGCTGTGGTGAAATATTTAATTATTCTTTCTTTACATGACAACTCTGACTTTTATGTAATTATGACTATTTAATAGTTTTAAATAAATTTTTTTGTACAAGGTGGTTTATTCTTCACATTGGAAACATCAGTAAATAAAATAACTCCATTACTTAAATTTTTTTTTACTCAATTACTTGTTTGTTGAGCAGCTTTTGAACACATCACATGGTCGTCATCTGTAGATTCAGTTTGTTAAGTTGTCTCCGAACTGTAGATGTGTAGTTCTCTGACTTCACGTTAGTTTCAAAAGCTGAGCTGGACAGTTCATTGTTGACCTTAACAACAGTTGACAGAAGATTGTCTTGTCAACAACTGTCTCCTGCTGTGATGTTTACAGTTTCTGTTGTGCTCAAAAATGCTTCAAAGGTCCTCAAAGCCAGGAGCAATTGAGACTTACACGAACACAACACTTTCTGACAAACACAGAACAGTTTAAGCGATTTCACATTTTTGTATTTGTGTTTTTCGCTGTGCTTCTCTTCCTGGGTTGAAGCTGGAAAGAAAGTGATGTCACAAAGTTTTCCGCACCAATGAAAGTTTTGCAATGTTTGAATCAGAACTGATGACCTTATGTTTCCAGGTGACTATCAAATCTGATCAAACCACGCAAGATGAGCTCTTAATAGATCATGTTTAAGCTGTAACTATTCAACGTCGTAGATATAGAGCTTTGATTTAAATAAGCCTTTCTTTCATATGAGCAGCTAACACACTAGAAAATAACCTTGGTTAAAACCAACCTGGTCTCACTCTGAAGTCGTCGAAATCCGGCACTTGGGCAGTGACATGTGGCGCCATACACCAATTTAAAAAAAAAAAGTTCTTTAACATCGGCATGATGTGCGGCCAGCAGGACAAGAACAAAATAAGGCGGCGAAAGTCGGACTGGTGGTGGAGGGGTCAAACAAACACAGACTTTCACCCAGGAGAGTGACGTTCGCGTCCCTTGAGATTATAAGCCAAACCCTGTTCTTTTTTCCTAAACCTAAAATAAAAAAAAACTTCAGTTTGCGGTGTTGTACTGCCGTAGTGCCTTTATTTTGAAAGAGACTGTATGTAAACGGTAAATTTACTGTGAAAACAGAAGTTTATTTTGAAAGAAGACAATGCATAAAACAGGGAGAACACACCTAGGGTACCTTGACCGTCATATCTGGACATGGAAAGTCAATGACCTAACGTCGATATGTGGCAAGGTCGGAGTGAGCATGTGTTGTTGAAACCGACAGAGCACTAACAGGAACTCTGATTGGCCAGCCGTTATTTCTGTGTCGTGAGACAGAGAGGGAGCTCTTGTGCTTTCAGTGTTACTGTTTTTATTGTATTATCCATACATCTCAACACCCCTGTAATTTCTCCTGCTGGGTGAATGCACAGCCTGTAAACCTGGCTCAGACGTGGACTGTTCCACTCGAGTGATTTATTTGTTTGATGTGTAAACTGCCGGCTGACTGTAGACGCTGTCAGGAATTTACTGCCAGATGCTGTTGGGCCACTTATCGATGAAGCCATTAATCTGCATCATCATCTCTGTTTTCATGGCGTAGACACACAGCACAGAAACATTTGGACAGTCCTAATGACAGTCCTTTATGGCCGTGTCCATCCGCCAGCCACGCGTCCCCTCCCTGTGACTGTATTAATTGCTCTGGACACAAGGACGCAGTGAAGGAGAACAAACAAGGTTGACCTTTACAAGGTGACTGCATCTGTGTTTTTTTTTCCGGGGATGTCCCTGAGCTCTCAGGCCTGCAGGAAACTCTAAAGGAAGCTGCTTTATCTTTTTATCCGTCAACAACAATTCATCCCATCAGTTTACCAAGGTGGACAGGCCCGTCGTCCCAGTATGGAAACTGCTATAGACTGTGTGTTTGAACACTGTCACAGCTGGGACTCAGCCGTGACATTTATGGTGCTGTTAAAGGGAAGTGTAAACAGTGAGGATGTTCCACAGAGTGCAGCGCAGAGTAGAACAAATGTGACCTGTCTCCAATCTGCTTTTGTTCCATTTACTTTGCAGCACTTTGTTGCTGCCTAAACCCAATCCTCACGCTCTAAGTAGGCCAGATGGAAGCCTGTATTTATATATAGACTATCACTAAAATAAGGAGCGCTCTCTTTGATTTATACAGAGTTTCTTCTTAGTGATTTTTTTTTTTTATCCTTTTTCAGACGTCCTAGTCCATCACATTTTGATGTACTCAATCAATGACACAGGAAGTGACAGAGCAGAGAAGACAAGTTTTACACTTCTTCATTGATAGTAGCTGCAACAATACATTTGTGACATTCAAACACACAGTGATGACAATAGCTTTTCAATGTATAGAGAGCCTCAGGTTACAGGAACGTTTGTAGTGATATAAGTGCTTTTTATTAAGCTAAAAACACAAGGTTATTGTCGACCAGTGGTCCCCAGGGACCGCCATTCTGCCGACACCACCGCCTTTGCCAGGCACACAGAGCTTCAGAGAGCCGGGGATGAGGGCAGGAGGGAGGGCGGGCAGGTGTCAGAGCACCAGAACAAAACAAAAAAAACGTCACAGACAGGATGATAATAACATAATAACATCCATAAACACAAGTTTCTCTCTCAGTGGTTTCTGTGACATGAGAAATACTCTTACAATAAGTGACGCTACGCCATCCTGTCTTTGATTTCAACTCAGATTTGTTGTTTATTTACTTACAGCACACTTGGCTAGCAGCTAATGTGCTTATGTTGTCCCTGCGCAGGTAGATATGAAAACAAAAACAACATAGCAGCAAATACAACATATAAGACAACACAACACAGTCCATCAGTCAGTTTTTCACAATGTAGCATAAACAGGGAAAATAATGGGGTGCACCCCATAGATGTGTTGATAGTGAGGTTACTGCGCCCCCTCAGATTTTAATGCATACCTAGCAACATCACTGACTCACATAAATAAACATAAACAAAACATAAACATAGACACACACTCAGGTACACACAGATCTTCTCACTGTTCATCTGGTTCCACAGAAACAGCTATAAAAACACAAGTATCTCAAATTTTGTTTTCAGCAAAGTTACTATACGTTATTAAATTTAAACATTACTTCACTTCCTGTAGAGTCAACCAGCAGAAATATGGACAGGGCCATTCTGCCTTTGTAACTCACACGTAACCCATGTTTTACAACCGCAGCGTCCAAGTAGGTACAGCTGCAGCTGGAGCAGCTGCGTGACTCGCCCACTGTACCTACACCATCGGTCCCCTTCGCTCCTTGGTGTGACAGCAGAGGCCCTGAAGAAAATGTCAAGGTGGCGTTAAGCTAGGTATGAAGGGTTAGGTTAAAAAAAGAAGTGGTCAAGGCTGGCTTAGGTTGGGTCAAAACCGCAACACTAAATGAGTGTCACTACATGTGTGTACATTTTTAAGGTGTTAAAAACCTGTTTTAAAAAACTTTGAATCCCCTCAGACTCAGGAGGAGCAGAGGAGCATGAATTATTATAAAACATCACCTGAGTTTACACAGCCTCTCATCCATTATTAATAAAGGTAATAAAATCAAGCAAAGTTAAAGGACAGTCCTGAAATAATTATTAACATAATTAAAACTACTTCATTTAAAAATAAGAATGATAAAGAAATTCCATTTACTTTCAATTCACATTTTAAGAATATATAGAATAAAACTATCAATTTGTGTTAGTAAAAAGTCCTACATAAGTTCTACAGTTATAAAATAATGACAGCATTACACACAATACATATTAATTCCAAAACCAATAAATATAATATTCATAATTCATTTACATTAAAAAAGGAATTATTGAGAACAATAATAAATTAATGATAGAATTATTCAAAAATATTTAACTTTAAGAACAAAAACCCAGTATGGGACAAACAACATAAATCAATAAAGTTAGAGATAGACAACTATGAGTTTGTAATTACACATTGTTGTTAATTGTTGTCTTTCACTGGCTTTGGAAAGACAAAGACATGTCATGACCATAAAGCTTATTGAATTCAATTGACAGATCAAATAAAATAAGACGTCACATAACTCTGCAGGCAGATCTTCTCAGACAATTCATGTGTGAAGAAAGTAAATTATTGCTACATTTGGCCAAATATTAATTCAGTATAATGTGGTGTTGTAGCACAGTTGGAATAACTATGGTATTAGTGGGTTTTTCTTGCACTGGTGGTGGGCGTGGTTTGTACAGGCGTATCGTGACAGCTTCAGACAGATTGTGGCTGCAGTTTTACACGTCTCATGGCATCACTGGCTTAACGTGGCAGGAAGTGCATCAAATTAAATGAGAAACAGCTGTAGGTGAAGACACAATTTACTCTGCTGTGGCACAATTTGATTATTAAGGTCAGGGGGCGGCGACATTTACTATCAAAGAAGCCATTTCTGACCAAAAATGATCAAAACAAAATCTGTCTGGAGCCATTAGCCTTATAATGAAGGTAACACAGATTTATTTTTAGTCTAAATTAGCCAATCAACAGTACTAGTAGGTCTTAATGAGCATTCATTAATATGTCATGTTTGATTATTTGGAACTTTAAAGGGATAGTGCGCCCAAAAATGAAAATTCAGCCATTATCTACTCACCCATGTGCCGAGGGAGGCTCTGGTGATGTTTTAGAGTCTTCACATCACTTGCAGAGATCCAAGGGGAGAGGGGGTAGCAGCACAACTCCACCTAATGGAGGCTTACGGCTTACATATTTTGTGGTTTCAATTAGGTGTTTTTGGACGTTTGAATCTGGGGCGCCGTCAGCCTCCATTAGGTGGAGTTGTGCTGCTACCTCCTCTCCCCTTGGATCTCTGCAAGTGATGTGAGGACTCTACAACTTCACCTGAGCCTCCATCGGCACATGGGTGAGTAGATAATGGCTGAATTTTCATTTTTGGGTGCACTATCCCTTTAACTTTGTAAAAGCTGGTGGAAACAGCAAATGGAGCTGTCCACACGCTGTTAGATTCTCTAGTCTCCCCCTTTGCTTTTTTGGATTTGGAATCCATAGCCAACCTAGCATGGGAGCCACCGCTCTTGAGGTTTGGCAAAAGTTGGCCTACCCCTGACTTAGGCTGATAAAATGGTTGAGTTTTTATATGAAATTAAAACTATAGCTGTAATTGTAAGAGCATATAAAACAGAGCATCGTATCTCCCTGCCTAAGGGTTTTCCATACATGATGATTTCTGTAACACGAACATGACAAATGAGGTGAAGATGCATCCAGATGTTTCAACACAATTATTGGACTCCACCACGTCCTGCACTGTTTCCTGATGAGACAATTTAACCGCAGGTCATAACTGTATCTGTCATCACTCTGCTTCATGCAGACGCAGTATTTTGCCCAGGATTTGATGAATGCGGCACGTATTGACCTAATAAAGCCTCGAGTGACTCAGTATGAGCGATGCTTCAGATCCATCCCCTCCTGCCACTTGGTGTTAGTAGCTCGCTCTTCCCTCATTCATCTTTAATGTGTTTGCTGCGCTGGATTAATTTCTCCAGTTCAACACGCATCAATCACAGGCTGATATGACTTCCAACTGGGTGATTACAGTAAACACTTTTTTTTTTATTAAAGCACATATGTACAGAGCTGTTGGAAACTTTTGTTGGGCTTTAAATATTTCCCATTACATAATAAAAACACTTTTGGAGCAATATCTCTCTTACTATAAAAATAAATTAGTAATCATGATATCACAGGGGTAAATAAATTAATCATTAGCAGTGATACTTTGAGGTTTTAGTTTATTAAATGCTATGTGTGCACAGAGGACGGGCTGTGATGTAAACTGCATCATGTAATTATGTTTTACACCGCTCAGCTGAGATCAGTATCGATCGTGACGTCTGACAGCTCTCTCTGCTGACTGCAGGGACTGCAAATGCTCGTTATCTCACAGTTATACATTAATCATTGTAAATAACAAATCAGATCTGTGATACACATAAACTCCAGCTGGATCTGAGCAACGGTGCATGAAAGAAATATGCTGATGGAGGTTTTATTACAACATTTATCTCATCATTAATTTCATAACGCCTCTGTCAACGTCCATCTTCAGATATGTTTTTTTCCTTCCTGTATATAAGGAGTACAATTTGAGGGTAAGCGAGTGCGCCAGCCTGCCAGCCTGTGTTTTGGTGCAGTGGATGAGCAGTTTGCCAGTAGCATGCATTGATGCTCATGGCTGCCCACGGCTGCTGTGTCCCCGATCCACCTCTCACCCTCTCTACTTTGAATGATATTTCAATGCTGCTGCCAAAAATTGTGACCAGGCGGTGGCAAATGCTCATCTTCGCTCCTCTGTGGAGTTCGCTGGCATTATCTCAGGAACACGGATAAAGATGAAACAGCTGAAAATTCTGAGGGTGGATTCATGCAGAGCACATTTGGAGTTGTTTGGACAAATTTAGGCATGTTTACTTATTTATTTTGTTTATTTGGGCTGGTGGGGAGGTTAGCTTTTGACGTCAGGTGAGAAAGAATCGAAACAAATGTGGATAAATATAGTAGCAATGTCACTGTTGGGGGCAAAATATCTTGTTTCATACGAAGGAATGCTCATATTGGAGCTGGATGTTAAAGGGGCACTCCACCAATTTTACACACAAAGCTCAGTTTTCTCCTCATCAGCTATGAAAGCTGTTGTTCAATGTCTTCTGTAGCTCTGAAGAGTGATTTCCAAAATTTGAAGGAATAAGCCCCGGTGATGTCATCAGTGCTCAGGCCCTTGTCGCTACCACTCAGTCCTCACCTCTTCGTATTGTGCGTTCATGTATAGGGGTAGGGCACAGTGTTAAGGCTACATGGCCCTCGAAATGGAACACTTCAAACATGCCCCCAGGAAGTGTGCTGGGCTTTGAGGCCAGTTTTGGTAGTGGCCAAATAGTGGCCACATCACATGATGCCACTGGGCCCAAAAATATTTTCCATTTTCCATAGACTAACAGTGAGAAAGTGACGTCTATAAAAAAGTGGATACATTTTTTTGGAGTGTTACAACTCCTGAGAAATGTCTCATTCCACTATCAACGTTTAATCAAATCGGTTCAATTACATTTGGAGAAGAGCTGTGAGATTAAATTATTTTATCTCCATTTGAGTTAGCAGAAGGCAGCTGCTCGGGTGCACTCAGCTGTGCTCGGCCTTGCTTAGCGGCCGTACGTCTCTAGTGCGCCTGCTCTATGGGTCCAATGAGGCGAGAGCAGTGCCAATCATCCAGGTAATTTCATACTGCAGAAACAGCGCTCTATTGGCTTCATGCACCACTGAGCAACTTTTATAGGAATGAACGGGGCACGGCCACAAATGTTGTATCCACATGACAGTGTTGTGAGGGATCATCAGCAAGATGGCTGTACGAACCACAAAAGAAACCCACAAATGTATTTTCTTCATTAATAGATTTAAAAATTAAAAATAACCATTGTACTAACTTAGATTAATGTTGTTACAATGTATTATGATTTTAATCTTTATGACAAGAACAACAAAAGAAATTACTAGTATGCCAATATTTTGGTTGCTAATTAGCTAGTTAGCTAGCTAACATGACATTGTTATTGCTGACTGTCCCACACTTTTAAACATTTCCATGTTGTTTTTCCTCGTTTGGTGGCATATGACGCCTCAAATTTAACTCATGTCAAGCAGTGAAGATATTAGTAAAAAAAAAAAAGAGGAAATTAAAAACAAGAAAATCAATTAAGAAAGGAAAATAAAGTGAAAAACAAACAAACAATTCTGCAACATAAATCAAATGTATATATAAATATAATAATTATTATTTATAATATGATTTTTCCCTAGCTTTTTCCCCTAGTTTTTTAAAAATAATTTTCAAAATTTATTCATATAATTTGCAATTTGTAGGACATCGCTAACCAAGTTCTCCTACATTTTTGAAAGAAATTGCACCAATCTGCTCAGGGTTCAAAGGCTTAAAGACTTGTCTATTCCATTGATGGCGTAAAACGTTAGCTAACAAATCACAACGTTCTTGACAGCGATAAAAGGCTCACACAGAGGATCACCACTGAAGAAGACAGCATATTTGCAACGTAAGGCAACACTTGTGTCTGTTTACATAAACACCAGCATGCTGATGAGGTATCAGGGTCTGGAAGAGTTGTCCCATTTCAAAGGGGAAGTTCTCAACCACTAACCTTTGTAACTCTTTAATGAGGGGCAAGTCGCACTGAAAAACAAGGAGCAGGGGTAAATCCCTTGTGCCCCTTTAATATCGACTACCAGGAAATGTTAATGCCTTGAAAGCCAAGAATGGATTTTAACAGGATAGTATTTTATGACAATAAAAATTGAACTTCACAAGAACACTGAAAAAGCTTCTAGCCAGAAAAGAGGGCACATGTTGTACGTTTGTGCATAATACGTATTAAGAAGATGAACCCCGACCATCTCCGCTCATCAGTGTCACATCGCCGTGAACCAAATCCCCACTCCTCTGAACTCAATGACCGTCCTGCTTGTCGTACTCAGACGAGAGAAAGGCATCAGGTGTGGCCCCTTTCGAACTTTGCAACCCGACCCCCCGGCTGCCCATTCCTCCCCAAACCCTAATCCCACTGTAAGCCACCAGGCCATTACTCATTCAAAGCTTCCTCTCTGAGGGTTGGCTTACTTTCCTCTCTGTCCTGCTCGCTTCCTGTCTTTGTAGGTCAGGAACAGACAGTAACGAGACACTGTGGGTATATAAATTAATAAAAAAACAAAGGGCTTCTTTTCCAGAATTCACCTGCTGATCATTGTTTGGTGTCTGACATATGATAGAGTAAACTAAAATGATATCTGATTTCATTCATTTTATCTTTGATTTTTTAATTGCAAAAAATTGGATTGAAGCATTTCATCTATTGTTGGGAGCCATTTTGTACGACCATGTACATTTTTTGGACTTCACCAGCTTGTTAGAGTTCATCAAAGCATGTACTGCCTCTCTACAGTGTTGTATCTGGCTCCAGCGAGGAGGCAGCTACAATAAACCAACTCTACTTGTGACAAAATAGTCACACCGTTGAGTCACAGAAGCTCAACAGCAGCTGATGTCGCTCCCCTATTTAATGCCGTTGCATCGACTCCACACAGTGTACTCTAACAATGATGATGGATGTCCTAATCTGACCTATCACAATGCCTTTTACAGACAGATCAGAGGGTGAGGATGGATGTGAGAGTCACAGATTGGTTCACAGGGCCACGGCGCTGTGGACATTTTTTTTTTTTCTTTTTAAATGCCAGGTCCAGTTAGTTGATGCACGGAGAGAAAGAGAGGCGAGGCAGCCACACTGAGGGCCATGCTTCCCAGCATCCCTCCCTCTCCCTGTTCCCGCCTCGGCGTCCAAGAGCTCGGGCCTCCGGCTGTGTAGCCATGGCAACCAAATGAGGTAAATGGTTGCAGGAGAATCCTCATCACGACCACCACCCTCACAGGCCTCGTTTCAGTGCTGCACTTACACAGTATGTGCGAGTCTTTCTCTCTCGCATGCTATTCCCCGTCCATTGTAGCAATTCCTGCTTGGAATGTCAAATATATCCGTAAATTATTCCTCTATTCTTTCCCTGGGTGTCTTTCCTTCTAGCCATTGCACGCCCCGAGGATGAGGTTTTGGGTTCATCTTGTAAATTTTTTTGACATCTGCAGAGAAACACAGCATCCTGATATATTCTTACAAAAGGCACATGCGGAGAAAAGTGTGGGGAAATGAATCATTAGCATGAGGGATGAAAAAAGAAACACAAACCTCTGTCAGCCAAAAGAAGTAACTCCTCTGTGCAGCGCCTCAAATGAGCTAAAGAAGAAAAAGACAGTGGAGGCAGCCAAGAAAAAAAGTATTTATGTGCTGGAATAGAGCTGCATCTCAATTCATTTCTGTCTTATTGTCCAAACGCACACAGCTCTGCTTGAAATAAATTGAAATATCGACACAGATTGACATGAACAGGCTAGATACTTATTATGCGGATGGTATTTGACTTTTTTTTTTAAAGTCTAATTTCTCTAACACCTCTTCTAAAAATAGTGCAGCCATTTGCATACCTGCCGTGTGATAACAGTGTTGTGTGAAATAACACACTGAGCCATGTTTACAGATGAGCCTCGCTCATTTGCTGCTGTGACAAGACAAAATCTGTCAACTCCAGGAAATGAGGGGAAGAGATTCACAATTATGGAGTCATTATTAACACTCTGCAGTGGATATTGCGTTGCTAAGAGTCACATTTCCACTGTTGTCACAGTCTTTGCATGCAGGGCAGCCCTTGATTAAAGGAAACCAATCTTCACCCCTATATAATATTTTCCCTCTGCAGGCTGGTCTGTATCGCAGGTTTATACATGATGTACTGTATGTTGACATGTTTGCTTTAATAATAAATGACCACCCTGCTTTCTTTATCTGTATTTGCACAGTGATTTATGAATTCTTCACAAATACAGACCAGAAGACAGAAAAAAAAGGATTTTATTGTATTTTTTTTAACCAAACATCAATATACAGCTACACATACGGTCTGTTTGACATTTGGAAATGCATTCAGCTGCAGCCACAACGTCACACTCTTCTCTGTCACTTCGTTTTGAATTGAGCCATTCTGACATTTATCTGACAAAACAGAACATGGATTTTGGTATTTTAAGCAATGTCAGGACAAAGTGTACGAAAGCAGCCATCGGTGTCTCTGCTTTCCAGGGTGCGCAATGCCAGAAAATTACTTTGGGGACTGACAGAGTAAATAAATGATTCATTCTGAAAGGTTTAATAGAAAAATAGACATGAATCTGAACTTTATACTGTAGGTAACTCAACAGTGCATGCTCTAATGTGCTGATATCTGTTACTTAATCAAATGAGAAAGAGAAAAGGAAAACTGTCATGCTAACATATGCTTCAAGCTAACAGCTAAGCTAACATAATAATTTGTTAATATACAGTAACTACACAGTAGTTGGAAATGATAATGATATGTATAAAAACTCTCCATCTGAATACTTGACTAAGGTCTGCACCTTAAGATTGAAGTGGTTTCTCACCTGGGAAGGTGAAAACCACTCAACCTAATGAACCCGTTGTAGCTATTCTTGTGGTATTAAGCATTGAAATGTTTTTGTTTTCGGATCATGAGAAGCTGCTTCCTCTCATGCCAACAAAATCAAAATGGTTCAATACTTTTAGTTGGGAGTTGAGTTCCTACATGTCCCCTCCACACCCTCATTCCCTCCATGTGAACTGTGGGCATCACCACGCTGGCTAAGAGCAATGTTAGGTGTCGTTCACTGACATAGACGAAAACTGTCATAAGAAGTAACGTCCAGAACACACTGCCTGCGTGAGCAGTGCATGCACGTCGGCACAAACAGACTGTGAAAGTGGTCTTGTAGTGGTGATATTGACGATATACACCACCTTCACTTCACTCTCAATGTCTACATCCATCACAGACATGAAAAAATAAACATATTTCTTTTTAGCTCATCACTTCCTGTTTCCAATTTGAAGTAACACCCTCTGATGGTGTCTCTGTGGACAGAATCTCTTCATCTGTTACCATGAGGCTTATCATTGTGAAATATGTGCAGGGCCGTGTTGTGGCTTGCATGGCTCTTTAAATGAGAGCAGTATCGGCTTTTAATTGTGGGAATACGGTAGTAACAGCAGCAAGCAGCTCTGCAGCAGCAACACTATCAGTGTGAACACTGCACGCATGCAAGCCGCAGCAGTTCACAGGCTGCTCGGACCAGCAGTGTGTTCCAGGCGTTAGAATGGCAGACTTCAAATATGAAATTCATTGGACTGTACTTTATCCCATCTTAAAATTGACCGTTCGCTAAGCCCCGCCCTCCTTAGTTACTGTTGTTACGCCTGTCAAGCATCCCATTCTTGCACTGCACATGTGCAGTTCACAGGGATAAGAGGGGCAGATTTACCCTCCAATCTGTGGTTATTTTTTAAACACGTCTTCAATTCAACCTAAAAGTACACAGAAGCAGGCTTTGCTTTTCTAGCTGACAACCATGAGTTTTGTTGGATAAACTAATGATAAAATGAAGCTAGCTGATGCTAAAACTCCTCGAGTCAGCTGAGACGTCCGTCTCCAATTGACTTTTTAATATCTCCGTCTGACATGTTTAAAACGAGAACGCAGTAAAAAGCTCTTATATACGTAGTTGATGGCTGCATGCATGCTATCATGCTGAAAGATGGAGGCTGATGCTACATGCAGGCCATCGTCAGCATGCTATCTGTCAATCCCCGTACAAAACATGTAAACGTCTATTTTGTGTATTTCAGCTACTTAACTACGTAGTTATGTTTCAAAAATTAAAATGAAATTAAAATGTGGTTTGTTCTAAAGGAAACCCTGAATTGCTTGTTTGCAGACAAACAGTGATTCGATTTAGGATTTCCTTTATTGTTTGTATGATCAAGAAGTAGGCATCACTTCTACAGGAGAAAAGGATTTCAGTTTGAGGCTTCAGTGAAGAGTTTGGCAAATGTAACCGTATCTAACACAAGTCTGGTTGGAGTTGCTGAAGTGTAAATGTCCCCAAAATAAACAAAGAGCAGGACTGAGCTGCTATCCTTACTCTAAATACTGATATAGTAGCATCTTGAATCCCGAACAGTGGATGCCTCAGTCCCGAACAGTATTCCTCCAGCAAAATAAAGCAGTAACCTACCAACATGCCCACTGTCTGTGAAAGTAATGCTACCCTTGATTACTAATGTAGGTGGGCCTACTAAGCTAGTTAGCCAGATATGCTACTGTTTGCAGCTCATGTTAGAGCGGCTAAAGACAAAGTTTAACACATTCCTCACATTTGCTGTTGTGTCTAAGTTTTTGAAAGACTTTAAGAACGCACTGACCCTCCAAACTCAAAGTGATGCTCTTCTTCAGCTGCGTTCACACTACAAGCGTCACAGCAACAGGCTACAAGTCATTTTCAATGGAAGACGGTGACATGACGCTACAAACCAACACCTTGCACTTGTCTCTGTCGACGGGCGTGACGCACTACAAACGATAGCTGAGCGGACCTCAACTCTTTTTCAGTGCTCCAATGATGCGGGGAAGCATCAGCCAATCATATGTTTTTATTTGTAGCTTTGGTGCTGTGTTATTTAGCTTAGTTAGCTGAGGCTATGCTAGCTTTACGTGCATTGCAGTGCACACTGGGATGCAACTATGCCGTAAAATGTGATGTTAAAATGGGGCTAAGACACTAGGGGTGGGGAAAAAATAGATACAGCATAGTATCACGATATTTTTGTGTGGCTATATCGTATCTTCGCACAGTGTCAAGGATCAAATTTTTTTAAATATAAATGACTAATATTACAAATACAAATTAAACTTAAGGTAGCCTACTAGAATAATATAAAAACTTAGATAAAACAGATGTCAAAGTTTGAGCTTTGAAAAAATAATTTATAGTTGAAAAAGGTAATAAATCGCTTTACATATTGCAACATATTTAAAATCGCAATGTTGTATCGTGACTTAAGTATCGTGATAATATTGTATCGTGGGCCCTCCGGTGATTCCCACCCCTATCAGACACCGGTCAAAAAGCAGAGATATTTTTATGACCAGCTACAAATTTGTATCCCGTTCAGTCGAGGTGTTTTATGGAAAGACGCAGACACAAGTCTGTGACGACGCACCTACGTCAACGTCAGTGTAGCTAGGCACACTGTTGTGTTGTCTCTCATAGTGTGAACACAGCATCCAATGCAGATGGTGAAACCCAAAGCTGGTCAGGCCTGCTGATGTGCCTAGTTACAGTTACTAAGCTATGACTCGACAACTGCTGTTCTGGGGAGGGGTTTAGCAAACGGTCAAATGGCTGTCATACACGTATATTAGTTTCCGATGGGCATGTGCCTTAAATTTGTCTTCAAATCATCAGCCATTTGAATTCTGGCAAAAACACAACATCCATACAGTACAAATCTTACACTGTTAATAAGGATGTAGCATTTTCAGCACGACATGCAACAATACACATTAATGAAAACATACTGCCACAAAACACGATGGTACCGACATGTGATGTGACACTTCTCTTTAAAGAGTGTAGTAGAATCACATTGGTTTCCTGTGAACTCTTTGTGCTTTTAATTGATGCTGATACAAATGGAAAGTAAAAACAAACAAGGCCATATCTATTTCTGCAAAATGTGCTTAACGATGCCGCACATTCGGGGATGTGACTTGATCGTACGGGACACAGGCAGCTGGAATTCCTTGTTGTTAATCACACAGAAATGATTGAAGTATTTGCTCATGACTCGTCTTCTACCCTCTGCTTGTTTGCATTTAGAGGCTTGACATTCTTTCTGCTTCATACTTCAATTTCACTTAATTATTCATGCCTTACAAGAATGTGAGAAGCGATGCAACATACCTTAGCTTTGGGAAGAAAAAAAATATTCAGGCTTTGAGTATTCCAAAGCCTAATGAAGGAGGATTTAAACATACAGGATGCAAATAACAAACAGAAACCCAAAATACTCAGGGCGCTGCTTTACATCATTTAGACTGCACTGTTCTGTCACTCGTGTGGAAGCAGATGCTGTCAGTACACTGAGAGTTTGGACATGAGACTTTCCAGGATATCAAATCAGCAGCTTCATCACAAGATATTTGGAAGATCTTCAGTGAAATGAGAGTAAGCTGACTGAGAGTCCACGATGCGTCAGTTCTGGTTATCTTTAACAAAATAAAAATCATCTATTTACTCCTAAAGAGACAAACGTCTTGCCCGCCGCCCTCGGACTAAATAACTATTTGCTCTGAAGTGTCTGTTAAAGTAGAGGTTAGAGACTGCCAAGCAAAGTAAGACAGGTGGTTCTAGGAGAAAATGCTAATCTTTGGAGACCATAACTGTTTGAGTATAATATGTGTATACAAAGTGTGATTTGGCTATAGTGCTGCCTTCTGTTCAGAAGCTATCCCTACCCACAACAAAGTCCTTATATGCAACCTCTCCATCACCTAATCTTTGGCAGATGAAGACAAAACCAGTCTACATAGTGTAATTAGGGGCTTGCCAAAATTAGGTTCACCATATAAAGTGCGTTATTTGACACAGTAGTTCTACGTAGATTCTATTTCAATACCGTATTTGCCATAATTTTCAAGATTATACTGTTATTGTATCTTTCTACACAGGTCACAGTTATCAATCTAAGGAACAGACAGTACATCCTCGTGATTTATACGTTTCTTTGACTGTACATTGATCTCTTTTTGTACATAAATTTGTGATTATATAATGAGTATACTGCTGAAAGAATGTGTAGACCCACTGGAAACTCTTCCTGCCTACAGCATGTCAGCTTCCTACAGCAACATCTCGCCATTATCCAAATCCCTCCAGCTCCTACTGACACCTCTGCCACTGTCTAATTTTACATGCAGAGGGAACAACAGTATTCGCCAACAACAGTGGCTTGTGAACCACGTTTGAATGTGAGTGAGGCTGTCCAAAAAAGACGTTGTAAATGGCAGGATATGCCAGCATATCATGGTATATAGGCAGTTAATTACTGAGGTCATTGGTCGGTATGACATCCTTCTTTTTTCTTTTCTTTTTTTTTTTTTTTAATGGGATCGTGGATTCTTCCCTACGCAGATAAATCCCCATGAAAATCGTCTAAAAGTTTGCCCTAACTTTGATGTCACTTTACAGGATTTTAGGGTACATGTCCAATGTGATTACACGTTGAGAGAAGTTATCACCTCGTCTAATACTAATGTGACAGCACAGCAGCAACACTTCTTTGTTAATTGTTTACTCTCTCATTATAAGAGAATTAGCCTCGCTATAATTGTGCAGGCCTACAACACTGAGCCAAGAGCCAGTAGCCATAAAAGATGACCACAGGCTCACACAGCCAAAAATACGATCTCTACAATATCATTTTGCTAGTGGAGGGCACTCACTATTTTTAACTGGGACTTTGGCTCATTCCTCGGGAATGTCCTTTGTTAGCATTTTTCACGTGCAAAGAAAACAACTGCAACCGTACCAGGGCAAGATCCTACCGTTAAACAGTCCTGGATATTCACCAGGGAGGAGGCAGCATGAAACTTGTCACATGTAGCGCACACTGTCTGCGGTATCCTCTCATTGTTTGCAGTACCAGGGCCACGCAGGCCCTTAAAACAAACCCCCCCAACCCCCGTCTCACTCCTCACTCTCCTCTTCATCCCCCTTGGTGCCTTTACTCCAGCGCTGGAAGCAATGAACAGTTGACGCCAGGAAGAAGCTGGTCATGATGGCCACCACAGACACTGAGATGCCAGAGAAAATGATGATGAGCAGGTCTGTTAGAGTCAGGGTGGCCTGGCACTCACGGAAGCTGTCCTTGGAGAGCTGCGACAGGGATACACGTCTGCCGTCCATGGGGAGGGAGCACTCCATACTTTCCACCCCTGCGTTGGAACAGGAAACAAGATTAGACAGATTTACTGGACATGCTCAGTCTGCTGAGTTGCAGTGAATAATGTCACATTTATGGACTTTTAGATGAATGTATTCAAATGGCAGCCGCTCAGATATTGCATCATATAGAGGAGCAAGCACAGTGCAGCTACGTCTGTGCTGCCTGTACACCGCAAATGTAAGAACTCCTTTATTTCCCCAAAGATCTTTCATTTGAGGTGATGCATATATGCCCATTAGAGAAACAGCTCACACAGCCCACACCTGGTCAGAGGTCTGCAGTAATCAGAGCGTATATTTTGCAAGGTGTCTTGTTTGTACGCAAGTGTTTAATTCAGAAAGAGTCGTGTTGTAAAAGATGCGAATTCAAGCGATGCAGTTTTTTCAGAGTGGGAGCTGATTTAATAACTGTAAGGTCAATCAGAAGTATTCACTTATGAGATGAAGTTGCACTGTGTATACAGTACACCCACCCACAGCATGACTGCAGCTTCTGTGGAAATAAAGGAAGAATAATAAGACACTGTGAAGCACAGTGATACGGTAAATGTAAAGTCCAACTGTTGAGGGTTTAAAACTATTTCATTTGCCGTGTTTAAGAGGCTTTATTTTTGTCCATATGTGTGTTGTGCTGTGTAAGCTGCTCTGAATGATCGCGATCTCTGTGCCTCTGACAACAAGACAAATCCATTTGCATCTTCTGTACACGGTTCGGAGAAAGGAGCAAACATCAGTTTAAATCATTTTAATTTAAGATGCCAGCTGCACAAGACAAATCTCGAAGAATAGAGTCCTTCATTAAATGTGACTCCTGGTCGCGTCTCAAAAATTTACTGATTTATGAGTAAAGGGCAGCGTCTGAGACGGGGGCACCTTGACCAAACTCATCTCACGATGGAAGTATGATAAATCAGTGAGCGCTGCCCTCCATGTCTCTGTCACTAGCACATAGTTTATTGTTCAGCCATCATTTAAATGGAAGAGGACAGTGGCTGTGGTTTATTGTGTGTCAAGGGTACAAGTCTTGCATTGAGCCTACTTTCCCAACTCATGACTACAAATGAGACTTAGACTGGATCATTAGAGCAGCTTTAAAGGGACAGTTCACCCCAAAAATACATGTTTTTCCTCTTACCTGTAGTGCGATTTATTAATCTAGATCATTTTGCTGTGCGTTACCAATCCATCGATCTGGATCGACATATATATATTCAATGGTCAACGATCTATGTTGTCATCTTTAGGACACGCTTTTATTTTGAAAGTCGTTACTTCAAACAGCAGCAGGCAGATGGCAAGCAGCCAAGAGAAAGACGAAGAGGATAACATTATTAACCGGGGAACAATCCCAAATACTGATTTCGGAGAAAATAAAAGGGATCAACAGATGAAGAACATTCCATACGCAAACAATGCAGTTATGAGATAAAACACGCCCTAACGTTACCGGCCTGGACGGGCATCTCACTTTGCTGACTTCTCACTACAGCAACATTAGCTGTGCTGTTTCAACTATCTTAAGCTGGAAAAAACATGCATGCAGGCTAAAATTCAACTGAAATGCTGTGGCATAAACCACCGGTGAGTAAGAAAAAGAATAAATAATACGTGTTATTTAATGATCTTGTTGTTTTATGGCTGTTGGGAGAAGTTTGCTGTCAGGGTTTTAAACCAAATAGAGATGAAGTTTAATGAAACCGATGATGGTTTGGGTTAAAATCAAAACATTTCTTTCAGAAAGGACTTTTGGGAAGAAAGCCCTGGAGGTTAACTTATTTAATGTGCTTTGTAATGTGTGTTAGCGGAGTCAGTATAAAGTAAACATCACTGCCCTGCACTGCACTGCGCTGCAATCGTATCATGGCAGACTTTGTAATGTCGGCAAATATTGTATTGTTGCCCAAATAATTGATATGATACTTGATCATGATGAAACCAGTGATTTACACCCTTATTGCTGTGTACTGGAGGTGTCGGCCGTAGAGATGTCTGCCTTCTCTCCAATATAATGGAACTAGATGGCACTCGGCTTGTGGTGCTCAAAGTGCTAAAGAATATCAATTAAAAAAACTCAACTGCAATGTCTCTTTCCAGAAAGCCTGATCCGGTTACTCATGATAATCCACAGACCTTGTTGTGAGCAGTTTCATGTAGGAACTATTTGCTTTCTACTAAACTACACCCGCCGACTGTATCATCATGCAAAAAGGGAGCGTCCATCTTAGTTTGATACTAGTTAGCTTACCTGAACTAGCTAGCATTACAGCTTAGCCTAGGACAACATCATTAATACTTACATCTCGCCCTGTCACAAGCACAAGCCACTCATCGATTAATAGAGAAATGCTTCCTTTTGTGCAGTGATTTGGTTGGCGGGCAAGCTGAGTGCCATCTAGTTCAATTACATTTGAGAGAAGGCAGACAACTCTATGGCCGATATCTCCATCTTCAGGGAAGTCACACCAAAACAATCTAGACTGACAAACAGCGACTACAGGTAAGAATGAAAAACACATATCTTTTATTTTTGGGTGACCTGTCCTTTTAACTGTAATATGTTAAAGACTGGTCAATGGTATTACCACTGAAACTACATCACAAGGTGTTCACTTCCCACTGCTTACAGACTAATTGATTCTACTTGTTCTACTGACAACTGACTGTCAACCTCTGAGTTTAACCTGAAGTGCTAATTACACACTTACAATGCTGTTCCAGTGAATGAGGACTGCAAACACTTCAGACCATAATCTATACAGCCATTAACTGCCTTCATATTGACAATGTACAGTATGTAAAAACTAGACATATTGATGTGAATGTTAGCTTAAAGGTGGGTGGAGATGAAGCCTTGCAATGTGGGCGGCTACTTCTACTGATACTGCACATGCAAATGCACACACTTGGCAGTACATCAATTCTGGGTCCTTGCTCAACAGTCAGCACATTTTCCAGCATGCTTTGTTATCACACAAATGTAACAGCGCATCTTATGACTTTATGTTCAATCACCAAACTACCTTCATTCTGAGTGTGTGTTTAAACATGTCAGTGTTATTAAAGCAAGTAGATAACTTGAACTTTAAGTATACAACTCAACTTCCAATAATATTACGTGCTTATATTACGTCAGTTATGTAAAACTTAGTTGGACATGTACCAATATGTGTAAAAAATTCACTTGAAACCGTTTCGCAAGTGTTTAGTGACAATGGAAAAAGGAAATAATGGAAATCAGTGATGGCATGGAATTGGTTTCCATGCTCCTCCGATTGACTCTCTACACTATTAATTAGGTTCGTAACTGAACTCTTTAAGAGCTTGATAAAACTTAGTGACACTAATCCCTAATACAAGATACAGATTCTCACATTCCCTCTAACAGTCAATTAGTAGAGGACGCAAGATATACTCACACACACACAAACACACACACACACACATTAAAACGCCCAACTTACGGGAAGCTAATACATCAAAGTTATGTTTTTATTTTATGTTAACTGCCTGTTTTTGTTGTTTAACATGTCATTTTTCGAAGAGATGCTGCCTGTATTGTGGACTTGCATCTCTGACAGAGATCTGACAACAGTATTCACAATGCAGATGAGCGTGTTGATGTTTTGATCTCTTTTCATGTATTTTTTTTTTGCATCCAGCACTTCCTTGACTTGTGGCTTTGTGCTGCAGCTCTGAAGCTTTCTTAAAGATTACATTGTCTGTACTGAGGGTAGGTACAGAGTTTGGCATGCGTGCATTTCTGTGTGCAGCTCCTTGTACGTGGAATCTTCTGCAGATGGATGTAAAGCATTGGTTCCTCTCGGCTGTTTCAAAGCACTGTTGCAGGATTTTTTTAATATAATCTTCTGTATGCCAATATCACAGTTGTATCTCAGCTGGTCTTTGCAATCATGTGTAGTTGCTTATTTCTAGTATATATTGACATATTTTGACTTTTCTTTGAGAGAGAACTGTAGAGATGAGAGAGCTGTACATTTCTATGTTGTCTGTCTGTAACTTAATATTGCTGCCTGTCTGGGCCAGGACACCCTTGAAAAAGTAAAGAAAAATTTCTAATCTCAAGAGGTTTTTCTGGTTAAAAAACAACAACAACAACAACAACAACTATTAAAACACTTCACATAGCACAATAGTACGTGGGGGATGTGGCAAGATAATACTGGATGTCCTCTCCCTCCTATCACTAGTAAATTACAGATCATTATAGTTATAGTTCATTGCAAGGTCATTAGGTCATTAAAAGCAAAACAATAACCTTAAATATCTGAGCACTGTAGATGTTAGCATTTTTTGAGACTGGTTTCAGCTGTGAATAAATACACATTCAGTGCCCTGGTGAGCATTAATGGCTCCAGGATGGTGTATGTGTGACTGAATCAAGATAAACAACAGTGTTTATGTTTATCGTAATGAAGGAACATGTCACCTAGCACAACAGTGTGGCTAATTTATGTGTCTGTAACAGTCTTTGGACAAGAATGGAGGGTTGATGGCACAGAGAAATAAGCTTTATGAGGCTTATGTGTCATTGTAGGAAAACTAATTGCTGGTTTCTCTCTTCTCGGGGGATTTGTTGACAATTAGAAAAAAGAGAATGTCACCAGCTGTTTCTCTTTATTCCTATGAAAATGTCACATCCAAGTCCTATTTTAGTCACTTTGTTTGAAAGTATGATTCACACCTCATTAACGTATGTAACTGTGTGCTCTACGTGTGTTCTTTTTACAAATGGCTGGCATGGTTCCCATCTTGGCATACACACACACACACAGGCCACAACCAGGCTCGAACCAAGAGCCGTAGCACATAGCAAGTGCGTGCTGGACAGGCTCCACAGAGAACTCAAGTAGCTTGGATCAGGATCACATCCAGTGAGTCAGAATAAATCCGGCATCTAGAATGAGGCTCCAAACTGATTAGGCGCCAATACCAACAATCCTGGTGGAGCCAAAAACGAGCTCGCTGGTTCCTGGCATGATTCATTGTAAGACATGTCTACCGTATGTTGTGGGAATTAGAGATCAAAACAAACTCAGTTGAGTGTATGTGAGAGAACTGCTCAGTTAAACAGTGTGAGTAACATGCAAGCAGTGACAGTACCAATGGGTGGACGGAGGGGGGGGCACAGCCACCCTGATACAACTGCTACACCCCTATTTAAAGAACAATGAATTGCTTAAAACATAAGATGCACAACGCATTATGTCTGAGTGTCCATCCAGCGTTTTTTTGTCTTTTCCGAGGACCAGTGTCTCTTTTCAAGTGTTCCCACTGAGCAGAGGACGTATGCAGCTGCACGCTGCCGCCTAATGAAAAACTACAAGGTTCCTCCAGTTTAAGGCAAATTAGTCTTAAGACTGTTTAAGAACTTTTTTAATGTCACTCAGAATAAGTAAAAAACAATTTTATAATAACCAAATCTAAAGGCAGGGTATCTACAGGTATCAGCCAGTTAAATTTAATGCTTTCTAAGACCCGTTCAAGACACTTTTTACCCGAATTTAGGACAGATTTTTAGACAAATCATACTTTACTTATTTAAGCATGGCAGGTAAGCATTGCAGGTAGGTAGTATATATGTGGTCTTTTGCAGAGGTCAGTGTTATGTAGGAATGTGGTTATTAAAACTGAGTTAAATCAATCTACATTTTGGCAACAGGTAAGAGCAAGTATGAAGTAAAATGACAATATTATAGTTGGGGGTTTTTTTCTCAAAGATTTGCAATATTAGAAATGTGGACTTTTATATAGAAAGGCTTAACCACTCATTTTTACAAAAAGAATGGTAAATAAATTAAATTAGATAAAACATTTGTTGTAGTTAAGACATCACAAATTCAAATTTAAGATCATTCAATGACTTTTATAGTTTCTTACACAGACGCCGATGACTCTGTCGTCTGTGGACATTCCCATAGAAAGTTGTAATGGAACTAGCGCTGGCTCTCGGCGGCAGTCATGTGATTGGATCCAAATCCATGTACTTCCATACTTCCTCGACCAATGGCTGATTAGCTTTGCCTTACACCCGCCTACACCGGAATTGCTGTTACCCGAATTGTTGTCCGTAGTACAACAGAAAAGGAAGTGTTCAGTGCATCGCAAGAAGAGATTAAAATGGATATGATTTCATTTGATTCAGATATATTGCAGAGCTGCAACGTCTCTCACCTATGGCAACGCCATCACGTGGTCTGGATATCCCCACCCATTTCTATTACGAAACGAAAGACAAATGTCCCCAGACTCCCATTCCGAAGTAAGGGAGGCTGGTCACACGAGACTATGATTTTAAAGGCCTTACTGTTGTGACACTGGATTTAAGACATTTTAAGACTTTTTAAGTCTTCAACTCATTGTTTCGACGGCCCAAAATTTCAAAGCCTCATTCCATCCCATTGGACCGAACGCCCATTTCTCTGACAGCTGGTCATCACAAAAACAAATGGCCATTGCTCCAGTGTTTTGGTTCTCAGAGTTTGTTTCCCAGCAGCATTTGAGCCATCAATCCCAGGTGTTTGTAACCAACCTATCCCTGTTTTTCCAGGGAAAAGCAAAACCAAATTGTTGTGGAACTCAAAAAGTTAACTGCACTGGTGTTAGTCTATGCACACCAGATAATTAGTAATCATTACTGTAAAATAAGAAACCAAAGTATATCAGTATACGATTCCATAACTCATTTTGACTTAATTTTCAAAGAGCTTATATACTACAACAGCATATTGAAAGATACAGCCTAGATATTGAAACTTTCAGTTATGGCTTTTGGTTTTGGTTTGTCACAATATGACTTTCAGAAACCCCATCTGGCCACCCCTGTGAAAAATTTCTAGGTGCACCACTGCATCCAAGTTTACCAAAGAGGCTTACAAACAAGTGCACAACACATCTGGGAGAAGGTTAATCTCATCTGTGACAGTAATGAGCTGAAAATGTTTTGTTTTAAATCTAATATTCTAAGAATTGTGTTGCATAACTAACCATATGGCTCACAATCTAAAATCATCAGTTCAGTTTCCAAATTACAGTTTGACTCAGCAGGGATTTTAGGTAGGAGAGTTTTCACTGCGACATTTCCAACTTCTCTCTCAGCCTTTGGTGAATAACACTGTCTGGACCTCAAAATTCACAAACAAGCAGTGTGTTTTTTTGCCTTTATAATCATACAGTGGTATTAAGTTAGTAATGATTTATTCTAATGTCTGTCATTTAACTTAGCCCAATCTTGTTCAAAATAAATCCCTTCCTGACTGTTAAATGAAGAGACACAAGCAGCAGGGAGAGGAATAAAATGTGCAAATAGAGACTTCAGCAGGAGGCAGAGACGGACAGAATCACTGACCTTGTTCTAATTAATTTCCCAACAGCAATTTAAGTGAAAAACACCAAATTCACCTTTAGTGTCACTGCCACACATCTTACGAAAGACAAAGAAAACTTTGAATGCACCTGAAAATCCAATATATTGGAGCACCTGTCCTGTCTGTTTCTGCCTGAGGTAAATGGATTATATTTATATTCACAGGGCACTTATTGCATAGCAAAGTAACCCATCACCTCTGAGACTTGGCCTTTGCCTTTGAGACGGTCCTGTCTGGTCTTGCCTGTCCTAGATGCTTGATTAATAACATCTGAGACTGCAATTATCCTGGAGAGCACATGGGCCCTGCAGGACTTACAGGATAATTACATATATTATGATCGATACAGAGTTGGTGAAGAGGACGATGGTGGACAGACGGATAAAGTACGACTCTTTTGTTGGTAATCTTAAGACTAGTTTCATTTTAGAGTGCACCATACCATACTAACGCTTTCTCTTTGGGTGTCTGAAATGCATATTTTCATATATGTCTCATTTATCTGAATAGAAACGCACATCCTATGTACCCAGCAACAGAACACACAAGGCTTTGCGAGCAGAAATAACGGCTTTCCACTGAGCTGCACAGTTGCAGTTAAGAACTAAAATTACACAATAGGGCACACTGGCTTATTACACTGCCTGACAAAAGGGGGGAATTACTGAACAGCTGTGGTATTTGGCCAAAAGTGGAATCTTCTGGAACAAACACCATAATTATAGTTCCTCAGCATTACAAGCTCGTCTGACAGAATGTGCACAGCTCTCGCAGAGGGCGGACGTCCAGGCTTAGCGATTGTGGCCTCGGATTAGACATGCAGGAAACTCAGACCTGTGTCTGATACAAAAGTGCGTCGTTAATCTGTTGACTCTGGGCTGCTTTATGTCAAACAAATATCTGTTAAACATAGCCTGAGCTCGGTGTGCATCTTAAAAACAGCTTTAAAAATACTTATGTCGGATCGGCGTGATATTTTTGACACTTACATCTCCGACTTAGCAAAGAAAATAATCAGTGTCACCAAACTGGCGGGAAAATGACTGCAGTAAAGTCCATTATTGTACAATCAATTCAGCTGATTAAAAATGAGTCACTCTGTTTGCTGGTATCTGTTTTCACATTTTTACAACCCACTACAAAAATGTCACACAAAGATAGCAAATTTAGGGACAATTTCCACTCACCTTCTGTAACTACAAGAGTGGCTATGAGGGTAACTACATCACAGAATAATGTTTCAATACTTTAAAATCCGAATTAAAGGAGGTTTTGTCATTTTCCCATCATCTGACTGTGTGAATTAAGTATACCCATAGGCCCAATGAAGAGCTAAAAGCCTCTTATTATAATGACACTTACTGAATTTGTTAAAGCAAGTTACCTTTTCTTCTTGATATTGGCTAGCGCTAAAGTTACAAACAACAGGTGTACTTTTTAGTCCTCTTTAGTTTTTGCTGTTCCTCCTTCCCCCAACTTGTGTCTATGATCAAAACTGGACCTTGCTACCAAACAGGACTCAAGAACCAGCAGGCCAAAGTAACAGAAGTAATCTAAGCTGAGTGACAAACAGTTGCTAACATTAGCTTGCTAAAATGTTCATTTCCTACAGTTAAACACTTCAGTTTTTGGTGCCAACAGTTTTGGAATTTTGGAAAGCAGCCACCTCTTTTAATCAGTGGGCCTATTTTCTCAGCTTTTTGCATTCAGCATTTTGTATAATGTGTAATGGATGTTAAACTTGGAGCTTCACACTGCCAAGTATTCACATCATTTGTTGTTTAACACACATCCTCTATGTCAGAGTTTAAAATCCTTATGCTCAGATCAGACCAAAGAACTGTGACGAGATGAAACCACTTTATAACGGTGCAGAGAAAAGTTGCAGCAGTGTGAACTGGCCGTCTGAGCTGGACTCAAGCCGGCTGATGGTGTCACCCGCAACTCAGCTGGTCAAATCACCAATTGCTGGTTTAAGAACGTAAAGGTCGCCATCTGTTGCTACAGCCAATCGGCCTGTAGTGAAGTCCGCTGGTCAAGTCAAAATAACTGCAGATGGCATGTTTGCCTGCTCCCAACTAACTAATTGGCACTGCTTACTTATATTATTGTGATGTATTTATTATTTATATATTATCATTATTTTCTTTTCTGTAGCCAATATCTCACTATCACTATCCTCATTCATATTTTAAGAAGCCACAAATTATATTCAGCTACAAAATAAGCCTGAGAAGCTGCAAATCAGAATGGACGCACAGAGAGTTGTTGCATAGAGATGATACACTGTCTCATCTAGTTGCACTGGTGTGAACCTGCAGGTTTTTAAAACGTCGCAGAACGGTGCATTGCAAGTAGCTGCCTGTTTCATCTTGTGTCATTGTGAATCTTTGGTCTGATCTGGGCCTAATATCAAAGTTGAATCGACGGTGGTAAGATCGCCAGTGGGTGTTTTGAAAGAGGTACCTTTGTGACAAGGGGAGAACATGGGAGACAGCTAATGTCGGCGAGCATTTTTCGTCATTTTTGCGTTGTAGTGTGTATGGCGAATGTTTGTAGAACAAAGTTTGTGTGGAGAGATTTTATTTTTTTTCCACTGAGGGGGAAGTATCTGTTTTATAGAAATCTGTATGTGTAGACTGGCCCTAAAACGCTGATGTGTTTTAATACCCAGAACAGGTTTCACCATTAGGATGGAAATTTTGTTTCCGTTTGGTTTTGGGACATGATACAGAACAAGTTAATAAAAGAGCAACATTAAGAGAGGAAGAACAATGGAGAGTTTACAACAGTCTACAATAAAAGGGAGTGCAGGAGAAAAACTAACTGTGTTTTGTGCTTATAACTTTATTGGGTACCTATTTTATTCAGTGTAATTCTGTTAAGTGATGACGTGTATGGGCTACAGATGCAGACCTGAGTCTCTATGATTTGATGTACACGGATTATATGAACGGGTCAAATGCAGGTTGAAAAATGCTGGTGGGTTTCCTGCAAGTCTAAGTCGCTACACCAGAACCTATAATGAAATCCATTCATTTTAATTAATTGAGATGAACTGAGATTGACTGTGGCTGAGAAAACCTTAATACACCAACAGTCATTTAAAGAACAGAGCAATGCAGTAAAGAAAAGGAAATATATTTCATAATTAAGAATATTTAAAGAATTTATAGTTTCATGCTCATAAACTATCTAACTGGATGACAGTTTTTAATAAAGGCCATTTATACAGTGGGTCAGTATCAGCTTTATAAATGCGTAGGCTGATACAGTACAACATTTGAAGTCCCTGAACGACCCCAAACGCCACTGTGATCTCAAAAAGTGTGCCTGGCTCAGGCTACCATCCCATAATGTAACACAAATCATGCCTTAACACTATCAGGTATGTCGGGCCACACAGCTATGTTACATTCCTGGCGCGGGCAGTTGATGGATTACATTTAGGATTACAGCCAGCCGAGGGGATAGGCTATCTGCTGTCTGGGCCGTGATTGATCTACCTCACTGTGACAGACTGATATTGGAGGCTTGTTTCTCCTACCTCCCTCAACACCACACTGTCCGTCTAGATTGATCTCTGCACCAATCGCAAAGGCAAAATCACCACAATCTTACATCTGCAGACCCCGGCAGGAGTTGGCATCCACGCTTAGTGTCTAGACACTCCACCTAAATTATCCAGTCGTGATAATGACTCACAAAACTGTCCCCTCCTTACTTTATTGAATGTGTCCAATACTCAGTAGATGTGAAAAGAACCAGGCAGACATAATTACAGAGAAATAGAAGGATTATTTAGTCGCCAACACTGGGAGAAAGAGTCTGAGGGAAACCTGAAGGGAGAATGATACAAGGAGAGGGCAAGAGTGGGAGTCGGAGAGGAACCGAATGTGTTATGAATGCACAAAATGACAAGCATCCATGTGACAGTGGGTCGAGGGTGAATCATTCAGGAGGGAATTCCTTCTGCGTGGAGACTCGCTGACATCACTGCACCACGGGCACATTCAAAATGTCTCATCACAAAGGCACAAATTCACACACAGAAACAAGCTCATTCCAGACATAAAGAGACGCTACTAAAAAGGTGAATACTATGAATATTAGCAGATACTAAGGCTGTGCCAAATACCAGTTTTTGGGTTGTTTTCAAAGCTTCAGCTAGAAATATTCATGATTAATCAAAGGGGGTAGTGGGGGGGGATGTAGTAATGACAGATGAGGACATTTTTTGAATCAATGCACCAAAGATAATGTGATAATCAGCCACTGTCAGCACGCAGGTTGTAGTCATAGTAACATTAGCCATTATAACTAGTGCAAAAAAATATATATCCTCCTGAGTCCCTGCACCCTCAAATGAGGACATCACGTTCTGGGTTTGCTGCACCTTATACTTCATTCTACTTATCTCAGACCTGTTGCCCTCGCTCGTGGACACTTTTTGTGACATCTAGTGGTAGCAAAGGCACCATTAACTTATCTATATAAAAACAAGATGGCAGCCATCTCTACCACGTCAGTCTGCAGCCGACCCCAACACAAAAGTGGATGCAGTACAAAACCTGATCACATTTAATGACTGAAACATGTTTATTTAGTTGGAGTATGGATCAAGTGGCAGAGTTTGTAAATGAGCAAATCACAAGACCTTTAGATTTGTTGCATTATTTGTAATTTAATTGTTGCACAACAATGTTCAGGTGAACACTTTTACACTTTATTACACACTTGTGACTATTAAGATAAACCCATCATATTAGGACATCGTTTTTTTTCTCTAAAACTTCCTGTTCAAAGACAATGTTTAGTTTTTATATTAATCAGGTCCTACTGATCTCAAATAGCTCGGAGAAATTAAAAATGCACACCAGAAGCTGAGGCCCCAAGAGGATATATACTTTGCAAGATGGTTACTTAACAATGCTCAGGTTTGTTTGTTGTAGATCTGCAATATGCCAGTTTCCTTTTGGCACAACTGGCACTTTTTGGAGGTCATCTTTGTAAATTTTTAACCCATTCCTAACACTGGACTTTTTCAACATCATGCTAGCTTATCTGTAGCTATGTTTCCATCCAAAAGTGATTCGAATCATTGGGAAATGTGCATTAAAAGAAATACGAATCCTGTGTGTTTCCATTAAATGTACGGACTCTGAAAACTACGAACTTGGAACCAGAAACAAAACAAGTCTCACATTCCTCTTCTTCTTCTTCTACGTTTTCTCTACAACCAGCTTGTAAATGCATTACCGGCTTCCCGACCCGGAGTGTGGATATCACCATGGAGAGAGGTGCGTTACGCTGCTTTGTTCTTTCTGTAAATTCTTTTAAAGATCTACAACAAATTAAAAAATTTGTCAAGGCACCTCAGAAAAGCCCAGACTCCGACTCGCAGGATTTTCGTGCCCCCGATGTTGACAATTTTCCTGACGTGACCAGTCCAGGTGATTTGCCACATTCTTTTACTGTGGCAGCAGCACAGGCCAGTGACACTGACTTCACCAATGTAGTGATGTGTTCCACTTAACATACACTTTTGTGATATCATCATAATAATGTCCGGCTAGAGCCACATACAGCCAGCAAATTGTCTGAGGCTTTAACGGACGATTGAGAGCTTTAGTACAGTCAAGCTTCACCTCTCGGGCCCAAGATCTCAAATTAGGTTTGTCTTTTTGATCAGTAAAGTTGAATCACATAGCAACATAATTGTCTTTTACGGGGCAATTTAAAGGACAGGGCTCACCTCATCACGTGCAAATGCTCCACCAAAGAAGTTCACCCTGACACTGTTTTGCATGAGTACCGTCGCTGCATCCTGAGTTTAGTGCTGCCAAAGACGACTCTGATTGGTTTTAAGAAAACAAAAACAAATGAGCATTTTTCCCCCTATGGCAGAAAGATAATCAGTGTTTCTAGATCTTTCTCTAGTGCTGACACAGCTCTGTGGAGGCTACGTGAGACTGAGGGCCATTTGGGAATGTTGGGGTGATGGTGTAGAAGAGCAGAGCATTTAAATACTGATTTGGACATTGATTACCATGGCAACGATCGAAGCTTCGAAGCATTTGGGTCAGACCTAGTGGATGCCTTTTTACGAAGTTCGTCTAATGTCACAATTCATTATGTTGAAACTGCTAAATATGCGGTTCTTAGGAATTTATGCTTCACACTCGACCGCACACTGGAAGAAAGGAGAGTATATATCATCCACAAAGCTGCACACGGCCAGTGAAATAAACCTTTTGGCTTTTCACCTTTTATTTCTGACACTGGCAGATTATCCCTTTCTGCTCCTGTCCGTGCAGCAGCTGATGCTATCACACTATGTAATTCGGTCCACCTATTCACACTCCGCTCTCCCTTGCCAGCACCATCTCTCTCTCACATCCCAACTTTAAATAAACATTAAATTAGGCCAAGATAAAAGAAGCTGTCAGCCTGTGTTAATGGAATAGATATTTTCTCATCACATACGCAGGTAGTAAAGATAGCAAGTAATGTCGTGTGGGGCGGCATGGCATCATGCGTGTGGTCATATTTTTCAGAGCTGCTCCTGCCGTGCGGGAACAGGTTTCTGGGGAGCAACTCGATAGGCTGTGGAGGAAAATTCAGACTTTGACCCTGTCACATGAACTGCTACTTTGTAGTGAAACTGTTCAGGTCATGACTAGTGTTGATAGCAATGCCACGATGGGATTCAGCCTCAATCTCTCATGGGAGTTGGCCTGCCTTGCCCTGTAGGCAGCTCTGGCTCCAATTACCCTGGCCAATGTGCCGTAGAACTGTGTCACTCTGAATTATACATGGCCTTTGTTCATCCTTAACCCAAGAGCACTGGAGACAGCAGTGGATCATGTTTACACTCATCCCTCCGTTCAAACATTTATGAACCTGATTGGTGCCTTAAAAACTTTTAAATGCTACCAAAAAACAAACACAGAAGCATGCAGGCAGTTAAATGTGTGTCTGTAGGATTGTGTGCAGCTCGAAATGAATACCTGACTCTACTCTGCACATGGGAGACAAAACACGGCCATGTGGAAAGAAATGTTTTTTCGATCCAAAAGCAGTCCAGAATTTTAAACCATCTTCCACCCACTCATCATGCTGACCGGCAGTAATCAAAGTTACGCAAACAGAAGAGTGTGCTGCTTTGTGAACTTGAAATCACAGGGGAAATCAGGAAGTGAAAAATGGAATGGGAATTGGGTTTACAGCATGGGCTCTGCAGCTGCTACATTATGCAGGCCATCACAGGGGGAGCCACAGATATATTTTAGGATGACTGCTAAAATAGCAGTACAGTTCTGTCATGATAAATCTTTTTTTCTTTTTTTTAATTCGTCTAACATTCTGTTAAATCATTCTGCTAGTGACATGTTTTGGACATTACGACATCCTGTGACATCATCTGATGAATTAATGCCACTGAGAAATCTATGGACACACTTTGTTTTTGCTGATTCAATTATTCCCAGCACCTGTACTTTGTCCTGGAAATGGTTTTGAAAGTACAGCTAAAAACTTGAAAAAAAAACACGCTCCCGTCATACTGTGCCCCAAATCTGGAACATATCCTTATACAAAGGTTCGTATGACATCTTACGAAAAATTATGCTCACCCCTATCAGTAAGGTTAGGAAAACAATTATGGCTGGGTGTTGTCACGGTACGTCCCAAGGTGAAGTGTGTGAGATTTAGTGGCGTCTAGCAGTGACTTGAAGACTGCAACCAGCTAAAACTTCTCCTGGCTAGAATTCCTTCAGTGTTCATTGTCCAGGAGTTTTTTATCGTGAAGCAAATTATCCGCAGAGGTCTCTTCCTTTCAAAAACCAACACACCAGGTGGGTAAATTTGGTAAAAACACTGAATAAAGCAGTTTCACGTTACAAATCAGTGTATCTCTGAAGTTGGTTAGCATCTCGGAGACGGGCGGCTCACCCACCACATGCTATTGTGCGTTCACCTTTTTTGTGATCCAGACGTTCAGGGGTTTTTAGTGGGAGCCAAATTATCAACAGAGGTCTCTTCCTCTCCAAAACAAACGTACCCAATGATTGAAACGCGTAAAACAAACCAATGTCACTCAAACACTGCTTGTTGTAGATGAGCTTCTTACTGCAGTGGCCGACACATAAAGGCTTAAATGAGAATTCTGCGCTATTACAAAAATAGTATGGTGCAACATGGTGATCTCCATAAATGAGGACTCTGTACTGTATAATGACCTCAATCTAAGAATCATTGTTTTGTTTTTTTGTTACCTCAGAATGAACCGTTAGTATCTACATACAGAGCTTGTCCTCTTCCACAGAGTTAGCTATGTTGTTCTACAGTAGCCCAGAAGAGACAAACCAAACACTGGCACTAGATAGGGTAATTCGTGGTTTTGTGCCATTCTCCTACACACTTGGTACCTGGGAGAGGTTTCATTTGGTTGCATTCTGCACCCTTACGCTAAACACTAGGGCTTTAATAATCAGTTTGGCAACATATCTTCATACGACGGTTTGTATGATATCTTACAAATTAGCACCCCCAATTGTTAGGTTAGGTTAAGAAAAAGAATCATGGCAGGGCATCATCACATGAAGACGTACAAGTAATGTAACATGATGAAGTGATGTTGCATACATAGCTTAAAATAACTCAATGCTGACTTGGGGTTTCACGTGGGACACAAACTTTGATCTCGTGGGTCAAAGTCCTGTGTGCTTTGACCCGTCCACAACCCGGACCTTCCTCCCTACGTAGACTTTGTCACTCTTTATACTACATGACCTGACTCCCTTCTTTGCTCCTGTCCTAAGACAAAGAAACGCCCGCACCGCTTAGGTCACAGCCTCCGGGCTCACAGTTTCTTAATTTGCACAATGAATAAATAATACATACACTGAAACATTGAATTGAGTGGATATATCGATATCGGTATCAGTTGTCTGCCAAAGCAGTTGTTATAGATCAGCATATTGGATATCGGCAAAAAATCCAATATTGTGCATCCCTACTTTTTGTAGGCGTAAGTATAAACTGTGCATGACAGTGTGAAATTGGGATACAGGAATCATTTTGGCAGCTTCAACCTTTACGTGTTTTGAACATCAGTGGAGCTCGTGGTTTTAAGAGGGGCCACACTCAGATAAAATTTAAACTGTAATTTTCTGGCCCGCTAACTGATTTATCGTATGATGAATCAGACATGAGGATGCAACTCCCACGGGGACGGAAAAAGCACACTGATGTACAGGTTAAAGAGTAATTCTTGCCTCTGTAATTGATTTTCCTCTATGATGAATGAGATATTAAGTGGAGCCACCCACACTCATGATGGCTGTTAGAGTTGATACATATTGAAAAGCTTATCAAGTCAACCTCATTCACTAATGAGTGTCCATCTGTTATTTTGTAACCACTTCCAACACAGCGTTCTAGGGAATAGGTCAACGCATTTTTCCATGATCGAGAGCTCAGTCATTATGTTAATTTAGGTCTGGCAGTATGATGTCTGCATGTGGACCAGCCAGGTTCGGAAGTTTGGACTTAGGGGAAGAGTGCAACGGGTGCCTGCGACTTACTTACTACAATCCTCCCATGTACTTTGTGTTTACCAGTAATCTGTACAAGTGATTTTCCTGCAGTGCTCAAAAATGTAGTGAAATGTCAGCAGGAAATAACTGTCACAAAATGGTCAAACAGAGGTTGTGTGATTGGAAATTCTTAAGATTTTGATAATCTGGTCTCAACTGAAGACTGCATGCACATCCAGAAAAGATAAATACTGGGTGCTGGACAGAAGAACAAATTCAATAATACAAAAACAGGCCACTACACCAGAAACTGCTCATTTTGTAAATTTTAATCATTTCACCAGCCCTTCATCAGACATGACAAAGATAAGGAGACACACCTCTATATGTAATACCAATGGTGGTTGCCTAACAGATCAAATGATAACAGATGCAGCTATACAGAAACACAATGAAAAACCAGTACAGAGTTACACCACAGGAATTCACTTACAAAAAACATACGTATAAAAAAATATATATTTCATAAAGTTCAGTATTGCCCAGAGTATCACCTCGAATATCACATGGCTAAAACATCAGTTAAAAAACATCATAGTGACATGCAAATTCAAGACGAAATTGTAGAGGAAGATATATTTATAACTGATATATTTCTTTCAAATTTTCTGGATTTTTTTTGTTTGTTCGTTTTGTTTAAAAATAGAGGCGCCTCTAATACTACAAATAGTAGTAAAACTCAATGAGAATTACCACAACGATGCCATAAACAATGTTTACATGCTGCTCAAGATTTGGTATTTCTCACTAAATTCTGTAATATCCAGGGCTCCTAAATATAAATATATAAAAATATATGAATTCTAAAAGTATTCCCTTCTACAATCTCTCCTTGAATTTGCATGTCAGTTTTTTAACTGATGTTTCAGTCATGATATTCTAGGTGATACTCTAGGCACTGCTGGTCCTTTTGTAAATAGTTTTTGTTAAATATATTTTTTTGTAAATGAACTTTTTTCCTGTGGTGTCATTTTGTACTGGTTTTGTAGTGTGTTGTACTCCGTTTCTGTGTAGCTGTGCTATAGTATCACATGATCTGTTGGGTGACAACCATTGGTTGTATATCCTCCTGACGCCCGAACATTTGTTTGGTATGCGTTTTCAATTTTTCCTAGCTATTTGAGATTAGTACCTGATCAGTATAAAAAACTAAACCTTATGAACGATAAATAAAGTCCTGATATCCTGAAAGGAGACAACAGTAAAGCCCTAATGTCCTCAAAGGAGATGATAATAAAGTCCCAATGTCCTTCAACGAGCTGATGAAAAATTCCTGATGTCTGCAAACAGGTACTTCCTAATTAACAGCATCCTAGCTTGTTACTGTTGCTAGAATTGGTCAAATTTGTTGCCATATCAAACTAGAAACGATATTAATGATAAATAAACAAGTTTCAACCATAAAATGTGATCAGGTTTTGTACCTTGTCTACTTTTGTGTCAGTATTGACTGCAGACTGACTTGGCAGGGATGGCTGCCATCTTGTTTTTACATGGATTAGTGTATTGTGCTCTTACTACCACTAGATGGCACAAAGAAGTGTCCACGGACGAGGATAACAGGTCTGAGTTAAGCAGAATGACGTAGAAGGTCCAGTAAACCCAAAATGTGATGTCTTTGTATGAGGACACAGGGTCTCAGGAGGATATATAGAGGTGTGTCTCCTTATCTTGTTCATGTCTGATGAAGGGCTGGTACCTGAAACATCACATGTAGTGATACAATTAAAATTTCAGAAAGAAGCAGTTTCTAGTGTGCGGACCTGTTTTGAAGTCTTTAAGATCTGGTCTAAAACTTAGGAGGTTACTGTTAACATCTGCTGATGGTGAAGGATTGTTCTTTAATACTGCAATAACAAGTAAAAAGATGTGCACTGTATTGCATTGTCTAAGTATCTGCTGGTTCTGTTGCACTTTTGGCTGTTTCAGTGTAAGAAAAATAAAGCAACTCTCCTATAAATTATACACAGAGAAAGACAAAAACTTGTTTTAGAGGATATTTAAAGTTCAGTGAAACATCTTTTGGCCTCTCTGACCTGTTACAGAACTCATTTGCATCGCCTTAGAAAAGAAGAGCCTCAGATGGAGAATAATTATTCCTTTTTCTAAAATGTTATTTGTCATCCAATCCCCCAGCATCATTAGCATTACAAAGTACATTCCAAACACCTTTTATTGGCCAAAGAAAATTATAAAATTATATCAACAAAAACCCAAATGTAGACCACTTTAGATGTCCCGTACAAATAAGCATGTATGTGTGTTTGCTCTGTCTGAGCCGGTGGACTCGTCTCTGGGGTCAGAAAGCAAACACTCACTGATGGGGATGTAAGAGCTGCATATGAAGTGAGATACGCATTACTAACTCAATTGGAGTGTGTGTATACACTGGGGCCAGTTGGCAGCCATGCCAGCAGCTTGGCCAGGCCCTTGGCTTCTTCTTTGTTGTTGATGTCTGCCTGGCCAGCACTACTAATGCAATTCATTATGCCTTGCAGTTGACAACACTTAGAAGCCGTGATTAATGCATTTGCAGCCTGTTACTAGGGGGAATTAGGTATTCTTGCCAGTTTATCAACTTCGCTTCCTCACAGACCCAAACTTGTCTGTTTTTGGGGCAAATGTAGAGCCCTGGAGAAATGCAGTATCAATAGCGTGGTACACCATGGCCTAAATGTATATAAGGAGTTTTTGCTTTTGTGAGTTGTCAGCAGTTTGCAGCAGCCAGCCAGTTTTTTAGTGGAATTGAGTTAAAGCTTTAGCGAGCCAGAACAAGATTTTCATTTTAATTTGCAAATTGAAAAATTACCATTTTTTTGTTATGAAATCTTCTGCATAATTACAACATATCCTGATATCCATATGCAGAGGCTTTGATGTCTAACCAATTAAATGAGATTAAAACAAGATTTAGTCCACTGCTATTCATTGGACAAAACAAAATGTTCTTTTTGTATATACAGGTCAACATTTCACAGCCCAAACAACCTTGGAGCACTGACAGATATAAATATTCCCACTCCTTATCTGTACACCTTTACACACAAACACTGTGTACTGTATTTAAAGACAGAATTATGTTTTTCAACTACGCCCTCGACGTCCATATGTCACAACATTACGAGCCGCATTCATATTAAATTCTCAGATAAAGCTGTGTAGTACGTCAAATCTGCACTCTGATTTGAATATGATAACAGCACGAGCTGCTAGTCATGTGTGGCTGAACTGTCAGATCTGTTTATTTTTGCCTCCTCTGCTCCCACGTGCTGGCGTGCACTTACGAGATAACTGCTGTCTGTGTCCTTTGTCAGGGCTTTAATAGTAATATACATTAGCCGAAACATTTATGGGTCCCTCTGAACAAAACATTACTATGATTTGTCTGGGGATAAATTATTCCTGACAGGCGATCTAGGTTCTATACAATCTACCTCAACATGAATAATATTCACACAGATTAAAACAATGTGATGGTTTGTGTTTATCCAGGACATCTCTCTAGCTTTAGATGTTGCCACCAATCAGCTCCACGTAAGAAGATCTCACCCACAGTATATTACTGCTTCTAAAAGGGACACAGTGATCCCCTTTGTCTTCCTCAGATATTCATGCACACATTCAGACTGCCTTGCACACTTGAGCACACCAAAACTTCAGCCCTGTTATCTAACTCAGCCCTCCAGGCTGAATCACAGCGGTAGACAGAGACTATAGTATGGGCCTAAAAATTCACATGGATAGAGCGGAGAAGGAGAAGAGGAGATGGGGGGTTGATTTCCATTGGTGTGAGGAAGAAAGTAATTGATGATATTGCTGAATTACAGTGTCCACCAAATGGTTGGCTTATATAAATAAGTATTATATAAATATAAGCTGCAAATTGATCGATTTGACTACCACGCAGGATAGAGGTCAATGTTTATATGCATGGTGAGAACGGGAGAAACTGAAAGCTAAAATTCTTAGTACGGGTTGTGTCATTTCTTACAATGCTGCCTTTAGAATTGGAGTCTTGTTTTTGCATTTTGAAATTAATCACATTCAAAAACAAAGCATCCTTGCAGCTTTCACTTTTAAACAAGTGCTATTGTCTCATATTACATAGTCAGTCACACACATTATATGCTTTGGGAGTGGAGGAAGAAAGAGATAAAATTAGAACAAGGGGGAGGGAGGGGGTTCCCTCTCCTACAGGGGAAACATAAATAGACCGGAGCAGCGTTATGGCAATGGATTTGCAATAATACTCTTGTATGTTGTGCTCAGATACGCTTTATTTGGGTCAAGCACATGGAAAGCAAACGCTTCTTAGATGCTGCTGCTGCTTACCGTTTGGAAGCTTGTGACTGTTCTCCATCAGCCATGTGAACAGGTTGGCAAAGTTGCAGTTGCACACCCAGGGGTTGCCCTCTAGCCTCACCGCCCGCAGGGAGGGCAACTGACTTAGCGCCCCCACCTGTAGCGTAGAGAGTGCATTGCGCTCCAGTTCCAGTTCTCTTAGAGAGGTGAGACCAAGGAAAGCATCCTCGTTCACCATGCTCAGGTATGGGTTGTTGCCCAGCCGTAGCTTGATCAGGCTCCGAGACTCCCCAAAAGTCCCCTTGGGGATTTCAGTCAGATTGTTGCTGCCCAAGTCCAGGAAGACCAGCCTGGAAGAGGTGCTGAGGGTCCCCGGCTCTATGTGGGAGAGGGAGTTGTTCCGGAGGTCCAGGTAGACCAAGTCACTGTACAGAACCAGGAAGTCCGAGGGGATGCTGGGTATCCAGTTGTCGGCCAGCAACAGCCTGCGCACATCCAAGGGGATCTCACTGGGAAGACGGGTCAGCCCACGGCCACTGCAGTCCACAGTGTGAGGATCTGGGCACAGGCAGGTTGCTGGGCAGTTTTCCCCCAGGGTCCATAAGACAGAGGACAGCAAGATGAGGATAAGCTGGAGCCAGCAGACACATGGCAACATGGTCAAGTGGGTGAAATGAATTATGGGGGAAAGAGGCTTGGGGTAAGGGCGAATGGGAGAGGGAGGGTAGGGGTAGAGAACAAGAGGGTAGGGGTCAGAGGGCAGGAGATCAGGACAAGGGAGGGGAAGGGGAAAGTGAAGGGGGGCGGATGGGGATCAATCCTCGCGAAGGAACATCCTGCCGTTGTAGAGATGGAAATCTGGAAGGGCTCGGGAATTGTGAGGAGGCAGAGCGGCGGCGAAAACTGTTTTCCAGGAGATCATGTAGCAACCCGCCTGGATAGAATAGCAGACTGCCTGCTTTGAAGGAGCAAAGAGAGGGAGATAGTAAGCAGCAGGGAGCGGGAGAGCAAGAAAGACGGAGCTTAACAGAGAGGGGAGGGTAGCTTAAGAGAGGTAAATAGACACGAGCGAGCTGGGAGTGATGAGAAGCCGGGGGCACAGACAAGGGAGAGGGGGGTTGAGGAGGGGGCTCTGTCCGCCACGCTACCCCACAGTAGAGCTGGCGGCAGTGGCAGACGAAGACAATAAGGTCTCTGACACAAAAGGATATATGAAGCTGTGATTCAAGCATGACAAGCAAAGAGTAACATCAGTGCATCCCTCCATTAGTCCCAGGTCTCTGTGCAGAAAAGCCTGACGCTCTGAAACGAGAGAGAGAGAAGCTCACGGCACATCGCTCAAGTGTGTGGTAAGGTTGCCCCCCTCCCCTTATTATTCCCTCTTTATCTCCCAAAGCCCTGCTGTTAAAACACAGCACAGCTCAATGTTACGCTGTCCAGCACCGTATCAAGGCTGTGCTGCTGTGCGGAGAGAATCCAAATGTCCAGGCAGGAGCCTCGTGGATGTAGATCGCAGTGCTGAGCTGCACACAGCCATGCCAATCCAACGACTGCCTCTGAATCAACCACGGTTTATCTCATGCCCTCTCCCCTCTCCTTATTTCCAGGGAGGCGTGCCTGAGCCACGCTGTCAACATGTGATGTCACTTCCTATAGTGTGAAGAAATGACGATCAGCTGTTTCTGGAGAAATCTGAGATGTAGGAGATATTTATCTGTGATGCTGTTGCTTTATTTTAAAGCATATTCAGCTGTGTTTTCAACAAAATAATAACAAATAATGAGGCAAATTATTTAGAGAAATTATACATTCTCATTGACATTCATTTCTTTTTAATATTTTCACCAACAGCAAGCCATTGCTTTGAAGGTAAGCCTCACTGTTTGTCAGTTACAGAAGATCTTGTTAAACACAGCCTGTTCCTCGGAGAAGCTTTATTAGTTGTGTCTTCAACTGCAAAACTGTGACCTGTTAAATGTACAACATTAACCTTCATCCTAAAACATTTCCTTACTCATTTTGTTCCTGCAAGTCCAGCATTAGTGCACTGATGGGTGAATTAACAAAAGAACAGTGTGGCCGCTACACCTGCATAAATTAGACAAAAGAAACTGTGTAACTCTCAAAGTACCAGCAAAGGGTACATCACACCCCTAACTGCGCTGCCAGCAAAATAGCATCTCGGTGTTCCTGTGCCATTTGCACATATTTAAATTACCGGTAGGTAACATGCATATATTTAACAGAAAATTGGTTCCTTTATCTGCCTCTCTGCAAAAACACTCCACTTTACAAAGATCAGCACTAACAGCCTCACACAGTTACAGTGAAATTCTGAGCATCTTGAGAAAACGTGTTCATTAGGGGTTTAGCATAAGCATATTCATTAGATTTTTCAATGATCACGGCAGCAGGTATTGTAGCCAGGCATGCTCGTGAAGTTTGGAGGAACACAGTGTTTGTGCTGTAATATAATTACCGCAATAGTTTTTTAAGTCATACTTTTAGATGCGGCAGATAGGGGTTGCAAGCGATGCTCAATGCATGGTGCCATCAGCAGCAGTGAATTCGCCTGTAAGCTTTCGTGTAGGGTCAAAATGCCATAACAGATCACCAGCGTGCTTCAAAATGACCTTTTTATTGATTGATTTGCATTTTCATTTATGTATTTCATGGCCTCAATATTTTGGTTAGTAAAACAGAGGTGCCGTGAGACTCAAACCACAATGGAGAGAAGACGATTAATTCAGAATGTGTATTGAATTTCCCAGATGGGATTTGCTTCAACAAGTAAATGCAATTAGACCAAGGTTGTTGCAGGGGGACTGCAAATTAGACCTGTGAGGACGAGGGTAGCGTGAAATTTCTGAGAAAGTAGTGTTGTCATGGACGGTAATGGTGGATTTCCAGGAAGATAACATATTCACGATGCAAATTTAATACATTAACAAGTTTACACGCATGTATTAAAAATGACACACGGATAAAGCTGAACATACACACCTGCACCTCATAACAACCGGGCAGATGGCAAAAACATCTAACTCACTTCATCACAGGTAATCTAATAATTCCACTCGTTCCTCGAGGCGTCCTCTCAAGTCAGATGAGTCTGCAGCTTCACCAGTGATGTTTACTTTGTGCCACAGAGAAGACAGCAGCTCTTTCATCAGAGTCAGCATGTATCACCTTAAAAACACTAAAAGCTGAGGTGGCTTCGATTGTTTCCTGCAAACACAATTCAACTTTACATCTAACTATGATAATGCAGTCTAGTGTTTCTACAGTTTAACATATATTGCTTAATAAATATTTGCTGTCTCATGAACGGTTTGATGTAAATAAATATCAGTCATGCAGTTTTTCACAGAGAATGATGCAACTGATCTCCAGAGAATTCTTCCACTTCTCCTACTGAGAGGAGAGTCTTTTGCTGTATAAAACAGAGCACAATTAATTGTTTTAGCCTGGTCGAATTTCTGCCTGTCCGCCCATGACTGATGCTGCAATACAGATCCATCTCCGATCAACTTTTTTTTTCAGTGACTGGCAAGATGTCAGCGTATTTTATGCATGTATAAAGAGAAATGGATGCAATGTTGGAACTGGGGCCCTGTTCATTCCTCCAAAGCTCATGAAGCCAAAAAAAGTTTAGCTGCCGCATATGAAATTACCGGAATGATTGGCACTGCATCCGCACTGTGTGGCCAATACAGCAGGTGCACTAGAGCTTCCCCCAACTACTTCTGGTTTAGCCCTCTGCTTACTTGAAGGGTGATAAAATGATTCAACTGGACTTCTAGACTTTCCCAATGTCATCGGACTAAATGGATCAAAGTCTTGTATTTAAATGAGTCATTTATACCGACCATGCTTGCTATCAAAACAGAGAAAGCACATTATGCTATTCTACAACAAGCAACCTTGTTATGCCCCTAATAAAGAAATAAAGCTGTCTTACATTAATTAACTTTAATTTAAATCAAACAAATCATCTAAAGCACACATTACCTTGTATTTGGATGTGGAATGTATGTGGAATAATCTGTGCAAAAGCCTTGCGGCCATACTCACGTGACAAGTGGAGGTTACAGCTATTGGCCACTATCGAAGCCCTGTTCCACCATTATGTAAAATAATGGTAATAAAGTCCTACCGACAGCGATGAATCCATTGACCTCTAGTCTGCAGGGGATGTGACACTAAAAAAATATCCACTGATTTACTGACATCTCTTTTACCATGCAAGTCAATATGGAAAAAGCCTTTTTTACATTGCACGTGACGGATGAAATTCCACTTTTTGGCGACTCAAAGCCTGGCACACTTCCGGGTAGCCTGGTGTATCTACAGTAAATCTGATATACTGTAAGTGCCACTATTTTTAAATTTGTTATTTGTTTGGTAACACTTTAAGCATTTATAAGCAGCATTCAAACATTTGATAAACAGGTACTAACACACTATACTGTAGCTGTAAGAAGAAGCTTATATTCAAGTTGGTGTATAAAGAGACAATGAATGACAATACAGTAAAACACAGTTGTAATCATTTTCAAAAATGTCTTGAGAGAACAAGTTATTGTTGACAAACAGTGTACATTGTTAAATGCTTTAATGTCATTACATCTGCTTACAGCTACATTATACAGGGTTTTCTCTGGGTTTTTCGTGACCAAGGTGGCAAAGGCCTGTGGCGGGGGGGCATCTTGACAGCTGTTCTTTTAGATAGAGTCCCCCCCTCTATTTAATATGAAAGGAGGCCCCCCACATGCTTGAGCTTTACACTGCTGACTTGTATAATCAGAATAGACATGTCCTGTGATTTTCAGCCTTCTATGATTATATTTACCCTTTACAGCAGGCACATCCTGACAGCTGAGAATATTACTGTCAGGTATTGTCCCCCCTCTATTAAATACGAAAGGAGGCTGAAAATAATAGGACATGCTACATCTCGGAGGCAACGTCTTTCCACATTCGGGCTTCCTTTGCGTTTCAAACGGGGCAGAGCTCTGTGGGAAACAGTAGGAGAGACACAGCCCGAGGGGGAACCGGGATCTGACACAAGACCGGAGGGAGAAGCAGGTCAGTGGAGCTGTGCGCTGGACGAAAAAACAAGCACGTCGCACTGAATGCGCACCGCTATGGCGTCACTTTGGGTTGTGAGCGTGCATGACGCACGTCTACATCTAAAGTAATGGGTTTGTGTGCGCAAAAGACACTACATCTGAACGCCCACCATGCACATACACGCTTTAACAAAGGCGGTGGCCAAAATCGCCCAGGCGGCCTGCATTTTTCTTAGATAGGCAGGGAAATCTTGTTATAGTACTGCCACTATGGCCTCAAGTTTCACTTTCACAACTCTAAGTCTCTCCCAAGACCATCACTGCTGCCACTTCACACTGGACATTACAACATGGATGCAAAGAACTTTCCTTACACTCAACTCCATCAAGTCAGACATCTTCATCAATGGCCCAGACTCCCTTACCCGCCCCACCTAGGACTTCACACTCAATATTGATGGCTCCATTGTCACCCCCTCCTAAGTGCTGCAGAAACACTCATCCATGCACTTGTAACATCCAGGCTTGACTACCACAACAGCATCCTCTGCGGTACCACAATCAATCTGTGCTTTCCATTACCCATACTACCACATTACATAGTATCCCAGAAAAAGATTTTCTATGTCCCAGTACATAGTATGTCAAATGCAGTATGCCAAAATTTCCTGAATGAAATAAGGGACATGACGGCAGACGTGCAGTATATACAGTTGTGTGATTCATTTGCTCAGGTCCTGTAGCCATCATAGAGCTGGCAAAGTGACTAATGCTTGAACTATTATTAGTCATTCAGTTGTAGAAGAGGGTCCTTTTTTTTCATTGTTTTATTTTTACCTCACAGCTGCAATGAACAGAGCAACAGGAATAGCTTTTCTTGGAAAAAGGTGCATATTCAACACGATAACACGTTTTCCTCTGCCCTGTTTCTGTCAGCTGATTAACTGCTAAGCAGCTCAGATGAAATGGACTTAGGGATACTTAAAATGGAGATGCCTCACATTGAAATGCAACTAGAGCACTGCCACTGGCGGATATAATGGCCACTCTGTTGCTGTGGGTAGTCATGCAGATGTCCAATCCCCAAATGTGATCCCAAAAGTCTCTTGACAGCAAATTTGTCAGTGTAAAAAGCCCTGAAAACGTGTTTGTATGGGGGTAGTAGACCTTTTAGTCTGCTGGCTGGGTTTGTTGTCAGGACATATTAGAGCTGCATGCACATTGTTTAGCTATGATAAATTCGACTTGCACAGCTTATCTTTTCTCCTTTAATTGCTTTGTTTAATGCCTGATTCAATGTAATTCAAATGCGGAGGTGAAAAGAAGTTAATTCTTTTTTTGTGGTAATCTATGGGTAAAGTATTGTCACATCCATTTCAAGACAAACAAAGCTAAGGCAAGGAAACGGGCCTTAAAGGCTAAGTTCGGTTTTTTGACACCTGGGCCTTATTTTTAGGAATAAATACGCTCGTAGACTCACCCAGACAATTTTGGTGGAGCTCGGAGCCGGTTTCGAGCAATTTAGATCCATCCGACGGCGTTTTCTCTCATGCCATAGAAGCGGACGGGGCCAGACATCGAAGCCCCTAAATTAGACATTATCTGCTGCGAAACTCGCTCATTTCACCTACATTTTATAAATGAATGGCCAGTGTTATCACCATGTCAGCTCAACTTCCTTGTTATGGTCATCCGGGGCTTTACAAGGATGGGTAACTTTTGATGACGCCAAATTCGTGTGCATGCCTAGTCTGCTGATTTATGATTAGTGAAGCTCTGATAAACATAATATAGCTCACTGTAATTTATAGGCAGAAAGTAGGCAGAAAGTAGGCACACACGAACACATACACACACAAAAAAAACCCTCTTCACTCCAAACAAGTAAGAGGAAAGTAAGCTGAACTTGACAGCTTGACTCAGAGAAACCTGTAGGCAGCAGCAGAGGCTGAAATCTTCACCAGAACCTCCCATACGCTTTTTTTTCCCCAGTCACCAGTCACCTTTCTGACCTTGCAACATCTCAACAGTCCAACACATGTCCATATAGGAGGACCTACACAGCCCTCCTGGTCACTGTGGGAGTCTATCTGACCTTAAATCCATCTGTCCAAGCTCACTGTCACCCAATATTCACTTCAGTCGTTAATCTCACTGTCACCCAATATTCACTTCAGTCGTTAATCTCGCGAGATGACAGCACTGCTAGCCGATGCTTACAATACACCTAGCACAGTTAGCAGCCCGTAGCTAGGCAGTTAGCATCGTCACACACGCTAGCTTAGTGGCTAACAGCTTCTTTTATATAGGCGCCTTTCAGACACACAAAAACACTAACTTCCCAACAAACAGACTGCAATTACTAGGGAAAAGTGCGTGTTGGCGTTTACTGCTGATATTTTCGAACTTGTCCTGATGAGTTTCTTCCTACATCGCTCTGCTCATTCCACCGTTACTCTACCAATATTTTGCATTAAATCTATTTCATTTCATTTACTTTATCTATAAGGACAACACACTTTAATCAGCATTTCTGTAAACGTGCCAGTGTTAACCAGCTGGCTATTTTTCAACCGCAGTCCTTTGGCAAGATGTTTTGAAACCAATAAAATGATAAAATTCACAGGACAAACTCACCAGACAAAAACAGCATAAAGACATACAGACAACATTAACTACAGCAAGCATAATTTCATTGTTTCACCCTGCATTCATGGTGTCGGAATAATCGGAAAAATTTGCATTCAATTGAGAAAATTTACATGAACGCGCCCTGAAGTCAGAACAACACAGAAAGTTTGTTAAGGTTTTGGTACACGACAAGTTGATGACGTATACTGTGTGCAGAAACATGGCGAACTGAAGCAAATGTTTAGTTTTGCTGTATTTTGAAATACGGTATGAGGTTGGTTACTGTCCACATAGAGTGACCTTGATTCGTCTGATAAGTTATTCATTAGCATTAATCCAGTGAAGCAATATTTTAGAAATAGTCAAGGACAAAATCACTTTGTAATACAAAGCTTCAAACTGTTGTCAATGTGTTGTTTAAATGCTCTCTCAATAAAATACAACACTTCTTTGTAGCGTCCATGTTGTTTCCACATGACATCACTCGTTCTTGCAACTGTTGAAAAAACAACTTCCCAACGTGGGAAATTGGATCATCTGAGGAGCATGAATGCAGCATTAGTGCTATCTTTCAATATTTCTATGTAGGGTTTATTGGGGTTTTTTGGCCTGTACCCAAATTACTTTGACTTTGCTTTCGGTATCTTCCTCAGAGTGCCAATCCATTGTGCTTCCATGCACGACTGATTGCGGTGGGTGCTAAAACTATATGCGTCATTAAAATTGATTTCCATTGACTTTCACCTGGGGCACAGCTGACAATACAGCACCAGCATTGTGAGTCTGTTGCTGTAAACTTTATGAATCTAATTTAACTACTGGGGCTTAAATTTACAGGAGTTTTATGGATCTGGCCCACCATGTTGTGGTATCACTGCCTGCATAGCAATTGTATTATCCTAGGTGTAGGCTTTGTCCCGACTCTGGCTTTGTTTATTTGTTTGTTACATTAACAAGACTAGGGAAATTATCCACTTGGCTAAATCTGGCACAATTATTCCAGCCATTGAAGAACAGGATGCATTGTGTCTTAGGGAATAGTAAACAAGGATGTCCTAATCCAAAGCGGTCCAAGCTTGAATCAATGCACTGTCTCTCAGCTATGGAGCTTCAGGACTAAGAAAAAGGACTATGAAAGCAACATCACCCTACTAATTTACCAGAGAATCTCTTTATCGAGGTTTCAAAAATACTGTGTCCAGAGCTTGGAAGCCTGAAAATTCCTTGTTTTCCTTCAGTTTGTTCTCTCCCAACCTTGAAAGCCTGGGGAAAACAATTTTATATCAAGTGTCCACAACAGGAACAGACACAGTATTGCTTTTTCAACAGCTGCTTGCACAAATTGATTTTCTAGTCTTCGCAGCAATGGCACGTAACTGAAGTGTTAAAAGCAGTCTAAATGTAACATGAGGGGGGAACAAGCTGGTGCTTGAGGGTTTAGTGACCTTGTCAGTGGAGACGCGCCATCAATCCGCATTTACTCTACTGATGTGTCCTCAGGTTGTCATGTGGGTTAAAGAACAATCAGGGGAGCAAGACTTTGCTAAATGATTTAGCACTAAAACTTGAAAACAGTGGTTTACATTGTAGTCAGATAATAAAGAGACAGAATTTTTTATCTTATCTAATTCTAATCTTATCTTCTTAGTCGCCAAGAAATGGAGAGTAGGTTTTAAACAGAGTGTGACAGGTCATAGATAGTGATAGGAAACCTCCAGTAAAGGTAAAAAAATACCTAAAAAATAACCTCTGAGAAGATATAAAGTTTGATATCACTGTCCTTTTAACAGCAATCCCATGAATTGAGCATAGCATTAGTTCAGGCACGACATGACTCAGGACTCAGCTCACATCCCAGCTGATCTCAAACAGCCCACTCAACTGATGGAGCAGCTGATTGATCACATGATTCCTTTCTATGCAACCAATTGGTGAATCTCATTCAGGGCGCCCTATTCAAACTGCTCTGGCCTGCCTACTGTTGCTGCTTCCTCTGTAAGCCGCTTTGCAACCCACCTCCACCCCAGCTCCTCCTTTTCATGCTGTGTCTGACTTATCAATGTCATTTCTGTTTGTCGTTGATGCTGCTCTGTTCTGTTCCTGGGGGATGTTTGCTGCTGGTCTCTTTTCCTTAGGCTTTCCATGTAAGCACATGGAAGGGCAGTAAAGTTTGCTCTCTCCACCTTGGGCTTTCCACATAGGCACGCAGAAGGGCAGAGAGGTGTGCTCTCTCCACTTTAGGCTTTCCATGTAGTCGTATGGAAGGGCGGAGAGTTGTGCTCTCTCTCTCTCTCTCTCTCTCTCTCTCTCTCTCTGCCTCAGGCTTTCCTGGTTTGCACGCTGAAGGGCAAAGAGGTGTGCTCTCTCCACCTTATGCTTTCCACGTATGCAAGTGGAAGGGCAGAGAGGTGTGCTCTCTCCATCTTAGGATTTCCTCGTATGCAAGTGGAAGGATAAAGAGGTTTGCACTCTTTGACTTAAGTCTTCCTGACTGAACTATACTCAATATACAGTTGCTCCTACAGATTCTACTTCACATTTCTTGGTTAAAGCAGCTTTACAAATGACATGCTATCACAAGAACAGTGACCTATTTACTTCCTCACACTTCTGTGGATGAGTAAAATAAATTGTGCACATGGACATACAGTACATACATGCAGATGTGGGCCTTTACTTGTACAATGACGTGTATCATTCTAATACTGAGGAAACCCCTCATTGCCGTCACAGTACGTTGGATTTTCATTAGGAGTGGTGACCATTACAGTTCAATCACTGCCGTCTCACAGCTAAAATTAACCAGCTGCAGCTGCGTCAGGCAAATTAATCCCACACCAGATTCAGATTAGATGAGAAAGGGGATAGCGCTGTGTGAGTGGCTGTACATGAGAGGACGAGCACCATGGTTGCAGGAAGAAACACATGGAGGGATTAGTTTAGGTTTACAAGGGGGGGGGTTCAGAGAAGTAATCTTCACAGGACGTTTGATGAGAGAGAAGTTAATTTTAATTGCATAACACATGTGGATGAATTGACTTTGGATTTCTTGTTGAATTTAAGAGTAAGAGTCGTCTCACATGCCAATCCAACCCTCTTTCACTCTGCTTCCATTCAGTGGTTAATTATTTCTCTCCTGCTCACCTCACCTCTGGTCTCAGCCAAGAGGGGGAATGAAAGAAGTGCAAGCAGACTGAATGCTAACAAAATGAAAAGAGGAGAAAAAAAACAACCCTGCAGGTTATTTTTTGTGTGTCACAACCATTATAAGTCAACAGTGGTGCTCCCAGTGCGCTGAGTAAATGTGGGCCCTCAGTAGGAGGGCCCTCCCTGTGGATCAGCCTGTGTGAGAGCAGAGAAGCCAAGCACTCTCCCACTGCAATTAAAAAACAGCCCATCAATAAATGATGAATGTCAAACACAGCGTGATGTTTGGCCTGGTAAGCAGACTAGTATCCTATGTAGATTCATGGTCACAGCAGGACAGGAAACAAGGGGTGGTGTGGCGGTGACACAGGGAGAGGAGACAAGGGGATGTTGAGAGAACCCCGCTGCAAATGTCACTCCGTCCTTTTCAACACTTCTCGGAATGTGGCAGCGGACATTCAAGATGCAGCGGCAGCTGTCATTTCTTAAGCCATCCGCTGACATTTGGGATTCTGGGCAGCTTGCCCCGCACCGGCACAGGAAGCGGGACGGGGGACAGGGGGTGCTCTTCATCAGCCAAGGGCACAGTGGAAAGGATGGCTGAGGATGATCGCTGTGGCCGCATCATCACAGTAGCACCAGACAGCGTTACTGTAACTTAACACAGCACTTCTCACTAAAGGGTAGGACTTGAACTCATGCAACCCTCTCATGACCTCACTTTACGAAGACTTACAAAGCTAAACTAGGCCACTGTCCCCCAAAAAATGCTGACTTCTTTTATTAACAACATAGCCTAGTTGGTATGTGTAGCATGGTACGCTGGTGACGTATGTGACGTGCCGTATATAGTTACATGACATCATCCTGTTATGTTAGTCACAAAGTACCTATATGCCAAGTTATGATGTTTTCCCTAAACCTGACCGTGTAGTTTTGGAGCGTGACAGCATGACAGTGAAAGGTGGTGAGACTGTACAAGGGCAGATAAACCAAAGCAACCTCCAGGGCTGAAAAATGAAGCCATCGTTCAAGTGCAAAAAACTGCAGTTCCAAGAACAGCCACTTGAGGCTGGCTCCAATGGCAAGTCAATCCCCATAGACCCCCGATGTTAAAATGCCCAACTTCGTAGCAGAAATTAACATGTTAACAGCCTGGTTTTGGTCTCTTACAGCTGATTTACCCGTTCATGACAACTGCACAGGGTCGAATTGTGAACTCAACTGTTAATATTTTTTTAAGGCTTAAAGTTATGCATAAGTAAGGGCGGCCACTTTGATTGACAGGCTGTCTGTGAGGCGTCACCACTGTCTGTAAGTCAGATCCACCCCTTGCTCTAAGATGGCAACAGCTGGAAAGTCGAACTTGGTAACACCATGGTGGCTGCGTCCATTATTTTATACAGTCTATGAGTTCTTATTACTGAATAAAAATAACCTCACCAGTTGACACTATAATAATATTGTATATGGTTGTTTTTCTTAAAGCAATATTGTCAGAAGGGGAATTTTAATATCCCCCAACCCTGGAAAGAGCAGACCACCTGAGAACAATCTGACGAAGCAACACCTAATATGTCATGTCCTCAGATGGCATGTGCCACCACGTCACCCACATAACTATGTTTTAGCTCTGTTTACAATAGTGCTACACTGCCAAAATCAGCAATATTAGTATCACTATAGCATGACTAACTGGGCCTCTCAAGGCTGTGGGAAGGGTTTCTGCCAATTTTACCAGCTGGAGCTGAGTGAGAGTGAGTCAGAGTTATTATTGTTTTAGAAGCTCTCTGAGTATAGTCCAAGCCCACAATGGTCCACACTTACTGGGTAGTGTTACTTCCCGCTCAGGTCCAACAATAAAAATATTCTGTGCACGTAGATTTCACAGTCGCTGTGCAAAACAGCGCTGACATGCAGTTTTTAATGTCAGCTTTGCAAAGTTACACGAGCCTGCAGCCACATGGAGACGATGTGGAGGTACTGAAGTTCATTATGGGAACATTTTCTATTACTTTTCTGTTTAAGGTAAAGTTGTGTACATATTTATCTTGCAGCAGTACATGGTCCCTTGGCTCCCTTGGCAAACAGGGAAGGTTCAGACCTTTCAGACCTAGAATTGTCTTGCTTTGGTCCAAATCATGGACTAATTTTGTCACACACAGTACAGGAGGAGGTGCACATTAATAATCCTCCAGGACTGTAACATGCTCATGTTTAACCCAAACAATGTGTCATGTGACTGCAGTTGGTGAACACGTTCTCACCACTAACGAACCGCACCAGAGTTCATTTTGTAACCGAACTGAGACCACCTCTTCAAGAAGGTCTCAGTGCAGTTGTTTTGGTGCACACCTGAGTGTGACTGCTGTCTTCACACCTGCCCAAATGAACTGCACTTTGGGGGCAAACAAACTTGAGTTTGATTGAATCGAACCAAACAGGGCAGGTGTGAAAGCACCCTTATATACAACTGTCATTTTGATTTTGAAAGTCTTTTAATCAAATCATGAAAATGCACAGAACACAAGTAAACTATGTAAATTCTTTCTCCATATTTTTTACTGTGGAAATGATCCTTTAAGTCCTTCAAGCTAACACTTGTCAAAGTGGTTGGTTTTTAATGCTGTGACTAGAAGGATAAAAGGACGGTGGTGCATAAACCTAAGTGGGCATTAAGAAGCTGAATGTGTTTTCCACTCTGGTTGCAGATATATTTAATGAGAATATGCACAGAAACACTCACCATCTGGTTCATCTTGTCGCTTTCCACTTTGAAGCTGAAGCACCAGCGGGTGTTTGATGTAAATGATCGTCAGATAGACTTCGACATTATTGCTTTCTGATGTCTGCGTAATATTTTAAACTTAAGAGCGGCTTGATCTCATTCCCCTTAAGGACAGCCATTAGGCTTCAATTCATACTGTGCCAGCGCATATGAGTGAAATCCATCAGAGCCACGTGTCAAGTGATTCAGTTATCCAGACAGAAGCGATTATGACATTACTGTCCCATAGACAGAAACTATTTTCAGTAAAGCTCTGCCTCTGGTGTTTTTCAAATTCATGTTCAGGCACAAAGTTATTACTCAAAGAAGGTTTAGATTTTGTAAAATCAAATGTTTGAGCAGTCATTCACAAACAGCTGCAGCTGAGGGGCCATGGGTACAAAAAACAATGCCTGACTTAACATCATGTCTGATGTCATTCTGTGTTTGTCCCAAAGTCCAAAGCAAACAACGTCAACATCCACAGCGTGATGGGTCCAGAATATTTCAAGACATTGCCAGCTGTGAGCTTCTGGGCCATTATAAACACATAAAAATAGAGTTCATGGTCATACATAAAACACTGCATTTAATATCACCACATCGTAAACTACCAAGACTATAAAATATTTATTTTGCTGTGTTTTACAGCCACAGGAATACAACAAATATATATTTTATGGTTTGATGGTCAAACATGCTCCACTTTTTCATTTTACAGAAATGTTAAGATATACAATGCCGGATTTATCTAAAGAACAATGTATTGAGACGTAATCCCTCCCAGTCACGTATGACCCACTAGAAGTGTGTGGCTGTGTGTTTATCTGAAGAAACTCTGCCTGTACTTTCGTCTTTTCTTCTCATTTCTCCTGTTCAGGACTTTTACAGGTGTGTACCCCACAGTGCTCAGGTGAAGGCACATTTTATCAAAGGGTGCAACCAGGTGCCAAACCGTAAGCAGCAGGCATCTCAGAGACACAGTGCCATATATATATAGCAAGGTGAAACACCTAACGAAAGTGAATCTGGGGCTGGCTTTCACTTTTACTTTTGCTGGCGAGCACATTCACAAACAGTAACCAACAATCCTGCAGAGTATACCTTTACTGTAAATATCTGGACTGCAAAAGTCTCAAAAGTCTCACAAGACCCCATTTGATACGACTTTGTTCCCATTACTGTATTCTGTTGATTTAAGCCTTGTCCACAAGTACACTGGGATTTTTTTTAAAACGTAGCATCTTCTCTTTGTCCACATACAAACTGTTTTTCGATCAATCAAAGTGACCCTTTTAAAAACTCTGTTCAGAAACACAGTTTTCTCTTAGTTTTCAGTGTTGATTTGCAAGAATGGAAAACAGTGTTTTCAGCTTGTAACCTCACAGTGCACACCATTATCTCCTTTGTGAGGCGTCAATTCATGCAATGGCAGACATGGTCAAACTGCACTGGATTTCACTGTCCTTTTTACATGCTTGTACATAAATGCAGAGTTACTCTTCCACTAAATAGCATGGTATGCTCTTCACAGCACTTCAATCCTGTTTCTGCGTTTTTATTTGGACACAGGAGGAAAAAACATTTTTAAAAATACTTGTGCACATGTGGGAGGCCTGTGTTCGCTTCCCATATGAATGTGGAGCCAAACCCTGTTCTTTTTTCTAAACCCAATCACGCACATGTGTGTTTATTGTTGAAGGAAAACAACTCAAGTCAATTTGCTGTGTTGTACCGACGTAGTGTGTTTATTTTAAAAGAGACTATGTAAGCTGTACGTTTGCTGTGAAAACAGAAGTGTGTTTTGAAAACAGACAATGCATGTGACAGACATCCCAGAACGTTGACAACCAACACACCCAGGGTACCTTGCATGTCATATCTCATCTTGGAAAGTCCATGACCAAACGCCTCATCGTGACGAGGTTTGTGTGAGAATGCATTGCAAAGTGCTGTGGCTCGGGAAGTACAGCAGGTCTCCCACTGGTCAGAAGATTGGTGGTTTGTAAGTGTGTTTGAATACTTAACTGATGGCAACTTGTGTGTAAATGCCTGAATGTGGCAAAGTGCTTTTAGTGGTTGGAAGAAAGTCTAGAAAGGCGCATTCACCATATAAATATAGATGTGCACAATACAATGATAACATCACTTTGTCTACGTAAAGCAGCCTCCTCAGGGTACCTTTAACATCCCCATGTCAAGTATTATACTGGAAGATCAATGAGAATACTAAACACTTCCTCATTTTGCTGGAGACCCTGCAGAGCCCCTTCAGTGACCTCTGTGGGTCCCCAGCCCAAACCTTGAGAACCAGCTGTTACAGTACACGCCTGTGGGGTCTGTTGACAGGGATGTAATGAAATGGCACTGTGAGATTTAAGCTGTCACTGGTCATTGTTGCTTCAGCCACTGTGTCCCTGTCAGCTGCCGGTGGTTTCTGTGCATCAGGGGGCAACAGAACCATGACTGAAGCTTCGCAAACTGAATCAAAGCTTTGTGTGCACTGGATTGACAGACAGCTGTAAACACCCTCCAGCAAAAGCAAAACACAGAATCACACAGACTTCCAGTCCACTGTCAGTTAGCAGTGGAGTGTGGTGATCTGGGACACTAGAGGAGTCTTTACTTTGCTTAAGATTATTTTAGTCATTTTCAGACATGATGGACACGAGAAAAATAATTTAAAAAAAATAAATCAATCTGAATTTTGAAGCAGTGACAAACCAAAGCTGCTTGCTTGAAAATACGTACTATGTTCATGTTGTCCAGTGTCAAGTCTCTATTTGATCATGTGACGAGGTGTTACATGAGTGACAGCATGCACAAGGGCCCATCAAGACTACCTTATGACACTGCCGTCGCCATTTTGTTTTTTTGGAGCCAGAAGTGACCAAATTTGGACGAGAGGTTGGAGCTGTGGAGGAGCAGGATGGATCTGACTAACAGGCTGTCTGTGAGGCGCAGCTGTACTCCGTCACTCAAGCATCCGCATAAATATACACAACTTAAAATAAATCTATTAAGTGTATAACGCATTTTCATTTCCTTCAAAACTATTCCACAACTGAAGTCCTTTGAATATTATACATCTTGTTTTCTTAATTTCTTCTCTTATCTTTGTTCTTGCAAACAAGGCTTCTGTGGCTTAGGGGGTAGTATGGGTGTCCATTGATTGGGAGATCATTCGTTCGATAGCCAGCTCCTCCAGTCCGCATGTTACAGTATTGTTGGGCATGAACCCCAAACTGGCACAGCCATTGGTGTGTGAGTGCATGTGAATGTCTAAACTGAGTGGGGGGTTGCACCCTGTATGGTCACCTCAGCCACTAGTATGTGAATGTGTGTGATTTGAGTGGTCAGAAGACTAGACAGGTGCTGTACAAGTGCAAGTCCATTTACCAAGTCCATAAATATAAATTTCTCTAGTTCATACTGACTCTGTCTAACTTGGAACAACTGTACAAGGGCTGCCCCAGACTAAGAATTTTCCTAGTCGACCAATAGTCGTTATTTAGGGCCATTAGTCGACTAGTCGCCCGCATGTTTATGATATTAATTCAATTATTAAAGATATATTTTGGGCGGGGCAACACAATGGTTTGAGTTGAAGGTGTGAGAAAGAATAGTATCAGTAACATTGTTAACACTGTGCTACATTACAGAGAAATACAAAACCGTACTAATGAACCTTCATTAATATAGGCCTATATTTTATCTACAAGTGCACGTCACACACTGAGCGAGCCGCCTGTTAATGACGCTGTGGGCTAATGGGCATGTAGCTACTTCCATGTTTCAGATGATACGTCATGTTTGTAGTCGACCAATGAAGATGAGTTTACATCTTTACATCTACAACAACATTGCAAGCTACTGAAGGAGAATTACAGTGGCTGACACGTTAACATGTTTAGCCTTATCTAGAGCCAGTGTTTGGTTTGTCTGTTCTGGGCTAAACAACATGGCAGACTTGGTGGAAGAGGACCTGCTTGATATAATCGGCTTATTCTAAAGTAAATAAAAACTCCAACAATTCTCAGTTTCTTGTGATTATAAACTAATGAAAATGTAGTTGTGAATATCATATTCCATCTCTGCGGTATATCACTCTAAATTCTAAACACTGGACCTTTAATTGTGCAGCTTTAAATTGACCACAACTTCTGGATCTGAGAGCATGTGAGTTTATAAATAATTTGTTGGCTGGTTGATGATAATCAGCTCTGTCTGCAGTTCCTATAGCTCTCTCCTGCAGCATGAAAATTGGATTTGTGATCGTACTGAGATTTCACATCTCAAAATATGACACCCTATTGATGTCTCTACAAATGCAGATGCAAAGGCTGCACACATTTCACTTTTATTTCACTTGTGCGATTCAAGCATTTTAAATCTTTGGTTGGAAATGCCACATTGAGAGGAATGACACAGCAACATTATAAATTACGAGTTGTTTTCATTATATAATCTGTGGACAGTTAATTGAACCCAACCCGGTGGCTCACATTACTCTCCATCAATTTATCAAAAGGTCTTGATCCCTCATTCTTGGCCAGCTGGCTATTTCAGAGCGATGCCAGTGCTGCAGAAATCGAGACAGCGTGAGGAGAAACCATATAAAACCGAGCAGCAACATCCTTCCGCCTCGAGGATGAGCTCTGATTAACCACGGCCTCCTAAGTGTGTCATCTCCCAGCATGAGAAAAAGCAGGTGAGAAGAAGAGGAAACAAGGCAGAGACACAGAGACAGAGAGTAAAATCAGAAGACTAAATGTGAGAATAAAGAGGACTGAGCATAAGAACGAGAAAAGGAATCCTGAATATGGCTGCAGTTCCTTAGAAAGGAGAATAAAAGCACAGCTGCACAAATCTGTGACAACTTGCCCTCGCTTTTTCCACTCACGTTGTTCGCCACTTGACGATGAGTGTCCTGCCCTGTCAACCCAGGACTCTCCCCTGACTTGTCAACCGCCAACACACACCTCCCCGGCCTTGCCAACTGCCAGGGCAAATGAGATGGTCGGTTGATCTCGTGGAGGGTTTGTATTACCCTCATGCAACCGAGAAGCTCCGCTGCTCTCTCTCAGCTGCGCTATTGAGGGAAGTGTTTATGTGGCGATCAGGGTTTAACTATGCCCTCACATGCCTGAGTTTGTGTAACTCTCTCGCCACCAGATGTAGCCGCCATCTGTACGGTGTCAGCAGCTCAGTCTGAACATTTTCTGTCATGTCACTGTTAACAGCCTAGCAAGTTCGTCCCCTGGGCAGTAATTTGGAAATGTGCTCCGAACGCAATTTATTTGGCATTTCAAGTTTTAAATGTTCATACAGTGGAGGGGAACACAGACTTGCACTTACAGATTAACACACCATAAAAATATTCTTAACCTACGCAGTAAAATATTCCAGTTTCATTCCAAACATTACATATGTGATCAAGACTGAGCCCTGGTAGTGGCTCTGTGAGGCTGCACTTAAACACAGCAGTGCTTTGAGCTAAATGCTAACAGAGGCACGCTAACATGCTCACAGAGACAATGTGAACATGCTGATTCCAGAGGCACACATCTAAGTTTAGTGGGTTAACAATTTCTAAGGTGCACTCAGCTTAACAGGAAGTACAGCTGAGGCTGATGGGAATGTCATTAGTTTTACAGGTGTTTGGTCATAAACCAGCGGTCACAGTATCTTTGGAATTATTCTGACGCGTTAAGTTTCTGTTTGTAGAAAAATCATAAACTGTATATAAAGTAATTGACCTAGCCACCATGACGTCACCCATTGGTTTGTGGACTCCTGTTTTGAAGCCTGGAGTTTGGCATTTTGGTCGTCGCCATCTTGGATTTTTGGAGCCAGAGGTGACCATTTGGACAAGAGGGTGGTAACAGCCCTAACATTAGCTGCTATCTTAGTTAGGACGACTGATTTATAACTATCGTTAACAAAGCTGTATTTGTACCAGGCTGTACTTGACAGTAAAGTTAGGCATTTTAACACAGGTGTCAATAACGACTGACTTACTCTTGGAGCCAGCCTCAAGTGGACATTTGAGGAACTGCAGTTTTTGGCATTTCTGGGTTGGCTTCATTTTTCAGCCCTGTAGGTTGCTGCTTTTTTTTTTTAAACATCAACACTGGGGTGTGCCAGATTTGTAAGTTTTCAGATTCTGCATTTGCTCGCAAAAGCTCTTTTTACACTGCTTGTTCTATATAAAAAGTAGGATCGTGGACTGAGGGGAAAAAGAGGTCTCGTCTTTTATGCACCATAGGAGGTAGTAACAGCGCTGAAAGAGTGTCAGTATGAATAGGACAGCCAGCTATACGGGACCATGGGCAGGACAGATGTGATGTTTTGACAAAGCATTATGTGTGCGACCGACCACAGGAGATTTAAAAAGTAGCTGCTAGCAGTTAGCGGCTAACTCAAAGAGAAACAACAACAAACGTAAATGTCCACAAATCAGGAAAACAATGAAATCTGAGAGCTCCTTATCCTCGGGGCAGAGGACGAGATCAGCTGCCACATAACGTTAAGTCGGTAAATGATTGTTATTGCCATGTTTTACTATTGTTATTCTTTATGAAGCACTGATGCACGTTTTCTGTCACACAGAGGTAAGTGCTGTTGTGTTAAATGTCAAGCCCGTCTCACCTCTTTTGATTTCACAATGTCAGAGTGCAGTCTATAATCACACAACGGAGCATTATGATGCTGATGTCAATTAATTCGGTGAAAAAGAAGGGACTTTGTAGCGGCCCTATAGCGCGACAACAGTCATTTGGAAACAAAAGCAGGCATCAAACTTTATATTTTATTTGTACAAAGCAGCTATACTGCAGGACGTAATTCTTCAAAGGGCAACACGGGCTAACTTTAACCTAAACTAATTTATGTGGAAAAGTTAATGTGAAAACTTTATTAAATACTGAGTGGGTTTTATGTTTGTCATTAACACATTGTACAATTTAAACTGATGACTGCAATTTAACTTCAATTGCAGAGATATTAAGAAAGGAAGTCGGTATTTGTCTTCATCATGCTGAAGATTACATTTGGTAGAATGTGATCTAAATGTGTTTTTGGTAACCTCCGCCCACACACACACTTTGCCCCAGACTCATCTAGCATTATTTATGGCTGGTGCAATCCCTTTAATTTTATGACACAGCGATGAGTGACCACGCCAGTGTCACACTATCATCACTCATTCATTGTCTCTGTCTCTGTCTCTACACACTCACACAGAAATACACAGTAACATACACACAATGTATTTTCAGAGGAACAGAAACCAAGGACGGCCTCTTACACCCAGCCGCCCTCGGGCTCTGTGCAGCAGTGCTAGTGGAAAGGGCAATATGACTGGCTTTCCAAGTGAAGGCTCTGCCTTTGCCCTCGGTCTGGCTACTGTGAGCATGTTAGAGACAAAAAAAGGAATATAAGTGCTGCTCACGACGGCAGACAATACTACAGGAGGCACAGATGGACCCGTGAGGCTAAGATTAAGTGATCATCTGTTTCTCATGTAACTCGCTGGCTACAAACAACAAGCCCAGTGCACTGCTGTTAGAGCACGGCCACGGCCTTTAGACATCATGTAGACGGTGGTTGTATGTTTTTACAGGAACAAAGGCATCAGGTACGTAAACATGTACATTATATATAATCAACTACACATTTTTCTTACTCATTTAGCTGCTTTAAAGAAATACATTTAAGTATTTATAGTTAAATGTTACAGATTGTCAGATTGTCACACTGTCGTATTCTTCGTGTCCATACATTGTTGTACATACAGCAATCAGCAGAAGAAATGTTGGTATTGGATGTGTCTGCAAACCACAAATACTTTACATTTGTACATTTCAAAAGTATCATATCATTGATTCTTTTAGTCTTTGTTTTTTTTTTTTGGCCCACCCAGCATGGGATTCTTAGACAAAATTACAAACCACTTCTTGCATGTACAAGGTATGAGGACAAAGAAAAGAAAACAAACACAAATAAACTCAAAACAAAAGAAAAATATCATCCTGAATGAACTGCTTAAAGATAAACTATAAAGATGTTCTCTTTCTCTTCTCCCAGACTTTCTCATGATAACTGGCTAATTAATATGTGAATAGATATCTCAGACTTCTTCCATATTTTCAAAATCGATCTATTCTTATCTCACTAAACAAAGCCTCGCACAGCTCACAATAAAATCAATGTTTCTAAAGTATATGAGCTGACTTTGTCATCGCAAGGTGGAGGGGATTATGGACGACATGTCAACTAGGGAGACGCATGCCAAGCTACAGACCACTGCAGAACACTGTTCCTGTCTAGAAAACAAGTAAATAGTAAAAAAAGCTGGCTGGTTTTTAGTTATTCATCACTGCATTTCCAGCAGCTTTTTATCCAATAAACATGGGTGTTTTTAGTGTCTTGTTGCTGTGTTTCCACCGGGGCTCACGCCATGGAAAATATGTAATTTAAGCTGAAACATGATCTTTTTCTAACCATAACCACTAGGGGTGTAACAATCCACCAGTCTGAATCAATATATCGATTCTTATAGACTGCAGGGCCCTGAATTGTATCCAAATCAAAAAAATGTATTGTATCGTGATGAAACCAGTGACTTGCATCCTTATAACCAGGTGCCACCACGCGTTAACCTCAGCATGGTTGAAATTCATATCAGTCATAACTCATATAGACTTTGCATGATTATTTTATTTCCCAGAGGTTTACTGCCTTTTTGCACATCATATTTTTGATTTATTTTGTGTTCAAATTGTTCATATGCTGCTTGTTCCACACAATTTCTGATAATGAAAGTATCTGAAAATAGTAAAATGTTCTTCCTTCAATTTATATCTTTGTAACGGGTGTTTGAACTATATTTAAGCCACCAAAAGCAGGTATTTCGGTGTTTTTTTGAATTGAAAAATTTAAAACTTTAATCGGCCGATTTATTGGTTATCAGATTTTTTTATTCCATAATATTGGAATCTGCATCTGCCCCAAAAAATCCATATCGGTCAGGCCCTAGTTGAAATGTGACAAAATGTTTAGTTCCAACATGGCCCCTACATGGTAATGTACAAATGTAACATATCCGTGGTTTGCAGAAATGTACAATGCCAACATCTGTGTACATCCAGTCGTTATGGTAGCACTCAAATTACATCAAACTACATGTTCTGACCGTTGCAAACAGTCTGATGTAGGTAAGTGACAGGCTACAACACCAGAGTCTGCACCCATCACACCCATACATTCACATCCCACAAACAGTCCACACTAGTTTCTTTAAACTACGAAGACAACTTGAAGGTATGTTATGCAGGATTGTCAGTTGCTGTTCGTAAATGCGCTCGCCAGAAAAGGTAAATATAACCTCAGATTCACTCTTGTTTGGGGTTTGCCTCGCTATATTTGCATTTTTGTTGTTTGTTTGTTTGTTTGTTTGTTTTCAGGACTGTGTCTCTTGGATGCTTGTTGATATGGTCTGGCATCTGGGGTCTCATTTATAAAACAGTGCATAACATCCATGCTAAAAAGCCAAATACTTTCGACAATGCCTACAATCAGGCTTCAACCTGAACATCTGCGTCACCAATTTCCCGTTGTCAAAAATGTTCATAAGCATGGGTCAAAGTTTCTCCCATCAAGTCTGTTTTTATACATCACAACGGTTTTGTAGGAAGTAGCGTATGCCTCTTTAAGGCCTCATTTTGTGCATACTCAATGTTTATAAATGAGACCCTTGTCGCCACCTTTTAATAACGTTCTGACCTCACTGAACATCCCAAACGCAGGAAAAGAGAAGAAAATACAGGCAGAAATTCACTGTTACACATTTCTACTGGGACACAGTGATAATTAAGAGGGATTACTTCGGTATGACTATACATTGTTTTTAAGGAAAATCATGCATAGTATATGTTTAAACCATGTACATTTATTTGTACATGTACATTTTGTGTCTTCTTTGTTGTATAGGAAGTATCAGAGCAGCAAAACACTGAAACACACAGATCATTTTGAATTTCCATGACAAACAAATTTTAAATCGTTTATGATGATGTACTTTTTTTTATTTCTGGACTATATCCAGCAGAAGCAGACTTTTCTCCCTTTTTTAATATAAATCAAACTGTCAGATGATGTATTTGAGTGTGTGTGAATTTAATCTGACTGGATACACTGCCTCGCGTGTGTTTGAGAGAGCTCAATCTGTACAGGACTGACATGCATTTCGAAAATGGTCCGCTGGTTAAATTATTTGAAAGCACGACATATCTCCATCATGAATAATGCAGCAACCTTTTACATGGATGCATAGAGCACGACGGTTTAGCACCAGGTTCATCTGTTTTACTCCGGCTGAGGATGTGCTGCGAAAGTGGGTCTAAAATCCTCCGCGGATTGGCCACAAAGCGCTGCAGAGAGCCCATTGTGAAGATGTCACACATTCAGTGACGGCAGAAGTCCCCGGGGTTCGGGCACATGCAAAAATAGATCTGCTTTGATTGACGGGCCGAACTACAACCAGGGATTTCCAGTGAGAGCCGTGATTCACATATTTAAGTAAGAGATCACCCCCATGAATGTGTGTACAGTTCTTTAAGACAAACAGTCAACACGACTCGCTGGATCACATGTAGCTGTCAGAGTTTATGACGACACGTTTACATGAGTGGTAATCTGCTGATGCAGGGACGTGGAAGTCACATGGCGCCTAATGACCTTGTCAGCTGCCACAGGGACGGGCTGATTGACAGGCCTTTCTCTCTGACAGCTGCCTCCCAGACCCCAGCAGCTGAAGCAAAATAATGGCTCTCCTGGATTGGAACAGGAAATGTCCCGACATATTTCACCATCATGGAGGGAGTTCTGTGGATGTGAGGACAGGCTGCGAGTTGTCAGCGTGGACCAGCCACCGCTCACATCACGGGAAACTCCGTGCTTTTGTGTTATGACAAGCCAAAGACAAATCACGGCTATTACATCAGCCAAAGGTCAGCTCCTCCTAGTCATATCTGCTCCATCTGAGGGCCTGTAGGGGGAAAGTTATGTTTGAACCCAGCCATACATCATCAGCTATGTTTTGATTCCTGTCTCAGGCAGCAAATATGAAGCCACTTCCCTTGCGCTCGGGGCACGCCAATCCTAAGTGTTTCAGTTTTCGTCAAAAGGCCCGCGAGCACAAATCGGCAAGATAAGGGCGCGATATTTTCAACCGGCTCGAGTGTCGATCATGAGGACTTCTGCAGCACTTGGGCATTCTCAAACATCTTGGCATGAGAGTGTTTTGTCATGTCCGCAGCTGCACAGCACACATCATCACTAATGTGTCCCTGGCACAAGCTCCGGGGTCAAGAGGTCCAGCAGAGAGATGGCTTGAAATGATGACATCATTAGCTCAGTGCCACTGGGCAGCGTGATGGCAGTCAGAGGGCATGCAGGGTGGCGCTGTGGGGTGGAGGGCCAAAAATAACACGAGTGTAAATTTCTGCCCTCTCCTCTCGGCCAACGGAAACACGCCACGTTCTCCATCTAGCACTTCGCTCTCACGTCGTGTCTGGCAGCGCACGCTCAGGCTGATCTCACCAAATATGTGGTTGTGTCCAAGAGGGATGTTGAAATCCAAGGTTAGGAGTGTTTGGGTTTGGCAGCTTTATGAAATATGTGGTTCTGATTCAAGTGTGTCCAAAGGAAGATGAAATTAGACAGGGTACTCTGCGTCAGGGCACTCAGACAGAATGCGTAATTTCATTCAAAGGCACATTAACTTTGAGACAGCTAATGAAAGAGATGGAAACACAGAGACAGAGACAATTTCAATTGGTGCGAGTTGAGGCGGGCGGAGATAGTTGCCAAGGAGATAAGTCCTGTGAGCATGAGGTGTGACTTCTGCGTCACTGACTGTTTTTTTTTCTTTCCCATTTTGTATTCCTCCCTGCTCTCCTCGATGTATCTCGGTCTTTCCTTCCTGCAACGTCAGACGTCATGTTTCAGCACCCCCGCCTCCTCCCACCGTCACCGAGGAGACGGCGGTGGGGGCCTCGCCTGTTTTCCTTTTTTTTTCCAAGATCACCATCAAAGTCATGGCTTCACATGTGATGAGTGGAGGAAAATATTTCTGACTGTCACCAAAGACATCTCCCTCCTGTTCACAGCTCGTCAGCAAGTGTAAGGGTGTTCTGTCAGCACATGCCACTCTGAGCGCACACACACACACACACACACACACACACACACACACACGCACACACACACACACACACACACACACACACACACACGCGCGCGCGCGCACACACGCACACACACTGGAGGAGACCGATGACATTTGAGCTCTGCGCGGCCAGTCACCATTTCCCCAAATCAGCCATGGAAGTCATATTTTGAGGTGATGGATGGATTCGGGGTGACATTTAGAGATACTGCTTCAATTAGTAGACGGGTCTTGCACACACACACAATGACATGCATGAATACATATATCCATGTCCTTCCCCGCTGTGCTGTGCCGCAGAGTTACGCAAGAAAGGACTCAAACTCATTTGACCCCAGTTCAGTGACAGGGGGCATGAAATTAAACTTAAATTTAAATTCACTGTAATTTGATGGACACATTTCAGCGATGAGGCACAACCTGAAATAAAGTGTTATATTCCCAACCAGGCAGGTCCACCACATTATCATATCCCCGCCACGTGACCTTGTAGGTTGTGATTAATATGCTTTTCCTTTGTTAAAATCATAGTCATGAACATTTTATATTTATCATTGTTTATGAATTATTTTTTAAGAATTTAGTGCTCAAAATTGATTAAAATGTGGGCTGCAGCTGAGTGTAAAGCGGTCGGGATGAGAGTCAGCACCGCCATGGCTCTCTGCCAGAAAATGGTGGATTGCGCCCTCCAGGTTGGGAGTGAGTTACTGCCTCAAGCGAGGGAGTTCAAGTATCCTGGGTCTTGTTCACAAGTGAGGGTAGAATGGAGTGTGAGATGGATCGGCGGCTTGGTGCATCACGCTGTGCCGGACCGTCGTGGAGGGATTACATATCTCATTTGGCCTGGGAACGCATCGGGATCCCCCAGGAGGTGCTGGGAAGTGTCGCTGGGGAGAGGGGCATCTGGTGCTTTGCTCGCCCTACTGCCCCCGCGACCTGGCCCGGGATAAGTGGATGAAAATGGATGGATGGATTTTATGTTTTGTCAAACTGCACGCCTTTTTCAAACCACCCTCTACACCCTCTCCCTAACCACTCTCACTCTGTTTCCCCATTCACACTGTGGATCCATCACATTGAGCGCCGCCACAAACCAGCTGGTGAGAAGTGGAACTGAGATACAAAAACGCTCTTTGGCTTACTGACCATGTGCAATGCTTCACTGTGTTTGTCACGGAAGAAGCTCCATTCAAATAAAGTTCTGCGACAACCTTTACAAACGTAACCTGCTCAAACTAAGATAGGCATTTAGGCCCTATATGCATACCGTCATACAGATGTTAACATCTTAAAGCGCCCACCCTCCAGTTCCCACCAAGCTAATACCGTTAGCTCTGTCAGCACTGCTGCTATCGTTTAGCACTGTTTGTAGAGTTAGCACTGTTAGCTGCTGGCCCCTGAGTTGTTGAGAACTGTGTGCAGACAATTCATATGCTCTGAATTTGACTTTAACAAAGCTTGACACAGCTGGAACTGACATTTACACACTGACAAGTTATTAAAAGACAAACTTTTAGCAACTGGAGTTGGAAAAAAACACTCAGCAGGTTGGTTTTGGTTTGTGAGGAAAAGATGGAGCCATGCACAGAGAGGAGGGTTGAAGAAGAAGCAGTTATATTGAATGTTGAACAAGTTGAATTTGATGGTGTATCTGCTGTTATGATTTTAATGCAGTGAAACGATGCATGGTCAGGGTAGGATGGTTGGCGTACTGGTATCCGGGGAGAAAAACACCACATGGTGCATCCTTAAATTATTATTTCACATCCAAACCACAGACGAGGCAGAATTTCAAACACATGCAAGTTTGCAATTCTTCATTTCCCCGTCTTAACGTGTTAAACATTACGACCATCAACAGCAAAAGTGCTGATTGTGACTGCACAAACACACTGCGACAGAAAATGTCACGACACGCGTTACAAGGACAGACTGGGAAGCAAAGGACACAGGACAGGAAGGGACCCAGCAGAAAGCCTCATTAAAAGACAAGTCAGTGAACTACATAGGCCGAGACGCTGCACACACACACATATACACACACACAGGGCATGAAATGTCTAACCCCTGCTGCTCCTCCTCCTCTTAAAGTCTCCACGATTTGAACTCCAATGAAGGAAAAACTCAGTTCAGAGAGACAAATGTCCCCATCAATTCTCCTCCAATCTAATGGATGTCTCGGAGGGAGCCACAGCAAGGAGTTTCGCAATCACTCATGCCTCCCTCCCTTATCATTCACAACACCTTCCTGGCAAATGTCGGCGTGTCATGGCCTAACCAGACTGTGCAGCACACGTGTGTGCTATGTGTGTTGTGTGTGTGTGCGAGCGAGCGAGCGAGTGAGTAGGGGGCATTGAGACATCTGAGTGTGAGATGGATTGAAGCGGTGATGTGGAGGCAGCAGGGTAGCGAGGGTAGAGAGGACAGCCACCGTGAAACGTCTCCCTCTGCCAGTATTAGTCAAAGCAATTCAATCTATCATCCTCCTCTCCACTCCGTGCCCCCTCCGCTCAGTTGTCATTCTGCCCTGAAGAGTGTGATGGATGGACTCCACTCGCTGTTTATTCCAACTCCATGAAAGAAGCAGTCCTGGGTTGAGACGCCTTGAACAAACTGTTTTATTTTGCGTGGAGTGCCAGGCGGGCGGGGCTTAGCACCGCAGCACATGTCAGAAACACATGTGTAAACAGTCAATATTCCTTTAACAAGCTATATCAAGCTAAATATTTGGAAATACTTTAAGTTTTTAATTTGAAAGTGGGTTTAAAAACAGATTTAGAGAGCATCTGTGCCTCTGAGTAACCTACTCTGTGTAAATAAAGGTCACCGTGGCCACGATCAATATTTTCCAATGTGACACGTAACTACTGAGCGTGGATTTGAAAGAGGTCACTTAGTCAAACACCCACAGAAAATGATCACCTGACTCTGCAGTTCTTCTCAGCCCCTCTGAGCTTTATAGCTCACTGTTTTTTTACTTCACTGTGTTGGTTCCCTCTCATGGTGTCACATTCGGTCACAGCATAAAACAGGGTTCACAAAAAAAGGCTCTAAATATCCGCTGTAGTCTACCTGACCAAGCAGCACCAATGACATTAAATATGTCTGTTCTCTCAGTTTAAATAGCAAATGGATGCTGAGTAAGTTAGTGTGGTGAAACATCCTGTCCAGAACAGTCTCATGTCTCTGGTTTCTGAATATCAGTGCTCTTTATAGTATCTTTATAGTTTTAATGACTGTATGACACAGATGTTTTTTTTTATTAGGTTGCTTAGTGTAAGATCAGGATATTAGTAGCTAATACATGTCATTCACTGTTCCTGTCTGACTCCTAGCCTAGACTTCAGGACCATAATGGAAATACGTCATGAGACTTCACTGCAATATCCTGATGTATTTTGTACTGTATGCACATTCATGTATTGAATTATAATTCATCTAAAGAAAATCAGTCAGTCAGTCACACAGTCAACCTAAAAGCTGACAGACAAAGTTAGTCACCAGCATTTAGCAGCTAGTGAGACAGTTTTCAGGATTGGTGGAGTGCAAAACTCGAACTTAACAAGCTTACAGGTTAGTAAATACTGGGCTCATCAGGTGAGACAGTCGTGACTCTACATGAATGCTAACATAACTCTGCATCTGCTGGATGTGTAAATTACCAACTGTTTGCTGTCAAGTCCCCTGTTTTACCTTAAAATGTGACAATATGTCAGGAAATGTGCAATTAAAGATAAGTTAAAAGAGAAATGTTAGGTTAAAACAGGGATAAAACTTTGCTGTTGTTTTTTAAATTACCTTTTTTTTTTTTACGTCCAGGTAAATGTGACTTCAACAGAACTTATAACACATTTATAGTTATATTATATTTTATTTTATTATTTATATTTTAGATAATAACAGCTAACTACTGTACTCATCAAATACTCAATCACATAAATATTTTGTAATATCAAATTATTATCTTTATGGGACCTAGATATCAAAATAATGTAGTAACACTTTATAATGATCAAATTATAAAGTGTAAACTGATTGTTGTAAATTAATTTACTGTTAACAAACATTGAAATAATTAATAATGTTTACTGATGGGGCGTCGGTGGCTTAGTGGTGGAGCAGGTGCCCCATGTACAAGGCTGTTGCCACAGCGGCCCTGGTTCGAGTCCAGCCTGTGGCCCTTTGCTGCATGTCATCCCCCCTTCTCTCTTGCCCCCTTTCACACTTGTCTGTCCGTCCATTGGGGCCTAAAAAAAAATCTTACAAAAAATAAATAAATTACTAATTATAAGCAATGCTATAATTTATATTATTTTACAGTTTATTGTTGCACACGTAACTTTTTATGTATCATAATAAGTATTTGTCAATGATTACCAAATGATTTGTAAACCTTTGAATCATCTGTAGGGGTGCCCACTAGCTAACATGGTGCAGCAGGTGCCCCATCTACAAAGCCTGTGTCCTTGTCGTAGTGGCTGCAAATTTGATTCAAATCCATGGCCCTTAACTGCATGTCATCCCCTCTCTCTGCGGCCTTCATGCTATATCTGTCCTATCAAATAAAAGCAAACAGCTCCCCAAAAAAATAAAAATTGTAAAACATCTATACACATTATAAAGAAAGATTGATCAGATATTTGTAACATTTTGTTTATGGTAAATAAGTAGTTTATAAACCATCTATAAACATTATTTGAAAAGCTATTTTCAAATAAGTCTCAACTGATGGTTATAATACCTTGTTAAATGGTGACTAAACACTGTGTAGTGCATTGATAAACATTATTTGGGCAGCCATTATAAAGTTGCAATTAATGTTTATAACACTTTACAATTGCTTAATAAATGGTTCATAAAGCATACATGAACATTATTTGGCTGGCTATTATGAAGTTATAACCAATAAACTCATTTGTGTGGTGAAGCGTTGCATTTTGAATTTTTGTTCATAAATGTGTTGAATGATGATCACACAGAATTCTATCTTTGCACAAATAACCCTAGTATATAGCTCACCAATAAATGATTAAATGTGGTGAAATTAATGTTACTTAAGGCTTTATAAACCACTTATTAATCGTTAACTAATTAACCATTAGTTACAACTTTATAAAAGCCATCCAGATAATGTTAACAGATGAGTTACAAACCAGTTATTAACCATTAACAATTATAATTTCATTGATTGTTAACAATAAATTAACTACTAAGTGTAATTAACTATCAGTTCAACTTTTATAAAGTGTTTTCAATAACTTAGACTTTTCGATGAGTTGTAGCACAGTTTTAAATTAAATAATGAGATTTAGTTTGACTTATACATCTTGACCGAGTTCAGTTACCTCCCTGAAACAAAGACGACCTCTGCAAACATCATAAAGAATTAACAGCCTACATTTCTATAAAATAAAACATTAATGCTCAGTGGAAACACGTGGACATGCTTATTCACAGATGTCATCCATTAAATGCATATGACTGTGGTTTGGACCCTCAGCTACGAAGTCAACCTCATGAAAATATGACTATAAATACCTGCAGAGGCATCAATACATCTGCTCATTTATTAGTTTAACTTTATACTTGTAGTACGACCTACTTCTCTAAAAGCATTTAGTGTCATATGTTCAATGTTGTCGTTGTTTGCTAATTCTTGCTTTTCATTTATACAAAACACACTCTGTGAATGTACAAGTTCGATATCACTTACACCTGCAAAACAGACCCAAGGCCTTCAGGCAGTTAGTAAGTAATATCCTGAACATCATCACATGATGTCACTCATCTGTAGTCCCTCCTGAGCAGATGGGACGGTGTGACTGCCATGTTAATAATGTCCTCCAATCAATCATTGGAGGAAGTGTAGTGATAACGGCCCGTGTAATGTCACCTGGGAGGAGATTATACGTGAGCTATGACCCTTCTTGGATTACAGGCGGACCCAATAATCTGCTGAGACTGGAGGACACACCTCGCTGCATCTTAAAATATTCCTTCAGTGTCTCCACCTGACCAGAGAGAGGAGGCGGAGAAGATAGTACCTCACTGCTGCTGCTGCTGCTGCTGACATTTATCAGCCTGCTCTGACTGATGTCCCATATGCCTCTTGTTTCTCCTTGGAGCCCAATTTCAGTTTCATTTTGTTTGTTGACAAATTTCATCAGATCAGACAAGACAACGGCGGATAAGCTGTGAAGTTGTCTGTTTAAACCGTTCAGGTAGAAATGTTCGCACTCTCTGCGCTCGCTCTCACAAAATAGGGGAAAATTGCAAGTTGTCTAGACAGGCGGAGACCTTGGAGGGGAATTTGTCCTCTGGAGCGTGACACCGGGTGACCAGCTGTCAAACACTGCCCCCGTGTGGTGGGATGTGTGACATCCTCTGTTAATGCCACATTAAAAACACCTTAACAAACAATTTATCCCATTTGTTTCCTCCTGTTTTAAGTGCTCTGACAGTTCATTCATATGTTGTTTTGCTCACAGAAGTTGTTTGTTTCTTTTTTAAACCCAAGATTGATGCTTTTTAAAGGCTGCATCATTCCACAGATGGAAATACTTTGGATGCTTTTGGCATTATTTCCGACACATCCCCTCAAATTCAATCTGACGTTTTTGGTTTCATGGAAAGTTTGGGATTTCCACTAGAATTCAAATTAAACGTCTGTGGGTTTGAACCACGTTTGCTTGAAATACTTCGACCACACTGTCAAGAAGATATTCAAAAAGACAGATTTGGGATTTCTGCACTTTCTGAATGTCTAACCGTGAAACTAAGAAAGACATTTGATTCCATATTTGTAGAGTTTACTGAGTCAACAGTCGATCCAAAGCAGGTGTTCCTCCTGATTGTGGCCTGAAGTGCATCATCCTTTTAGACGAACAGACAGCACATTACCGGCCGGATAAAAAATGTGCTTATGGGTGTAAAAATGTTGCGTTGGCAGAGGTTTGGCATCGCTAAGTGCTCCCTATCTTTGTTTAAATCAAGCCACATTGTCAGCTGCGAGAACGACCCGTTCCTCCTCATGGCTTCAGCGAGGAAAACAAACAGTGCTCAGAGGTTGTTTAAGGAGGCCCGAAGGACAGATGCATCTTTGTTTTCCGTGGATCTGGCCAGTGTCCAGTGAAGAAAAACAACCAAGTCGATTTCCAACTCTTGTCTACATTTCCAGAAAAGCAGCAGAGAGAAGGAGTTAAGAGAAAAGCCTCGAGGCACTCGTGTAAATCATCCACCCTGCTGGATTTCCTTCAACAAGACATGAGCTGCGCTTGATGGAAGGGGGGGGGGGACGCCTGAATGGAAGATGGATGCCAAACAGAGTGAAGTTTGGTTCCAGTTGATGTGAATCAAGGGAAGAAATATAAAAAAATATTCCCCCTTTGTTATTCCATCCATTCAAGTAACTGTACAAAACACTTATTCATTTATTATCTGTAACTGATTATCCTGGTGCAGGGTCAAAGTGGGGCGGAGCCTACTGGGTGAGAAGCAGGGTTCACACTGGACAGGTCACCAGACTATCACAGGGCTGACACATAGAGACAGACAACCATTCACACTCACATTCACACCTACGGACAATTTAGAGTCACCAGTTAACCTGCATGTCTTTGGACTGTGGGAGGAAGCTGGAGCACCTGGAGAAAACCCACGCTGACACAGGGAGAACATGCAAACTCCTACAGGCAATTTAGAGTCACCAATTATCCCACACTGAAGGTGGATTCAAACCCTCTTCAGAACAATGTATAAAGGAGTTAGTTCAAAGTAGCTTCGGTATGATATTGGGATACACAGGTAGATGTATTTTCTTTCTTGATATATTCTTATTATGAGTGTGGGCTACAGGTGTGCCATGCTACTTAAGATGGCGACTTTCTGTCGTGTATAAGACGTCTGAGGAAAAGCCAATGTACTGATTTTGATTACACCTCTGGCCAAGTTTAAACCAAGACTTGACTGTTGTAAAAAACATTTTCAAATCCTGAATTTCTTCTTTTTCTTCTACTATTTCTTCTACTATTACTCCCAGTTTGGGATCAATAAAGAACCATCCATCCATCCATCCATCTATAAAGTACTTCCACTTTGAGCATGCAATGTACTCCCAAATTACTGAAGCATGTCTTAACTGTATTTGTGTTCAGCTACAACTCTGCACTGTAAAAAGATTGTCAAAAAGAAAGGCGTAAAGCTTGTTATTATTTAAAACTAGGGACTGTGTGTCTGTTGATTGTGAGGGCCACTCCATCCAAACTCTAGTTCACAAAGAGAAGTTGAAATCCAGGGTGCTCCCTTGTACGTAACAAATGTCATCTGACTCCAGCTCCACGCTCACTGTTCTGTTGGTCGTAATGATTAATTCGGATCCCGTTAGAAACGTTTCTTTTTCTTTCTTCTTTCCTGACTTGTCTTTTTCAGTTTATTTTTATATGTTTTTGGATCAGCATTTCAGTTTGGTGTGCCACTTTCTTCTGTCATTTATGTTAATATAAATATTGTGGGATCTGTATAGTTTTGTTTACTTGAAGGCAGAGGTGCGTAGGTTTTCTCCAGGTACTCCAGCTTCCTCCCACAGTCCAAAGACATGAAGGTTAATTAGTGACTCTAAATTGTCCGTAGGTGTGAATGTGAGTGTGAATGGTTGTGTGTCTCTATGAGTCAGCCCTGTGACAGTCAGGTGACCTGTCCAGGGTGAACCTCTCGCCCAGTGTCAGCTGGGATAGGCTCCAGTCCAAGTGAAGTCACGAGTCATTGGTGTTTAAGTTCAAGTGGAGTTGAAAGTTTGCTTAGTTTTCAAGTCAAGTCTAAAGTCATCAAATTTGTGACTTGAGTCTGACTCGAGTCCAAACCTCCGCTTTTCTTGAAGATTTGTGCAGATGTACTTTTTATAAAACGCTTCAGGAAGTGTGTCTTAGCACTTTTTATTTTCTTATTTGGAAGTAACTAATAAACTTTTTAAAGTTAACTCCTGGTTCACTTATTTTCTTCAGCATCTCTAAATTAACACCATATTTTTCCTCTCATGAGGTTCGCAGCACATTTCTTGTTTTCCATCATCAAATAAACCTCAGATTATGAAATCTGATTTGAGATTTGTTTTGTTTTGTTTGCTTCATCTTCTGACCCTCACCTTCAAGCCTCTGGCAGACAGGATCAGACACGTGCAGTGTGAAGGTCACCTGTCAGTCATGCTGACAGACTGAACAGTGACCTTCATGCTGTGGATCGCCTCTTTCACTGTCCTGTGAGCCGACACCTTCTTCCTGCCAAATATCTAAACAAGTGGCATGTCTTCAGAAGCTGATGGCTAAAATGAAATCACAAAATGTATCAGACTTTTTCATCAGTAAGAATCCATTAAATTAAACCTGCACCGGAGCCTTTTTGTTGATTACATTTCATCTCTCCCCTCACCGCTTCTCCCATCAACCGCCGAGGCCCGGGAGGCTGCGGTTCCTCATTTCAGCGGCTGATTTCACTTGCACACGTTCGGTGGCCACAGATGGATGTGTAATCACTGAAATCTGCTGTTGCTGTGATTGCATGGAATAAAAACCTGTTGACTCTCAGCTCTCGGTGACACACGGTGATGAACAACCGCAGTCTCCTCGTGCACAGAGAAGAAAGACCCACCTCTGCATTTCTACTTCTTCATGTTCACATTACAGTGTATGGAACTTTGTTTGATAGAAAAAATCTCATTGGACGAGGAGCTGAATGAGGGAGCCTGCAAATCTGTAAATCTGGCAACGTTACCTTAAAGTCTTCCCAGATCCATATTCTGAATAAGAACTTGGACACTCTGCAACCCTTATGGCTGTGTAAATGCCTTACTGAAGATCTTGTTCAGATTAAGTGTAAATGCTTTTGACTGCACGTCTTCACTGTAACATGTTTGTCATCCTGTATTTGTACTTTTAACAATCATATATTTAGTTCAGTAGCAGTTTATCTGAAACATATTAGTAGCAAATGAACAAAATAATCACACAGTAGTAGACAGACAAAAAACAGATTATGACATCTATCATCATCTATTTACACCTCTTTAAAAATGGTTTATGTTTGTTGTGCATGACGGTTCTTTGTTTGCTTATTGATCGTTTTTAATGTCTTAATTCATGCTCGGCATCAGTGAAAATGAGGGTCTCTGTTAATCGACTTCCCGAGTTTTAAAAAAAGGTTTGAATGAATGAAAGTTTTAAATCTATTCACAGAATATTGTCCCTGTTTCTCCATGCTGTCATTTTAATACTGTTATTTAATCTCTCTGTAGTACAAAGAACATTATGTTTTGTACTTAAAGGAATACTTCACCTGCAAAATAACCTTTTGTTTCTGCACATACAAATCTGGGGGTCACACAGCCACCAGTTTAGACTTGCCATTAGCGTGTTAACTGATTCTCCCAAACAGGTACTATAACACATACACATATATGACACACACACACACACACACACACACACACACCTGCACTAATGATGTAATACACAAAACAGGCAAACACGTGCTGACACACACACAAACATGTGCATTATATAGGAGTGTGTACACAGGTAAATAAGCGTTAGTTTATCAGTTACTCACCACTTATGATGCTGAATTCCTGAAGACTGGTTTTCTCGCATGTCTCCATGGTGAGTGAAGAATCCCAAAGTTCCTCATGAAGGCCTGAACACTGTCCGAGTTTAACAACAGCAAAACTTTAACAAACATGAGTTGAAAAACTCTCACACAGCTCGTGCAGTGTAATGCAGGTCTCATGCACCCAGTCATTTCCTGGGTGCTTCTCAAACACCTGTGTTTAAGCCAAAACTTGACGATTTAAATCACTTCCGGCTGCTCGCAGCGCGCTGTGAGCATGCCGGGGCGCGCACGTGCGTATGCGCTCCGCTTGAGTTGAAACGCACGCGCGTGTCCAGGCCGTGCATCAGTGTGTTTGTGAGAAAGTGTTTGAAATAATATGTGCGTGTGTTTGGGAGGAACTAAAGTTTAATTTAGTTTCGCTGCTGTTAATTCATTAAGAAAACTCGGTTGGATTCTTCGTTCACACCAAAGTTTGCTTCATGAATCCAGTGTCACGTGGTAACTGATACAGTAATGATGGTTTTGGGTGCAGTATTCATTTATTTACAATTCTGACTACTCGAGGAAAATATTGTAACCCATGATGTGATTATATGATATGATGCAATACTATAGGGTGAGTCACTGATCTGTGCTTTTATAGTTAACATGGACTGTTTAGAATATCTTTTTTGTTGAATTGATATAATAAAATATAATTGTTCAGGTCCTGTAGCTTTTGAAACATCAGTTGTCCCACGATTTTCAGATGAGCAGTGTTCTGGTAAAATGGGCCACCTGATCAGCTGAAAGGAGCCACTCATCTAGAAGTAGCTATGAAGGTTTTTTCTTACTGATTTATCAACCTTATCATTTTCAGGAATGTGTTTCCTGCCAGGCCACTCACCTCACAGTTGCCTCACCCACCACAGCAGCCACAGACCAATCAGTTCAGTTGTTTTTTGTCAAGTGCAGCAATTTGAAATAGTGTGCAGCCGTTGTCTGTTGAATTTTTTTTTAAAACTAGGAGGCTCAAACCGTTAATGGCTCATTTTACCTGATGCTGATGGCGCAGTTTAGCTGATATCACTCATTAAATGTTCTCACATGTTCTTGATCAAACAGATTAATACAACACTGTCATTTAACATCATGACTACTTTTACTTTTGATGCTTTAATTACATTCATTCATTTTCCATAATTCTGTTTCTCCAGACTATCACAGGGCTGACACATAGAGACAGACAACCATTCACACTCACATTCACACCTACGGACAATTTAGAGTCACCAGTTAACCTGCATGTCTTTGGACTGTGGGAGGAAGCTGGAGTACCCTGAGAAAAGACATGTAGACTCCACACTGCACCACCATGCTGCCACTTTAAGCACATGTTGCTGATAATACTTCTGTACTTTACTTAAGTATCATTTTGAAGTTAGGACTTGTAATGAAGTACTTTATGAACAGTGGTGTTTCTGCTTTTACTTTATCAAAGATTCTGAGTACTTGTGTCGCTGCTGAGGACACAGAGGATACATCTCTTTATGAATTGTGATTGTTGAGCCACAGAAATAAAACTGAGTTGATGGGACATAGTGTAATGTTGTATTTCTGCCACAGGATGGCGCTCAATATCTACTTTTAAAAGCCTCTACGAGTCGCTCAAATTGTAACCACACTACCTCTTTGGTTAAAAAATATAGATGTATTGAAAATGGATTTTGACACTGTTTAAATATTGTGTTTTAGATTATATAAATATTGTTTCAAATAATCTAAAATAAAACAGATGATACGGATATAAATGTCAAAATGTGGTCCACAGAGACGGAGGCCTGTAACTAAGTACATTTACTCAACTTTATAGTACTTGACTGAAGCATTTCTAGTTTATGTTACTTTATATTTTTGCACCGATAGATTTATTTTGACAGCTGTAGTTACTTTGCAGAGTTAGATTATTCCTACAAAATATAATCAGTTAATGAGTAATGATGTATTTTTATTAGCTCCACTTAAAGCAGCTGCAACATTAAAGTGATGCACACATTAATGCATCAATAATATAGATTCATCTGCATAAGTGCTTTTTGTACTTTAAGTATATTTAATGCTTCTGTGCTGAGTAAAGTTTTAACCGCAGGGCTTGTACATGTATCAAAGTCCTCCTACATCATTGTTGCCAGTTTTATTTAAATTAAATAACAGATTACGTCTCCCACCGCTGTCTAGATGAGACAGATGCCTCCTTTTCCATCCCACCGCCTCTCCTCTCCTCTCCTCTCCTCTCCTCTCCTCTCCTCTCGCTGAGTCTTGCCTCCGTGCTCTGCACCCTCCTGCTGCTGCAGGCAGAGATGGAGCTCAGCCTAAAACCCAGCGAGCGTTTCACTGCAAGAGGGGAAAGATATCCCCTTTGGTTCTGCCCGACATGATGTGGCATCTGTGGGTTGTGTAACTCAAGTGGAAGGGAATTAAGAAGAAAAAGAGGGTTCAGGGACTCTAAAAGCAGTCACAGAGAGTTCACATGTCTCCGTGTGTCGCTGTGAAAATGTTCAATCTGCACTTTGATGTTTGTGCTCTGCAGCCAGATTAAGTTTGATGGCAACACAGAAGCTATTGTCTCGAAACTTCTACACGTGTAGCACAAATGTCTCTGGTTTTAAAGGCACGCTGTTCGTGCACCCTCGTCATGACAGACTGTGTCTTATTCCACATGAATATTCAGATTACTCAGTAATTAAAATTCTTTGCAATTAACTCGGCGTTTAAACACGCCTCACCTGCAGAGCAGCATCGAGGAATCAGGACACATTTCCCTGGAAGTTTTTTGGGAAAGAACTTTTTACAATTATTTATCATTTAGCAGCGATAACAAAACTGTTGTCTGGCCTTGAATGATGGCTCCTGTTTAAAAGTTTCTCGGAGCTCCCTGCCAAGCCGGAGCAGCTCAGATCAAACATGGTTATTATTATTTACAACCCAGGTCCCTGCGAGGCCCACATTAACCTCTCAGTCTTATTTACTGTACCTGCTGGGCTGTATTAAGCAGAGTCTGAGTCCAGTTAGAGTTGGATGTAATTCTCCGTACCCCGAGCCCACATGTCCAAATTTCTTGGACGCATTAATTCATCAATCCAGGCAAAAGGTCTTTTAGCAGTCTGCGCTGCATTAGCCACTGTCTCGTAACTCTCTTCAAATCTGGCTCCTGGGGTCCAACTTTTGAGCTTCTTGCCAATTAAGGGCAGTTGTATGGTAAGCAGATCCGTTCCTCCTGCGCCGGGAGGAATCACTATGTCTTATTTCATTCTAATTCCGCTCTCCATCATGTTTTCGGGAGGAGCGGGACATGACGGGGATGGCTTGTGACAGTTCTGACCCATTTGGAGGTCTTGCCACGCAGTGTGAGCCGGTGAGCTCTTCCTCACTCGCTCACAGCCGCCTCAGTGTCCTCGCAGGCCACGCTCAGTTTTTCATCTCACAGACGCCATTTTGGAAAACCTGCAGTGACCTCCTGCCTCACAGACGGAGAGGTGAACGAGGACGTTTGCTGAAATACAAACAGCAGAGACAAAACACACCATGCTGCAGGCTACACTTATACTGTTTACTACACATATGTCTTATCATATAAGGCTTGTTGTTTATTACCTGTTTGATAAATATCTATAAGTTTATAACATAATAGTTGTAAAAGCTTTATTGAGTTGTTTTAAACTTAAGTTGTTTAATAAACATCTTCTTACTTAGCTTTTTATTATGTCTTAATCTCCATCATTTTTTCCGTGCTTGTTGCTTTTATTATTTAATTATTATTATTTTTTTACTTTTATTGTTTATATTATCATTTTCTCCTATTTCTGATTATTATTTTCAACTATTTTTATTGGAGATAAACAAACAGTGGCAGCATTGTAAGAGTGAAAAGAGAATTTCTGATACAAAAATAAAGAAAATATTCAATAAGTCAACAATAAGAAATAAAGATAAATGGTGAGATGTCATACATGTATAGAAGTGTATGTATATAAAGTTTGCAAAATATAATTTATTGTTCTCTTTAAAACTATAAAAAATAGAAAAATAAATAAATCTTCTTTCATTTTAAATGGGATTTAGAAGGATGTCAGGTTGACCATGTTTTGTGCCATTTAAACTGAGCCAGTTAGAGGCAGAACTGTGGTGCATCTTTCTTAAAGTGGTCTATAAAGGGTTGCCAGATCTGGTAGAATTAGATTAAGGATTTCCACACCCTCTTAATGAGATTTAATCTTTTCCAAATGCAGGTGGTGCATCACATGCTTCACGGAGGCAGAATGCCTACCTGCCTGAGTTTGCTTCCAATTTAATTATATCAATCCATCTGCTCGTAAGGTTACAAATCATATCGTATTATGCTGGGAGCTGGTTAACACCAGATCTGAACCTTTAATACCAAAGACTTCGGTGAGTGGATCAGGGTCCACAGGTCGACTCAGGATGTCTGACAGTGACTGAAAAATTTCTTGCCAATATGTTGTGACTCTCGGGCAGCGCCAGAACTAATATGTGGAGACATTACACAGCAAATTCTTTATTAAGTGAAGTCTATGCAGTAATTGCAAAAGTCCCTGTCTAGTACAAACTGAGGAAGAATGTACCAGTAAAATGTGGAACAATCTAAACACAAAAGTGCGTTGTAAATAACAGAGGTGCCTCCTTTGATCAGTGGGTTTGACAAAGTTATGTTCCTGTAAATATCTGAAAAAATGTAGTATACCACAAAAGTAGTATGTGGTCTGTCAAATTTAATTCGTAACTGCTGAAATGATGCTGAAATATCCTGTCAATAAAAACACCTTTCTTCTGCTTTGACAGTGTTTTATGTAAGAAAGTACTAATACTTATTGACAGTCCTTAAGTATTTTTTTAAAGTATCTGTACATTTGCTTTTACTTTGAGTATTTAATTACAGTAAGCACCAGGGACTGGTTGCACAAAACACCTTAAGTTTTCTACTTAAGGTGACAATTAAGGTTTAATTTCTCCTTAGCTGGGGGATTACACAGTTAAACAGGTTCCTTTAAATGTTTCCTTTGTTAAGGGAAAACTCATTTACTGCTCTGAAGGAAATTTTACAGTGGTGAAAGTTTCCATGGAGATTGATTGTTTGCTTGGACTCAGGATTGTGTCGCCTGTTGTAGACAGTGAAAAAATGGGAGAAGAAGAGAAGACAAGAAACCATGTTGGTCAGAGGAGGAAAAAGATTAAACTTCTGGAGGAACACAATCACAGAAAGCACAAAGTACAGAGTAAGTTTGATCGCCAAATACCAGAAAACAGAAAATGATTGTAAGAAGAAGCACCTCCTCTCAGGGTGTGTCGGTATTTTCATTCGTCATGTTGCACTTAAGATAGAGTCAGAGGTTTTACCTTGCTTTGGTAGCTAAGGTCTTTTGTGCTGCAGTCTCGGGATTCCTTAAGTGTTAGACCAAGACAAGGAGAAATCCATACTTGTCAGAAGAGGAAGAGATTGAACTTCTGGAGAAATACAGTCATAGGAAGCACAAACTACAAAGTAAATTCAATCCCCAAATAACAGAAAATGATTGAAGGAAGAAGCCACAGAATTTAATTCAGTCAAATCTTAAGTGTATCCAGTGGATTCTCCTGGTTATAGAACGCTCTTCTCATTGTGTGTTTCATTTATTTATGTTGCAGTTAAGATACATCAGAAGTCAGAAGAAGACGAAAGTCAGAGGTACCTTAAGAGTGTTGTTGTTTTTTTTTTACCTTGCTTTGGTTGCTATGGTATTTTGTACAACGGTCTAGGGATTCTTTAAGTATAAGACCGAGAGAAGGAGGAAACCAAAAATACTTAAGTGAACATTTTACTGAAACCTTAAAGAGAAGACTTAGGGGTGTATTGTGCAACCAAATTTATTTTGAGGAAACCGTAACTAGGACTTTACAAAAAATCTTAACTTAAGGTCTTTTGTGCAAAGGTCTAGGGATTCCTTAAGTATAAAACCAGTATTATTAGGCGAACATTTTAAGGAAAACCTCTTAAGGAGAGGACTTAAGAGTGTTTTGTGCAATAGATTTTATTTTGAGGAACCCTTAACTAGGTCTTTAATGAAAGTCTTAACTTAAGGACTTTTGTGCAGCAGTGTAGGGATTCCTTAAGTATAAGACCAAGACAAGAAGAAAACCTTATATACTTAAGTGAACGTTTTAAGGAAACCTGAAGGAGAGGATTTAAGGGTGTTTTCTGCAACATATTTTATTTTGAGGAAACCTTAACTAGGACTTTATGGAAAATCTTAACTTAAGGTCTAGGGATTACTTAAGTATAAGACCTAAGTATAAGCCTTTGGGCTGTTTTGGGCAACCATTGTTATTTTGAGGAAACCTTAACTATGTCTTTAAGGAAAATCTTGCGTTAAGGTATTTTGTGCAACAGTCTAGGGATTCCTTATGTATAAGACCAAGACAGGGTGAATACTTAAGTGAACATTTTAAGGAAACCTTAAGGGGAAGACTTTTATATTTCTTAACTAGTACTTTAAGGAAAATCTTGCCTTAAGGTATTTTGTGCAACAGACCCTAGATACAGATAATATTCTAAAAGGTGACTTTAACTTTTACCAAAGTTATTTTCTAGTGAGATATCTGTACTTTCACTTAAGTATGGCTGTCAGGTCGGGTTGTTGAGTGTATTTCATCCACCACTGTGCTTTGTCTTGTTTGCCAAAAACACTTTGCAAACTGTTTTTAAAGTAGCTATACAAATCAAATTATTATTATTCATCAGTGCTCCATAAATCAGTTTTAAGGCCTTCGTCTGGACAACTTTTTAAGTTACTAAAAAAATAAACAAATCATGTTGGTGGGTGTTCATCCTCCTCCAGTGTAACTTTTTTTTTTCCAGCTGCTTTTTAATTCATAGGAGAGCGCCGTCCAACAGACCATTCGACCACTTAATTTCTGGAAACGGGCTGCACACCATCTGGACAAAAATCCATCTATTTACAACTTATTAACATTTCCAACTGCTGACTGGATGGTTTATTAGAAAGTGAGAAACTCATAACTCTTCGTTACTATTGAATTACTCATCCCGGGTTTGTTTGGTCCAGATTTGGGTCCAGATGCTCCGCAGCCGCTTTTTCAGAAGTGGAGAAACTGATGGTAAATGAGTAACTGGTTTACCACCAATTAGTGCAGCATGTAGACACTGATGCTAAAGCTTTTTTTTAAAAAATAGTCACTCCAATGCTATGTCTAATTTGGGGTGACAAACATAAGGCCCGTGGGTCAGAATCGGCCCATCAAAGGGTTTAATCCTGCCCACAGGATGACTGTATAAACCTAATAGCGATACACTTGTGGAGGCTGAGAGATGTGCACTGTGCACTGTGCACAATAGTGTCGATCAGCAGCTTCAGTTTAGAAGAATCTGTGTCGAATGTCTATCTTAAAACAATATTTAAGGAGCCCTGTTGCTTACGCACTGGCAACATTTTTGATTTGTGAATGGTTTGTAGGACAGGAAATAACTTCCCACTTTAGTTAGTTGTGATGATGCCAGCATTACAACACAGGACTGGAAGTGTTTGGAAAAATGCCGCTGTGATGACCATACACTGACTGAATGTGAAAAAACTGAGACATATTGTTGAAATTGAAGACAATGCATGCTGTTAATCATCTGTTTTGTTAATAAATGTATTCAGAATGTATTTCTTGACACTGAAAGAAAAGGAAAAACTTGAAGGTGCTTTTATTTATAGGTTATTATACAATGGTTTTACTGGTTCGGCCCACTTAAGATCAAACACTGCTGTGTGTGGCCCATGATCTAAAATAAGTTTGACAACCCCGAGTTAAAGACGTACGTAGTTCTTCAGAGGTGATGGGTAAAAATTATTTAGAGTCCTTTATCAATTAATACAAATTACATTTTCAACATTTTCAACACCAGACGCCTGGGGTTGGAGGTTCAATCCGACAACCAACTCAAAGCTTTAGTATTTCACAACCTGAAAATGAGACACAACAACCAACCGTCTTTCTCCAGAGTTGCATCCAGCACCTCTAAGAATAAAAAAAATATTTTTAGAGTTACAGCAGCTTATGCTGATACTGACACTTTGAAAGCACTGCTATGCAAGCCACCACTCAGGCTACTTCACACTGGAAGAAGTTAAACTACAGCAGAGGGAGAGGGAGACATCTAGTTTAGATTTTTGTCCAGATGGTCCGTGGCCCGTTTCCAGAAAACCATCCATGCTGTTGGATGGCTCTCTCTTATGAATTAAAAAGCAGCTGGAAAAAAAGTTACACTGGAGGAGGATGAGTACTAACCAACATGATTTGTTTATTGTTTCAGTAACCTAAAATGTTGAATTACAAGAAATAAAAAGTGTCAGACAGTTGAAGCCTTGCCACAATCCAACAGGATGCCCTAATTACTGAATTATCTACCAGCGGGTCTGATCATAGCTCGTATGCCACTGATATTATATTTGTTTATGTTCCTCAGGTTCAAAGGGAGGCAGACTGAAAAAGGAAGCAGGGCTGTAGCGATGACTTCTGGGTTGTATGCACAGGAGCAGGCACCTTCACCTCCCCACCTTTAATCAACCATCAGTCAAACTACAACAAAAAGGTCTTTGTCCACCTGCTGACAAGTCAAACACACCTTTCATCAGACGTGACGAGCCCTGGTAGCCGTACAAAAACCACGTCCTGAAAATATTACCACTGTTTGACATTTAATCAGTCACATAACACTCTGTAATCTCCCCCCGTTGTACATTATGACCCTCACAGCTCAGATGACAAGCCTCTCCCTGTTGGTTCCCATGCTCGGCCGTGCTGGGCCCCGAGTCATCAAGGTGTAAGAAGGTGGGGGGGGGGCTTACGGGTGGTCGAGGCTGGAAGTAGAAAGGGTTTGGCGTGCCAGCAGGGGGTACCCACCCCCCCTCCACTGAACTCCTGAAACCCTCCTCTCCTGCTTCACGGGGTAAACCTTTTAACACGCGCCATTCTCCGCCGGGTCAGGCCGAGGTCTCCTGCCTTTCACGCGTAGGCCGCTAATGAGGTTTCAAAATCTCAGAGCAAGGTGAAGGGAGTCTGACCTCCACTCAAGAAACTGAGCTGTGGAGAGACGGCAGCACTGTTGGTCAAATCACTTCTGACATAAAACCACAGAACAATGTGCAGCAGTCTGGCTCCGGGGATACACTGAGAGAAGTGATGCTCGCTCACAGGCTCAGTTTGATTTAAAAAAGGATCGATGCTGCTTTTTGGTAAGTCCAATATGATGCGTTTGTGGCTTGTGATCAAATTTTTGTGTGCAATTCAGTAAATTACTTAAGAAAACATGTTAACTGTAGCCTTCTTTTAGCTAAAGTACTTTTTACATTGGTGTACTAGCATGAAAATCAAAGTCCTGGTTGTTTTGCTGCAGAATCCAGACAGCTGTGCAGCATCGTTACATACTTTTAAAATGCTGTAACAGAGTGCAGGAAGCTGGCTTGTTTCTTGAGGTTTAATGTGAGTTGGAAAGAAATGTCCTGCTTGTATAAGAGCTTTAAAACTTGCCCTTTGCATCTTTCAATCCAAAATCTCTAAAGACATACACTAGACTTAAAGAAATCTCAGTTAGCATAGGGCCTATTATTCTGCAAGAGACTGATAATTACAGTAACACCGACAAAAAAGGTGTTTAAAATTTGTATGTTGGCTGTCAAACTGTAACTAATACAATCTTCATTTAAAGGCTGATTATTTTGCCCCCAAATCACAACCATAAAATGTATAATACCTAAAATGCAGATATTGCAGTCTCTCTGAGGATAATGCTCTGAAAATACAAGGGGAAAATGCACCTAAAACAAAATTCTTTCAGCTTTCTTGTCCATCTCATCTAGTTTAAGAGTATTTTTTTATTTTATTTACATGGGAATTAAATCTGTTGTCATTTTGATTTATTAGGATCCCCATAAGCTGTAGCCAAAGCAGCAGTTATTCCTTCTGGGGTCTCTCTATTTACAATTAAGATTATTATAATTTCTAATTTAAAACGTGTAAATATGTAAAATAACGGCAGCTCTAACCATACCAAATTGCATTGTAGCCTATTAGCTTTAGCAGGAGTTCAGCTGTCTTTGCTCCTCCATCTTGATTTAACCACCAACTCAGTTTGTCGTTATGTGTAAATACTTTTTACCAAGATGTCAGCTTATCAAAATTTACATTTACAGACGACTAGGTGAAAGCAACAAGTTGGGCTTATTTAAGTTTATCTTCAACTAATGCTAACTGTGGCTGCTACAGTCATGGCTCAGTAGCAAGAGTTGAGCTGTTTTTGTTCCTCCATCTTGATTTAGCTCTCAACTAATTTGTTATTATGTGGAAATACTTTTTTACCAAGATGTCAGTTTATAAAAATGAACATTTACAGATAATGACTGGGCTAAAACAAAGAGTTGGGCTAATTTAGTTTTAGCTTTAACTAATGCTAACTGTGGCTAGCTCACCAGCTAGCTCACCAGCTAACCTACAGTTTAGCTCTCTTGCTTTAGCTGTTCATATCACTGTTTGTCTGGCTCTGTTTTGTTACTGCAGAATAATAAGAAAAATACATATATTTATATATATGTTTTCCACATATATAATACTTTCATAAGGCGTCATATTTTAATATAGTAAAACAGAAAGATTCAACAAGAAAGAACACAATATGACCAAAGAAACAGTTGTTGCATTAAGTAATCACATTACATTTACTTATAGCCGATTTTATCAGTGACACTGCTGTCTATAGTTATTTAAATAAAATTGTATATGTTAAAACTATTTTCAGTATTTATTGGCTGCATTTCACTTGATGTCAAAATGTCAGTTATGGCAAACAACTAAGGGTGTAGGTTTCATTTAACATTGAGGGGTTTGATGAACTTAATGTTCTGCTTTCCGGTGAATTTTTCTGCATCTATTTGTGCCTTTTCTGCATCAATTTATGTTGCAAATGTATTTAATTCTGTCAAAATAAAAGTTCTCTGCTACTTCCTTGTTAATATTGAGGGGCACAAATGTTTTACCCCTATAAAGTAAAAAATAAACATAAAATTAAATGAAATCTGCCCCTATAGCAACAACTGTATGTGGACATAATTTGCTGACTAAATAAAATTTAGTCAGCAGTAATTTGTTTCATATCACAGATTACACACTGTCATCATAAAATATTCAGTAAAAATCAACACAGTAAATAAATAAATAAATAAATAAAAAGTGATGTATGTTTTAAATGAACAATGAACAAACTACTCGTCACAGTTTTATAACAGATCTTATTTTTTATTGAGGAGAGTCAAGTTGGGCTTTCCATTTTTAGAAAATAAACCAATGACAATATTACAAATAATGAAATTGTTACATCATTCACAGGGTTACAGTCAATATACATTTATACAGAAATACAGGATGGCCCACATCAGTCACAGTGGTCTGAACCGGCACTGGTCTACAATGTGGGCTTTAGAGGACCGGGGGGAACACGTGGACGACCCCTGCCTGTACTAACCAACAGCCAGAGTGGCAGTGGGAGGGGGTGTTCAGGGGCAGGGAGGGTGTGGGACGGGGGTAACAGAGGGGAACACAGGGTCATGTGGGGGAACACAGGTGGCAGGGTTGGCGTAGTGGCACCAAAGTTTGTCCAACAGAGGGAAAGACACAGGCTTGTTCTGAGCAGCAGAGTCCTGAACGCCGGAGCTCAGCCTGCCGCAGCATTCACAGACTATCTGCACCTGAAAGTGTCAATCCAACAGGCTACATGTGACCACCACGGCAGCAGAGGGCGCTCTGGTGCCTTCGTGCTGCACCCATTTAAAAAAGAAGCCATTTTCTGTGCGCCACAACAGGAGGCAGGCCTCTCGCTCCGACCATGCTGTACAGTTGGGCGGCGTTCAAACGCAGCCCAGTGGGTACAACCTGGCACGGCTCGTGTTTATGCACACGATCATGTAACAGTAACACTGAGACTTAACGGTTTTCCTCCGTCCTTCAGAAATTGGCACACGGTGAGGGCAGGAGTGGTTTTTACTTTGCTTCACAGATGTTAAGAGGAGAGTGTGTTTTGCTGAAAGTTGCAGTCGGCAAACGTTGTGTGAAACCGTCACGGGCGTCGGGACCACACTGCAGAAAGGTTTTTAGACAGGAGAAGCTGGAGTCTGTGTGTGGATGGATGGCAGATTTGTGGTACTGTAACTATTTACAGTAAAACTTCATCTGAAAAGTTAAATATTGTGTCAGCTGATTCAAAGGGGGAATTAATTAAACAAAAAGGGCACAAATACCTCAAATCCTGAATCGACACACGGTGGATTTAGGTTTCCCCGTGATCCAATACTGTGGAAGCCATTTACAGTAATGGACAGTAATTTCACTTGAATGAAATATTCAGTCTGATTCAGGCGGGCGATAAAAGAATAATCACCACATTAAGTAAGATTTCTTTTAGAAATATGCCCTCCATAAAATAGATCAATCACTAACTTGCTTTTTATGCATTTTTCAATACTTGTATTCGGACGTCAGGGGTTTTTAATGTTTTTTTCACATCTCAGGCTTTATTGTAAAGAAAGCAGCCGGTCTGCTGCTGAAACATGAAGTAACAAACCACTTGAAACACTTGACATTAAGTGCGATAGTCTCTTCTCCACGCTGCCACCGCTCAGCTTGAACTGCAACAATACGTCTCTTCTGTGCCATCAAAATAAAAAAAAAAAGGACACATAAATACTCAATGCAGTGCTTTCAAACACTCCACATTCAATCAAAAACCTTAAAACTCCTTCAGATAAAATGAAAAACAAACCCTTCAGAGGGAGTTCAACAGAAAAAGTATCCTCTCGGTGGCGAGAAAATACTGACAGTATGCAACATAAAGTCAACTTCAGCACTATTTTATGTCTTGGCTATAAGCGCGCCTGCCCACCCTGTTTAAGGTACTTCCTTGAAGCAAAGTTCAAGGATAATTGCTTGATTAATAACTCACAGTCTTGGCAGCGTCCGTGGACAAGCATCTGAATGAGCTTTAATGGGGCCGGAGCAGAAACTCGCCCGCCTCGTGTGTACTTTAGATTAATTTCTCGAACAACATTAAGCGTTTTTCCTGACGTCGGAATATTCGCCGTACCGTGAGAAGCCTCGCAAAAGTAAAACTGATGAGCTGTTAAGCATTGAGAAATGGAAAAGGGAAGACGGTCTATAGCTGGGTTTAAGAAGCATGTTGGCATCAGTGGCATTTGGGTCACAGCATCACTCCTCAGCTGTGACTAACAGCTCGTGATTGTCCTCCTCCTAGTTTCATGTTATAAAAGCTCCAAGGGAAAATATTCGTTCTGATGTGTTGCACTGCAGATGAAAAAAAATAAGCGAGGAGGGGATTATGGAGCAGAAAGAGAATAAAAATCCCTCCACTCATGTCCTTGAATTCTCCGGAGAGCTGGGGATAATGAAAGGTAAGACGACAGGGGTGCAGTAACTGAGGGGTTCTCGCTTTCTTCAACCGGGGCTTTGGTGCTAAAGCTGTCTGTAGTGACACCACAAAAACCTCAGGTCAACTCTGAGGATTTGGTTCAAGCGAACGTGGAAGCTTTGTCCAGTCTCTTTTTTTTTAATTTCACAGGTGGCATGCAGCATCAGGACAAGACAAGACACAACTGCCCCTGCCGATGAGTGTCAGTTCGCCTGCTGCTGTTGACGCTTATAAAGTCGCAGAGACGAAACCGGACAACTGCTGCAAGCCGACTGCGCGGAGATCAGTGGGTGCGGCAGACAGGTGGCTGACAGGCATGTGTGTGATCAAGGGGAGAGAGGGTGGAATCAGTGCCTGGACAGAGCGGCTGTGATCGGGGCGCGGCCGCCCCGCTGTGACCGGACACATCTGACCGATGGTTCACAGCTGGACGTCCGTGTCTGGCTGTCAGGTCTCGGAGCGGGGCCCGGCAGGAACTCCGCGCTGCTGATATCACTTACTGGCTGTATACATAAACCCCCGCCCGCTTCAGCGACTCCAGGGAATCCTTGCGTCGTCGCTACGAACGCCATCTTTTCCCCTTTTACACCAACGACGACCCGAACAATGATTGACAGCTCTGTACTCATGAGACAGGAAGCCACACAATAAATGCATATACGGTCTATAAAATGAAAACCTGTCACAGGGAAACGCTGTTTATCTACATGTGCACCAACATGATTCAAAGTAAATGTCGAAGCATTGATGGAAGATCCAGAGTGTTTGTTGGAGTCGAACAACAGACTCAGTGCAGAAAAACAAAACAAAAAAAAAAAACTAAAAGTAATAATAATAACAATTCAATAATATCCATACAGAAATTGCAAAAATATAACACGTTGCATTTTTGTTTTTTTAATTCAACAAACGCCTGATTGTAAAGTCTATTCATGACTGTGTGTGTTTGTATGTGTGTGTAAAATAACCATGTGTGGTATCAAAACTTTAATACTTTAAACATAAGAACGTCTTTTCAAAAAAGGAAAAACTGGAAGAAGAAGAAACGCTGAGTAAAATGCAGCCACATTATACTCCGTAAAGTGTGTCAAATCCAAGCTCTTACCAAACAGAGTTCTAGTAATTGCAGCAAATCAAAGCACTGTGAAATTAACCACTCACTCAGCATGCTATCAAACACGAGTCCCGACGCTTCGGGAGCCACTGTGCACGTGGCGTATGTGTGCGCGCGTGTGTGTGTGTGTGTTGAGATGAAGGAAGATGCTGTAACGGGACACACCACATGTATGTGGATGTAAACAGTAGAACCTGTTACTTTTTGTGTTTGCTGTTGTTTTTTTTCTCCACAAGCTTTTTTTTTTTTTTTTTTTCACAGAATAAAGACAGGAAGTGACGGTGACAACGACGTCAATCCTCCCTGTCGTTTCAGTTGTTTCAGTTTCTGAGTCGTCGCGTTATGGCAGGTCGAGTGCGTCTGATATGTACAGTACAGGATCGTGACTGGGAAGAGTTCCATTTGGCAGGCTGTGAGTATTTCACCGTGAAAGAAAAGAGAAATTTGTCTACAGTGAGAGGAAGCATGGTGAGACGGAATTCTTCATCACAAAATTTCACACAATATAGAAAATTACTTGCAATGAAAAAAAAAAAGTTGTTTTTTCGTTTTTTCTTGTGAGTTTTCAGTCTGAATGATTTTTGACATCAGTCTATGCCAAACGTCCCATTTCATGGTTTTTTAATTTATTTTCTCTCCTTGGGGAAACATGGGAGTGCACGTCGGGTCCCTCGGTCTCCTCTGCGGTGTCAGAAGGCCGCGGAGGACTCTGCGTTTCCTCGTGATGTCCAAAATTAAAAAGATGCAAAGACAATATCCACACCGTTCGTTGAGGATGACCTCCTCAACTCTTCCTTTGTTTTCTTCTTTTTTTTTCTCGCCCTTTTAAAGGGTAGCTTTCCTACTCAGTTCGTCTAGCGTACAAGCTTATATCATCTATAAATTTAGATAAACTCCTTGCCTTTTCTCAGTTTTTCTTTTTTTTGTCCTTTAAAAAATTCTTTACAAAATTATCAGAACAAACAAACCGAAAAAAAAAATAAAATAAAAATGTTCAACATCAAATGAAAATTGGTGGAAGTTTGAAAAAACATGTGTTGCTGGTCACTTCTAACCTCCCGTGTTTCTGGCTCCAAAGGTGGGTCGGCTGTGGGTCCTCATCACATGGACTAGTTTCCACGACTCTCCACAGCTGATCCCAAAGATGGAGGGAGAGTCAGGGTGAGGGGGTGAGAGGAAGGAGAGAGGGAAGTGGAGAGGGGGAACGGGGGATGAATGGTAGTCCGGCGGGAAGACCAGACACACTTTAACGCGAAAAAACATCCACTCCATCCTCCGCACCCAGAGCCCTGCATCCCAACCGCCTTTTTCTTTTTTTCTTCTTTTTTTTTTAACCCCCCTCTGCTCCGCTCGGGAGGGTCAAACCTCCACCGACTGGATCTGGTTCATCTGTGCCCGCATCATCTGGACGCTGTTGAGGATCTTCTTTTGATGGCCCGCTAACGTCACCCCCACCCTCAGGATGTCACTGTGAGGAGAGACAGATGTCAGGATTAAGTTACCGCACAGTATAAACACTCCCGCACAATCTATCTACTGTACAGCATCTCTCTGCGTCTATCAACAACACAACATATGGACGTGTAACAAGACGGCTCGCAGCGCAGAACAGCTGAAAGGAAAAAACATATATGAAAACTGAGATGACAGTAAAGTAACAGGCATGAAACAGCTGCGTGTTCATCCATCTTTGAGGACAGAGAGCTTATATAATCACAGGAAAATGTTTAGATGCCACTTTGGTGTGTTTTTCTGGCGACTGACTCGTGCGGTTAACCCCACCCATCTCATCCCAACAAAACAAACGCTACATAAAATCACAACATCTCATTGACTCTCTCGTAGAGACGAGATTCATCGCAGAGATCATATCTAAATATGTGAACACAGAGGTGTGCGCTCGTGCCACATGGCTTTCTCAGGTCAGACCGAGTCACAGATTTGATGACTTCAGACTCGACTTGACAAAATGGTAAATGGTCTGCACGTATCGCCCTTTTCCAGACCACTCAAAGCGCTTTTACACTACGAGTTGCATTCACCCATTCACACATTCACACACCGGTGGTCGAGGCTACGTACCAGGTGCCACCTGCTACTCAGTAACCATTCACACTCTCACACACACCGATGGAACAGCCATCGGAGGCAATTTGGGATCAGTATCTTGCCTGAGGATACTTCAACATGCAGACTGGAGGAGCCGGGGATTGAACCGATCAGTGGACAACCCGCTCTACCTCTGAGCCGCAGCCACCCAAATAAAATAATTGGTACTTTCCCCAAAATTTAAAGAACAAAAAGTATGTTTAAAAAAATGCACCATGAATCAGTTCATTCCCCGAATCAACTAACATTGACGCTACTCACTCCCAGCAAGTCGACGCTTATTTCCATACATGATCCACTTTGTTTGAACCAATCCGACGGCAGCCAATCACGTTGCAGGAGAGAACCATAAAGAACTTTCGTTAACATTACTGAGTGCCAGTTGGAAAAAAATGATGGCGATGATATTTTTGTTTGTGTATAGAAACTATGGGATGGAAAAAATAAATCACAGTATGCAAAAACATGCATGCAAATATTACAGACGGCGACACGACGACTTCAAATAAATAACAAATAAATAGAAATTTTAAAAAGCATTCACAGTTTTTTTAAATGCCATTTAAAATGAAATTTAATACAATTTTACATAAACAAAAAACTGAATAAAAAATATGAACCGACATTAATTACTTTAGGTAATGAACCATTTTGGCCAAATGTTCAATGTCACTTGTTTGGTCTATTTAAAAAGTTGCACAATCTACTTTAAATGCTGAGCTGTTTCGAGTGGATCATATGGAAAACAATGAACATATTGTATTATCATTAAAATATCTATCTGGTTTGCCTCAAAAAACCTTGCCCATTGTCATGTAATTCGATGTGGTGAAGTATGAGTGTTGTTTGTTCCTCTGTCCCAGGGGTCTTCAACATTTGTCAGGCTAAGGGCCCCTTAGCTGAAAGAAAGACGCATCAGGGACCCCTACTATGTAAATCATATAAAACTGAGCTCCATATTAAACTGAGGCTACAATTAGATTTATTTACACATCATGTTTGTTTCTGAGGTGGATGATGTGTCAGAGTGTCTGGCTTGAAAAGATACAAAAAACAACACTGTGGCTCACAACAACGTCTGCACACTTGGAATAATCATACAACTAATTGGTTGATATGTTTCGATAGTATGTAATATATGTTAGCTAACTAGTTTGCCTCGCTGTTATGGATAGTTGCTACGCAGTGATCGTTGGCTAGCTAACATGATAAATTAAGTAAGGGAAGGAAATGGCACATAAAAATAAAAGCTCTGCGCAGGAAATTCACTGTACTTCAAAATAATGTGTGTTTTTTACAAACTGGACACGTTGGTGAGTCACTTGAGGTCCATTCAAAATGGACCCAGTGTCTGTCCTTATAAGAGTCACACTGATGCGAGAGGCATTCAGTTGATGTTACCAATTATTTGTGAGATTCTTACAATGCAACATCTGGAAAAAACAACACTTCATAAATTCTTAGCATTTTTAAGACATTTTAATACTAATTAAGACCTTACTTTTTAAGATCAATGAATTCAATGCATTTTAAGACTTTTCAAGGATCTGAGGGCTTTCATTTGGTGAAACTTTAAACTCAAAGTTTATGACTTGTGACTTGACTGCAAAGCCTTGAGACTCACACAACAATGACTTGGCTTCACCTCCATGCCAAACAAAACAGCCAGTCTTCATGAAGGCAGCAGCCTCGGCTCCAAACACAATAATATGTTGAACACTAGACAATGAGATTCCTCTCTCCTCTAATTCTGAATCTCAACAGTAATCATGTTTATTGGATTACACATTACTGTCTGTTCTGTTCAAAGAAGTGAAGCTCAGCATCTCTGCGGGTTAATCTCTGACTCGTGATGCCGACATCCATAGACAGAAAAAGATTTTATCTGTGTCTCTACAGGTGGTATTCTTAAGATGATTTTATCTTGTGTGTTAGGGTGATTTTTCCTCTAATATTTCGGCTAACTGAGCCCATGTTATGTTCCCTCTCAATCCTTAAACTGAGGTCATAGAGAGGCCTGCTGAACACATGGCGAAGAATAAAGGGCGCTGTTGTGGCTTCGAGCTATTGTGCCCACTGTTCAGCCTCGCAACTGCAGTATTACGATCTGTTAATTACATGCAGTGCAGCTCTTTTATAACGAGCCAGAGGCAGAGTCTGGTGCTCGTTCAAGTTTTAGGGATATACGAGGTTTCGGAGAACCCGCCTCATGCAATCGTTTCCTCGTGCTTATCAGACCCAGAACGGCGGGAATTGCTCGACACTTACTCCATGGTCATCTGGGACACCACATCAAATGTAGAAAAGTCAGCGCTGGCGAAATTGTCTTTGTACTGGCCCATCTTGATGGCATCCAGCCACTCGTCCACAGTGCTGAAGCTGGAGAAGTCTGGGATGCTGCGGTCCAGGAGAGGGAGATGAACACTGAGGGGGGACACAAGCCGGAGCCATTAAGAATCATCATAATACAAAATGGCAGCTCTAAAATCATAGACAGCCCGGACCACCTGCACATGATTCAAACATGAATTATTACATTAGGTTTTCAAAAGGCTAGACAGAACTTAGAGAATCCCACCGGCCTTATCCATGAACCAATATTTTCCAAACTGATTCCTCATAAAGTGTATTTTCCAAATGAAGTGATAGGCTTCAAGGAGCCAATATATCCCCTCAGTGTCTGTGGAAAATCTGGCCCTCGGTCCCGCACGCCACCACAAATGAAAGTACAGACAGGGATAATGGAAATCAGTAAACCCTCGCTCTCAGAGGAAACTAACACCCAGAGCAGAAACGCTTCAAAATGTTTTGTTTTGAAAATTGCACAACGGCTTCAATCCAGGTTTCGCCTGAAGCGTTCGTGGGAAGGATTTGATCTATCAAACCGAAAGGCTTTAATTTACATAACCGCTCGGCGCCAGGAGAAACAAGAGACACTGTGTTCGGAAAAAAAAAAAGAGAAGTCAACTGTGCCACGGATGGCACTTTGGCAGGAGCATGAATTTCCTGTTAGGAAGAGGAAAGCCTTTACATTTAGAGAGGATCAGATGCATTATATTGTTCAAGATGTTATCCACATCAATGTGCAATGATGCTAAAACCAGAGGCCTGTCTTGTGGGATGCCTACAGAGTCGAGATAAAACACACATGCAGATCCCAGACTGAAGAGCAGAGACGTAGGTTTAACACTAGTCTGCTCCATATGCTGTGACTAAGACAACGTAGACAAACGTATCACTTAAAACAAATTTGATCAGCATCCTCCCCGCCGCTCACCCTGAAGATAACGGGGTCATGGCCTTTAGCGTGTTGGGGTTGCGGATCATCTTGTCGAGGTTGTTGACGATCTGACTGAACTTGGGCCGGTTGTTGCGGTCCTTCTGCCAGCAGTCCAACATGAGCTGGTGCAGCGCGCTGGGACAGTCCATGGGTGGGGGCAGCCGGTAGTCCTGCTCTATGGCGTTGATGACCTGCAGGGGGAGACAGAGATCTCTAAGGGTTGCTATGAGGCTCTACAAAGAGGAGGTCGAGTGATGGAGAGGAGAGGAGGGTACGATCCAGTGCTCATGGCCTTTAGTTTAGTCAAAGTCCTACTCAAAGAACCATCACCTAATTTAAGAATTCTAATATATTATTTCCATGATCTAGAAATGTTCAATCAATATATGTGAGCTTCTCTCTCAAAGCCAGAAACCAGAGAAGTAAGTCTCAAACTTGTGATGTCATCAAGTAAAAAGTTTGGAGCTGCTAGATGATGAATGGGAGCCTGATTTTATTTTTGTTTTCTTTTTAGACCCAAATCAGCTTTATTCTGTCGCAGAGTTCTCAGTTGTGAAACAGAAAATATGCCCGAACGTTTCCCTGATTGCTCTCAGTGTCATTTTATAACATCTTTCCCAATTCATTTTCTATGGAGCAGCTCCAGACTTTAAACTTGACTAGTCACAAATATAAGTTTAGGCACTCTAGTTTTTCGATTTGGGAAAGTTCTTCATGTTTACAATTATTATTATACTGCCTTAGACCACAGGAATAACATGTATGAATTCTAAAATAAATTCGTAAAAAGAGAAAATTAAAAAAAAAAAAAAGTACAAAGACAGAAAGAAAGTAAGTTAAAAACAAACGAGGAAATGACCTGGAAAGTGAATGCTTAAAAATGCTAATAATTATGTGACAGTTTTAAAATATAAAATAATAATAATTTTTAGTATTATTATTATTATAAATATAGTTTTTTTTAAAACAAATTTTCTATTATTGTTTTTAAGTCTGTGGGACATTTCTTACCAAGTTGCTAGTTGTCTTTTTTCCCATGTTTTTAAAAGGTTCAAAGTTCAAAGGTCTAAATACGTTGATGATGTGATGTCGCTCCAGGTTTCAAAGGGTTAAGTTAATGCAGAGAAGCATTTGCAACAAAACACACTTAAAGTATTAAAAGTTAACGTACTCTTCATGACCAAGAATGGCTCTTCTGACTGATATATTATTAATATTACATAATTAAATTGTTTATAGTGAATGCATAAGTAGCATTTTGCTGTTGTAGCTGGTTGAGGCAGAGCTCATTGTAACTACTACATGTACAGTTGGTATCCACGGCTCCCCCACCCTGGAACCCTGTTGCTGTGAGGCTACAGTGCTAACCACTGCACCAACATGCCGCCCAAGTTTACAAGTTGTTTCTAATATAAGGTAAATATTGGCACTGATGCTCTCTCCATATAACGAGCATGTGTGCCTCACCATGTGGTGAAAACAACTGCTGCAGTCAGTAAGAGTCAAACTGTTAAATTATGGTTATTACTTAAACACATATAAATGTGTAAAGATATATATATATATATATTTGTGCACAAATCTCCACCTAAGCTCTGTATGTGCGGAGTTGTTAAACACCCATCGGGTCATTAAGAACATAAACCTTATTCCACCAACTTCACTTTTCTGCCAGCCGTGACCTCATCTCTGGCCTCTGCAAAGTATTTAATGCTCTCGCTCTCTGCAAAGTCACATTAAATATACATCTGGCTTGGGCCGGTGATGTTGTTGGTCGGGGGGCACTCAGAGGTGGTGCACGGTTAACAGAGTGAAACAACCCGGAGGACACTTTGTGACGAGGACGCACAATCCCCTGCTCATTATCAAGGCCATTAAAGGAGCTCCATTCAGACTCAGATTAATCTCATTCATGAGACCTCCAAACGAGGACCCCGATGGAGCAGAAACACTATCTGGAGCTGCTAATAAGATAACCGTTGAGGTCCTCAGTCCCTCTTAGCACATTAGTGTTCTCACTTTCAATTTGAAACTATTTTCATTATCTCTCTCCCCATAATTTGCTCTCTCCTCTGCTACCCAGAGGGAGATAGGAAATGGAGGCTCCAGTCAAGAGCAGAAATTGTCCACTGAGCACTGCCGTGCATTTCAAATGATCTGATTATGTCTCTGTGGTGAGTGTGGGGGAATTTTCATATAAAACCCATGAGTGAAAGCTGCTGTTTAGCTGTGGGAAAGCAGATACGATGACAAAATGTATCTCTGAGGAGTCTGTAATGAAACCCAGGAAGCTGATAATGTACATATGTGTACATAGCGAGGCCTTGTTTCAAAAAATGTTTAAGGGGGGAAATTTGACTCAAGAATCAACAGCCATTTTCAAAAACGCTACCGGCAAGTTTAATACATACGTCTTGATTGGTCATGTCCCAGTAAGGCCTCTCTCCGTAGGACATGACTTCCCACATGACGATCCCGTAGCTCCACACATCACTGGCGGAGGTGAACTTCCTGTACTGGATAGCTTCGGGCGCAGTCCATCGGATAGGAATCTTCCCTCCCTGCAAAACACAAAGAGCGCAACCTCAGCGAGGGAAGCGAGACCGAAACCCGACCGTCACAGTGTCCTGGCTCCGGAGAGAGACACCGTTCACGGCAACAATGCTGATGGTAATCCAAACTGGGAGGTGGATATAACAAAACCCCTGGGAGTAAAGTGTGGTGCATGAAATACTGCAGAGGCAGGAAGAGAAGAACAGGTGAAGGGATGATGTTTGTATTGATAGGGAGTGTGGGAGTGAACCGCGGTGTATGTCTAAGCCTGGGTTAAATAAAACAGTGGCAGCACCGGATGAATTGGATTCTCAATCAGGACAGTTTAGATAAGTTCCCATTCACCAAATAATATATATTAAAATCTGAGAAGCCTCTCTGACACTGGTTTAATCAAGACTCCAATGTGTCTTACCAGAGCACTGGTGTAGGTGGGGTCTGATGTGTCATCCTCCAGGAAGCGCGACAGACCGAAGTCCGACACCTTGCACACAAGGTTGCTGTTGACCAGGATGTTTCGGGCAGCGAGGTCGCGGTGCACGTAGTTCATGTCGGCCAGGTATTTCATGCCCGAGGCGATGCCGCGGAGCATACCAACGAGCTGGATCACAGTGAACTGCCCGTCGTTTTGCTGTGGAACAAACAAACTGTGTTACGACGTCTGAAAGAGGTGAAGCTCTGAGCTGCATATAGTCGGGCCAGCAGGATGAATTTAAATATTTTAATTTCAGACACAAACACATAGATTTATTAGAGTGCTGCATTAGTGTGAAAGGCTGAAAGAGACACAGACGGGGAGTGTCTCATTTTGTACAGACAGAAAAGTGATCAGAATCTGAAAGAGGCTTTAATCACATTTAAAAGCCTTTACACAGTGGCTTTTTAGCTGCGTTCAGATCTGATGTGTTTGCTCATACGTGACTCAGATCCTTTTTTTTTCTTCATAACAATATGAACAGCATAAACAGCATTTAGGCTTTGTTCACACCGCAAGGATTAATGCTCGATTTGGACATCAATTTAAATGTGGCCAATATTAGTTTAGAAAAACCTTTTGAGATTAAAAATCTCTTTTTGAAAAGTGTCCTGGCTGAGACAGGCAGCAACATACGTTACAGACAACATAGAACAAATATACAGAATAAAAATGCACAGCTCTAAAACAAGCAATATGAAACACAAAATAAGATTACGACGAAGAAAAGCCAAAAGTATCTTAATATATACTAGAAATGAACCATAAAAACACAAGAACAGCAGCTACACGTGATTACAAAGACCAGCTAAGGTGCACTGTGACATTGGCATGTAGGAGATTGTGCACAAAAATCCTGCAACGGTGCTTTAAAACAGCCGAGGGGGACCAAAGAGTGCAACTTTCCTCCCTGTCCTTTTGCAGGAGATTCCACATATAAGAAGCTGCATACAGAAATGCTTGCTTGCCTTAGATGAGCGAAAGGAAAATAACAAAGTAGTCGAACGTAGCGCACTGCTGTATGGAAGTTGATGTGCAGTGGAGGCCAGTGAATTCATGAGCAGATGATAAAGAGGACGAGGATGAGGAAAAAGAGAGCTGAATATTTAATCGGGGCTTTTTGTGGAGCAGTGACTTCTGCTTCTGTACAGAGGTGTGTGTGTGTGGATGTAGTCGGAGTTAGGAGTGGTGGGAACATTCTCGTGGCGAGATATCAGCTCAGACTTGTGACAAATGTTGATTTAAAGTGACAAAATCTTCACATGAATTTTAATATTGCTGTTCAGACTGAGATCTATGGAACTTTGGATGCATTAATCAGTTGATTCTTGACATTGTGTGTATGTTACTGTGTATCTTTTATGTTTTTAATTGTGCTGTTTGGCTGTAACTTTCTGTGTGCTGCTGTCTTAGTCAGGTCTCCCCCGTAAAAGAGATTGTTGATCTCAACGGGACTTACCTGGTTAAATATGGGTTAAAAAAAAGAAAGAAAGAAAAAAGAAGAAGAACAGTCACAGTTTTTGGCATAAAAAATGAAATAAAATAATATAAAATAAATTTGGCAATAACAAAAAAACCCCATTAAAACTGTTTTTATTTTGATTTTTCTTGTTTTGCATTCTGATGTTTCTTCATGTCACTGTTGAGGGACTGTGTCTCCAGAAGAGATGTTCTCTCCTCATTATGCAGATTACATTTAAATAGCGCTTTCCTTACCCCCTCCCCTCAAACTCAAAACAGTGACAGAATATTGAGACTGAAAAAAAGAGTTTAAAGAAAACTGACACTTCAAAAATGAAAATATAAAATAATCAAATATTTCTAGTGTCTGTGTTTCATTTTTTGATGCTTAATTCGATTTTTGATGGCACAACACACTGTCACCGTTGAAGCTCCACAGAGGTTGCAATTCCAAAAAATCCTGTATCCTGACCTGTGTCTGATTTAAGATGACACGTGAACGTAGCACGAGTTTTGGGCTGTTCCCACTGTTATGAAGAAGAAAACAAAACAAAACTGAGTCACATATGAACAAAGAAAAAAATCCCTGCAGTTTAAACGCAGCCCAAGATAAAAGATTGAAAATAGTTTCATTGTTCCACTGAAAAAAAACTGGAAGACTTTCTCTGGTCTAATGATTCTCATCATCTCTGGACAAAATGTGCCGTTGATAAAACAAAATGATTCCCACTTCACTCCTTTTAGTGAAATCATAATCATTTCAATGTGACATGTCCACTTGTAACTCGACCCACATGTGTCTAATGTAGAGAAGTTACTTTGAGTTTCTGTGAGGAGGCCCTGCAGGACGCTAACAGGCAGGTCTGGGTTGGGCTCAACTGGCCTCTGCAGGGCTGGGCAGGGCTAAGCTGGGTCTGGCTGGCTGTCTACAGCTGTTCCCCTCCACGGTTTGGTGAGGGCTTTACCCCATGCGTGGAGAGCGTCTGGAGTGGTCGTGCAGCTGTGCCTCCAACTGCGCACACCTGCACAACTCCCCACCACCCACCACGACGCCCGGAGAACAGAGGATTCCAGAGAATGGAGCATGGGAGCTCGGGGGCGGGCGTGGACAGACGGAAAGGCCAAGAGAGGGAATTGGAAGGGCAAGCGAGCCGAGCCCCCGAGCACAGCCATATTAAGAGTCTGCATGACCGCTCCGCTAGCCTATTTCTCTTTCAAACACTCTGCTGCTCATTAGGCGAGCGGGTGCTTCTCCTCACGTCAAGCTGCTCTTCCTCGTGCACCACAGCAATTAAGCAGAATGCATAATTCATGAAACCTTTCTCACAAATACACATTGCCACCTAGAGTAATCTGTGCGCTGTGTTTGCATATACTTTAATTGGAAAGATTCCTCCAAAGTCTGTCGGGTCAAGTTGGGTGGAAGAAATAACCAGGAATCTGCAGAACTGTGAAACAAGGTCTAGCATGTTTATTTATATAAAAACACTGTCTCACATCAAAGACTGACTTTTCTTCTCTTTACTTTTGCTGCATCCAGACAGCAGTCCAGCTCTGATCGATCTCTGTCTGTCTTCACTCTGCAGGAGGCAGCAGGGGACACAATCCTCCCCAGCAGACGGCTCACTACAGAAGCCGGTGACCATTTTATACAACCGCCCACCGATCACCTCGGAGGAGACGCACGCCATGTTCAGAGGCTTTGACACTGTCAGCAATTGTTGTCATAAACTGTCACCGCGAGGTGCGGCAGAGGTTCCCCGTTGTTTTGAATACAATGTGCTGTCAAATATGTTTAGCAAACATCTACATATACACAAACACCCTTCACCGCGAGATCAAATTCCAAAAAGAGCTGATGCTTTGTGTCTCCCGAGGTCGGAGGCAGAATGCAAATAAAGACTCAGCCTGAACAGTGTGCTGACAGCAGCTCGCATGTCTTCTTCTTCTCATGGATGGTTTTGATGTAGGCTCACCGCACAGGGCTTAAACTGACTATCAGTGTTAGACTGGGGGAAATTGGTAGAGACTGTTTTCAGGAAATTTAATAATGCTGTTAGATTCTTCAATTACAATGTAATGTCTCATTACACACAAAATTAGCTGTATATATGGTATATGGTACAGTGCTGTGGTCAGGGTGTCTACAGGTATCAGACACTTAAATTTAATGCTTTTTAAGACATTTCAAGATCATTTTAACCAAATCTAATTTAATTTAATTTATTTCATCAAACAAATCATCAGCACTGCCTTCTTCCACCTAAAAACCGTAGCTTGTCTCCCCCATCACTCTCCCCCACTACTGCTGAAAGTCTCATCTATGCCTTCATCACATCCAGAATTGACTACTGTAACAGCATTCTTTATGGTCCACAGACTCCAATACATCCTTCAGAACCTCCACTGGTTCCCAGTCCCACAACACATGCAATTCAAAGTCCTTCTCCTCACTTATAAAGTCCTCCATAACCAGGCCCCCTCCTACCTCGCCACCGCCACACTCCTTCCCGCAGTCTCCACTCCTCTGATGTAAACCTCCTGACTCCACCACTCAGGACCAAGCACTAAACCTGGGGCAACAGACCCTTACCATAGCTGCCCCCTCCCTCTGGAACTGTCTCCCCAAACACATTTCAGACTGCACCGACCTCTCCCGATAGTAATCACTCATCAAATCTCTGAAAAGTGCTTTATAAATAAAATGTATCATTATTATCATTGAAAGAAAGAAATTTGTATGAAAGTAGTGGGAGCTCTTCGAGGCTCCTTTCACCCCTCAAAGGACGCAAAATGGTTTAGTCCGTCCCTGCACTAGGAATTGTCTAGAGCTGAGTGACTGAGAGAGAAATCAAGGATCCAAAAAACAAAAGAAAGAAAGACAGGAAAGAAAGCAAAAATAAATAAATAAAAGATTTCAAAAGATACCTGAGGGAGACATGGATCAAGAGAAGGACAGGGGGCTCCATAGAGACTGCTAAAGCATAGGGCCTAGAATTTGGTGCTATGCCCCTGGTTTGGTGTAGAGGTATGTTTCATGTAGGACTATTGCTCAATCTATAGTTTGACAACAGGTAAGTGCAAGTATAGGGCTGCATTCGACTAACAATTTTAGTCGACCAATAGGGCCATTAGTCAACTAGTCTCCCACATGTTTATGTTATCAATTTAATTATTGAATTCTATATTTTGGGCGGGGCAACACAATGGTTTGAATTGAAGTGCACGTCACACACTGAGCGAGTTGCCTGTTAATGACGCTGTGGGCTAATGGGCATGTAGCTACTTCCATGTTTCAGATGATACGTCATGTTTGTAGTCGACCAATGAAGATGAGTTTACATATCACCTTGGGTTCGTCCTTCACCTTCTCAAAATTATCCCACACTTTGGATTTCCTGCCCGACATGTTATTAACTAGCCTGTGGAATAACTGCAGGTACCAGCCCTGGAAATGAACCTGACTCCTGTCTGACTGCTGAGCATGGACACTTCCTGTGTCTGTCCTTTGGTCCAGTCATATAGGTTTTGATTTATGTGACAAGGCGCAGCTCCTAGACAACCACTGAAATCTTGCAGAATAATGAACTTTCTGGTCGACTACTCGGGGGCACTCCGATGCAAGTATAAAGTAAAACTACAGTATTAGGTTCAGTGGTCTTATTAAAGACTTGTAACATCAGAAATGTGGAGTTTCATGCAGAGGACTCATTTAGACATCAAGATATTAAAATATGAATATATGAAATCAGATAAATTGTTTGTGACAGTGAAGACCTCTGTCAGTGTAAGACTATGTAATGTCTTTAAAGGCCTACATTTATAAATCTTAATTTTAAAACACGTTAAGACTTTTTAAGGATGTGCAGACACCCAGACTGTCTTAGATCACACTGTGTAACATACAGTTTTACTTCAGGAAATCCAGCGGCTTAAGTTAATTCATAATGTGGCATTCTCGCCGCACTTACACTGGCACACTCTCTGTGTCGCATTAAACAGAGCGTTCCCATTACATCATCTGAAGTAAAACTAAAAATAAACCTTATTTTTGGCAGAGATCATACATCCCCAATTTCCATAAATCAGAGGCCCTTTTCTGCTCTGTCCAAAAATGCAAAAGAGAGCAATTAGCGAGGATGAAAGCTCACAAAAAAAAAGTCATATTAGGAAAAAATTTGTTTTTATATCACTAACATCCCAAGACAGATGGTGAAGGGGCCGTGTGACATCTCATCTCATAGCCAGCTTCATTTTTAAACATCTGACATCTCATTTTAAGTCTCGCAAAGTATCTGAATTATTTATGCGGGTCGTAAATGGGGGAGCATGGCCGCTTCTCTGTAATATCCTTCTGGGTAGATTATGAAAATTAAAAATCACATGAACTTGTGAGCCCTGCATATTTCTTGTCAGGGAGTCATCTGAGGGAAAATAAGCGTGTGTTTTCTGTACGCATGCATATACAGTGCTGCATAATCAGTGTGCAGTAAATGCAAAGCAAAAACAAGGGAGACATCAAAGCGCATCACGAGTCCTGGACTCTAACTGGCAACACGCTGTTATCCTGCAGCTCATGGTGAAGACTAACAGAGAGAATATAAAAGAAATATAGAGACAAACATTAAATAAATCAATACTCGGGGTACGAAGACACTCTGTGGGGTTTAATAGTGATGCAAGAGCTTAGGATACCTTAAAGGAACTCATGATTGACACTTTTTTAAGATGCTGTGAATAATGTTTACTTGAGGTAGGATTACTGTGCACGAGTGCATAAACCATGTCAAATTACTGGACAAATATGTGTGTACACGTGAGAGCGTGTCTGTGTGCAAAGAGGATATGAATCCCTCTTTGTCAGGTGTCTGAAAAACTAAAACTAAGCACTACTCGGGCTAAATAATTCCCTTTTTTTTTTTAAGTCAAAATTGCACTTAAAAAGGTGCAATTTTCAAATATAACTTAACACTAGTCCATACCCATTGAGTGCACAGTTGCCCACGTACAGTTTCACATGGTGTGTGTTTGGGATACAGGTCATAGGAAATTGCTGATTAAATAGTCAACTGAACCCCTTAAGAAGAGCAGTGTATTCAGACAGAGTTTTTGTGAATTTGATAGTACGATTGCTTTATTAAAAGTATAGTACCATTGCCAATAGTGGGATAGTTAGTGGGCGAAAACTGTACATTAGTAGTTGAGGTAGCACGTTGAAAGGCAGATAGTTAAAGTGTTTAAATGGTGTATTGTTGTATTGTATTGGGGCGCACTGGTAGAATGACTGACACACTGACAGTTTCCGTGATTATGTACAGCATACCATACCATGACTTAGTCACACCAAAAATTAGAAAAAAAACCCCAACACTGGTCCACAGGGGGAGCCACAGCTATCGGTCACATTTTAGACATTTTTAAGCATTTTTCTGTTGTTATAGCGCCACCCAGTTGCCAATAGAGTTAAATTTCTCCAGTCACCTTAAGGCGTCCTGTTCTACATATCTACCAAGTTTAGTAAAAATCCATATGGCGGTTAGGCCTAGATAATAAATCTGTAGCGTCCCCATTTTGTTTGATGGGGTCAATAATGGAGGGGTCCCCTCAGATTATGTGTGGTCATATGTCTACAAAGTTGCGTGGTGATCAGTGAAACCCTTGAGATGTTATACACCTTTATGTGATGAGCCACGCCCTCCGCAATATTCATTGCCTTATAGAAGCTCAGTTTTACCAAGTCAGTGAGGAGAAAAAACGTGGAACAGACACACAGACAGAGTTTTCGTCATTATATAGTAAGATAATGAACAGTGTCTCAACAATATGTAACATAAACTGAAAACTATTAATCTCACTGGCTATAATGGCAACTTACAGCCAAAAATATAAGTTTATCTCCTACGTAAGAGATATTATCTTCTACGTAAGGAGTGTTATCTCCTATGTAGGAGATTTCACCTTGCCTTCCAGGGCTTCTGTAACAGCTGATGAATTAACACAGCTGTAGTTGATTAATGTTAACCAACTATGACTGCGAATCAACAACAACAACATCAAAGAAATCGTCTAGTTAATAATTAATAACATGCTCTCTGCCCGGCGGTGGTGATCGCCTCTCATCAGTTTCTGACAGGCAGCTTGTCAGTTGTCGACATTAACAGACACTGACGGATGGACTTGTCAGAAACTCCCATTAAACTTTAAAAATCATCATATCACGTTATTTTTTTAAAGCACACCACAATAAAAACTCTGAATTGAGACCTCCGGGATTCAAAGCGGTGAGGCAGCTCGTCCTGTCAGTCAGTGATCATTATCGTTAGCTCAGGAGGCTCCAGAGCAGAGCTGTCGACGGCAGCAGCAGGTACAGTTAGTCGAATATCAAAACAGTGTCAGACGTGATTCACCTGCAGTTTGTCGTCATTACCATATGCACATTTTATCAGTTAATAAATTGTCACTTCTGAATGTCTGATTATTGTTACTGTTTGTTCAAGAAAGATAACAAATGTGAAAAATATGTTGAGTAAAATTTACCTAAAAGTCCCAGATCATGTGCGATATCACCACTACATATTGAAACTGGAAGATAAACATGTATTATTGAATATAATTGGTGGATATTATGAGCTAAATAAGGTGGAATTGATTCAGAATTGTTCGTTATATCATAATTTATGACAACTATTGTGTACAAAAGTTTAAGTCTTTAACTGAATATCTTTTCAATTATGTTTTTGCATTTCCTGATCGTGTGTCTGCAGCTTGGGGTTTGGAAAAGAAAAGAAACATATAATGATGAATCCCTTTGACTCTGTTTTGTTTGGACTGAGAGCTCTTGGTTTGTGAATCAGATCCATTGTACTATGTTTGGCTCTGACTCTTGTAGATTTTGCCTTGTTTGGATCTATGTTTTGTGTCTCGTGCGCAGAGTTTGTGTGTTTTGTATTTTATTTTTTGGTTGTTTTTCCATTGTGGGATATCCCTTGAAGCGTTGTCTGTGGGAGGTTTGTGTTTATGTTTTTGTTTGGTTAATGTTTGTGTTTATGTTTGGTTGCTGTTAGATGACGGAGGGTTAACAAACCGGAATGTTTGGTTTGTTGTTGGTTATTGTGTGTGAATAATCCCATGAGGGATGGGTCAAGTAAATAACCAGACACGAAAATAAAACATTCACCATATAATTGATGTCAAATAAACCACTAATGGAATACTTTCAGTTTTCCTACTAAACAATGGGCAAGTTTACTGAGAAGCTGACGTTTCTCTGACTGACTTTGGACGATGAAGCAAAATCTGCCACGATACGATTTCAACTCGATCCAGTTGAGGGGCCTGTGATCAATACAAGATGATATCAGTAAATATCCTCATTCATTTTTCCTTGGCTACTTACCATTGTCTGCTTGGAGATATTGCTTCAATACAATTGGCTTGTTGGTCTTTGAATTGATATATATTGATCCAGATTGATGAATCGTTTAAGTTTTTTAAGTTTATTTACTTTATTAATCCCCCTGAGGGGAAATTCAATGTTTTCACTCTTGCTTGTCAATTACACACAGGTCCGAAAGACACACACACATGCACAAACAGGACCTGTACATGCACAAAGTGGAGAGATGTCAGAGTGAGGGGGCTGCCCTTGGTCAGGCGCCCCGAGCGGTTGGGGGGTTCAGTGCCTTGCTCAAGGGCACCTCGGCAGTGCCCAGGAGGTGAACTGGCACCTCTCCAGCCACCAGTCCACGCTCCATATTTGGTCCGAACGGGGACTCGAACAGGTGACCCTCCGGTTCCCAACCCAAGTCCCTATGGACTGAGCTACTGTCGCCCCCAATCGTTACAACCCTACTGGTTTGACAAGCGCTACTTTGCAAGATACATGCCTATGTGTGCACATGCATCCACACCTTCATGAATTCACACACATGCAATTCAAAAAACACTCTTGCACAATGATGCGTCCCTGCAACAACTAGTTCAGGAGTTATGAAGGGAAACGTGACAAAATGGCATCTGTGCATGTGCTATACACATATTGGTATGTAGAGCTGCCCTCTAACACTCGACCAAAAAGGTCATTTGTCAGCAAGATTTCATTGGTTGCTAAATCGCAGAAAAACAAAAATCAACATAAAACTCTATTTGGAGCTGCAACTTGACAAAATAAATCAAAACCTATATGACTGGACCATGTGGGGATTTAATTCCACGCTCAGCAGTCAGACAGGAGTCAGGTTAATTTCCAGGGCTGGTACCTGCAGTTATTCCACAGGCTAGTTAATAACATGTCGGGCAGGAAATCCAAAGTGTGGGATCATTTTGAGAAGGTGAAGGACGAACCCAAGGTGATATGTAAACTCATCTTCATTGGTCGACTACAAACATGACGTATCATCTGAAACATGGAAGTAGCTACATGCCCATTAGCCCACAGCGTCATTAACAGGCGGCTCGCTCAGTGTGTGACGTGCACTTGTAGATAAAATATATAGGCCCATATTAATGAAGGTTCATTAGTACGGTTTGTATTTCTCTGTAATGTAGCACAGTGTTAACAATGTTACTGATACTATTCTTTCTCACACCTTCAACTCAAACCACTGTGTTGCCCACCCAAAATATATCATTTAATAATTAAATTAATATTGTAAACATGCGGGCGACTAGTCGACTAATGACCCTACATGACGACTATTGGTCGACTATAAAATTCTTAGCCGAGCGCTCTAGGTGAGACACATAAAGAATGCATATAATCCAGAGATGTGTTTTCTTACTCTGAGGAAGGAGTCCAGAGATCCATTCTCCATGAATTCGGTGATGATCATGACAGGACTGCTCTTGGTGACCACGCCCTCCAGGTGGATGACGTTTGGATGGTCGAACTGGCCCATGATGCTGGCCTCGCTGAGGAAGTCCCGCCTCTGCTTCTCAGTGTAGCCAGACTTCAGAGTTTTAATGGCCACAAACATCTCCCTTTTACCCGGGAGCTTCAGGTTCCCGCTGCACACCTCTCCAAACTCTCCTGTGGAGTGAGGAGAGAAAATGGAATGGTTCCATTAAACTCAGAGTGATATGAATGAGTAACAGTAAACAGTTTTTGTGCATCAGTTTGTAGTTAGAAATCAACTTAGACCCAAGCTGCTTTTTAGAGTTATATTCCACCCACGTCTCAGTCAGATTTTTCCATTACCTGCACCAATGACCTGTTCAATCTTCACGCAGGATATATCAATCTCCTTGGCAAACTCCCTCACAGCCTCGTTGGGGTCCTCATATGTGAACGGATCAATATATATCTTCATTCCTGGAGTCACTTGGAAAAAAGGAAGGAGCCACTATAATATATTTCATTCTAGTGGTCATGCTCACAATCCTACGGGCTTTACAGTCACATGCATTCAGGCACAATCAATTCACCCTGCATTCACACATTACTGTACAATTACGTGATTTCTAGCGAGACATTCAGGTGATGAAGGCTGGAAGATGGAGGAGGCGGTGTAGTTACAAATGGTGGTTATGACTAGTGCCTCATGGCTACTGCGTGTACTTATTCAGCCAGCAAGGACATGGTACCTCCGGTCTTCTTAGCCGTGATAAGGCAGGTTAATATATATATTATCTTCTGTGAGTCATAGTGCCATTACCACTCGGGAGAGAAACCTGGGCCCTATATCAGCATCGCTCAGCTCCACTCCAAGAAATAAATTGGCTCTCCTAAGCCCTGATGCCAGGTAAATTGGCTTAAGGTGGCCTTTAAGTGTTCAGGGACTTAAATGTCCCGAGTTTTAAATCCGATTATTCGGCTCTCACCTCCACATCAGGCCTGAGGCTATTTGAAGGGATACAGAACTCATGCCCAGGCTGCTGCAGAGCGAGAAGAGCATGCACGGTGCTTCAAAAACCTGGCACACTATGCTGACGAAACGTGCTGCAGAGATGAACAGATGGAGAGGATCTGACCAGGCGAAACCCCCCATTACTAAAACCTTACAATCTCTTCCCAAGCACTGTTGAACAGACCACCCTCCTTAGATGGCAAAGACCACCAAACACAAGGGGCAGAAGCCTGAACTGTGACTGGTGTGAGGACAGGATGCACACAGGACACATTGGCTTCTGCTAATAGCTGTGAAATACCAGAGTGTCTTACTGGCACACTTTTCACTGGACTTCTTTGCACAGCGTGATCGGATTATATCAGGAAAGCTATTACCTTTGGAGTGGAATTAACATAAAAGGGATGAAGCAGGGCGGTAATTACACAATCAAATAAACAAATTAAAATAGGGTTGTAAACGTGAGGTGGGAAAAGATCTGCGTTTTCCAATCATGCCGCAGAAAGATGGATTAGCTTTAATATCTTAGGCGGAGCGATGAGGAAATTACTTCTCAGCTCTTTCTCCCAGATTTATTTCTGTATTATTGTCATTTAAGCTCTCTGCTACTGTACCGCATGAAGACTGGAAATCATTGAGAAATTCCATTCATTCACCAGGTCTTTGGTTTTTTTTTAACAATGGCAAATGACTCATGTGGCATTAGCATGCTAATGGCATGAACGTGAGTGAAGACTGACCTATTTCCACCACAATGGATTTAGTTAACTATGAAATGTGATGATGCACAGAACACACACTCCAACACTGATTTCTGATGTGGTTAAATCCCAGCTCCGAGTGAGCAGAGTCAAACAACGGGCAGGATTACTCGCTGGTGGGGGGACGGGCAGATGAAGTGGTGCTGCGCGGGGCCGTAGCCAAGGACACCAGCATGCAAGGTGGTAGCCATGGAGACAGGTGTGTGAGGCAGCCGAGGGGCTGAATGACAGCCATGGAGATGACTGTGTGCGATGGTAGCCATGGAGACAGGTGTGCTTGGTGCTGAAGGAGGCGCCAGCGGTAAACGCAGGCAGAGAGGAGTGGTGGGTTTACTCACTGTGGCCGCTGGTGTAGTGCTGCAGTTTGTCCGTGTATTCTGAATCAGCCCTGTCAAAGCCACGCCTCCTGGGGATAAAGACAAAGAACTCTAGCTCCGGTTCGAAAAGAGAGAGCAGGGAGGGGCAGAAACACAGATCCAACGCCCCCCAGGTCTACCTACACTCAGGATACACCAACTAACATCACGTGGAGAGCCTTAGAGAAAGGCTTTTGGTTTTCAGCTACACTGGAAAAGGTAGCCGACCATGCAGCCTCATTACACAAACCTGTCTGCTCCTTCCTGGTGCTCTCCACTTAGACAACCATCTCACTGATTCATACAATGTTGGGGAGTGAGTTACTTTAAATCCCTGATAGGTAAACATGGAGAGCACGTACACATCACCTATTTTTATGGGTTATGTGATGCATTGTGTGATAGTTTGATATCTTCACTACCCAAAAGGAAAACACATGTGAGGGTACAACTAAGAGTCCTGAACTGGGCACAAGAATAATGAAAATAATTATCTGCTGGACAGAAATGTCTTCATCTTAGACGGTAAAGAAATGACCTCACATCAAGAATGTAGTACAGATGAGCCGATCCTAACAACCTGGTCTCACTCCCAACTCATCAGATACTGGCGCCTGGTCAGTGGCCCTCGGCGTCAAATACCGATGCACCGAGGCACCCTTTAGTGGCAGTATGAGAGCAGGCGGGCAGCTGTATTTCTGACACTCTGAACAACTGTTGTGGTGTAAGGAGTGAAAGTGAAAGTCTAGTATGTGTAGCGTACTGGACTAGTTATGCATGTCACCTGACATACGTGTATGTGCATATGTAAATGTGTGATGGTACATGATGTTAGTAACAATCATAGTTATTTTAAGCTTAACCTGTTTTATTTCCAAATGGACCCACCTGCTTTTTGTGACCTAAACTAAAGCAAGACGTAAACCAGTAAACAAGTTTTTTTTAACCTATGTTCTAAGTTTATTTTAGAAAGAGACTATATGGATTTAACAAGTGGAAACTACACATTTTCCTGTAAAAACTTAAGTTAATTTTGCAAACAATCCATGCATGTAACAAGTGTTAATTGACATGCCGTCCCTGAGAGTCCAAAACTGACACTGGATGGGTACTTAGAGCGTCATAGTTTGACGTGTGTGGGGCCACTGACCAAGCGTTAGCATTTGAGGAATTGGGAGTGAGAATAAGTTGATCATTAAGACTCAGTATTGGAGCTAATGTTAACTTTAGAGAGCGGGTAGAGTTATGACAAGGTGTGACTGATTCACAAAAATATAACTTAACTTTTTTTTGCCAATTTCATTATAAAGTTCTGTTTTTTCCACACCCACTCATTTTTTTGTGGCACAGGATTCTCTGGCCTCATGTCACTTTACATAAAAATGATCCCAAAGACTTCCACAAAGTGATTATTTTTATGTTTTAAATTTAAGGGAAAAGAGAGCACTAATACTGGATCAGGAATCCATATCTGCAGATCTATAAAAATCTTTATCAGGAAATAGGGCTGGGCAATATGGTGGAAATCAAAGGTCACGATTTTTTGGACCAAATACAGATATCACAATGTAAGATAATATTTACACAATGAGATCTCTGATAAATAATCATCAGTATGGTGGTAAGTGGAGAAACAGTCTGATAAGGTCAGAAAATTTCTTTACTTTAATGCAACCATTAAAAATCAAGATAAGACAACACTTACTATATTACAAAATCCAAAATCTATATCGAGTCTCATATCAGGATAACAATATAAAATAGATATACTGTCCAGCACTACTGGGAAAAAAGGGTTATCCCTAATGACAAAATCATACTTTTACTTCAGAATGGTTATAAGTCACGAGGCAAATGTAATATCTTTTGTATGGAGTAACCTAATTTTCACATTTCCAATGTATATTATTTTTTACACTCCATTCTTTTAATGATGGGGACAGTTTTTATTCAACACTGGCTTCACTGTACTGTGTTCCTCCACAATTTGTCAGCTAAGTTTAAACTGGCGAGCTGCTTGACAAGGACATATTAAAATATCTTTTAAAGTCCTGTGATAGGGCCATCAGAGTGCATTAGAACCTTTTTATTTCTTTGACTGTCAGACAGTTCTTAAAATCACACACTCGTTCACTTTATCCTGGCGATGTTCCCAAACTATCCCACAATGCAGAGCACAACCTATGTCATTAGGCCGTCATTATCCAAGATAAAACAAAGTACTGCAGGGACTCTACAAGCGAACACATACTCAGAAATTCATCTTGTGAATCAAAACACTGAACAAAAGCTAAGCTACAGTTTTAATATGAGCGGCCCCAGTGGGAGCTGAAATCCTAACCTTGGCAGGGTTACAAACATTTGATACCCTCTGAGCTGGAGCACCTACAGAACTTTAATGTTAGAGATGTTGACTTTTAAATATTATTTCTCCTGCTGAAAGACTGGAATTTATTAAGAATTAATATCTTTGAAGCCGGATGGTTTTATCTGTACAACTCACAGTTGCAGATTTAATCAGAAGCAGCTTTATTGGCCAAGTGTGTGTACACATGTGAGGAATTTCACTCTGTTTCTTTCACTGCTCTCAAAGGACTTTCACCATAGACTGTATAATATAATGGACGTAGCCACTGTGGTTTGTAGACTCCTGTTTAACAGCCTCAAGTTTGGAGTTTTGGTCATCGCCATGTTGGATTTTTGGAGTCAGAAGTGACCATGTTTGGATGAGATGGTGGAGATAACCCTAATGCTAGCTGCTAGCTTGGTTAGCATGGTGATTTCACAGCTATGATTGACTGTGATAATACTAATGCTAATACTAGTTTTTGCTTGTGACAAACAGGCCTTACAGAAAAAGTGAATATCCGACTCCTTAGTGGAGGAAAAATCTTTTTAGGCCCTGATCACACAGAAAGCGTTTTAGCAGCTGGAGGCAGCTTTTTGTAATTGTTTTTAATAAGAATGAAGTTTTTTGCTTGCGTTTTTTTGCGTTGCGACACTCCTCACATTTTGAACCCTTCAAGTTAAAAAAACTTCAACTCAGAGCGGAAAAGTGCCCCACGTCATCTGTTTTATTTTTGTCACCTTTTTTCCCATTGTCCAATCGGATGATTTGAGAGGCGGGTCTTGTGGTGTTCACGACAACAAGTTTACAGTTGGTAAACAGTGGAGGAGAAACTGGTGGTAGTGGTTGCTGGATACCCAGAGCTATATGCACTGACGATAGACAGCAGGTTGTCAAACTACCCCTGCGTCATCCTAAAATACGCCTGGAAACAGCCATCATCGAGGCGAAGCTCCTGGACCAACTGGTGGTACTCCCCATGATCCACCCTCTTTTTTATGGTCTCATGTACCCACACAGATCTCTGTTTCCCTGTGCCCAACAAACTATTTGCGGCACCCACCTGTCACTCAGAGTGGCCATGACCCTGATTATGCGTAACATTTCATGAGTTGTATAAAACTTCGTCCCCCGGGTACAGTATCCAGCATGGGGAAATTAGCCACAGAGACCCAACTGTTGGTTTTTTTGTACCAGGCTGTAAACATGTTATTTCTGCTGTAAAGTTGGACATTTTAACATGGGAGTCTATGGGGATTGACTCGCTCTTGGAGCCAGCCTCAAGTGGCCATTCAAGTAACTGCAGTTTTTGGCACTTCTACATTGGCTTCATTTTTCAGTCCCCAAGGCTGAAGCTTGACTTACACACAGTTCCAAGAGCAATTTTTAAAGATAGATAGAAAAGGCTTTTGGCTATAAACTAAAACAACAAAGCTGAGCTTACAGGTAAATCAAACAACCACAAATCATTCAACTATTACGTGCATACAAGTAGGTAAAAACTGTAAATTTTAAACAATGATGTAATAGTGCACGTTAACAGACCTCATGCAGGTTTACTGAATAAGAGCACCACAACTAAAAAGTAAAAGTGTCCATTTTAGTAGCATGTGCAGCTGTTTTATTGGCTCATGGGATCGTTTAAAAAGACTGGTACAGGACTGACTCACCGGTTACAGACGATGATGATGACGACCACAGCGATGAGGAAGACCAACCCAGCAGCTGCCGAGCCAATAATGAGAGGTAGCTTCTCCTGAATACTGGTGTTGTATTCCTCTATAGAGAGAAGAAACACATAGCATAAACATGGTGCCAAGCACACACACACACACACACACATGCGGAGTCACAAGCTGAAACATATGGGGAAGCATCTGAGCCACTGCATATGGAGGGAGCAATGGGTGACAGACAGACATACGGCTGGGTGAACCATAGAGCATCTTGGCATTGTGGCTGTGCGGACCATTTTCCAAAGAACGCTGAATGTGCTCAGATGCCGCGGATACGGACAAATCATCTGGCAGAAAGCGTGTGAAGTGAGGAGAGAGAGCATGTTTGGGTGAGACCCAGACTGATCAGGCAGCCAAGAGCAAGAATCCAGCTACTGAATGGGCACACAGAGGCCGAGCCAGGCTCTTCTCTTGAGCACTGCAAATGACACACGACTTCACAGTTTTAGCCAGATACACTTGTTAGTGAGTTCCCCACTGTTTTATGTGCTCCAGCGCACATTCAGTGGTAAATAATAATGCTCTATAGTGTTGATGTAAGTGGATAAAGCACGGTGTTTTAATGCACAGTATCTGTCAACAATCATAACTTCTCCTGTGGAGACGTAGTTTATATAGTTACAACTATCTTCATCTGTAATCTCTTTACACACTATGATGTTAAACTAAAAACAGCCATCACTTCCAGGTAGACAACTGGCAACTGATTTGTATTGTGTAGATATATAAAATCTGCAAACTTGTGTCATTTTCAGCCATAACTGTAACTTTTAAAAAGATAAATAGTTAAACATGGTGCTCTGACCTATCTGATGTTTCCGCTGTGCTTATTTTATGTATAGTGCTGCTTTGCCAACGTCTTTAATAGAGAATATCTACCAGCATGGAAGGTAGGCATGTACTGTTGTGGATGGGGACCGTAGCAAGTTGTGTTATAGCCACCTAAAAAAATCTATATATATCTACAGAAGCGTATTGCATTCACCTGACAAATAAATTTTATTTTTTTTTTATTTTTCTGTTTTTCATGGTAATTTTGTTTCTGTTTCTCGTGGTATTTCTTTTTGTTTTTCAGGGTAATTTTTTTCTGTTTTTCTGAGTATTTTTTTTCCGAGTTAAGAGAGCAATAGAACACCAGACGCTTTCATTCCTTTCTTGAGAGCTCGATATAATGGAAGCAAACATGACCCGCTTGTTTAGTTTAATCCAGTTTTACTTTGTTTTGGGTTTGAGACACTGGGAGATACTCGTCTTTAAGTCATATAGATGGTGTTATCATTAGTTTGTCGACTTTACGCAGGCATCTTACTCAAGAAAGGAATGAAAGTGTCTGTTGTTCTATTGCTCTTAACTCAGAAAAACAGAAAAAATTACCCCGAAAAAAAAAAAAAACCCACCATGAAAAACAGAAAAAATTACACCGAAAAACAGAAAAATAAAAAAATTACTCCGAAAAACAGAAAAAATTACTCAATAAAAGGTTTTTTTTTTATTAGTGTGTGGTCAGGGGCTGAGCTCCGCCTGCCGCAAAACCCTCCACACCATATATGGCAGCAAAATGCAGTATGAGAATGTGCAAAAGCAAATAAGAGTAATTTAGAAATGTAACCTGCACAAAAGATGCACTGACCAGGTAAACAGACATTTAACAGAATATAGTCTTACATACAGCTGGAATGCTATAGGGAAAGAGAAGTGTGTTATCTTATATTTTACAGCTTGGATGCAGGGAATTTTTCATAATAGAATGCAGAGCTTTTAAATTTGCAAGCATTAACTTATTTTATTGGATTGATTTTATTAACTTGAAGTGTGCACTTTGCAGCTGTATTATTGAGGAAAATAAAAGTATTGGATTGAGGCTTGGTTTCAGCAGATACTCATTATAAAATGACTCAGATTGTGAGCAGGGGCAAAAAAACTCCAGGGCATCCCTATTTAGAAACCTTAACTGAAGCAGGCATAAATTTGAGGCACCAGTGGTATTATCTAATTTATTTATTTAAAAAGAAATAAAGGAATTCATCAGTGTTTACTTTGAATACTGAATAATGGCGAGATTTGGTTGTAAAAATCTGTCATACAGAAATCGCCGGCTCGCGCCAACACTGCAATGAAACCACCTTTGTTACTTTCTGAAAGGGGGACTCATTTTCCGCTCATCTTTTCCCTTCTTCACATTTTCAGACCCTTACTCATCCCAGAAGTGCATTGTTTACTCTAAATTATGGTAATCAGTGTCTTCTTGCAGCAGGAAACAACATTCGGGGTTTCACAGGGACATAAATCGGTTTACTCTTCTCAAAAATAAAAACATTTTTCTGTAAAAGCTGAAAACGCAGAGCCTCACATGTCCTCAGTTTACTCAGTATTTACAGTTAGGAGTCAGTTTTGATATATCTGTAGTGCTGGGATGTGTGCGTGTGGCAGCATGGAGGATGTTCGTATGACGGTTCAGGCTAATGATGGCCCTGGGCGCTGCAGGCTGAAGGAAATGAGATGTTCAGAGGGGGAAAAACCCAGGCCTTGGCTCTAACATTAACCTCCATGACTGATGTTTACTGAATGTTCCTTCTTCTCCCGGTCGGGTCACAGAACAAAGATAAGACATTTTTGACCTCATCCTTGACTTACAGGCTTCATGTTGGTAAAGATACGACATTTTTGTATAAAATAAACAGAAGCAATCAAGAATTTAATAAATATCCTGTGAGATGTTTCCTAAACTGAAAAAGTCTTGATGAAAACATGAATATAATTTCATGCCGCACTAATCTGATTTTGGAGCACTTGAGCTGTTTACTTCACAACATGATTCCCTTTCATTCCCGCAGCTGTCTGCGTCCATGCCACACTGCATGTTGTGTCGATGGGCCACGCATGAAAGGTGATAACAGCTCTGCGTGCTTTGAGGGACATTAGCTGAATTCTCACCCTCAGTCATGGTCTGGAAGTACAGTTTGCCACTGTAGCGTCCGAAGCCGGCGACGGTGCGGGCCCGGACCTGGAACACGTAGATGCTTCCTGGCTTGAGGCCGCGGATGACCGCTGTGTTGGTCTGGCTCCTGACGGCCGTAGCGTTATATTCTGATTGGTCCTGGGAGAAGAAAAATACCCATGTTACACTGGTGCACATTAGTAATTACAGTCCAATTGTAAAGACTAACAATTATGAAATGCCATGCGAATAAATTACATACTAGGATAAGAGCTAGGAGTCAGGAGAAACTAATCATATACCAGTATCAGTGAGCACAGCACTGGATTTAGTGGAGTCATCTCATATATAATTGTATATATTATATGATTTTATAGCTATTTATAAGCAAATGGTACCACAGGTGTAAATTTCAGGGGGATGATGGGGACAGAACATGTGTATTTGTCTTTTTTTTTTGTCTCAACTTTTTATGTTGACAAAATTTAAGACATTCACACTATAATTTGGCACATAAACTCTACCACAATGCAGAAAATTAAGTGTTTGATGCTCAAAATGTCTTGCAGAGGACCCTCACACCACCCTATTTCATATGTATCCTACCCCAAAGTTAAAACCTATAGCCTTGAATGAAACTGTAAATGTCTTGTCACCAAACGGCATGTTCAGAGCTTATGCTAAAATCTTGTTTTGCTCTCTAACTGAAATAACAGGAGCATTTTACATGCATTCAGAGTGCGCACAATAGATCTAATATGAATAATTTGCCACCACAAAAAGGCATCATGTCTGATAAAGCGGCAGGATGTAAAGAGGCACACATCCAGCAGCTGCAGTTAAGAAGGTAGATTTGGTGGCAGTTTCAGGTCAGGCGGCATTTCTGAGCCGTGCCTTCTGATGATCAGAGCTGTATTTCACCGCCGCACTCCTCCTCTCCAGAACGCTGACAGGTCTGAGAGCGGAGACTGAGACTCTTTTAGCTGCTCCCTTCAACCCACTGCTCTGTGCACACTTCTGAGCCGCAGCAGGGGCCGGGACAATTGTTTTGACAGCTCTCTCCAGCAGTGTCAGAAAAGGGAATTATACTCAAAAGTGGAACGGCTCAGCGTGGAGACGAAAGCTCGACGGACGCTTGTGTACATGCGTGCGTGTGCACACGTGTATTTCTTGTGTGATTGTGTTTGTATGTTTCGTGAATGGACACGTGCATTTCACTGATCACTGTGCATTGATTCCACACACATCTGGGGCCGCCTGTGTTCTTGTGAGAAAGTATGCTGATTCGGTGGAGCTTGCCCCCTGAATACTATTTTTACAGCAGTCAGCGCACCATTGTTTCAACCACAAGTCTCTGCGCATCAATCCCCAGTGGCGCGACTGCAGGGCTGAGAGCGGTTTCCTTTTCCAGTGACTGACCGTGATTATAATTGAAAGAGAATGAGCAGAAGTTCTAAGCAATGTTCAGAAGCTCTGACTACATGCCTCCTAGGATGTGCCGTTATGCAAACGAGCGTGAGGGGATACTCTGAATTTAAATGTACGACTAAACAAAAGAGTCCATTTTTACCATTAGTGCATAATTTATTTAGCTGGGTGGAGAGAGAAGGAAATGGAACTTATATTTATAGGATCCATGAGAGCTTGGAGGATTAATGTGTTGCTGCATCACTGTTACCTTCTCATAATACTGCAGCTCATAGTCCAGGATGACTCCGTTCGGCTGGTCTGGCTGGGACCAGGAGAGGGTGATGCTGTCCACAGTGCGGCTGACCTGGTGCATTATGGACACTGTGGACGGAGCTGCGAGGAGACAAAGACAGTGTGTTAAGGATGAGGCAGACTTCACAGTCACGCACAGAGAGTTTTACAGCATCTTTAATCTCACAGCCAAACAGCGGGTTCTACAAAGGTGTAATACGTAATGCCATAAAACCTATATAATATACTGCAGCCTCCTTTTAGAGAGTCTCACGGCAAGACACGCTCCGCAGGTTGGCAAGTTACAACAGTGGCTAAAACCACATAAGCAGCCTCGCGGGACTTCCCAGTGTCAACTGTGAGTTTCATGTGATTAATTTACACTTGTCACACAGCTGATAACAGACCGCCTTCCGCAAATAAATCATCTTTAAATCACCAGACCACCGTGCGTTACATGCAGTAAGCACATTCTGTCGGCCACAGGAACTGAAGAAATAAACAGCGTGGATCACGAGTCACAGAAATGCTACACAACATGCTTTTTTTTGTTTTTGCAGCATTTTGTCCTCCACATTCTGATTCTCTTTGGTTGTAGATGTTTATGCATATTTCCCTGTGGATGACAGCTTAAAGGACCACAGCAGTGGTTTTCCACATGATACAAATTGCATGTGTTCTAAATTACTGCCAACATTTTGAAATTTTTCCAATTTCAATTTTTAGATCATTTTCTGACCTTAGAGGCACATGTTGGTTTCCTGTGCCTTTCAGAAGAGGATGAAAATCAACATTCAGAAATTTTCTGCTGTTTATGAAAAGGGCAACATAAGGATACTGCATTACCTTTATGGATTTTCCCAGGGGACACTGTGACAGGTGACTTAGATTCTGAAAACTATGTTTAATATGCTGTGACATTTTAGTGCTTGAGAGACAGCAGATGAACAGCAACATTTTTAATGCAACAAACAGTATGGATGAACCGATGGCCGATACAGATGTGACTGTTTAAAATAACAGTTTGGCTGATACCGATGTTTTGTCGTGTTGTTGTTTATTTCCTTTTTGTTGTTATTTCTTTCCCCTTTGGTGCCAGAGGAAAAACAGAAATCTTGATTTAAGGAAAGCAACTCAACTGTTTTAAAGTCATTCAGCCCGTCATTATACTGCCTTTATATAAGCACAAATTCAATCAGACACATTTAGGATCGACTGATATCCATCTATCTATCCATCCTTCTATCCATCTATCTATCATCCATCCTTCTATCCATCTATCTATCATCCATCCAGCCATCATCTATCTATCATCCATCCAGCCATCATCTATCTATCATCTATCTATCTATCTATCTATCTATCTATCTATCTATCTATCTATCTATCTATCTATCTATCTATCTATCTATCCATTTATCATCCATTCATCCATCCATCTATCCATCTATCTATCTATTTAAACCCTAACTGCTTGAGCCCATCATAATATCCTCTTTAATATCTACTCTCTATTACTGTGAAAACATCAACTAATTTCTCCGTCAAACAGCTGTTTATTCACATCTCTCACCAAAAACTTCATTTTAGAAGATTACCTTTGTACAGATCAAGATAAGTTATAATTTATCTTCGCCAAATACTCTACTATTAGCTCCAGCCACCATCTGCTAACAGCTAACATTAGCTAGCTCTCCTCCTGCTGGTGTCAACACAGATTTGTTGTTCACACTGTAGCAGCATCAGGGAGAAATAGTAGCAATTTAAATTGAAATTTAAATTGGTGCACAAAATCTGCCGGAATGCAGAAAAATTAAGTGTTTGATGCTCAAAATGTCTTGCAGAGGAAACCCAAACTGCCCTGTTTCATATGTATCCTACAGCCTTGAATGAAACTATAAATGTCTTGTTACTAAGCACAAAGTGCACCAAACACATTTCCTATTGTCACCAGGACAATTGGACGCTGCCAGTTTAAGCCTTGCATTTTAACTTGCACAAAATTGATGAGACACAACAGAAAAACATCGCCCACTGGCATCGGTGAATGTTATCTTATTTGCTGACAGGCCGATGGCAACAAGGCGATGATCAGCCAATACTGCTGTTCATCGAGAAATCGGTACATCCCTAACAACCTTTTTATAACACAGCTATTTGCTTGTTTTTCTTCTAGATGAGACTCTCTGATAAAAGAAAAAGCTTATCAGTAAGTTTTGGTTTTTGTAGTTTGCAGCATCCAACGGTCAGCTGTAATGTGAGGTACACATTATCTGTAAAATATCTAAAACTGCTTTTATCACAAGCCAGGAAGAAGTCAACTGACTACCATGGGTTCTTGAGCTTTCAGCCGTTCTGCCCCATCGCCTCTGGAACTCTCTCCCCCACAAGATTTGCAATATTGACTCTCTTTCCAACTTTAGATCCCGCCTGAAAACACACCTTTTCAAGCTAGCATATTCGGTCTGATTTATTGGTGACACACATATTGAGACTTGTACTGATGATGATTTTATACCTAATATTTTTAATCATGATTTTTGTCTAGTCATTTTATTAACGTTCATTGTATATTATGGAATTGTTTGATTTTATGATCTATGGATGACACATTGCTACTGTGTCCTGTACGATGTGCTTAAGTGCTTTGAAAGGTGCCTTTGAATAAAATGTCAATACTGTAACTGTTAACAAGATATAAACAAAAAATGTGCTTTTATTTTGAGATACTTTATTTTAGTCATGACTTTTCTTAAAAAGTAAAAAAATATCCTCAACATCTTTTGTTTTTTAAGAATATTAAAGATTTTAATTTCTTTATTTTTGCCCTGAAACAAGTAAAATAATTTCTCCCCACTGCTTTATTCTATCCACATATATCAAAGCAAACACAACAGTTAAGACTCAGCTGCAGACTTAATGACTTGTTACATCTTGGGTGGCCCTCTATAGTCTCACATAGCCCGGTGACTTAAAACTTCGTACATTCTTTTTAGCACGACCATAAGGTCAGGGGAGCGTGATCACCTCACGTCCTCCAACAACCATTAAGATTAGTTCAGGGTGCCGTGGGTCAGTGTAAAGCTAAGAGAAGCTGAAGATAAAAAGCTCTGTCTGGGGAGCCTGGCAAGGCCTGAAGGCCTCTGTGTCTGAGCCTCTGTGTGTGTGTGAAAGGGTAGGGTGGGTTGGGGAGTCGGAGCGGGAGGGGGGTGCTGGGCAAGATTTATGGACACCGAGCCCCACGCTCATCCCCTACAGGCCCGTGCTGCACACACACGCAGCCCTCAGCCAGCAGCACAGTGGCTCCCCTGAGTCCCAGCAATAAAGAGAAAAGTCTCTCCACCGGCACGCGTTCTCTACGGAAAATCCACTGAGTGGGAAATTACAACTGCCACGCCTCTATAATGAAAGATTGTACCGCTGCATGTGTGTGGTTTTTAAACCTTCTGTGTATTAATATTCATTTTGTTGTTGCTCACAATGCTCCCAAGACGTCTTTGCTACTGCAGTGCTGAAGTAGAGGAGAATATACAGCGTGTAAATGACCACAGTGAGTCACAGCCAATGATAAAAAGTCTGTTTTATAACCTTACTCATTCTCATCAGCTAATCAGCCCTGCCTCGCGCGCCCTCTGACCCAAACAGAAGCATCCATCTGAGGCGACAAATTATGACGTCTCATATAAACCGCGATGGTCAAGGGACTGAGCATGTCCTCATGTGCTGCTGCCAGCAGATAATAAATAGATGTTCTGTATTTCATCTCAGCAAAAGCACTTACACCGTGATGGCCTGTGACTCTACGGCGCACATACATCATGCCTCTTTCCTGAAGCCGGAGGTGCAATAATGTATACAGGACACCAGTCTGAGGAGTCTCTTCCATCTCACTGTACTCACCAGTTTGTTTGCAGTCACAAGACGACAGCCTAATAAGGCAAACAGTTACTCTAAGAGGAACTCACGAGTATCCCATTACGGATGTACATATATTCAAGACTGCCACATGGCCTTTTCCTGCATAGCATTTCCATTAAACACACGGCACAGCCATGCCTAGTAACCTGATCCGGAGCCAGAGAAACAAAGGCAGCTCATGTATTCATGTACAGAGGATGGACACATGCCAACATGAAAAGCTGTTGGAGGAGAACACTGTGGTTTTCTTCTGCTACAGAACAACTTCCAGACAGCGGGGTGGCAGTCGCCATGTCTGAGCCCGAGAAACCGATAAGGGTTGGTGTAACAGAAAACAAACTGGGATTAGATTAAATGAAGACATGATTTTTTAGTGCAAAGTAAATACCGAGTGCAAAAAAACATCAAGTGTTGAAACGTTCAGCTTGTAGAGAAAATAGCAATCCAGCTGTGTTGTGTATTTCAAGTCAATTCAGTACACGCATTTTAAGCTAAGCTGACATTCCACCAATTGACTGTGGAATGCAGCGGTACGCCAAGTCGACGTTTCACTGCAGTGAGGCCTACAGCAATGATCCACATATGAAAACCATTTTCGTACATCTAATTTATGTACTCCGAATCTACAAGTCTCCATTGTGCTCCAAATCATCAAGCGTACCTAGAGTTTCTCCCCCCTCAACTTAATCTATAATTTACAGGGCTGAGTAAATACTTGGTTTTCATTGTGTCAACATCATTCATCGAGTTATGCCACTAAATACATGTTTTAGTTGTTTCAAGCCCTTTTCTTTGTTGTTATAATAATTATTTTTAAATCATGTGGATTGCACCCCATTAAAGGTAATTAGAAATTAAAAACAAAGATGTAAGAAAATTTCCCCGTCATTTATAAACCGGAGACCAACGGATCATAAACTATGTCAAGTCAGATAAATTTCTTCAAAGTGGGAGAGCTCCATTTTCGCTGGATTCTTTATTTATAGCTTTTCTCAATGAATGCTCTATTCATGTTCTTAAAACTAATGAAGCGGTTATAATGACAAAGACAGGGATTGTACGTTTATATAATTAAATTAGATGGCTGAATTGGAAAGATAAATGGCCCTGATGAATACGTCTGCTTCCCATATACCACAGAGGAGTGACAGGGCAGACAGAGGAGTTGCGGCCACCGTTTCTTATGTCCAAACCACAGCTTGAGATGCATCACTGATGATTATTAATGTTACAGTGTGGGACTGTGGATTTAACATCAGTTCACAGGGTGTCTGCAGGTTTTCGACACTTAAATTTAATGCCTCTTAACAACTTTTCAAGATATTTTTAACAATTTTTTTTTCATAATCAAGCATTGCAACTAAGTATAAAGGTAAGTAGTTTATGTGGCTCTGGTTCTATGTAGGTATATGGTTATCAGGGTCAGTCAGGTTAGTTTACAATATGGCCAATATATAATAATGCAATATTTTAAGGCTATACTGCAGTACACTATGTATATCTTGATATTTTGAAATCTCCTATAAACTACTGTCGACTAGTAAAATACTACACTACCACATACAGTAAACTGCTATTATAATAAAGTTAGGCTAAGTAAAGTACCGTTAATAAATTTAAATAAAAAACAGTTAACAAAATTAAATAAAGTATGTAAAATAAATTTAAATAAAGTTCTGTTATCATAACAGTAACTAAGTACTGTCATAATACATTTAAATACAGTACTGTAGAAATAAAGTTTAACAAAGTACTGTTATAATAAAGGGGAAAAAGGTAAAGTCATAATAAGGTAATTAAAGTACTGTGGTAAATAAAGTAGTGTTATAACAAATTTAAATACAGTACTGTAGAAATAACGTTTAATAAAGTACTGTTATAATAAGGTAAACTAAGAACTATTAAAATAATGTTAAATTTGGTGCTGTTACAATAAAGGTAAACAAAGTACTGTTGTAATAAAGGTAAACAAAGTACTGTTATAATGATGTTAAATAATATACTGTTACAATAAAGGTAAATAAAGTACTGTTATATAAAGGTAAATAAAGTACTGCTACAATAAAGGTAAATAAAGTACTGTTGTAATAAAGGTAAACAAAGTACTGTTATAATAATGTTAAATAATGTACTGTTACAATAAAGGTAAATAATGTACTGTTATATAAAGTAAATAAAGTACTGTTATTATAAAGGTAAATAAAGTATTATATAAAGGTAAATAAAGTACTAGTCAAAGCAGGACCATTGGTGCTTTTATTTTGAAACACCCGGCTCCTCTTGGTCCAGAGGTGATACTGTTTTTACTGTAAACTTGTAGCTTACAGTCAACAGTTAGATTTTAGCAGTGAATTGAAAGATAAAATGTTAAAGTGACGCCATTAAACAGATTTATTTACTGTGAGCTTGAACCACAGTGACAGCTCTCCAGTTCATATAGTAATTATAATAATAGGAATTGTAGATTTTATTTAAAGAGTGCTTAAAGAGCGTACTCAAAGATACTTTACATGAGTTAAAAATGATCATAAAATAGGATACAACTAAATACACAGATAATAATGATAAAATTTGTAAGTACATTTGTAACTGGCATTGGTGCTCCATGGACACAAAAACACACACCATGCCTGCTCGCAGTATCGCCCAGGAGAGAGTGGTCTGGACAGGCGGGGGAGTGTGTGGAGTATCGTGCTTATGTGGGTGGATTTTGAAAAATAATTAGATAACTTATACTCAATGTTTGCCAGTAGCCATCTCATACATACAACGTGGTCACGCCGCGATGCACTGAGTATAATCAATATATCACCCTCCTCTACTTTAAGGCCTCATTTTTATACATGTGAGTTTAACACATTTCAGGACTTACTAAGGATCTTATCTGCAGACACCCTGGCTCAATTATGAAAAGATTTTGCCTAATGAAGGTGGGGTCCATTTGACACCTCCAAGGTTGTGTCTCGCATTGCTTAATTGTGAGAGGATGGGAGGCCCCAGCTGTTGTCAAAGAATTAGGTTTCAGAGTCCACATCATTACCCGGCCTGGGATCTGATATGAAAGACACTTCTTTGGAGTGTATTGTAGCATGACACCCTGGCCTTGGCCCAACAACACAGAACACAAAGGCCCCGTTCTGCACAACATCTCTAATAGATGTTTAAGTGTTATGTTTGAGCGCCTAGTGATTTCCCTTAATCAATTAAAGATGGAGTTGAAAGGGATTCAACTCATTTAAACCCAAGCCGTTTTTATGGGGCATGCTTCTGCTAACACGCACACACAAGTGAGGCATTCATCCATCCCATTCGTTTATGTCTGATATCTTTTATTATGCGACACTCTTTTGGTGGGCTTCTCCATTCCCTCTTTGACCATGTCCTTGTTTAGCTGCTGTTAGGCCTTGTTGCTTAGTACTGCTATGACCATGGTGGGCATATTTATTAAGCAAGGCTGGTGAAGTGAGACCACAGTGGATGGATGGCAGCAGAGGGAGCCCGGTCATGGGTGCCCGTGTCCAAATCACCCTCAGTGGCGAGGCTTCCAGGAGTGGAGGGGTCTTCAGGTGCTCCAGGGCCGCTGTAACTGTTACACTGAGCCATGTTTGAAGGAGCAGGAGTGGGAAAATGACAGCAATCAAAAAAGTGGCTTTTATTTCCTGCAGCTGACTCATTTTATTGACAGCAGGAGACAACACCGCCTCATGATCTGATCGTTTTGCTCTGTTTCAGTCTTTACAAACAACACAGCATAGGGGGAAAAAAAAACGGAATAACCTCCAACATTTCCTGGCACGGGAATCATATGCTTCTGAGAAAGTATATGTTCCAGGCCTTTTATCTGCATCTTTCTAACATCCTAATGTGTCTACAACCATGTGGTTCTGATATGATTAGACGTTCTGGTGCACAGAGCAATGCTATGATTTGGGGAAGATGGGGGGGAGGTAGCGAGAACAGGTCAGGGCTCGTAAATCCCTTTTCCTTTTCATTGTAAAAATCGGTTTCCCCACAGCACAGTCTCTCCCAAAGGGCTCAAACCAGCTGGTCCTCTACCAGGCAGCCTCCCAAACAGGCTGCCACTGCTCCACTCTCTCCGACTGCCGTCCGTTTATGAGCGGCGCATCGAGCCGTCTTAAAGGGAGAGGCCCATATTTGCATGTACTTTTAGCGTGCTGGCAGCCTGCCCTGTTTCCCCAGCTGCAAAGGATTGTGGGTTTTACATCTATAAAGATTTTCCAGTGCAGTAAAGCTACAAAAGTGAGATTTCAGTTCATCAAGCTTTAAACCATCTGCACTGGAAAAGATTGGGGACTATAATACACTCATATACACACCATAAGCTAATTCCAAAATAGGCACTTCAGGGGCTTGAAGAGTTTTCAGATGCTTGCAGAGGTTAGGGTTTAAGTCTAAGCCAACCCGGCGAATCGGCAGACGGAGGAGATGCGACTCAGATAAGTATGGGTGGAGACAGCGCTGCAGAGGAAGTGAGAGAGAATTCTTTTGCAGCAACCGTCATACAATCATAAAAAAGTATGGCTCCTCAGAGGTTCTGTTGGTGGGTGGTGCTGAATATAATTCTCAGTATTTAAACCACTTTGAGCTTTACATGATCTTTGAATAACTAAATAGTACTTGTAGTTCTTTACTGCTACAGTTAATGATAGAGGGACTTCCATACAAAAACAAACGGTCCTTCTGTGGTTTAAATGATGTTCATGTGACCATCCTGAAATTTTGTGGATGGTCTCACGGCCCAGAAACATTAAACTGACATTAAAGAAGTAGTGGTGACGAAGGCCAACTGCTGCGTCGCCTCATGTCGGCTGTGTCTCAACCAAAAAGTTGCACTTGAACACAACGCAGACTACAGTCACCTGTCAACCAGCACATACGTTCTGCACTGCCTGAGAGGAAATAATTCTCCATAGCAGCAGGCGGCAACAGTCCGTTCAACATGGACAACCAGAAGACTAACAGGATGCATTCAAGATGCTAGTCAGCCAGTTAGCACATTAACAACATAACCTGTTGAAAGACCACAGCATATATACTGGGCACTAGTGAACAGTAACACAAAAGCTCTATGGGCATAATCGTACCTATTATAACAAGTTTGTTTTGATCTCACGCCCTCTTGACTTAAGCTGTTTGTTTGCTTTTCTTACTTCCGTTACTCTTCTCTTGGACTGAGCTCAACTACCACTCACACTACCACTCATGCATTCTCTCACTGACTGGCTTTAATGCCGATTCAACATGCTGAATCTGCCAAAAAAAAAGACGACAAGGGCCGACAGTGTGGGACACAGTGCCAAAATTTGGGCAACAGACACTCACCAAGGCTCAGCTTGCTGTGTCGGGGCCCTTAAAGCAGCCAAAGCATCTAACAACCACATCCACAGTGTCGGATGCTTGTCTGCATCTTGATAAAAGTTACTGGATTGTCATGATTAAGGCTGCTTTCAGACCTAGAGTTGTCTTGCTTTGGTCTGAATCAGTGACTAATTTTGTAACAAGACTGTATAATTCCCTAGAGTTGGTTTGTGTTCTCACAGCAGCATTTACAAATGGACCAGATAAAATGCCTTTTGCGTGAAGGCTGCTCTTGATTGGTCAGAATTTCCATGTGGGAAAAATCCAGGAAGTAAACAAAACGTTGAAGAAGAGTACACTTGCAAGATAAATGTGACACTTTCTAATGTCACAATGGAGGGACAACTACGCAGGTTGGTCTCGGTCCGGTTGTTTTGGTGCACACCTGCTTGTGATTGCTGTGTTCACACCTGCCCAGAGTTGAGTTAGATTGAACCGAATCAAACAGGACAGGTGTGAAACCACCCAAAAATAACACCACTATACTTTATCCTTCTATCCCTTACTAAGTCTGACAAGTTGTGTTTTATAAATGTATTAGAATGTCATTAGTGAAGCAAACCATAACGTTGTGATTGTCCGACGTGGTGCCAAATTACAATGGTTATTGAAAAGCTTCTCAAAAAGCCATCCAAAATTATTAGAATTTTTTTTTCTAAAGAACATAAGCTTGGACAAAACAGCTATTTAGTGTGCTATAAACATTTACATGGAAAGAAATAATACAATTTAAAAAACTCTGTGTTTCAGATCTGCTGTGGTCCAGAAGTCTCTCGGGGCAGATTTGGGCTGAACAGACACAATGTGTGAGCTGTCCGCCACAGGGAAATGAAATGAGGAGTTTGATTCACACAGCTCTGGGGGAAACTGGACCCTGTTTAATCAGCAAGCTGCTTTTCTGCATTTAAACAACTTCCAAACTGGAATCTGTGAGGAGAAAAACTCCACAAACCACAGAATGCATGTCAATATTTTTTTACAATGTTGGAAAGGCGAGTGTGGGCTTCAGCTTTCTTTTTCTCTGATTTGGTCAGCGGTACACAAAAAATATTTTGTTTTATCGACTTCATCGTTTGGTTGGTGAAGAAAAAAAAAGTAGAACACTGACATCAGCAGAGCGGAATAGCTGTTTGAAAAGAGCGTCATGTGGATCGACATGATTCAGTCCATGTTAACACAACCGTAGCCATTGCAGGAACACAAACAAAAAATGTGCTACTATGATGTGTCCTAGTTTCAGGAAGTCTATAAAAGTACATCTGAAATTGTCTGATATGAACAGTTGCTTGCTCCAAAATTGAGACCTCATTATCTGACTATTATATTAAGAATGCCCTGATTTATGCTCATTCAAATTCAACAAAAAATCATATCTAGGAGACGGTCAGTCCCTCCACTTCCTGTTGCAGCTCCAAAGTAACATTTTTCCAACATAAAAAAGATGTGGAAGTTGCATGTTGCACATCTGCTCCGGCTCAATCTCAATGCACAGCGATGACTTTTGGCTTAACGTTGAAGTCATGCTTATCTGCACACACTGTGAGGATGCTGCAATGAGTGGCGCACACAATAGAAAGGATTATAAAAGATCATCTCCGCTTATAAAGTTCCTGACCCCAATTTACACATGAAACCTTCGAGCGGATGATGGTGGACGCAGATGGCACGATCGGCGTGATCTATGCGAGCGAATCGAGGCTACATTAAAAAATGAGAGGCATTAGCGACATCTGAGCAGGAGCAGGGGAGAAGCAGCTTGACAATGACAACTCTGTTTTGCATCCGCCTTAAAAAGGAATACTTAATCTACGTGTCACCGCAGGAGCCTGAACTTCAGGGTTTGGCAAAAGTGAAAGAGGAGAGAGGAGACAGGGAGGAGAGAGGGGAGCGCCATTGTGTTTATCACGGATCCATTTCCTTAATTGGCGAAGTTTAACTCCATAAAATCGATAAATCCAAAAACACAGTGCCGATTGGGTCACGACCCCTTTTTGCTTCATCACCTTTATTTATTATCTTTTTTTAATTATCACCATCATCACGCTCTTGTATGTAAAGAGTAAATAAATGACTGCATTAAAGCATGGTCAATTATTCAGGCATTTCAGTCTGCAGCTAATGCACTCAACAATAATTAATTGTATATCCACATTATGTTCCTTTTTACAGCCCACTGGGCCAAAAGATGGTGGCCTTTTAACCTAGATTTATATGCAGGCGATGTGCATACTCTATTCCTCACTTCCCTGCACAAGCTCAAACCTGCAGATCACATCCTGGAGGGAGAGATTCAAATAATGTACCCAGGAAAGAAAAAAAAAAAAGACCCACATGGCGACTGAATGATTTATGAACGAGATCAATTAGTTAACTAATTTTGACAATCCATGTGCTAATTCTCTTCTGGGGGAGTCATAATTAATTTCATATCACATGCATAGGTTATTTAAAGTCATCTGATGAACCTCGCTGTCAACCGCGCAGGCTGCTCGCCGCACACTTTATCGTGAAGCTCATCTCACTCTCTCTGCTCGTCTGAGTCTGTCTCTGTAAACAGGTTGCTCAGTATCAGCGGCAGCATCAACGCGGCGTATGTGTGACTGGCTGGCTGACTACCAGAGCCGCCTTGTCTCAAGGTTCTGTCAGTGCTGAGCTCCAGGTGCACGCTGAGGCCTCCTGTCTGTCTGCCTGGCTGACCTACACTGGCACCCACCATATGTGCCCTTCTTAACACCTTCTGTCACTGTCACACAGCACGCCATGTTTACTGGTGGTCCCTGTCTGACTCTCTGTCTCTCAACCTTCTTTATCTTTCAGCCCGCACCTCTTTATCACGCTCACGTACTCTGAGCTGAATTTTGCTGATAATACAGCAGCCTGGGTTTTCTGTTGAAGTTGCACGATTGTAAAAGTTTCTAGATATTTTTTTTCTCACTACAGGTAAACTTTATCTTGAAATATTATTATATTTACCATGTAAACGATTTCATATAATGAGAGAACTGACCTGTTTTAAAGGGGGTTATTGGGCTCAATCCTAATACATCATGTTTGGCATGTTCACCTCTCGAGGAGTGTGTGCTGATTCTTGTTGGAATCATAGACTGTAATAATGGATCTACTTGTAATTAGCTTGACGTCACCCACTGGTTTGTGGGCTGTTGTATCAAAGTCTCAAGTCTGGCATTTCGGCCGCCACCATCTTGTTTTTTTGAGACAGAAGTGACCGTATTTGGAGGAGACCGAAGAGCTGCAGGGGAACAAGTAGTGGATCTGACTCCTAGGCTGTAGTGACGGCCCCGCCCTCAAATATGTCTAACTTTCAGCCTTGATAAAATTCAAATTGGGGGGTTATATAAAAATGGAACGCTTCTACAAGGGTCATGAATGTTGAAATTAGCTATAGAGACTGAAACTGTTTTTGTACCCGGCTGTGAACATGTTTATTTCTGCTGTAAAGTTGGGCATTTTAACATTGGAGCCTATGGAGACTGTCTCTTCTGGAGCCAGCCTCAAGTGGCCATTAGAGGAATTGCAGCTTTTGTTACTTCTGCACTGGCTTAATTTTTTAGCCTCGCAGGTTGTTGTGTGGTCTAAACTACTCAACATTTTGACCTGAGCAGACAGATTGAATATAAAGACGTATATTATTATTCCCCAAGTAAGGCTGTAAACATATTTATTTCTGCTATAAGCTGGGCATTTTAACACGGTCTTTGGAGACTGGCTCTCTTCTGGTGGCCATTTGAGGAACTGCAGTTTTTGGCACTTGCCTGTTGGTTTCATTTTTCAGGCCCAGAGGCTGCTGCTTGGTTGGGATGGAGAGGTAAGGTGAAGTGTAAGGCACACTTCAAACTGAATATTATGAGAAATCATTGACAAGATGGCACAAAGGCATCAAAAGAAACCCAAAAATGTATTTTCTTTATTTCTACAAATTTAATAATTACAATAACCATTGCGCTATCTTAGTTTAAGTTTGTTTCAATGATCCTTTTCTTTATATCAGAAGCAAACTAGCTAGCTAACATTACATTGTTATTGCTGATTTGTGCATGACAGTCCTCCATTTTAACATATTTCCAAGTCTCTATGCTGCCTTTGATGGCATCCAACGCTCAAAATCTGACTAAAGTCCAGCAGCGAAGTTGCTGCACTTGTTACCTCTCCTCTGATATCTGTGCAGAGTGGCAGGGCAGCACAGGTTGCTAATGTTAGCCTACAAAACACCGCTAGTTGCCTGGTAATAAAGCAGTGTTCTTTTTAATTTGATGACTTGGTTGATCGACTGATAGCATGAAACTTAAGCTGTGAACGATTGTGATGCTTTTCTATGTGCATCAGATATATGTGAAATGTAACTGTGACTGTGACTATAACTGTTTACACAAACACCATCTGGTGTATTGGGGTCTGGAGGAGAAAGATTTCAACCCCTGTCTCTTGTTATTCTGTTTTGAGGGTAAAAGGGGGCACTGAAAAACGTGTGGTATGGGGTAAAAATAAGAAATTACATTGGACCTTTGTGTATTATTAACAAGAGCTACTCACACAAAAGGATGTGAAATGGCTACATTTTCATGTAACTGTAAGATAAAAAAAACTCTGGCAGTTTTTAAGACAGCACATAATGACTGCTTTTGTGCATGAACAAGCTCTATACCAGCTCTGGTACGCAGAAGGTCACACAGATTGAAATGCCCTTGCATGAGATAAAGGCAGATAATCAACCATTCATTGCCATGAATGTGCCATTGGACCACATGGAATCTGTATTTTTAAACCAGTGACACTGTCCTAGAGTCAACAGTGTAGTAGCGACATTTGGCTGGCTGGTGTGTTGACACATTCTGGCAGTCCCACCTGGCTGTGCACCATGGCTTTTCACACCACGGCCCAGTGGAGCAGCAAAGTCCCCCCGTAGCCTGGTTACAGTGGACCGGGGCAATTTGGACAATAATTAAGTCATAAATCTTCCCCAGACCATACGGAAAAAAAGGCTTCACCAGATTACACGGCACACCCTCTGAGTAATGTGGTTCGCTTCCACAATCAGCCAGTTCACCTGATAAGAAACCAATTCAGTGCCTCTGCTTCTCGATAGCATTAACAGCAGACGCCTCGGCTCACCTTGAGTTAATGAAATGCCTAAACAAATATGTCCTCTGGAATCTAATATGCCCGACCACTATGGAATGCAATATGGCACACGCACAGGATATATTGAGATCTAATTCATCTGTTGTGAAATGCTGGATTCTCTCACTGAATACTGATAGTTTGCATTCAGGTAGGAGATAATCTCTCTTCTGTGCACTGAAACTGATGATGCAGCAGCTCTGCAGTAAGCTAGCAAATATCTGGCACTCACATTATTCGTTAGTTATTGTAAGATGTGTCTTCATAACTTAAAGCAACAGCCTCCCCTGGATACAGTAAGTGCACATTAGTTATGTTGTGATCCATAAAATAACTAAAATAGACTTAAATACAGTCTTCCCGCCTTCATATCCACACAAGTGACATATTATAGTGACTGCACTTTCCACCAATAAAAACATGAACACAGGTCCGCACACTGTGGCTCCCCTCGGTGCAATTTACTGGCACAGCCACAAGTAACGTTTCAAGCTAATGCTCTTATTCAGACTGAGATGGTGACAACCATATCATCTATAAACAGGCTGGGACGTGCCGACATGGAGCTGTTGGCAAGTTCAAACTTAGCCTTAGAGAATAAATGGTATTAAAATTTGATATCAAGATATAATGACTTAAAAAAAAAAAAAATCACATTTATCAGTGTCAGTGTTGTTAAAATGTGCTTAAATGCCCCAAAAAGTACTGATACATACACTGTTTTTGTTTCCATTAACATTAAAATTGTAACATAGTTAATACTTTATACACATGAAACCATTTCAAATGTACATTAACATCAAAGATAGCCTGTCTTTGAATTGCCTGCTCGAGTGTCTGTGTCACTGAAGATGAAAACAAGAGACCAGCACTTCACACACTCTGTAAACAAGGGGAAAGCAAAGCAGACCTCTTGCATGCTGCAAGTGTTTTATACATGACTAACACACAAGCAGTTCTTACCTAGACGTTAGTTTTCACTATTAAAGGTCCCACATTATGCTCATATTCAAGTTCATATTCGTATTTTGGGTTTCTACTAGAATATGTTTGCATGTTTTAATGCTCAAAAAACACATTATTTTTCGTATACCATCCACCTGAATATGTCTGTAATGACCCTCTGTCTGAAACGCTCCGTTTTTCTATCTTTATGGGCTGTTTCACTGGAATTACATTGCTAGGCAACAGCTTGGGTCCATGTTTACGTCCTTTCAGCTAATGCCGTTCACATACACTGCAAAATATTCCAACGGGAAACACAAAACGACCCATTTAAATTGTTTATGGTGAAACAGTCTGTATAGTAACGTTGTGACATCACAACTTCACAAAAGTCCTGACAGTTTGCTTTCAGGCACAGTTTCTTACTGTGTGTATATCTCTGTGGACTGAGCATTTTGGTACTTCTCCAGCACTTATTCAGGACCTATACTTGCTTTATTTTTAAAAAGACACGGAAATCTGACTTGTCACAATATGGAACCTTTAATATTTACCTTGTTCAGCCGTTAACTACTGCATACCTGATTGAACCAACAACAAAACTAACATTGACTTGCTATTAATACAATGGTTCCCAACTGGTGGGTCAAAGACACTTTATTTAGAAGTACAGTAAATTTCTGGCACAGAGCTTTTATTTTGAAGTGCTGTTTCCTGCTGGGTAGTGACTAAATAATGGATAGCTACATAACAGAGACAGCAAACTAGCTCAACGACATGGCCAAATGCAAGTATGATGCTAAATATATTACACTGTTTGGACCTTGAACTAATGACGAAGAAGTCTGGACCTTGTGGTGGACCAGTTGGGAACCACTGTAATAATATATAAATACTACTTGAAACACAAATTTCTCTATGTACACAGACATAAATATTTTTTTTTTTAAATTGTGTTTATACAGTAAATTGCTTTTGATGGGACAGTGGTATAGATGTTCCCAAACAACCAATTTACTCACCACTAAAGTCTTTACCAGCTAAAACACTTCTTAAGTTCAAATGGTGCCACCTGATTAAGTAGCTGCTGGTTATAAGAAAAGGGAAGGACTTTATGTTCAAACTCAGGCCACATCCACACTACGAAAATGAAAACAATCTCTGTAAACGCAGCTTTTTAGCACCATTTCAGAAGTAATCTCTGTCCATACTAGCATGTCTGAAAATGCAAATCACATGGACCATTGACGTACGTTGGGTAGGCGCGTGCCGATGTGAACAGGAAGGAGGTTGTCGACTCTGTGGCTAGTCGCTTGGTTATAGAAAATTCTAAGGAGATAGCTAAAAATAAGATAAGCGATTGCTTTGCAAGAGGTGGAACTGTTACTAAAAGTAACACCTGAGTATAAGGTGGTCAAGCTGGAGGAAAAAAGATCAGGAGTTGTTGCAAAGCAAATATGGCAATATATCAGAGCAGGACCAGGAGCATTATCCATCACAGGAGGACGTCATGGCAACAGCACAGGGACCCCAAAGAAGAGGGATAAAATCATAGCAGGTATGTTGATCTAGCTATAATTGTTTGACACATCGGGACTGATAAGATCCAATCAAGAGGGAGATGTACTGTAGGTGTCTACATCACCATGTTCAAAAGTCTCCATTTCTGCCTGTCCAGACTAAAACACAGCCAGGAGGTTTTCAAACTGAAACGAGGTAAGCAGTGTTTTCAAAGGTCTCCATTTTAGTGCAGGAGTGTGGACTCTGGGTATAAATGTAGCAACAGTTACATGTAAACATATTAGTGCGGATGTAGCCTCAGTAATGGATTTTTGAATTGTGGTTGCAACCCAATCCTGAACTTAAACACTTGCTGACGTGTGTGTGTGCAGTGTGGATTAAAAAAAACTCCTACTGTGTGTGTGTTCTTGTGTGTGTTTGTAGCCTGTCTACCCGGCTGTGGGTCTCTGGCTGCGTGAAGACAAAATGGCAGGATGTAGCACTGTGAAGTCTATTAGGACAAAATCACATACTGCCACTCAGCTGTCCGAGGCGTTTGATTAACCTTCACGGTGGGAATGTGGTTCCAGCAACAATTTTCACTTCATACAATAATAATGAGGTAAGGGGGCTGGAGAGAACCCGAGAAAGGACGAGGACAAAGTAGGAAATGGTCTGAAATGGTAAAGTGGTTTCGAAGGGCTGATGTATGTACTTCACTGTCCTCTTCAAGCACACAGAGGGATACTCTGGCTGTTTCTATGAACAGACTGTCGTCTCAGTAACCAGAAGCCTGTCATTTGTTAAGCTGCAAAGTAATGTAGTGACTGAGCACATGATCTACAACATGACAAACAAACACTGATATATTTTAGTTTGATAGTTTTAACAGTTTCCAACAAAACTACACAACTCAAACAAGCCTTGGTGCTCTTGTTTATATAACCTCACTTATAATTTGACAGATTAACTAAAACACTGGACTGAAATACTAATTTAAACACAAGAACTGCTAATGTTTGGCCTGGGGAAAAGATTTAAAAGTATAAAATGCAACATGCATTAAAAATTAATTTGCTTTAGTCCGTTTAAGTCGAAACTCTTGACCTTGAAACAAGTTAAGCCTGCAGGGTGAGATTACTGCATTTATTTCCAATAAAATTTCAACTTTTAACTGAATTTAAGTTGCAGTGCTGTTAAAGAAGTATTCCACTGCTGGAAATATGGTCTTTTTATAAAACTTGGTTGTCTATGCAGGTAAAAGACACAAATCCTTTTGAAACCTTCTGAAAAACGGAAGGAAAGGGCTGTGGTAGAAGACCTACAACTACCAGGATGCACTGCACTGCACCGAACCTATAAACGCTCCTGGTTGTGGGTGATGTAATGCAGATTGCTTGTCGAAAAAATTGCCAGCCACCTGGTAACACGTGATCTTGTATTACATTTAAACTGTAAGTTTCTGAAAACATTTTAGGCGAGAAAGAGAAAGAGGGGCGGCTTTCTCTCTATACGCTTTTATACGCTTTGTGTCCGTGTAGCGGGCTTACAAGACTGAGGAAGTTCATTCTGTCGGCACAAATCTGCTCTCTCCTCTGCTACTGTTAGCGGTCATTTTAGGCAGAATTGTCGCACCACTTCCTCCACGCCGTTCACCTCCAGAGTCCAGGACGAGCTCAACAAAGGCTCATTCCTCTACTCATCCAGATCATCAGCACCTCTCCACCTCTACCACCACCAGCGTCTGGACCCTGGGGGGAGGGGTTCCCTATTCTACTATGGATTCATCACCCTTCTTAAATATATGCCATCGTGATCGGGTCTAATCGCCAAAGACTTCCACATTTTCCATACTTAGGTGCACATGTTAATAAATATTCTTTTCACTAAAAATGAGTCTCTCCTGATTGAAACACATTCAAATGCACCACCTCCCCCGATGGTGTTACGATTCACCTCCTGTTTGTGACCCTGGCCCTGTGTCACCTCTCTCTCACCTGTCAGATCCAGTTAACTCACTGCAACACCTAGACACACACAGACACCCTATGGTTTCTACACTGACAGAGAGCATCCGATTTGCAACTCTCTGCCTCACTCCCTCCGCTCATTTAATGTCATGCAAAGAGGAACATTTTATAGACAGCTCAAAGCCAGAGTAGCTGGCTTACTTGTGATTCATCATTATAAAAAGGCTTGGAGGGCATTTCAAGGCTTCTGCGTATTCAACACAATACAAGTTTTGGGGAATTAGTCATATGCTTATAAAACGGGCTCAAGCGCCATTCAGCATGGCATCTCCTTTTGTGTGGCATTACAGTGTGTAATCAAGCGCTGCGCTTTCCAGGGCAATCACGTCCTTTATCACAGAGGAACTGTCGCCAGCCACCTACAGAGTGGGAGGATAAGCCCTGTGGGTAATAGAGTGTGGTGGGTGCTTGATTGGGTATGGTGAGTGAGAAGTTTTGCTCACATCTCATAGCACTCCCCTGCCCTCCTCGTACAAACCCCTCACACCAACAAGTCATAGCTGAGGACAGCCATCCGCACGAGATATGGGACACACTTTCACGCCACTTACTTTCAATTCACTCATTTATTCGTTGCTTTCACGGAACCCTTCAGCCTCTGACCCAGTGCGAGCGTACTGAGGGACTGATTAACACACATACTAAATTTCAGACACTCTGTTTTTTGTTTTTCTTCATCCAGCTCATTCTCTGTGTAATAGGGAGGCACAGAACTGCCTGAGGTAATTAGGGGTGACATGATGTTTATGTAACCTCCAAGCCTCACAAACCAGATGCAATTATGGGCTCCTGGTCCCTGTGACCCCAGCCCTGTAGCGTAGCACCGCAGAGCTGCACTCCCGTGTCCCAGGGGTGAGCCTGGTTTTGCAGGGTGATGGGGGGGAAGGTGGGAGGCTGGAGTAGGGGCAAGCAAGAGTTGAGTTCTTTTCACAGCTCCCTCTGACGGGAGCTCTCGCTGCCTAATCCAAAGTGACGGGCACTTCAGTGGAGAGGGCGCAGAGCCCCCCAATTTCCGCCAGGAACCCGACGGCAGGGGAAGCAGAGAAGCCAAGGGTTGGGGTGGCAGACTTATTGTGGCCCAGTGAGAAAGAGTGGGGCAGGGGCCTCATTACAACGCTTAACTGCACTCACAGGCCCTCATTAACCCACCACACCAGTGACTCAAATCAAAACAGACAATAAAAAGAGGTCGCCGTTTGAATACAGGCCTCCATTTTAGTGTGACTTGGACTCTGAGCATTGTAACTGAGTACTTTATGGTGCTTTTACACAAACAGATTTCCGTAAACACTGACGCTTGCTACAATGGGACGATTTATGTGTAGAAACTTCCTCTTATATGTGGCCATCCAGCTTGTATACCCTTTCTCTTTGACTGCTCCCACTCTGTAGGCATGTGGACATCTGGGAATTCCAGAGGAAAGTAATGAGAGAGTGAGAGTGTAGTTAAACAAAACCCAATATGTCCACTGTAATAAAAGCGCAGCAACACAGAGCTTTAGGTAGCTCAGTCGTAGGGAGCAGGGGAATGGATGATGAGAGATGACAGGCACTTACGTATGTTGCTAATGGGATGCAAAGCCAGTGCAAAGATAAAGCCCGGTCTGTATCCCCCTGCTCATCAGTGCTCGGGGGGAGAGGAGCTTGGCACGCCAAATGATGCGTTTCATAGAGACAATTAAAGAGCAAATCAATGCTGCTGCCTCTGTGAAATAATTAGAGATGCGGCCGACTTCAACCACAACCACACAGTGGAAGGCATGCGAAGCCCCGATAGTCGAAGAAGAGATATTGAAGGAGATCTTGAAGAATGTTTTGAGAAGATCCAGCTGATTAAAAGCTACACCAGTCACCAAGCAAACCTGTTTTTCATTAGGCTTCAGAACATAGTGCAATACAGGCTTCTTTGAACTATTGTTATACTGAACAAGGTAGCTCATACATGTGTGTATATACCTACACTACGCTCACTATATACTTTGTTTTTTATTTTTTAATGTAACCCTACAATCAAGTATGTGGCTGAAAATAGCGCTGTAATCACTGAACAGTAGATAAAGTGGAGAGACGGCACCCAGCCCTTCTCTCGGCTCCACAGCCTGAACAACATGGTGATGAGGTCACACTGTTAAGACCAGCAGGCCATCACATTCTGCCTGTCACATCATCAGCGGTACTCTCCTTCCCATTTTAGAGCTCTTAATCTGCATACATCACCATACAGGAGAGGAAAGAAGCTGACTTAGTGGAGGTCTGTGCACTGTGCATTATGTGCTTGTGGAGGAACGAGTGCGATGAAGAGGTACTGTACAGGGCATACGCCACAGAGTAGCAACACCGGAATAGACAGAGATGGAGAGAAGAGAAGAGAAGAGAAGAGAAGAGAAGAGAAGAGAAGAGAAGAGAAGAGAAGAGAAGAGAAGAGAAGAGAAAGAGGGAAACCACATGGGGAATATAAAGTGCAGAAAAAGACAGATGGGCCCACTTACCAGCCTGGTTAGTGGTAATGTTGACTGAGGCATACTGAGGGGAGTAGGGGCTCTGATCTGACACCCCGTTGACAGCCTGCACCTCAAACGTGTACTGTGTGTGGGCCAGCAGGTCACTAATGAAGACCCGGGGCTCCGTCAAGCCCAGCTGACGGGGCACAAACTGAACGTTGTCCCCGCAGCGGGTACAGCCTCCCCGGCCTCCGCCGCAGCTCTTGCAGATGATGTTGAAGACGACATCCTCGCGGCCCCCCGAATCCCGAGGAGGCGTCCACTCCAGCATCACAGAGGTTTCATTCACGCTGGAGATAACGGTCTGAGGAGCTGAGGGCACGGCTGGAAAATATAAGAGAGATTCTGAGGTTAACATTTGAGGGATCAGTTGTTTTGTTTTGTTTTTCTACCAAACTATACGCAGGTTTTTTAAAACATGGGAAACCCACTAAAAACCAGTGATTGCTAGTAGACACAGCTCTGCAGTAGATGCTTACTGGTTTTTCTTCCTATTGAGTGACCTTCTATGTTGAGGACGTGCCGGAAAACAGGGTTAGTAAACAGTAGAAAGTGCGTGGAGGACACGTGGTCACTTCTGTTTTTATGTTACTTATTCAGTCTGCACTGCTTGGACAAAAACGAATTGTATTTTGTGGTGGTGCGTCATTGCATCGTTCCGCAGAAGAAGAGGCAAAGGGGGCCTCCACCAGGGTGTCATATTTCCATCACTGGCAATCTTAGCCGATCGGAGCTGGAGCCAATAAACACCAATGACTACTGCTGAGTTTTTTGTCCCAGGAGTAAATACTGATTGTAACTTTTTCTAATAAATACAAAAGCCAGATGTTAGTGGGTGTTGGTGAGATTTTTGTGCAGTGGGAAAGCTTTAGTCACAGTCTTGATCCATTGATGACAGAAAAATCTTGATTACAGATGCTTTCAGATTCCTGCTAAATGAACAAAAGTGACTGAAAACTGTTAAGTAGGAGACCAATTCCAATCAATCTCTGATTCACACATTTGTTTGTTTACATCTGAGGGCTATACCAATGTCAGACTATCAAGTCTTCATTCCTTAATATCAACAGAACACTGATTTTATGCTCTGACACTGTCACTAAGGGTGCTTTCAGACCTAGAGTTGTCCTGCTTTGATACTTTTGTTATAAAGCTGCATAATTACCTAGAGTTGGTTTGTGTTCTCACGGCAGCATTTACAAGTGGACCAGATCAAATGCTCTGCGTGAGATGCTGCTCTTGATTGGTCAGAATTTCCATGTGGGAAAAATCCAGGAAGTAAACAAAATGTTGAAGAAGAGTACACTTGGAAGATAAATGTGACATTTTCTAATGTCACAATAGAGGGACAACTACGCAGGTTGATTTTAGCGCTGCTCATCGTGGACTATATTGCTGTCATTGTTCATTTTAGTCAAACCATACAGTTTGAAAACGAGGCGCGGCTCCAACTAGAAAACAATGTTTTGATGCATTGGATGTGCTGAATGTGCATATTAAGGCAGTACAGGAGGAGGTGCACATGAATAATCCTCCAGGACTGTAACATGCTCATGTTTAACCCAAACAATGTGTCATGTGACTGCAGTTGGTTCTGTTCAAGGTTGGAACACGTTCTCACCACAAATGAACCGCGCAAGAGTTCATTTCTTCCACCTCTTCAAGAAGGTCTGGGTCTGGTTGTTTTGGTGTTCACACCTGCCCAAACGAACTTGAGTTCTATTGACCCCAACCAAACAGGGCAGGTGTGAAAGCACCCAAACATTTCAAATCTTTGAATTTGAAATCGAATGCAAAATTCTGCTTTTGATTTCGATGACCAAAATCGACAGCTCATTTGATCAATTTTGGTTTAGAATTGATATTGTAGTCACGTAGTGTTAGCGTTGCAATCCAACAACTGTAGGTTGGGTTATGTAAAATCCATTTGTGGTAGCATTCTGATGGTTTCCTTCAGATTCCAGCTAAAACAATGGAAAACAGGGCTTAACTAGAAAGTCTGACATCCATTAGATACAGCAGTAAATACTAACTTACAGCTTGTGATAGGGTGCTGGGTGGCCCATCGACCATTTTCTAATTCACTGATTTCAAAGCCAAGGTAGGATCCCTTGGACTGCAAGTTGTTTATTGGTACATTGGTACAACATCATTATTGGTACATCTTATTATTAGCCTCCTGTCATTTTACAAAAGTGGCCCTGGGCAGAGCAAGTTGAGCGCCCTGGTTTGCAATATAGAAAAGAGATATTCTAAAAACGGCTGTTACTCATACGAGCCACGACTTCAAGGACGTTGTACTTTGGCATTGACTACATTCCACTGCATTGTTCTAATTTTATGATGGATGCCGTGTTGTGTACTTGATGGCATACAGGATATAATTACCAGCTCTACTTAAATAACACAGGAGAAAAGAAAAATCCAGCAGCTCACTAAGATACTATAGCTTCTTATAGACGTCTGTACTGACTGTGTTCCAAGCTGGCAGTGTTTCATCCCTCGGGATGCCCATTTACACTCTCTCATTTTCCATGCTGGTGTCCACTTTGTCAAGTGTTTTCTTAACATCTATTCTTGACAATTTTCTCATGGAGCATCGTATAGAGTTACTGCAGCGCGGAGAAACCTACTGTTTCTCCTATTGAGACATTCTTAGCAGCTAGGCATTACAGGGTGGAAACTTTCCACATGCTGCTACATGTTGAGTGACAGGCCAAACAAATAAACAATGAGAACTGTTTATCTTTTACAGGCATGTGCACCTAATTATGGAAGTCGTACCCTCCAGGACTAATGAGATAAACAGTTCCTCTCCGCCCACAACATCCTAAATCTGAATCGATCACTTCTTATTTAACCTCCTTTTAATTGGCAGCAATTAACAGATCTCCGGCTCTGGAAGGCAGCCCGTTGGAGTGCCCTTCTTGGTGTCTCTCATACATGGAAACATAACTCCTCCTTGGCATCTCCTTCCTGGGGAGGAGGACTAATATCCCCCCATTAGCTGGCGGGCCGCTCTGATGGGCCCATTCCCTTGCTTTAATCAGGCCGGGCCCTGCTGCGCTTAATACGGGTGACGTGACGCTGCTGCTTTCTCATTCACAACAGCTGCTCGACTCCCAGAGCCAGGCTTATGCAAATCTCCTTTGTTGGAGACCATCAAATCTTTTCCCTCCTCTCTCCCTTTCAACAGGCAGAGAGGCAGAGTGAGGAAAAAACACTACCAAAAACGTTGAAAGGAGCTTTTTTTTCTCACTCACCCCCGTTTTGTTTTAGTTAGACCACACTCTATGCACTGAGTCTCTGTCTTTCTCACACACACTCACACACACACACACACACACACCAGCCTCTCCATCTCTCTTAAATTGCCTCTCCTTCTTCATTCCTTTCCCTCACGCTTTCCCCCCGCCCGCCCTCACTCACTCACTCACTTTTGCTTTGGTCTATCCTTCCGTCTCTCTCTCAACCTCGGTGTCAGCCTCAGATTCAAATTCAAATTCAAACAGCTTCATTGGCATGACAAGAGAGAGTCTCGCCTAGGCTCATTCTCCGTGCCTGCCCCTTCTCAAAGCTACGCGCCCTGGCCCAGTAACCTCTGGTCTGGCTTGGAGTACGAGCTGTGTGATGTTGAGGAGGGGCAGCCGAGCCTTGTGTGTTGGGTCAGATCTGTGGACAGCCACACTATGGGCATGTCAGCGTCCTGTTCGTGTGAGGGACAGCTCTGACAGGGTTTCTCTGTTTGGAGTTACACAGACTACCACTGTCCTTTGATCCCGGGGCGCTTCTGCTTGCGGGTGTGAAATGTGTATGTGTCAGAGAGTTCATATTTGAAATCAAAGACATTGTGGGTACCCACTCACGTCTGTGTACTCAGTGTGTTTGTGTGGAGTGCAAGTTGAAGCTCACATATAACAACATCAGAACTATACGTACTTGTGCATGGCATCTGGAGAGGATCTGAGTCGGTGCGGTAGTATCCGTTGCGGCAAACGCAGTTGATGGCGCCTTCGCTGGTGGTGCGGCTGTTGATGGGACACTGCATACAGGGCTCATCTTTTTGAGTCGGCTTGAAATAGCCCGATGGGCAGGCTGAAAGACAGACGAGGATACATGTGAGAATTCAGAATGAAATACTATAACCATTGTTTTTCAAAAAGGCACAGACAATGTGAATTAATGTCAGTTTATCAGAAACTTCCACAACAGGACAGCAGCAGGTTCTGTTTAGCGACTATTCTTGTTTTATTATTCATCATTTCATCGTTTAGTTCAGAACATATCAGCAGAGTGCGGTGGCCCTGGCCATAATGACATTTCACAAAACACATCAAGATTTCAGGAAACACCACAACATTGTTACGTGACATGACACATTGCAAATTTCCCCACTGTGGGAAGAATAAAGAATTATCTTACATCATGTTTTGTGACATATTGTTCTTCCTGAAATGTTGTATTGTTTTGAAAAATGACACTTTGCATGCATGTTGTTGTGTTCTCTGAAATGTCATTATGTTTTCTCAAACACTGTTTTGTGTTGTGTTTTTAACACACCAGAATAGCAGAAAAATGTCACAGTTTGTCATAACCCCAGGTGAAATTTCTAAATCAATTCTATTTGATTTTATTTCTATTTGATAGGGACAATTCAATTTAACATATGTTTATACCTATTGCTAATTTTCCCTTTCTACTCTTTGAAATCACTAAATTGCTTGTTTTGTTTTTGAGCAACAATCCAAAACCCAAAGATACTGAATCATAAAAAATATCAAAACTAAATAAACAAAATATTCTCTCTAACTCTCTGTTAATTGATTAGTTAATAACTGATTTATATCTTGGGCTGGCACCATATCAGATATTAACAGTACAATTATCATGGCCAAAGTTTGAGTTCACAGTAACGATATTACTGCGATATCTATACAAAATTTAAAAAGGAAAAATGCTAAACATAGGGCTGAGTCAAATTCAAAGCTTTGATCGTTGCCATGGTAATATGCCATGTATTAAACACACACACATATATATATATATATATATATATATATATATGTACACACCCCAAAAACCCCTAATAGCTCATACATTAAAAAAGTTATCCAGCCTTATTTATTATGTATCAACATTAATTAATATTAGTTGTTCTCAGACAAGGACATTTAAATCTAGTGATTCTTTTGTGATTTCGACTTCCTCTCATCTAACGTCAGTCAGCAGCAGTCAAATGAAACTGAAACCACACAGGACAGGTTAACAGATATGCCAGAGAGATGTCAAAAAAGTCAAGCGGCTGGAATAGTTACAAAATTTGCAGAGATATTCCCCACAAAGTCGAGTGCCAGAAACGCCAAAGGACAGTGGCATATCACAAATCTACAACAAGCTTGGCAAATAACATTAAATCTCTAACTAACAGCTCAGCCGTGTTGGAAAGTACTGTTTTGAAACTGATGTTTTAAAAAGGCCAGACTCGTGCTGTCTTCTCACACTGCCCTCCCTCACCTCCCGAGGCTTCAATTAATCACTGATATTTCTCACTGAAGCTTCAATGCCCAAAAATTGATGTTTGTGACAGCCTTAGCTTTTGGTCAAATTCGACTTGAACTTCAGTAGAAAAAACTGAGGAGTGCTGCACTGGGTCAAGACACTGAATGTATATAAATGGTAAGAAAAATTCAGGTGCTCTTTGAGGACAGGGCAAATAGGCCCTTTAACTTTGTTTATTATTCAATAGTCTTTTTTTATGTCGAATGAATTACACTTAAAATACGAGTGTAGGGAGGTGGAGAGAGACTGTCACCATAACTGTAAAAAAAACTGTGCAAAAAGAGCTATTACAAGCAACCAGATGACGCAAGTGGAGGGAGACAAAGTGAGAATAGCAGGAAATGGAAATGATCTAAGAGGCAGTGGATTACTTACACAATATAATATTATATGTGTCTTATTAACACAATATCCATTTTTCATTGTTAGATATCACGGTTATTGCCAATACCAGTATATCACAACACCCCTTGTCAGGACTAGGGCTGCAACTAATGATTCTTGATTAATGGGTGAGTTGTTTGGGTCTATTAAATGTCAGAAAATGTCGGTTATTGTTTCCAAAAGCCCAAATCACTTCCTCAAATATTATGTTGTGTCCACTTGCCATTAAAATGCAGTTTACTCTCACAGAGGAATAAAGAAACCAAAAAAATATGCACATTTAAGAAGCTGGACTCAGAGAATTTTGACTTTTTTTCTTTAAAAAATGACTTAAATTGATTCATCGATTATTAAATTAGTTGATGATTAATTTAATAGTTGACAACTAATCGATGAATCTTTGCTGATTTGGTCAGAATTCAAGGTAACTTCTCCAAATTGCTTGTATTTTGAGCAACAATCCAAAACCGACATACATTAAATATATATAAATATAAAACTGAGAACTCTTTGTCCATTTACTGATAAATTACTCATTCATCTCTAATTGTTTTGCTGCTGTAAGTTTGATACCCACACCATAGGCAGCAGGTCACTGTAAATGCACAGCCTGTATATACTGTATTTAAACTCAGTAATTCTAAAAAAGTGAATGAAAGAAAGAGACGTTTGTGATTCTTTCCATTATTTTATATCTCCCATGGCTCACGTGCTTTACTTTGGGCTACGTTTAACAGATATTTCGTTACGTCTTGCATTACAAGAGAAGCCATCGAGTGACCAGAATTCAAAACAACCCAAAAACACAGACCACGAGTCCAACGTATAAATATACATCAGCGCAGCCCGACATATAAATACACATCCTCGCATGAAACCTCGCATGTCAGGCGACTCTCTGCAGATATGGCAACATGGCAACACATTGTAAGTTTGCTTTGAATTATTCACCGTGCTCTAGTTGCCTGAGAAGTCTCGGAAGTGCCCTGCATTCTGCTGAGAGCCCTTTTTAAGGGCCTCTCTGCGGAAACCTGGGAGGAAAGTTACATTCATGATAGAGCCGATGATGAGCTCACACACCGCAGCTGCCATTAAGTTCTACATTCATGTATGTGCCTGTGTGTGTGGGTGAATCACAGCCTGTGTACGGGGTGAATCTGTTTGTACGTTGCCATAAGCATCCGTCATTGCAGCGATAAACAAACTAACTTAGCTGTCTGTGAAATCCCCTTATCCTCTCCTGAGTCACATACCGCCTAGCCTAAACCTACAAAAAAAAAGCTGTTTTTCAGCATTTGCACCTGCACCATGTCAAGAGATTTTTTTTTTCTATCTTGGGCCAAAGCAGCTATGGTTTTGCTTGAGGTAATCCAGCTCCCACCTGCCCCACCGATAAAGGAGAAAATACAGAGGTGTTGAGACAGAGGTGTTGGAAGTACAGTAACATGAAAAATTCACACACGGGACACGCTGCATATCCAGGTTAAAGCCCCTCAGGTCTGTCAGTGCTGCTGTTTTTTCTTTAGTAACAGCCAAACAAGCAGAGGAATTTATTGAGTCTGATGAAAGGCAACAAAATAAACCTGCTTTTCCACGAAGTTATGTTTCCCTCGTGATACATTTATTTTTAAATCAAAGCTGGCAGGTTTATAGGGATATATTTCTTTTACTATGAAAGCTGATTTTGACAATTTGTCCCACTCATTATGGAAACAGCTCCCCCTCCCATTTTCTATATGTTTCTAAAAACTTTCTTTAACATGACTTTCGGTAAAGTAATAAAAAATACAGACACTATTTCCTTCTGAGGCTGCGCTGGCAATTACAGCTCAACTGCAGCATCTGGAATATGGAAACATCTGCAGCTGCAACTCCCATTTAACAGAGGCCAAATCACAAGGCAGAATTAGTCCGAGCCCAATCCCAATGTTTATATTACACAGACACATCACTGGACTCAGAGAGCCTACAGGCCGCGGATTAATGTCCTGTTTTCCCTACTTGTAACTCGGAGTACATTATTCAGAGCCATCACCTTCTAAATCTGGTCATTACGGTAATTCAAAAAATGTCCAGACGCTTTTAGTTAACGGACAGAAATGTTTAAGATGTGCTGTGACTGACTGTAAATAATATCTGCGACTGTAACTGTGGGAAGGGATGGATGTAACAATGCTTTTTTGTGTATTTTCTGGAAACTCTGCAGTTTTGTAGATTCTATTAGTCGAGCTGAATCACCTATTCAAGGAGAGACTTAAAGTGGTTCAATATGATCTGATCGACTGAACCGTATTGCATGAGAGCAGGCATAATAAAAACAGCCACGCGAATACAGTCTGTTCCAAAGAGGAGCTGCTTTCATGGACATTATGCCAAGCATCCAAAAGAAGAAATTACTTTTATTCGAATGTGTGCTTTGAAACGGGGACGCATTTTAATTGTCATGCAAAGGTGTGCCTCAAAGTTACAAAGCAGCGTGTTATATTCTGTGTATTATCACAAACGTCAGAAGCAGAAAGAGCTCTTCCAAAATAAAACTGGAGTAATCTTAAAGATCTCCTCACTAAGTATTAGCTTTGACATGTTTTTCTTTTCCATGATTGATGGGGGAAAAGGTTTCGGGTACAGAGCGAAACATGAGGCCTGGACATTCACACTGCCAGTCAACAGGGTCGCTGAATGAGGCCCAGGCAACAGCTATGTGGGGAATTGGGTTCGAACCTCAGCGGCGCAGCGAGGTCTATGGGAGCGCGGCGCTCCGAGGAGCAAAACACCAAAGGAAGCAGCATAAAGAGGTGGTGAAGGAGGAGGAGGAGGGGGAGAAGAAGAGAGGAGAAGTGTAAAGATGGGAACAAAGAGACGAGAGGGGAGAGGTGGGGAACGGCTGTGTTTGGGAGTTTTTTTCAGCCAAGGAATTCGGCGTGTTACTGTGCCCGCAGTGAATGTATGTGTGCCGCAACAGTGTGCAGACTGTGCATAACAATCAGAACAATGACTTTAAAATCTGCATGGGGACAAAAATGACTGAGTAAAATTGATTAGTGCTTATAAAGCCCCATGATGCCTTGCTACCACTGTGGTTGTATTTAAATACGCTGTGGTAATTGTTGGATGGCACACTGGTGGGTAATGAAAATTCTTCCCACCATGCACCAAACATCCAGACACACAATTTTACTGTCTGCTGCAAGTCTGCTCCGTTTGGAACAAAAAATATTTGAGGAGTAATAATATACGTCTTAATATTCAATCTGTCTGCTTAGGGTCAAAATGTTGAGTGGTTTACACCAAGCGACAACCACCGGGCTACGAACTGACGCCAACGCTGAAGTACCCAAAGCTGCAGTTCCTCTAATGGCCACTTGAGGCTGGCTCCAGAAGCAAGTCAATCTTCATAGACCCTCATGTTAAAAATACCTAACATTACAGCAGAAATAAACATGTTTGCATTCATGACAACTTTGTTTTATATAACTCACCCATTTACATTTTATCAAGGCTTAAAGTCACACATATTTAAGGGCGGGGCCACTTGAATGTCAGGCTGCTCTGCATCGCTACAGTAATGGTAAATGAACTGCACTTTCTAGTCATCCGACCACTCAAAGTGCTTTCTACACTGCGAGTCACATTCACCCTTTCACACACACATTCATACACTGGTGGCCAAGGCTACTATTCAAGGTGCCACCTGTTACTCAGTTTTTAACACACTCACACACTGGTGGAACATGGAATTTGGGGTTCAGTGTATTGCTCAAGGATACTCCGACATGCAGACTGGTGGAGGACCCACTCTGCCTCCTGAGCCACAGCCACCCGACAGTCTGTGAGTCAGATCCACCTCTTGCTCCTCCATAGTTCCACCCCTTTGTCCAAATATGGTCACTCCTGGCTCCAAAAAGTGCCGTAGCTACGTATTGTCTTGTTGTCCTTTCTAATTGTCCACCTACCATTTTCTAACTCACGATGAAAATAAACTGTTTCACACTAGCATTTTTTTTTCCACTTTGAATGTAAATAAGGTGCTAAAGTGAATTTAAGAAGCAACAAAAAAAGAGCTTGATTATAAAAACGTGCCACAGAGAGATCCCCCAAAACCCCCAACAGACACCAAGGTTAAGCCGGGAATGTCCTCAAACCCTAGAAACACAGCTGCATACAGCAAATTTCGTAGAGCTGAAAACAGGCAATTCATTTACTATAAATGCTGATAAATGTTATTAATGTTTGTTTAATAAAAAGCCCCCGGCCCTGGACTTGAATATTATAACTGGTCAAATCCTATTGATAGATTCCAATGGTATTATTACTTGTGGTTCATCTACTGTTATGTGAGTTTTTAGTTTTGCTTTGTCAGATCTGTCTTGTGCTTGACATCTTTGCTAAAGCATTCAGCTTTGTATTTTGTTTTGACCACAGTGTACTGGTTAAGTAGGACTCGCAGAATCGAGATGATTCAGACAGTGCGGTGTACAATATCATTACCGGAAAGTAAACAACATTTACCAGTAAAAGTCGAACTTTTTTGGCATCTGTTGCGTCCCTTTGTGACAACGCCTTCTCATCTGCTACCTCCAGAAAGTTAAAACAATCCACGATAAAAAAGTATTTGAGAAAACCATCCTCTCCGGTTCAAGAGGACACAGTATTATGTGTCTTGGCATGCCTCTCTGCCCTGCCACGGTCATTATTTTGGGGGAAATATTTGGGGAATTTCCACTTTATGCCCAGATGACAGATTTTAAGAGTTGCAAAGTTGTCTGGTGTCGGATGTAGAGGAGCAGAGACGAGGAGAGCAGTGATTAAAAAACAGATCAGAGCTTTAATTCCCTACCTCCCTGCCTGCCCAGATTGCTGCTGTTGAGCTGTTTGATCACCATCCTGGCAGTCTTGCTCAACATGCGAGAGCTGAAGGCTGTTTTTTTGGATGTTTCCTCTAACTTCTGATATCCTTCTGGCAAGAAGAGTTAATTACTGCAAGAATATTCATTGACAACAGCTCCTCTGTTGTTCCTGCTTCCTATACTTAAAAAACAAAACCGCACACACGCACTGCTATTAATATCATTAATATGATCAAGCTAACATGCCACGCTTTTTTTTGCTGTCAGATCTCCGGGGAACGTGAATTCTGGAACTGGGACAAACAGTGAAATGTGGCAATAAGTCAAGAACAGAGGCCACACAGAAAACACTTTAAGAGAATTTATAAACACTTCAAACTCAATTTAGTGGTAGTCGTGTCAAAAGGTCCAGATCACCTCGAATGGGTTCCAGAGACACTGCAGGCACACTCACTCTTAAATCTTATATTTGAAACACAAATTTAAAGTTCAGCCAGCGGGGTGAGATAGTTTTGTTTCCAATGTTTGATCGTTTTTAAAAAATAAAAAAAAACGAGTATTACATTACTTTAATCTAACACTTAAAAACTGAGTCTGAATAATACCTCCCCCACACACACATTCCAAACCCCCAGCTGCTTGTGTCTGTCTGTGTTTATGACTTTTAATAATATATAGTGACATAAAGGCTTTAATTAGAGGTTTTAGCGAGACTCACTGAATAAAAATAGTGCTGCCAGAGCTGTGAGAGGCAGGTCGCTGCGCAAGGGTGCTAGTCAGATTTTTACAGCAGGTAATTTGCTGGTTGTTTCAAAGGTTTCCTGAATATTACAGCCGGGGAGATTTATAGCACGTCGACGACAAGACCTGCAGCAAAAAAAACCATCTGAGTCCTACAAAGCGTGTGTGAGTATTTATTTGTGTGAGACAGAAGAGGAACACACAAAGAGAGAAAGGACAGAGGACAGAGAAAGGCAGGGAGTGTTGTTTTCGGTGGCGGTGGTGGTGCCGACGTGACCAGATACACTGGAAACACTCCCTCTGATTCTGGCTTGTCTGACCAAACCAGCACACACACACACACATACACACACACACACACACACACACGGCACATACAGAGAGAGGCCAAACAAAGACAAGGCAGTTGACATTTCCATCATGGCTGCCCGGGCAGTGTTAGATGCTGTGCGATTGCTACCAGACAATCAGCTGGCTGATACCAGGTAATCCAGCCTGAGGCCACACCTATTGAGGGAAGGAGAGGAAAAAAAAATAACCCTAACACCCATCCTCTTTCAACCACCATCTCTCATCTACACCACCCGACAGAGAGGCTCTTTGTCCAGCAGTCTGGGGGCATCGCAGCAACAACAGCACACCCCTCCAGCCCCCTTTCCCCCGTTCCCCCTTTTCAGCATCGAATCCGACCTCCCCCAAAACTGTTTTATTTAATGAACACACCATTAAAGAAGAGACAAGGGAGACAAAGACAGGCAAGGTGTGTATGTGTGGTGTGCGTGTGTGGTGTTCAGGGTGTGAAAGAGAAAAGGCTAGAGGGGTAAAAAAAAATCAGAGGTGCTGTGTTTTGTGAGCACAGCAGGAAAAAGTGCTGAAAGCGGTGAAAATGGCCAGCGTCAGAGGGATTGTGTGTGGATGCTGGGTATTTCCCCGTATTCCATTGTGACCAAAGAGGCCGCTACAGTGTACAAGTTTGGGCCTCTGTTTGCTTTGGTGCCGCCTGTAAAAACTATTTATACGAATCACTGCAGGGGTAGATCACAGGCTATCGTAAAGAGATGTGTTTCTCTTTTACAAGATACACCACTGCTCCTCGGAGGAGAAAATTAGATTAAGACAACCTGTTAGCTTTCACAGTTGCTTTCTCATTACCTCGACCACCACTACAGACCATCGGCCTTTGAACTGGTCACATCTAAGTAGAGCGTAACCTTGTGAAACGACAGTCATGGCCACAGATTAACCAGAGGAGAGCAGCCACGAGTTGTGTGTCTGTTCCTGGGAGTGAGGACAAACCAGCCTGTGCCCCCCCCCCCCCCCCCCCCCCCCTCTGCCTCAGCACTTCCATGGGGAACACAAGCTAGCACTGTTTGCAACACAGGGTCTCCGCAATTCAATTAGGACCGCAGTCCTCCTCGCCGTCTAATTCAATCAGGCTTGTGTGAAAGCTATTAGACAACTGGCATTTGCTTCACCCCACACACACTGGCACACAAATGAGATATTAATTTCTCCCTCTAGGTTTCCATGTCTGGTGCAATTAACAGGTCTGGGACTCTGCGTGGCTCCTCACACTTTAAGCCAGGACAGTGCCAGTGAGTGAGGGTGACCACTGATGACCTACAAGGTGTAAATCAGGCTCCTCTCAAACTCAAGGAGAGCACAGGGTCATTTAAATGGGTTATTTTCTAGGAAATGTTCAACATTTTTTAACTAAGACACTCCAAGGGAAGCGCCACTGCTTCACCAAATCACTGTAATAAGTAACTAAAAAGGGACACAGGCACTTTCATGGTCGTACCCAACGAGAGGAAAAACACTGCAACCAGTTATTTTAATGATTAGGTTCCATTTTTTACTCCATTAACTTCAGTGGCAAATCTCAGACTTCAAGCTGGGAAAAGTGCCCAAAGACTCGCCCAGAGGGCAGCTTTTTTGCAAAAATGTGATCTGTCTAAGTGTCTCGAAAACTTCAAACACATGTTTACTGATTCAGACAACTTATATACAAAGATCCATGCCGACATGTGCGTCACAGCGCGTATGTGCGCTCTTGTACGGGGGACTTGTGTGTCACAGGGTATGGGAGGACATGGTGATGATTGGAAGTGACTTTTCCCTGTGTCCCTCAGCATTTTGCTCTAAGCTGCATCTCCTCTGCAGTTGTCACAGAGCTCACATCCCCAATCCGCCCCCCAGCAGGCTCCTCTGAGACAGATTAGGAGCCAAAGTGAGCAGCAGATTAGCTGGAAATGTGGGACACCTGGGAAATGAGCTCCGAGGGCGCAGGCTCCTCGGGAGGGCTCGGGCTCAAAGCGTACACACAAACAAGACATGTAGCGTGCGTGGTCCCAAAACACACAGGGCACTGCACCACAAACACACACACACACACACACAGACGCACAGAGCTCATTTAATTCCATCTTCCTCCGATACATATACATCAACACATAAATAAGCAGAGACCATAAAGAAGAAAGCTGCTAATAAACCCCATCTGGCCACTAGCCAGAGGACAATTTCAGCTCATACAGTGGGGGCTTAACCTCGTATATGTGGCACATACAGAAGGCTCACCATCACAGGCTTTGGTATTTACAAGGACAAAAAGAGGTGCGGAACACTGTTCAGAGTGTCAGTAGCAGCTAAAAATACTCGGTAAGGGAAATATTAGTCATGTAACAACTGGTGTAAATTAATTTCCCACTAACTGACCTTATTTCTCATTATCTCCTTAACGTTGGCCATAAATAACATCAGCGAGCAACGTGGCATAGATATACTGTGAAATTGTAGCCTGTTTTTGCAAAACATCAAGCACACACACACACACATTACTAAAGCTGTAAGCAGCCATATGTTACATCATCAATTAATCACAAATTTTCTATAAATCTTTAGTCTTTAAATGAGCGCTATAGAATATTCAGAGCGTATCCATGATTCAGAGGTTGTCTGCTCGTGGCTCTCAACGTGGTGGCTGAGCTGGAAGCTAGCAGCTAATAGTGCTAACAGCATTAACAGCGCTAACAACTGTGTATTGACAGGAACTAAGATCGTGTTTCTCCTGTTTTAGCTTCTCTGCACTGGCTTCCTGTAAATTAAAATCCTCACTTACAAAGCTCTAAATGGTCAGCCTCCGTCATATCTTATCTCCGAGAATGCAGGGTTACATGTGGTATGTAGAGCAGTTGTTCCCAACTGGTGGGTCACGGTCCAAAAGTGTGTTGCAGGTCCATTCTGAAGGGATGGCAAGTGACTCGCAAATGTGTCAAGTTTGTAAAAAAAACAAACACACTTTGCTTTAAAGTACAGTGAATTTCCGGCATAGAGCTTTTATTTTGTAGTGCCGTTTCATGATGAGTGAGCGACTAATGGACAACTCCTTGACAGAGACAGCAAACTAGCTTGACAACATGGCTAAACCCAAGTATGATGCTGAATGTATCAAACTGTGTGGATCTTGAACTGATGACTAAGCAGAAATCTGGACCCCGTGGCTGGACCAGTTGGAAACCACTGTCCTCGAGTCTCCAAATGTAGAATGGGAGCCAGTCTCTTCGGTGGAACCATCTTCCAGTTTTGATCTCGGAGGCAGACACCATCCCCACATTTAAGACTATACTTAAGATTTCACTTTTTGATAAAGCTCATAGTAAGGGCTGGCTCAGGCTTGCTGTGAACCAGCCCCTAGTTAGGCTGACACAGTATATTACTTCCTATGACACACTGAGCCCCTTCTCTCCTCCTGCCTCTCTATTTATTTGCTAACATTCATGTTCTATAGTTATCACTAACTCGGCTTCGACCTGCAATAATCCTGCCTGATGCTTTTAATTTTCTTTTTTTTATATATATATAAAATACATATATACTTTATTAATCCCCAAGGGGAAATTCAAATTTTTCACTCTGTTGTCAATTACATACAGGTCCGAACACACACATGCACAAACAGGACCTACACATGCACTAAGTGGATGTCAGAGTGGGCTGCTCAAGACAGGCGCTGCCCATGACAGGCGCTCTGAGCGGTTGTGGGGCTCAGTGCCTTGCTCAGGGGCACCTCGGCAGTGCCCAGGAGGTGAACTGGCACCTCTGCAGCTACCAGTCCACGCTCCATATTTTGGTCTACTGCCGCCTACTACTACAACTGCTATTATTACTAGTCATATTTCTACTATGAGTATACACATGTGATTATTATTGTCAAATAAATATACTATCATACGTAAATATATACACAGAACATAAAAAACTATGATAAACTACTATTGTCATTGTCATGCTGTTGCTGTGCATCTCTTTTCTCTCTCTCTCTCTCCCTCGACACATCACTTTGTCATGTGGATTACTGTAATTTTATTATGTTGATCTGTTCTGTACACATGACAACTACTGCACCTCTGTCTGTTCTAGAAGAGGGATGCCTCCTCAGCTGCTCTTCCTGAGGTTTCTGACTTTTTTTTTTTCCTGTTAATGTTTTTTTTTGTTTTTTGAGGGGTGGGGGTGTGAGTGGGTGGGATGCTTATCTGCTGCAAGGGTTCAAGGACAGGGGTATGTCATATGCTGTTAAGCTCTCTGAGGAAAATTGTGATTTGTGATATTGGGCATAGCAACAGTTTTGATAGAGATGATAGTGCTTTCCAGAGGGTGGTGGCTACACTTCTGCGACAATGCTGTCATGATATTAGCGGTAACCGGAATATGAGCGCAGTTCAGAGCGGCAGCGACTGACTTGCAAGTGGGATACATGCACAGGAGTCACATGTTCTAATGTCTATAACAACAAACAGAAAAGCTTTGATTACAACACAAAGGTAGTGCTACTTCATTCTCTGCTCTGTACACTGTTGCTCCATGATATCTTGACAGGAAATTTGCTGATATATTAATGCTCATTTAAAGGTTTCAAAAAATAGAGAAAAATGTCCATTGTAAATTCCAAAAGCTGAACAAGATTTATTCAAACTGCTTTTTTAGTCCGACCAACAGTCCCAAACCAAAAGATACTCAATTAGCATGATTTAAAATAGTGAAAAGCAGCAAATCTTTACATGTGAGAAGCTGGAAGTGTTGTGCGTTTAGCTTTTTTGCTTGATCAATGCCTTGAAATGATCAATAAGTTAATTAATGTATGTCGATCGACTAAATAATTCATCACCTCGGTCTTATATCAGCACTGTGCTGTGTTACAGCACAATGGAGTACTCATACACGCAGTGCACCACCCCACTTCCCGAACACTCAGGCTGCCTGGAGATAGTGCGTCATTCCCATGTGGCAAACGTTAGTTACTTGACTCAAACAACGTTGGCAGAGTGGCCCTCTGTTCAAGACCACAACGCTCTCATGATGATCATCAGGTCATAAATACCAAAGGGAAAAAAAAAATCAGTGAAAACTATCTTAACCACAGTATTTCCATACTGTCTGATAACTACCATCTGTCAATAGAGGAGGAAACAGAGATGAAAGGAGAGTATCACTGGAGCCATGCATGCAGCATAGTAATAACGTCTGGAATTTTCACTGCGCTCCCTTTTTTCCCCCTCCTTTTCCCACTTTTTTTTCAGCGCAGGGGGAAAAAAAGAGGCACAAATGTGGAATGGTGAAATTACAGGCATCCGAGCCAACACATACACGCACAGGGTAGGAATATGAACAAGGCTGGAGGGTGGGCGGTTGTGGGGAATAAAGCGGAAAGGGTCATTTCATGCAGGCAGATCACTTGACAGCTTGCTCTCCAGAGGATGGAGGGGTCCAATCAGGTTTGCTGGTGGACCCCTTCGGTACACTGGGCTGCAGATGGCTGGGGTGTGGCAGGAGGCAGGTCTCTTTGTCGGCATTAATCTCCATTTAAGATGGCTTGTCAACCTTCAGGATCCACATCAGACTGGAACCAGCGACATTGTATTCCATTATTTGTCCTGACGGATCATTACCAGATCTGGGAAAATGTCACTTAATGCAGATAATTTGAAATTATGGTGTGGTCCTCCGTAATCTGGCCATCAAATGAGCCTCTGTGCACAGAAGGGCTAATTAATTTGGGCAAATTCTGTAGCTGCTTGCACAAGGGCGGGAATTAGCAGATGTATGCGTTGTGTTCAGTGGTTACAAAATAGCCTAATTCAAATTCATTCAGCTCAATAATTTTGTATAATGATTAAGAATTAATTGCCTCGCAGCTCTAATTTAGGATGGCTTGGTTAAACAGAATAGCATTGCGTGTTGTGTTTAAAAATTGAACGAATAATGTTTAACCTCCCACCAGCCCAGAGCAGTCCCTTATCTTTGTGAGAGTTCATACTGCTGCATAAAGTTCTCCTCCACAAAACAAAGGCAGTCTGGCCTTATTTAACATTGCATGCACGCTGAAAACAGAGACACTGAACTTTCACCGTCATGTGACACCAAGTGTCAGTTATTGTGCTTGTAGTAAAGAAATACACCTGTCTTTTCATGTACAGCGGTGCCTGAATGGGCGTACACTGTTCCCAGTTTAAAACAGGTAGGAAATGAGGAGACTTAGAAGCGATCAGATGTCGGAGTGGTACACAGTTATTGTTGAGGCTAACAAAAGAATGTGGGCAGCCTCCACCCACCCTCACGCTCATGGGAACGGATCACCTGCTGCACCGCAGGATGCACTAAACAGCACAGCATCCCTGTAAACACCAACCCACCTATGATGACAAGGCTTCACAGAGGGTGCAATGATGAGTTCTTCCTTTAAAAAGTATCCTATTTCCCCCCCTGCGGACAGCCGCTCACATATATTCCACAACAGTCCATACCACAGTTCTCTGAGCCGATGATTCATATATTTATTTTAAGGCATTTGCACAGAAGACTGTGTTTACAGCATGCTCTCTCCTAGACACACAGATCGATGTGTCTCAACTCTTTATGAGTTTTGACTCGGGCTGTCAGAGCCTCGGCCTCCCAAACCCCCAAATGCGCCCTTTTCTCAAGGACAGCTAGTTGCTAGGGCAACAGGAGCCATTGCCATAGGCGGCTTCTCCACTCCGTTCCGCAGGCTGCACCCGGACCTTACAGCCCTGATCACAGCCTCAGACTGCTGATGACAGTGGGACTGGGTGGAGGAAGCAGGATGAGTGGAGGTGGAGGGTAAAGGGTTGGAAAAGGTATGAGGAAGAAGAGAAGCGGGACGAATGGAGGGTAAATAACCTCAGTGACCTGCGCAAGACATATGGCGGATTGGTCCAGAATTCACATAATTGTCTTGGCAGAGATAAGAAGCAATACATGATGAATTACGCAGCCCGGTCCGTGAAATAAACAACCTGTTAAAGTTGCCTCACTGTTTTGGAGCTTGGCGGAATTTATAAAATATCATCAGCTTCATGCTGATTTTCAATCTTCCCCTATCTAGTTCAACAGCCTGTCTTTTCTGCCCAACACAACAGGCCCTGCAGCCGGCATCCTGGCCAATACAGGTGAGAGGAAAGCAGGGAGAGGGATGGTGGTAGTGGCGGTGGCGGCAGTGGTGGTGGTGCGGGGGGATCCTTTGTGCCTGGAGGCAGATGTAGAAAATAGCTGACAGAGGCAATCACTAGTCTGTATGTGTGTGTCTCTGTGTGTGTCTGTATTTGTAAAGGACAGCACTGTGAGCAAAAGAGAGCAAGACAGAGTAAGAGAGAAAGAGGGGAGAGATGGGGGAGAGGAGGGGGGGACTTTACCAGAGTCCAAACAAAGGCAGCAAGCGGCAGCTCCGAGCTCGGTGACAGAGGCTCCCTAAGGTGCAGTCTAGCTGATGGACAGGTGGCATAAAGGGGCTGCGTGTTGTCCAGTCAGAAGGGACAAGAGGGGTGTCACAGGAAAGAAGGGGGGAGAGGGGTGTAGGAAGGAAAAGGGGGAAGTGGGGGTGGCATTGCAAGGAGCAGCTGGTGCTGAATCCTGTCATTGCCCCTGTGTAACCCTCCAATGCACATATACAAACACACAGAACACACACACAGAACACACACACCTCAAACAAAGCACAAAAGATAAACAGTACCCTGAGCCGGACTGTGAGTATCATGTTCATAGGATGGATTTTATATCTCCAGCCATCTCTCCCTGGAGTGTATTTATTAAAGATTATATCAATTCTTCTGACCACAAGCATTTAATGAGGCAGCAGGGAGCCTGAGTGAATTCTATTATCCATCTGATCTACAAGACAGGAAAAAAACAACAGCTGTAATGTGCCTACTTTGCACGCATGCATGCATCCAAGAAACACATGCTTGAAAGCACAAACACTTAACTTAAGAATCACAACTGAAATTAAATGAAACAAGTGGGGAACATAATCTCTCAACGGTCAGTTTTTTACGATGTCGTGTTCTCTCAATGTTCAAAAAGCAGAAGGGGATAAATCTTAATATCTTCTCCTGACAGAATACTTAAAGGGATAGTTCACCTTTAAATCAAATAATACACATATTACCTCTTCAAGTGCTTTTTATCACTCTAGATTGTTTTGGTGTGAGTTGCAGTGTTGGAGATATCAGCCGTAGTGATGTCCGCTTTCTCTCCAGTATAATGAAACTAGATGGCACTGAGCTTGTGGTGCCCAAAGCACCAACAAGAAAAAACAGCAATGTCTCTTTCCACAAATCATGACGCGGTTACTCAAGATAATCCACAGACCTTGTTGTGAGCAGTTTCATGTAGGATCTATTTTCTTTCTATAGAACTACGCTCATCAACGCTATCACTTCGCAGAAGGAAACATGCATCTACTCACGGACAAGAGGCTCAAGCTCATGACAGTTGTGATGAGTTGTGAACTTTGAGGGCTTCCTCTGCGGCTGAGCTGTAATGGTAGCTAGCTCAGTGGAGCCAAGCGAGCTAGCAGTAGATGCAGTTTGATAGAAAGAAAATAGTTCCAAGATGAAATGTCTCACAATCATGGTTGGAAATTGATGAAAAAAATGATTCTGAGAAATTTCATATTGGAACTATTTTCAATCTATCAAACTACACCTGCCAACTGTATCACTGTGCGAAAGGAAGCGTGCATCTACAGCTAGCTAACCTAGAACCACTGAGCTAGCTAACGTTCCAGCTCAGCCGAGGAGGACGCCAATAATGTCCACCTCATTACGAGCACAAGCCTCTTTTCCATGAGTAGATGCACTATTCCTTCGGCGCAGTGATACATTGGTAAATGTAGTGCCGTTCCTACATGAAACTGCTCACAACAAGGTCTGTGGATTATCCTCAGTAACTTGGTCATGATTTCTGGAAAGAGACATTGCTGTTGAGTTTTTTAAATGTATTTTTTGGTACTTTGAGCACCACAAGCTGAATGCCATCTAGTTCCATTATATTCAAGAGAAGGCAGACATCTCTACGGCTGATATCTCCAACACTCTGCAACTCACACTAAAACAATCTAGATTGATAAATAGCACTACACATAAGAAGAAAAATATGTATTTTTGATTTTAGGGTTAACTATCCCTTTAGGCTTTTGCGGGGAAAAAAAATCAGTTTCATTAATTGTCCCTTAACTGTGACAAATTTCGGGAGGACTTGCAAAGAGCTCCAAATTAAACTAGGTGTAAGTGTGCCACTCAGGCAGTGGTAAACTCTCTGATCATGTGACCTGAATCAGGCTTGCTTGTCAGACGGATAATAAGCTCATTCAAGCCATGACGTGCCACGGAAGACTTAAACCACCAAAACAGGATTTCACCTGTTACTGAGACTCAAAGATGCAACCTGAGGGGATTAAATCACACATTTAAAATACACACAACTGCACCCACACAGACACACACCCAAAACCACTTCCCTGCACCATTACACCTGCGCCTGAAAAGGCTGGTATTGTTGGGAGGAGATTCATTTGAAGGCTTTAATGGCTGCTATTTAGAGGTGGAATACATTAAATAGCCCAATCATGGCTGCAGAGTGAGGTGGTGGCCCCAGCAAATTTATAGTGAGTGAATAGATCGACTAATTAGCCTTTAAATATGTCATTGATTCATCTAAAACAAGGGATCCCTGAGCTATTCATCCGCCTGCTCTGCGTCTTCTCCTCCTCTATGACTACATCCTTAACCCTGATAAAGGAGGGGCTTGGCTGGCTAGTCTCCCTTCCATTTGTCCTAATCAATGGAGGCTGTTCAGCCCAGACCCAGGGGGTCAGTGAAATTAAGTACCCAGCTCACACAGAGAGGGATCGGGCCAACGCTGGGGCACGGAGGGGGAGATAGGCAAAGCCCTCTGTTACCTTGGCAACTCTGCTGCTGCTGAGTTTTGCCCAATATATTCCTTCAGCCCAACTCTTCTCCCCTTGTTAGGATGGTTTGCGCCAAAATGGCTGCTCTAAAGGAATATTGCTTTGTGTGCAGTGCAGTAATTTCTCTCCACGGACGCTCCTTGCAAACAAATTCCAAGTATTGATTTAGACATACAAAGCACTGACACGAGTAATAAATTATTCTCTACTGCTGAAGACACTTCATCGCCGTGATAAAGTTTCAAACGCTGTATAGAATTGCAAATAAATGTTTTTTATTCACTTTCTATTTCACGGAATAATAAAACTAGAGAGGCGGGAGGGTGAGGATATTTACAATGTAGTGTTGATAACTTTCTAAAGAGATACAAAAGAAGTAATATTTCCAAAGGATTGAGTGTGAAGGTTGCCTGATATCAGACTGAATAATGAAGTTGTTGCATTATGTTTCCATCTGCAGCCTGACGATTTATCAGCTCTAACTGATTTCTTTGGGGAAGGGGGATTTGATTTTCCCAAGCCACTCATTGGAAACCAAAGTATCTGCCGGAATCTAACGTCATCATAAGTCCACACTGATTGGAAGCCATGCCAACATATTCATAAGTGCTATACCATAGGCAACTGGTTTCTTGAAGACGTTTCGCCTCTCATCCACGTCTTCAAGAAACTTAAGCAAGTCCAGTTGCCAATGATACAGCACTTATGATTACCATGACCTGGATGACTGATAATCATCCACCGACATGCCAACATATTGGTTTTGCCGGCGTTTTAAGAGTGGAGCAGTGTGATGTAAAACTAACTACAGTGTTGGGAGATAATGAGAAAACATGTTAACTTAGAACAACCTCGATAGCAGCATCTTTCTTGTCTACAGTGTTTGCCGTTGTTGTTATTACTCCTTACTGGTCCTGGTGCACCACTTGCCAATAATTGACAGTGGTGTTAGGTTCGCCCAAGGCACTGATTGGCTAATTGTTGGTCCCCTTTTGGCACTTGCTGGGTCGTTATTTATTTTAACAAAGAAACTGCTGTGTCATGACTTGATGTACCTAATCTATCAATTTGTTGGAGGGGGCTGATTCCAAAGTCTGAACCAAGTGTAGAGATGATTTACCCTGCAATCATGTGGGGTCAGCGTACTTGGAAATATTGGATCCCCAATGGGAAAATTCACATAAACGCCTCCTGACGTCGACACAACAACCCAGAAAGTCGGCTAAAAGTTTGGTAAAGGAGTTGTGGAGTTGTCACGTTACGCAGAAACACACTGGATGAAAGTAAATGTTTGGTTGATGTTAAGAAACTTTTTATTAATTCATGCATTGTACATTCATTTTTGCTCACATGAAATTTGTAATATGGAATATTTGCTTGTAACTGTTAGTTGCTGTACATGTTGAGTGACCTAGATGAGTTAGAAAGGAAAAGGTTTGGGGCCACTTTCTGAAATACTTCCAGAGCTGTCATTTAAACTGAAGATTTTGTGTTTCTTGTTCTTGGTGCTTTATGTCAGCGTATACTCTGATAAAGTACCCTATCATTCTGAACCTGCCTTTACAAGAGGCATCTCTCCACCTCTCTTTTAATATCGAGCCTGACTTTCAGCTCATCTGTCATTTTTTGTGCAATTCAGGAGATGGAGGACCAGCCGATAACAAAGGTAAAGCAATATTTCAGTAGGTTTGGGGAATGTACTGGTGCAGGAACAAGTTTGGGACAAAATCATATTTGTAATATAAAGCTTCAAACTTTTTCTTCATACTTGGACAGCAGCATGAATCTTCACTGGGATGTTAAACGCTCTGGGCAATAATACAACACATCTTTGTAGCATCCATGTTGTTTCCACATTTAGACTTTAAAGCTCATGAGCACACTTGAGTCAGAACAACCACTTCCCAACTTGGGAAATGGGAGCAACTGAGGAGAACATGAGTGCAGCATAAGAGAACAAGTAGCAGTTGGATGGTAACCAAAGATGTTTCCTCGTCTTCCCACGCAGTGTCTGCCCACAGCAAAATGTCACAGTGTGGATGAGCTACAGGTGAAAATCTAATGGATATGTAATATGTACCTACCTGCTGAAATTTGTTTAGAATTAAGTGTCTTTCCTGGTTTCTTATTTGCATTGATTTCCAATCTTTAACTTCTCAGAGTTCCACTCTCTGCTTGGAAATGTTCCCTAATGCTCTACCAGGTGTTGGCAATCTGGACCTCACCAACTGGGATTTGAGTGAGGGAGGAAGCAATGGTTTATTTTTCTGTATATTTTGGATTTTCACTTTTTTCCCTACCAGACCTACAAAAAGATTAACTTCATCCTTAATGTGATGTTGCACAGTTATTCTACTGTTAAAGCTTAGATAAATAACTGCATGCAGTAACTGACTTGACAGTTTAAATTGTTTGTTTTGTCACACCCCTGCTAATAGCCTGGTGGTTTTAACCACAGTATATTTAAACCTGTTGTTCCGTTCAGAGACGTGGCTTGTTAGGAAATGGCTAAATTGTAGCCTCGGATCCTTTTAGATGGGGTTTTCAGATTCATATCTAATACATGGCGGAGAGTCTCTGGTGAGGCTTACGTGTCAATCATTCTCAGTTAGACGGGATTAGTCGTATGACGAAAAATTCATGAGTCATACATGTCACATGCATATAACCTTAATGCAACCCACCTAGCCTGAAGGCACAGCTTTCCCCTTGGCACGCCTCGGCACATTCCAGCACTGCATATCTGACATATCCATACAGGCAGGCACATATTATCTTGGACGTTAATGCTGAGGTGCTGAAAAGGTCATTGTAAAAATATAATGGCTGAAAAGATGCCTCTACCTTCTGGGATATAGCTACTGTATTTACTTATAAGCTGACAATCATGTGAGTCATCACAACTGTATCTGTTTGTGCAGATAGGAACTATTCAATGCACATATACATTCAACTAAACTGTAAACACACACAAATCAGGGCCGGTTTTGTGGCCGTGATGGTTGCCAAATGTTAGTGGAGGTATTACAGAAGTTGAGGCGGCTTGGAATGAGTAAGGGCCTGCAAAAGGGAGACTGGCAGATTAGTCTTGGGTTCCTGGAGGCAGCAGGATTATCCCATGGAGGCTAGTGGGGGTCATGTCAGTTGCACTCAGACTAAAATCCCCATCCGTAGCAGACCTGGATGAAATGCCATGTGCAAAGAAAAAAAAAGATTCTCTACACGTGTTTTAACCTGGCCGTAATACCACATAGGTGTAGTGTTCAAGAAACAGCCAGGCATTACTTAAGTGAATTTGTGTAACATGTGTGTCTTAATGGTTCGGGTTTCCTAAGCCCTGATCATCTCCCGCTCAACACAGATTATAACAAATGGGGGAAAATTATGTGCAAAAACTATCTTAGCAGCGTCTGGCGCAGACAATGAGAAAAGAGGAGGGGCGCGGACACGGTTAGTCTTGCTTCACTGCATGGAAGTTTGATGAGGAAATGGGAAGGGCATCCATCCAAGACCTTCGATTCGTGGACCTCTGCCAACTCCCTTAACCAGAGACATAAGCAATTGATTAAAGAATAAGGAAAGTCTTACTTGCAGTCCTGCATGGTTGTTTTTATGGCTGCTTTCCTAAGACCGCATCAACAGGCTTTGATAAGTGTATCAGACTCTAACTGTCCGATCTAACTGCCGTGATGAGAATCTGCCCCACCCATCCCTCACATTTACTGTCAATACAGTGTCTGTGTGATGGATTAACAATAACATGTCCAAGTCGCCGTTCCAGTGTCAACAGACCGAGTGTTTGATAAGAGGCAATAAAAAAATCAAGTATAGACAGAAATGTTTTTTACAGTCTGCCCTCCAGCTGCTTTGCTGTTCTGGATCAAGGACCTATCAAGAATATGTTAGGTAGGGAACCACCAGGGGCCACAGAGGAGGTCAAATACCCTCTTATCAGCACACTAACAGGTTCTGGCTTGACAAGCTCAATTAGCCAGCGTTTGGTGCAGTGTATGAGGAGACCACGCTCTCAGCACGAGGCCCATATCAACAGAACCAGGCAGATGACAGACAAGCCGAGTCCACAAAGGCCCGATTGTGGCCGAGCCTGGAAGGTCGGTGAATGGGTAAAGAGGGAGGAAGGACTTATGTTCTCAGGGGTTTTGTGATGTGGCCGATAAGAATCTCCCGGCTGAATGACAATGCCACTGTAGAAAGTCTCCTGAATGAATGAATCACTTCCATTGAGGTCAAAAATCCGTAAATGAGCATAATGGAAGAGATAAATGAGTTTTAAATGAAAGATTGTTCTTTTGAAATTGAGGATATGCCGTATCTAAGACATTGTTTCCTTTTGCATACTCCAGCATTAACTGACAAGGCCAGACAGCTCGTGGCACACCTCTGACGGGCCAGCTGTATTTTTTGGAGAGGGCAACAAGATAAATGGTGGAGGTGTTTAGGCATGTCGGATGAATGTTTTCATAAAACAGTGGCAGTATTTCTGGATCTCAGCTCCCTTGAATAGCACAACAGTGATCCTGTTGATGCCTGTGCCTCTTGCAACACTATACTGACAGATAACGAAGCACATTAGAGCTATGATTTCAATCATAGCCAGTCATTCCATAATGGGAAGCCTGCCTGCTGGCATGGTGCACACACAGATGGAATTCAAGCCATCATTTGCCAAGCTTTCATTGGCCCTTTTCCCCATTGCCACACTTTAATAGCAGTGAGGTACAACACTGTGAATAATCCGTACTTAATCATGCTGCTTGCAGGCCCGGCTGATTCTCGTAATCTCACAACTTTGCACCGTCGAGATAAAACATCTCCTCACGGCCTTGAGAGCGTTCACAAACATTTAAAGCTGTGAAATTAATAAAATCATTGCATCAATATGCATTTATACAGCGCTCCTGCGTAGGAGATACGCATATACTCAAGCTGCCAAGAGGCCAACATGAATACATGACGGCTTCTTGGCCTATGCAGCACACGCAGGATATGTTGTGTCTAGCTCGGCTGAGAACATGTGGCTGTGTCTTCTTCCTGCCTCCAGACAAAGAGCGCACAAAGAAGAAAAAAAAAACTACTTAACTACAAGCAATCTGTTGAAATAGGTCATTATGGTGGAGGCATGCTGTGAATGCACCGCGTCCCCAAATCAATACGTGAATTGCTATATTTAGTAAGAAGGTCGCAAGGAGTTATCGAGGCTGTACAAGGAATGAGAGACATCGACGAATCAGCTCCGCGCTCCAGTCGGGCCTGCTTATTTTAGATGCAGATGGCTCCAAAATGTCTTCTCTGGTGAGGGTTTCTCTCTGCGGAGAGTTGAGATTATCCCTCATGGTGGTGGAAAGTGTCACATTCTGCTCAGTGTCAATGTCATAACATTACCCTTCAAGGTGCCACATTGAGACAAAGTAATCTGAGATATCTTCTGTGGGGGGGCATTGTTAGTCTAATTCATTCAGTGGTGTGGTTGAAACAATTGACACAGTGGAGAATGAGTTGTCTTATCTCAGGGTTTTTCCTGGCTCCATCCTGATCATGTGCACACATGTGGATGTGCACTGGGCCTTCAGCAGGCTCGAGGAATCACTATTTTAGGAGTTCTAATAATTATATGATTGAAAAGAAATTACAATGACTAAAAAACTAAACTTTAATATGTGTTTGTGTACTAAAGTAGCATGACGTCGCAAGCTATCTTTGAGACAAAACATGACCACAGTGACTGATCTCGGGTGCAGCAGTATATCGGTTTCAAGGTATACCATGGTATGAAAATAGATGGTCATCATACAGTGTATTTGCTTATTTATGGCACAATGCAACTAGAAAGAGAATCTCACCTTTAGTTACTTTTAAAAGGGAGACTTTTACACTGTCACTTCCTCTTTGTGATGTCATTTAAAGCAACAGTACATTTTTTTTTATAGAGAAAAAGAAAGTGTGACGGGGTGGTAAGTCAAACTATGGGAGACACAAATCATAACATTTTAATAAAAATGTCCTAATTTCAATGAATATACTTTATGTTAATAGAAATATACATATAATCCTGAAAATATTTGTTTTAAGTTAATATGTTAGATGCAAATATGAACAGGGCCCAATGACCATGTACTGATAAAAAATGATTAAAAATAGTATGTTATTCTATAAGAATAGCATTTTCGCAGATATTATGTAATTAAGAACACTTCAATTAATAGCCTTTACTTAAAGTTAATACACTTTGACTCATGACTCAAATACTTTCATTTAAAAAATGTTTTCTGTTTCAGTTAAAGTGATAAAATGTTTGTTCAACCAAGCAAAGAACCCTCTGTTTTCATTCCTTTAAGGAGCACTGTAACTAATACTCATTCTGTTTCCACCCTAACACTGATGCACCAAACATCTTTAAAACCACTGTATTCTACTGACAAAATATTATTTACACAAATGTATGTCTTCTCCTGTTTTTCAAGCATTTAAAAAATGACTTTTTTAACTGTTATAAACCTCTGTGGTGGAAACCAACAGCATAAAAATTTCATTTTTACTGGCCTCAGGGATTACACACCCTCTTGCCACACACATGCAAACACTTTTCTAAACTGCAGTTAAAGGCCCAAACCAGGGATTTGCATGTTTAAGCCACAAACTGCTCACATGACTGCCATGTTTTCCAAAGCATACCGGCACTTCTATATTCCATGATGTACCTGGAGCATCTTTAATTCATGTTTATTAGGTAATCCTCTCTCACACACTTTTATAAGACACTTAAATGAGACTGCCTATCATTTTTTATGTAATTTATTTTGATTATTTTACCTCTTTTAAATATCTGCACTACAAGTATACGTAACAATCATGTTTTTAAGTACTGTAATGACGTATTATCAAGTTCTACAAATGTCTTTTGAACTATTTTATATTTGATTAAGTTAGTGAATAAGTAAAATGTACTTATATAGCGCTTTTTTCAGACATAGGTAACAAAGTGCTTCACAAGCATAACATACAACAAGAACTAAATTATAAAGACAAAGTGACTACACGAGCCACGTAGTGAAAAGTGCGCAGGTAGCTAAACTATTTGCCCACACACAAGAAAAAAGAAGAATTCACACTACACAACAATACACAAAATTTGAAAAAGTATAGCTCCGGTGCGTACAAGTTACCCAAAATGCCTGTCTAAACTAGTGTGGGGCCGTTTAGTGGCTGTTTTGGTAAACAACCGGAACCAGGGCGAGAGAGACAGGATCCAGAATTCGATGGATGGGCCTTTCCGTCAAAATAAAAGCACCAAGCTAATAAAAATGCAGTGAAACTTTTTAATTTAAAGAATATAATTTACCAGAAAAGCCCCAAGCCATTAAGTTATCCTTTTTCTTTTATTGTATTTAATTATATTACAAGTTATTGTCTATTTCAGTTGTCTGTTTTATTTAACAGGCACTTGATCCTAGAGCCTGGTGACGTGAAGAGCCTGGTGACGTGAGGCTAGTCTAAACAGGTGTGTCTTTAGCTGGCTTTAAAAGAGACCACAGAGTCAGCAGATCGCAAGGGACCAGGCAGAGCATTCCAAAATGTAGGTGCTACGGCTGCAAAAGCTCGAACATTAGGGGTCTTAAGGCGAGTGTGAGGGCCAGACAACAAATGTAGCGTGTTTGATTGAAGACAGCCTGCTGAAGAAATCAGGTGAAGTAGTTCAGCTACATCAGAGGGAGCCTGATTAAGTGGGAAAATAAAGTTGATTCCTTACAGTTTACTGGTGTAAACTTTGCAGTTTCAGTAAGAGACGTCATTAAGACACATATAGAGGCCCATGGAGCAGCAGGGAAAAGGAGTTTTGTTTTCTTGAAGGTTTTCTTTTTGTTGTTGTGGTGGCAAAGACCTTACCAGTGGAAACAATGTGGGGCCCCGGGCTGGCCCCTGCGGACGGCTCTTTTCTTCCTCTGTCAGTTTTGTCAGTATCTTTTCCATTGTTCTGTGCTGATCACGATAGCGCCACCACATCAGCATGATGCCTGATGAACTGCATTTGCAGTTACAAATGTTAGAAAGTTAGAAAGTTGTGTTGTCCTTTATGACACAAGTAACCGCAAAACCAGAGCAAAGTGTAAGCTGCCGAAGAGTTTAGAAAATAAAAATCTTTTTTCTGTTTTTAGTTTGTTCGACTAAAATCTCAGCTGTATCTTCCCCAGTTGTAAGCAACTACACTGTTTGCCTTATCTCTTGAAAGTTACTGCGGTTGTTTTCAGAAATCGATTAAAAACAGCTGCACTTCTTCACTAACAAACAAATTCCTTAAGTTTAACTGACACGTGCCATTGAGAGGGGAGAGAAACCGACTCCTTTGCCAAGTCCATAACATCATGTAGTGTGGTTAAGAGAGACACAGTATAGGGCTACACTGTACCATGATCCCTTCCTCTAAGACCCGCTCTCTCCTTTCTGTCTCACTTTAACTACATCTGTCTCCCTGTGAGCGGACAAGGTCTGTCTTTTTGTTTCAGCCAAAATCCTCAACACCGTCATGACTTTGCACGGTGGAAAAAAGGCTAAGACAAGGGGAGAGCCGAATCAAAACAACCTCATTAATAACTGTGACTAATGTATTCCAGACGGTTCTTTAAGCCTGTTACTTCACAGAGAGGAGATGCCCGCACTGGGGAGGGGAGGCAGCGGTGGCCCTGGTGTGCGTCGAGATGGTGCCATACTGAGTCGTTTGGCGGGGTGGAATGAAAACACCCGGCACATGAAAATGCGCTGATCTCTCCCCCACCTAAACCGCCAAAATAACTCTGTGGAGACCACACAGCCTTGAGATGACCACAATAAACCAGAACACTGGTCCCAGCACGAAGTGAGCATTTCCCAGGCATCAATATGCTGCAAGGCCAATCCGGGCTTTGTAGTAAACACTAGCGGGTGGCTAATGTCCGGTCCGGAGGAGTTGGGTACGTGATTTTTCTGTTTTGTCTGTTGACTGTGTCTCTCACTGTTTCACTGCTTGTAACTAAGTCTCTCTGAGAGTCTCTGTATACATTTCATTTACACAGTTCTCAGGGCAGCAAGTCCATATTTTCAGAAAACAGAAAATCAAATCTGACCTAAAGTACCTCATACTTCTTTTTTTCCACGTCAATACTAAAACCCAATACCATGAGGTGATGAATCTTCAACAGCCTACATAATCAGTTCTGTTGTTTTAATGTTTGAGATGCTGGACTTGAATATAGAACAATGGAAAGTTCAGTGTTCAATAGAGCAATTCACCAACAATAAAGACATTGATCTATTCTTTCAGTAAAGAAGTGTATCGGTCTTCTCCTGGAAATCATTCAGCTCTTTTAGAGACCACTCTTCCACTCACCCTTTGTCCAGCGTCCACCAAAGTGTTTTTTTCCAGAGCTGAAAACACCAGGCACTGCTCAGGAGACACCCAGATAGGAACGCTCCAGAGTGCTTTGGAGCCGCAGCATTTTTTAAGCCGAGACACTTAAGTTACGCCAGATTTAAGGTTTAGTTCAGTTTATTGTCATCAAACATGTTAAAAACGTGAGGGAACGAAACTTGTTACCCAGGTCCAGCAGCGTACAGAATAAATAACCTTTAAGATAAACCTGTAGTAAATAACTGAATAACCTTAAGGCTATAATAAATAAAACACATAGTCAAAACACCAAGCAGCATGTCAGTGTGCGTAATAATGCATCAATAGCTGCAAGCAGTCGCAGCAGTATAAAGTGCAGAGGACAGAGTTAAGGCCAGAGAGTTTATAAGCCTCACAGCCTCTGGGAAGAAGCTGCACCTCAGACTTGTCGGTGCAAGTTAGAGCACTTGCTCTGGATCAATAAAAGGTTAAAGAACGTAGGGAGTGATTATGGACCTGTTGGTCATGTGGGTTCATGAGAGGCAAAATATATAAATTAACCCTGAACATAAATTTAAACTCATGCTTTTGCTTAGATTTTTTTACAGGATTAAGTTAAAGGTGTAAGACTTTTTAATGAACAAGATTATAGTTCAAATTTTGGTCGTAAATTTGTTAAAATCCATGTTAGTGAGCACTTCCTCCTTTCCCAAGATAACCCATCCACCTGACAGGAGTTGCATATCAAGATGCCTATTAAAGAGCATTACTACGCAGGTGTGCAGTGGGATGGTCACAATAAAAGACCACTCTAAAATGTGCAGTTTGATCACACAACACAAAGCCACAGATGTCTCAAGTTTTGTAGGAATGTCCATCAGAGCAGTTGCCCGTGAACTGAGAGATAAGCAGTCTTGAATTATGTGTCCTTAAATTTGGCAGTACATCCAACCAGCCAGACAACTACGGACCACGTGTAGCCACACTAGCTCAGGACCTCCACAACCAGCGACTTCACCTGCGAGACTGTTTGAGACCGGCCAACCAGGCAGCTTATGCAATAACCAAAGAATTTCTGCACACACTGTCAGAAACAGTCTCAGGGAAGCTCATCTGTGCGCTTATCGTCCTCACCAGGATCTTAACCTGACCGCATTGTGGAGTTGTGAGGCTGGTTGGATGTACTGCCAAATTCAGGAAAACATAAACCTGTAAAAAATGGGAGCTAAAACAACAGTGTTGCGTTTAAATTTTCTTGAGCATATTTACATGTTTCTCCTTGATTGTTGCTGCTGTTGTTGAGCACTTGTACAGGTATATTTTGACAGCTGGTCTTCATAGTATTTGTCCCTCCCCCGCTGTGACTGAACAGCTTATGTGACAGTGACGAGAGCAGCGTTTCAAACAAAGTTCAACGTTTTTCAGCGCTCAGAAAACAAGCGACAAACGGGCAACGCTCAGCAGTGAATAGACACTCAGCACCTCGTCATGCTGTTAGAGTTTGCATAAATGTGCCGCGCTCCCTTTGCAAAGACTTAAAAAAATATATGCTGGCCCCAGAAAAAATACGCTCTGGTGGACACGGCCCCTCAACACACTGAAACTGCATCATCTTACAATTCACAGATGAAATTTTATGGTGTCTAGAACTATAAAACTTGTGGGATCTTCAATTACATTGATTTGAAAAATTATACTTAAACTTATTATAAAGTAATTACACAGTAATTACTGTCTAATTTTCAAACGTGATGGGGACATAAAAACATTATGATATCCCAGCGCTGTACTTTAACTCACGCTGTGAGGTGCACAGGAAGCGATTGTTATTTTTCCACAGAAGGCAAAACAGAGCAGCCTTCTCATTAGCTTGTTGTTTACAGTCTCACCTCCTCCTCCTCCGTTTAAATCCAGTATAAACAGGAGAATGCCCAAAAGGCTTTACAGTATAAACTGTGGGAAAATATCACTAATCACGACACAAAGACCTAGAGGTGGAAGAGGAGAACAGGGGGGAGAGGGGTAACATGGTGAGATTATTCTCACCCATAAACCACTGGTACATAATATAATGCACTGGTAGGAATATTCTCACTGACTAGATAAGGATTAGCTTGGCGGATTGTTCTCCGCCTTTCATCTTCCAAAGCGTGGGTAAAAAAAACAGTATCCTTTAGATGAACCCGGTTCTTTACAAGAGTAATAAGAATGAGAGAAAGCGTGTCGAACCGTACCTTTCAGCCGAAAGCTTGGGAATTCCACAGGAGAGTGGAACAGCTCATTATATTGAGTAATTTATTTGCTTAGCAGCTGCCCAAGGGGAAGTAAAAAGTTTTAACATCCAGAAAATTCTGTAAGTAGTCCATTTACAAAGCAGAGCTGTCCCCCGCAGCAAATGAACACCATCCCCCCTCAACCAGGCTTCCACAATTAAACCAGGCCACCGGAGCCAAGATTGTTTTCCTGCCCAGCATCAAGTACGCTCATCCTGCACAATTACTGTCTTAATTGAGTTCTGTGATAAACAAGCAGAAGTAGGGAACGAGAATATTAAATACTGCTGACAATTGACAGTGTGTTAGGGGGAAAAGAAACACAACGAAAAACAGATCCTCTTGGAGAAAATGGGACCATATGGAAATATCAGGGGGTTATCTGTGGGTCTGAAAGGAGAAGCCGGTGCAGAAGTGCCTCATACATGCACGTTCTCTAATGACCAGCAGAGGGTGACTCCACTGATTGCAAAAATAAGTCCAACTGTAGTAGTCTATAAGAAGATGACGCTACTTCTCACTTGACTTATTACCTCAGTAAATATTTTCCTAATTAGTTAATGGTCTAAATTGCTCGTTTCAAGTCGTCTTCAACACAGCATGATGTTCATGTTCAGTTTAGGGCGTGGCAACTTTGTGATTGACAAGTGGCTACCACATGAACCTGTCAATCAGGATAGAGGCATAGCAGTGTGTCATCGACGATGCCGCACTCTGGGTGATATGGACAAAAATTCATATCTCGATATTTACTGGCTGAATGATACACTGACATTTTCTCTAGTGCCACCAGCAGGTCAAGGTTTTTACTTATCCTGTAGTCTCACAAAGACCTAGACAGACCTATCTCCAGACTTTGTTTTAGCATTTAAAATGTCTGCTAAACTAAAATGGTGCTTAAAATCAGCATGTTGTCACTGTCATTGTGAGCACATTAGCGTTAGTATAGCAACCTTCCAGAGCTGCTAGGATCGCTGTAGACTCTTAGTCTTGAGGCCTTTATTTAAACCGATAAAGATCTAACTGAAATCCAAACTTTGTTTATTCACATTCATTTGTGGTTTTTAGTCAGCGCGCAGGTGTTACCCTTTCATCAGTATCCCCAGGGCCTTAACACTAAGCATGGTGAATGACATAAGCAATATGTCTTTTAAACAGAAACTTATTCACCTGGACTCTCCCAGAAGTCGGGAACTCACAGGTAGTAACCTGGCAAAGGAAACAAAGTACAATCCTGCAGCGGTGGCTCTCGACAGGGGAGAGCTTTACTTTACACTGACGGGGGCTTTGGAGGCATGTGTTCAATTTCTAACTCAAACACCACTCGGAAACCTCCCGGGGTGCACGATGACAGAAACCTTTCCTGCGGCAGTCCAACTTTTTGAGTTGACATTAGCCAGTGGATTTCTAAACATCTCGGAATTAAATCCCAAAGTAAAATAAATCTCAATATAAACTGCTTGATTTGGTTGTTGATTTTGCTCAAACAGTGCAGAGGCCCCGCTGGGCAGATAAAGCTTGTGTGGACACGATCACCTCATAGGGATTCACTGAGGTTAACAGAGATGTTGCCCTTGAATCCAAGGATACTTTCTGTTTGTTGGTTTTTCTTATTTGGTCTCAGGCACTGGAATTAGCTGTTAATTTAACTCAGCCTTTTTGTTTTCCTTTGAGAACAGCAGGGAGCACTTTCTGAATCTAAATCACTTTGATTGCCAAGTAATTAAATGCACAGGAATTTATCTTAATGACACTGTGAGGGAGATTTATCGACAACTGAGAGATTTACAGTAGATGTTGACTCATGGTGCAAAGCAAAGTGGACCTTGCAGTGTCCGGCAGATAATTTACTAAATGTACAGCAACAGACTTTTAATTTATATCTCTTAACGGCATATTTCATCTATATCTTAAGTACTGTATGCTATTTTTAGGGATGTAACAGAGGGGACGAGTGGCTCTCTCACAGGATACAGTCAAAATATGTACAAAAATGTCTTACTTTCAAGAAATGAGGAAAGCTGACTTATTTTTAGGTTGACAACCACAGCTTTTTTTCGAATTATATAATGTGTTTTGAAAGGAGCTGTATCAGGAAATCTTCTAAGTAATCCCTCAGTTAAAGTCAAAACATCAAAACCACAGTATACTGGAGTTGGGAAGTTCACAGCATTAATATGCTGTGATGTCTTCCTCTTAGGCTGCTCCAAGGAGATGATCTCTCGTGGTTATTAGTGCGGTATGCTGATGGGCAGTGCAGCATATCACGCTGATAAGAAGAGGAGGAGAAGAGAAAGAAAACTCCCCTCATGCGTCTTTGTTCATATTTCTCTTTTCCCCCCTTCTCCATTTGGATCTCCCTCTCTCTACCCGGCCATCCCTCAGCCTCACCCATGCAGCTTTTTAATCTTTAATAACCTGATGTTTAACAGGCGAGGGATCTTTGTTGGTGGGTGATGTTACTTATTTTAGAATCCATTATACCTCTAGAGTCTCCTCCATATGGGGTGAAATGCCTTTTCTCTGTTTAACTGTGCTAAGTCAAAGTGAGGGCCGTTGCAGGCTGCAGTCGTATAGTTACATAAGGTTGCTGTCATCAAAGTTCTTCTCAAAGGAACCAACTGGCAAATAATTCAAATGAACTGAGCAGCAACACAATGAATAGCTGACGAATTATATAACTAACAGATGTTTTTGTAATTTCCAGGGGCACATATTCAGGTTGAGCACATCCTGCAACAGTACGCACCTTTATGTGTGGAGTATCTCATGCTGCAACACTATGATGCCGTATGAGATTGAATGACTGTCTGTGAGTCTGTGTGAAGCAGAATATAGACTCAACGCTTTCAGCTTCTGAGTGAGTGACCGAGGGGTTAACTGTGTGTGAACAACTGTGCTCATCTCTCGGACGCTAAGGCCGCAGAACACACGTGGCACATCCCGCCAATGTCAGGAATGGATAAGCTTTCTCTCCGCTCTCACTTTTAGAACAGCTCTAATGTAGGTCAACGGCGTGCAACACAAGACGCCACAATTTTCTCTCAATGTTGACCGAGTTCTAATACATCACTGGAAAACAAGGTCACTGATACTCGAGAGGGATTCCTGTCTTTAACAGTGAGCCCGATTGTTTCTCATCTTTTATCCGGACAGATGCTTGATCCATCAGTCTCCCTTAGCCCGGAGAGCTCTACCAGGACACGAGTCGAGGACATCTGAGAGAGAGCACATGGGGATGTTTTGACAAAGCCTCGGCCTTGTCCCTGATGAGAACAGAGAGGCACATATGGAAGGATCTGAATATACCGCGAGGCTCTCATTTCCTCGCAGTCAGGACGGCCTGTCCAAGGATTTAATCAGGAACTTACGAATTTATCATGAACAAAACCATAAGGTCTCAGGGTTGTCACCCGGCTTTGCTCTCACAGAGAAACACCAGAAAACTGTCTGTGGTCATCGGGCTCTACGGTACCTCTGGGCTCACGGCTGAGACAGCAATAGGTGTTACAAGCAAGAACCAGACCTGCAGGAAGCCCCTACAGTAGACGAGATGACCAATAACGTAGGAAAAGGAGAGGTGCCGGGATTAGAAGAGGTCAGACTGTCTGAATTTGAGATTCAAAAGATGGTGTGGGATAATGAGGAGTGTGACAGAGGGGGCATATGGAGCAGAGCCCCGACATGTGCAAAAACATGTGGAAAACGTTTGCAGGCTTAGCGGGCCGTGATCTTTGAGTTCAGGGAGATTCGCGGGGATCGCAGGTCACGTTATCACGTCCGCATATGATGGATGTGCTGTGAAAATAAGGATGATAAAGTGTATGTGTGTGGGTATACAAGCTTCCTGCGTGTGCACGGTTGCATTCTGTACGGTCGAGCGTATGTGTTGGTGCACTGTGATGTGATTTGTGCACCCACTACTGTAATGTATATTAGAAGGGCCGTATGTGTAGGTTCTCTCTCATTAGACGCTTCCCGTCCTCTCATTAGAGGCTCCCCCACTCTTTTCTATTTTCTCTCGCTCTCTCCTGCTGTATGGATGTGGTGCAGGGTGCAGAACAGATGGAGAAAAAGAAGACTGGTGGACAGAGAAGAAAAGCACCTGGCCGCACTGAAATCCTATCACAGTGGGGAAGAGGGAATAAAGGCCCCTGAATGTTCCCTGGGGCCCTCTGCGGACAGAATGACATGTCTTAGAGCTCGCCTGTTTGCCTCCTGCTGTTACAACATCCTATGCTGCACAGACCAAAGAGGCTACCTCTATCAAGTACACATCACAGAGCGTTATGGGGTCTAAATGGAAAGATCAGTAATGGAAATTAAGTGATACTGCCTATGGTGCAGGATTAAGTCATGTTGTCTATGATGCCGTTTAACAGACGAATGTTGCAGCGATGAACATCTGCTCAGACGCTAATTTGTATTCCATATGCTTAACTAAACGGGTCCTAACAGCAGCCGATGCGGCCATCAATCCCAGAGAATAAGTGTGGCTTTTACTTTAACATAATATTGTGTGAATGCCTATTGTGTAGGCCGACTGTTGACATTTTGCTCTCCCTCTTTCTTTTTCTTCTTTTCTCCCACTCACTCTCTTTCTCTCCCTCTCGCGCTCTCTGCTGCTGCAGCCCAATGCAAACCTTCCTTCATCTTTGTTTGCACAATGCACAATGCAGCAAAAGCCTTGAGGGGGTGTGTTTGTTTTGTTTTGCTTTGTGTCTTGTTCCAGCGCAGAGGACAGTCATCCAGTCATCAGCGTGGCTGTTCCCCCACGTGCGCTGTTAGTCAATTAGAGCTGCCATTAAAGACAGAGGCACCCAGGGAAATAAAGGCAGCGGCGTGGATTTGTCTGTGCTACGCTGATTTCCACCCTTAAACCCTCTCCAGACGAAGAGGCTGCAATAATTGGGATTCTGACAGTGGGTTAGGGGGGACTCATTTCCTGCTCTTCGCCTCCTCCCCTTTTCTTTTCCGTGCAATCATGTCTATCCAATCATGTCTGCCCGGCACCTACCTTTGCACTCGATCCCCCTAACTCTCTTTATCTGCAACCACATTTGGCTGAAGAATTACTGAAGCTTTTCCTCCTTAATCTAATTGCTCTGGGTGCAACTGCAGGAGCCTCTCTTCCAAGCAGCTACTGCCCACCACTGATGCAGACCGTACCGAGAGACAGACATTAAAAAGAAGCATGTTGTTCCAAGTTCTCCTGACTGCAGAGCCTGCAGACCTATGTTCAGGCCGGACCACCCTACATAAAACCGCAAAAATTTCTGCCCAAGCCTGAACCACAGCAACATATTTAATTGGGCTCGCGTCCAATTAAAAACCCAAACTTCCACTGTAATTTTAAATATTAAAACATTTTTAACAAGATGAAGTCAACTCGGGTATTTTCAGTGTGGTAACAGATATTTGTGAGACTGATCTTGCGAACCCAGGCCTGATTACAGCCTGGGCCAACCAGAACCCCGAGGGTCTAGTTGGGCCCAATTAGGTCTGGGCGGAGAATCAAAGCAGTACCACACTGTAAATAGGAGTGTTTTTGGTTCATTTTGCGTTCGATAGCCTGACACCCATTAACCAGTAACTAACTGGTGAATTTTTAAAGAAATAAAAAAAAACACAATTATGAGAAATACAAGCGTTTCCCTTTAAGTCCGGCGCTCCATTGACTTAATGAGTTCCAGCACCATGTTTTAAAGCACTGTCCATGAAGAGAGGGTGGAGTTTCAATATTTTATGTTGGCCACCTTCTGGTCTCCACTGGTTAGCTAATGATAGCCATGGCCGCTCTAGCTCTAGCTAGTGGCGCCGCTCTATTGGCAAGTACTGCTAGTAATGCCATCCCAGTGACGCCGCAGCATTGCTGCTGTACATGGTGACCACCCTCGGTCTACCCCGAGGTAACCATGGTGAGTATGCGCCTTCATTTTGAGCCTTGAACTGTGCTAGCACCACTAGCTGTGCTGACAGTTACAAAAACGTAACCCTCAGACCAACATGGTCAGAAATATTCCTTGACATCTCAAGCTGTGCCCTAGAAATGCTCGTCATCCATGTGACTCACTGACCGGCTGTGGGGCCTGCTGTGCATGTTCAGTTGAATTTGTCCTGTCCTTTATACAGCATATGTATCAGCCTGTGAGAGTGGAGGCAGAAAATGTGATTATCAATTAGGGCTAGGTGATATGGAGAAAATCAAATATCACAATACTTGAGCCTACATGGTTATTAACTTACTCTGTGACTATGTGGACCTGTAGAGTGATGTGTGAGGACATATGTGTGACATGTTATCGTTTGTTAGTTTGTTTCCGTCTCTTTCCTTCCAGACTTATTTGTTAATTTTTTTTTATGTACTGTCGTCAACCTCCAAATTATAAAAAATACGTGCCTTGTATTCATGTATGCCTGGAAAATAATATATGTATGCCATTTACCGAGTCTTTCAAACCGATAAAAACTTGAATTATTAAAAAAAAAAAAAAAAAAATCACAATATTTTTGACTTGATGTCTCTATATCAATGTTGCGACAATATGTCAGGTTGACTATTGGTACTTTCACAAAGTATTTGCACTGTGAAATTTTATCAAAAAGTAATTGGGATATTAGAGTTGTCCCGATACCAGTATTCGAAATGCCTCCAATACTGCCTAAAATTCTGGATCAGGTATCGACGAGTAGACTAGTCTAAGCCTGTAATCCATTAATAAACTTTAAAGTAGTTTTCCACCTGGATAAAATGGCTGTTTTTCCACATATCGATTTGTCTTTACTTTACTGTTGAGGCATCCTGTAGCTCAGTGGGTAGAGTGGGCGTATTCTGTACAAAGGCAATGTCTTTGCTGCAGCAGTTGCGGATTCAATTCCAGCCTGTAGCCCTTTGCTGTATGTGACCCCCTCTCTCCTGCCCCCTTTCCCACTTTAATACTGTCCTGCTGAATACGGCAAAAGCCAAAAAAATAATTGGCTGTTTTAAAACCGTAGCCTGACCATAAGACGTCAGCAATGGTGGCAGTGTTTTACAGTGGATGATCCCACCAGTAAAAGGGCAACGTGTTTAGTGGTATATAGCTGTTCATTTTTTATTTAATGTGATAGTATCGGATTGGTACTTGGCACTGGACAAAGGATTTACAAGGTCAGGTATTGGCATTGGTACCAGGAAGGAAACAATGATATAAGGACAGCTTTCTAGTGGATATAAAGACTACTGTAAGTGGTTTAAGGCAAATAATATAACAGCTAGAACTGTATGTTAAGTTCAGAAAATTACATCAATTTACTGTAATACAGCCTTTAAAACCAGGAAAAGAGAATACTTTCAGCATTACAGTATCCAAAATCTAAGACAATATCTAGCATCATTTCAAGATGTCGATACAATATATGTTGCTGAGCTTTAATATTAACAGTAAAACACTATGCAACACGCAAAATTTATGTTTATGTCATGTTTTTTTATGTCCCTAACTTGTCTATACACTCTAAGAACGCGAAGAATTCCTCTTTCTCAGGGAACCAGATTGGTTCCGCAGTCAAAATCATTTCTCACATCATTATTTCCACTGCACATAAGCAGAAGAGCATGCAGAATGTGTAACAGTTGCACTTTTTTTTTCATCCACTGTCATGCTGTGTGATGTTATGTGTTGACAATTCTCCCTACAAATCTGGGCCACAGGGCCACACAAACTACGCTGCTTGTTTTACGCTGCTTTTCATTTTCTCACCAAATACAGTCATTAACAAAAACACAACAAAAAGATGAATCAAGCTGTTACTGTCGCTGTGTGACAGATTGTCTCCATCTGAATCTCCGCTGCACTATAACACGAGCCACGCTCCCACAGCCGAGACCCTTGAACTCACAGTACCGTGGGGTTAGATGATTAGATTACAGTGAAAAAGCACACATGGGCATTGTTAAGGGAGTTTGCAATTCCACCCGTGAACATGGCTTTCATTGTGCCGCACAGAGGAGAATGCTTTTCATTCTGGAATGAGTAGCAAGGGCAAACAGGACCTCGTGTGTCTCTGTGGTGCACCATCTCCTCAAGGCTCTGAGGGAAGAAGAGGGATCTCTCTTTTCAGGGCCGTTCTTGCTGAAAGGCCCTGGTGTGGTTCCATCACTCCCAGCACTTCTTAGAGCGGAAACTTAATCTCACTTGTAAGACAATCGCATAGAAAAAGGCCTCAGCAATTTGATGTAAGCACCCCCTTCTACTGTCAATATTTTGACAGATTTCATGACAGCATAATTATTTGCCGGGATCCCTGCCAAGGATTTAATTGTTACATGCGTAATTACACGTTTAGTTGCGGAGATGTTGGAACAAAGCATCGGTTGCGTCCTTAATATTACAGTACAAATAGTCTCTTTCATCTCGGCTGCTTTATGCTGTCTCTGTGGCTCCATAATCCAGCTATGAAAGGGGATATCTTACAAACCCTCCGAGGGTACCTCTCACAAATCAATTCATTACCCCATAATATCGGCAGGCAACGGCGCATCTTTCATAGATCAATTCATTATCCAACTTCTGGCAGTTGAAAGGCGGTGACTGACCACAGTTTCTAGTACTGATATCAGCTTTCAGTGTTTAGGAGGATGAATAGAGAGCAGACCAAGTGGTGGCAGCCTTCCATCAAAAAGGGCTTCTGAACATAGAGGGAACCATAGAATAATATCCTTTTTAACTGTAATGGTTTTATTTTCCTACACACTACTCTGTTGTTTGCACTGAGGCTCATAACTATTGTATGGAGCCATAAAAATCCATCTCCGTGCGCAGCGTTTTGCTGCATTCCACAGCTGCACTCTCAGATAATGCATTCATAAAGCTTTAATATTCAGTGCGTCACATGATGAGGGAAGTGACTGAGAGACCGGTCAAAGTCTGTCTGTATACATCTATATGTACTTCTGTCAGGGTCACTGAAGTTTGTCTGCGAGCCCTGCAGTGCTCAGATCTATAATTGTCAATACTGCAGTGGGGGGGATGAAGACAGCATGCTGTCAGTGAGGCTTCTCTTCTGGTGGACGTTTGATATCAAAGCCAGTTTACAGCAGACAGGGAGGAATAAACAGAAGGATAGTCCAACCCAATTGCCATTGTATGTTTCTGCAAACCACGGATATGTTGCATATGTATGTTATTATGTGCGGATATGTTGAAACTCTACATTTCTAACAATGCCGTGGTTAGTGTGTAGGCACAAAAAGCACTTGGTTATAGTTAGGAAAGGATCATATTTTGGCTTAAATTATCCAACTTTGGCAGCACAAAAAGCAGCTAGAAAAGTGGCAACAGGTAACTAAAAAACACCAATGTCCAACAGCTCAAAAGAAACTGGAAAAGCAGTGATGGGTCACTTAAAACAGCTGCATTTGGTGGCATTTAAGCAGCTAAAAAACACTATAAAACACCAATGTTTGATAGCACAAAAACTGCAAGAAAACCTCAGATGGGACACTGAAAAACAACCATGTTCAAGGCTTCAAAAGCCACTAGAAAAGCAGCGACGAGTTGCTTAAAGTCAAGCTTGTTTGGTAGAACAAAAACCTCTGGATAAGCACCGATGGGTTGCCAAAAAACACCCATGTTTGATGGCAAAAAAAACCGACTCAAAAAGCAGCAACAGGTCACTGAAAAAAACCTACTTACAAAAGCCCCTGGAAAAGCATTGACAGGTTGCTAAAGATTACTCACATTTGGCGGACCAAAAAGCAACGAAAAAGTGGTGATGGATCCTTAAAAAACACCCATGTTCAGGGGTACAAAAGCCACTGGAAAAGTGGGGATGGGTTGCTAAGAATCACGCTCCTTAAGTAGAACAAAAACCTCTTGAGAAGTGGTGACAGGTTGCTAAAAGACACCCACGTTTGGCGGCAAATAACTGCTCAAAAAGCAGCAACAGGATGTGAAAATACACTCACATTCAAGGGTACACAAGCCAGTGGTAAAGCAGCGATGGGTTGCAAAGAAACACCCACGTTTGGCAGCTAATAACTACTCAGAAAGTAGTAATGGGTCACTAAAAAATACCTGGGTACAAGCGCCATTGGAAAAGCCATGACAAGTTGCTAAAACACCCTCATTCGGCTGCAAAAAACTACTGAAAAAGCAGCCATGGGTTGCTAAAAAACAGCCATGTTGAACAGCACAGATGCCACTGGAAAAGTGGCAAGAAGTTTCCAAATATCACCCACGTTTGGCAGCACAAAAGCTGCTGGAAAAGTGGCAATGTATCCTTAAAAGACACCCACATTCATTCAAGGGTACACAAGCCCCTGGAAAAAGCAGCAATGGCTGCTGAAAATCAACCGTGTTTAGTGGCATTAAAACCTCTTGAAAAAAGGCATTGGGTCCTTAAAAACACCTCTGTTCAAGGGTATAACAACCACTGGAAAAGCAGCAATGGGTTGCTAAAAAACACCCACCTTTGGTGGCAAATACCTGCTTGAAAAACAGCAACAGGTCACTAAAAACACTTGCATACAGATGCCACTGGCTGCAAAAATCTACTGGAAAAGCAGCCATGGGTTGCTGAAAAACAACCATGTTCAATGGCACAGAAGCCACTGGAAAAGTGGCAACACCCAAATTTGGCAGCAGAAAAGCTGCTGGAAACATGGCCACTGGTTGTGCCTAGGTGTCATTCATCATCCCCTCCACCTCCCAACATCAGCTCATATACATCACTTTAGAAATGTCGATATGATATGTGTGATATCAGAATGGTTTGCAGAATGGTACACTGCCAGCTGGGTGGTCAGAGATGAAAGGTGAAATGCTGCATGCTTTCAGACAAAAACTCTCATTCCCAGCTGTGCGGGCTGTAAATGAATCAACATACTTTGCCCGTTGAGCTGACAGCATTTAATTGTATAATCCCGTTTAGCACAAAAAACACCATGACTGAGGACACCCTTGAGATGTTCCAATCCACCACATGCAGTGAATTACATGTAGGTCAAAAAACAAGCAGATTTGTGTAATAATAGGGATGTGGATTCAAAGTAGCTTGCTACAGCAGAAAGTAGCTGTCTTCACGTGCCTCTTATTGGCCTGTATTCCTCGAGGAGGAGCTGGTGCCTGTCCTCATTAGTAGTCATTGAACGGGCCTGGCAGTGTTTGGGAGGCAGCACCCATCACGTTTCCCCTCCCAGCACACAGACACTGGGGGATGTGTTGTAATTACTGGCGCACATAAGAGAGGCAGCGACACACCGATCTAAAACGCAGGTGGGTGGTTTGTTGTGCTGAGCCGGAGCAGCACGGCTCCAGTCTGCAGGCTACACGCTGTCGTGCTGTTTCGAGTGATCAAGATCCCTAAGCACGTTGACCAAATACCACCTGCCAGACTGCAGATAGGGCATAGCACAGGTAAACTTTGGGCGCATTGATGTTTTGAAAAGCCGAATCGATTTGCCTGTGAGGGATTCCAATTGATAGGAAAATGCAGGCAATTTTGAAAAACATCCTCTTTGTCCTCGTGGATGGAAGGAGGCATTCTACCGACAAAGGATCTGCGCGGAAATTGGACAGATTCAAAATTGCTGTTCTTATTTCTTTGAATTTCTGTTAAGCATGAGTTCTGTTAGATATGCACACAGGTGCTTCTCTGTAGGCTGATACACATTTATATCATTTTTACTCTGAAAAAAGAAAGCGTTTAAATGTGTGAGAAAGATCCTAAACATGTCCTGTTTATAACATCACATCTCAAAGTGCAGTTAATGCACTTCTTTATATATAGATAAAAAGACTGCCATCTTGTAATAGACTGGAGGGTAATTACTTTAGGGTGTCTGTATAAACAAGTCAAATTCAAGACTTTTAAGACCCTTTAAATACCACTTTAAATTACATTTGAAACCAAATTTGCATTGGAAATACACACCAAAAGTGAAAATATACTCTTTCCAAGTAAACACACTGATGTCAGTTCAAAATAAACAGTAAGGTAAAACGACACTGATGATGCTGTCTTTGCTCAAGCACAGAAAAAACACACAGGCTGGTGGCCTTAGTTTAAAGATGTAGACACATTGCGTGATCTTAATGCATAGAGGGACCGAAAATGGGGCCTTATGTGCATGTAAGTGTGCTGAAGTCGGTTTCCCTGTCAAATAGTGTTTCACTACTGTTTAAATGAGGTTTCCAGTTGCCACAAGACCAGAAATACTCACTGTGACGTGACTAAAAGTCATTTAAGACCCATCCCATCTGAATTTAAGATAATTTGAGGCTTTTTAAGGGCTTTCATTAGTAACTCTGTAGGTTATTTAAGATATTTTAAGACTTTATTAGGGCCTGCAGCCACCCTGTACTGCATACAAGGAAGAAATGTGATAAACTAAATATATAAATTGGGTTTACTTTGATTTGGTGGCAAATAACTGCTCAAAAAGCAGCAACAGGTTGCTAAAAAACACCCATGTTTAAGGGTACATTAGCCACTGGAAAAGTAGTGATGGGTTGCTAAAAAACACCCATGTGTGGCGGCAAATACCTGACTGGAAAAACAGCCATGGGTTCCTAAAACACAACCATGTCTAATTGCACAAAAGCTACTGTAAAAGCGGCAATAAGTTGCTGAAAAACACCCACATTTGGCAGCATAAAAGCTGGTGGAAATGTGGCCTCCACCTCCCAATATCAGCTCATAAACATCACTTTAGAAATGTTGATATGATAGAAGTCTGGGGCATTATGCACATACAAGTGTTGTGGGTAAACTAAAGCATTTCATGAGTAACTTTGCAGGTTATTTAAGATATTTTAAGACTTTATTATGGCCTGTAGCCACCCTGTACTACAAACAAGGAAGAAAAGTAATAAATAAATTTGTGTTATTTTGATTTGCGAACAATGCTGAGCAGCTCCACTCCCTTTACAGCAGCTCAGAAGAGCTGAACTAACATGTTTCACAGTCACATCAAAAGGCTTCAGTATATTTTCAGATCAAACCCGAGCCTGAATTATCATGTGAATTGCCACATTCAGCACAGTATTTCTGCTGGAAAAGAAATAGATATGGGTGCTGATCATTTTTATGGAAATATGATGACTTCAGCTATATAAATCTATGCGCAGGATGTATACCTTCCATCATGTTTTTTTAATACATGACCGTACACACAGTCTCCCCGCTGGAGATCCATAAAGGTGAATCTTATCTTATATCACTGGCTCATACCATCAGCTGAATGGAAATGAACAGACTCCAGGAACAGCTTATACTGGAGAATAAACACTGTAAGGACCGTGACCTGTGTTATGATGATTCATAAGGCTTAGCAGATTATCAGAGCAAAAAAATACCTCGACAAACAGTCCCGTTCTCCACAGCCTCGTTCCCAGCCTTGCACATACAGCGTCCGATGGGTACCATCCACTCTCCGTCGCCGTTGCAGTACAGCTTAATGGGCACATCCACCTCCTCTGCGTTGGGGATGCAAACACCTCTTGCAGCCACCAGGGAGGTGCTCTCCGCTCCTGAGAGCGTCTCCTGGAACAGCGCCCCGTTGGTGATGATTCGAGGGCACTTCCGGTAAAAGACGCGCACAGCGATGAGCGACATGCAGCCGCCGTAGTCCTGGAAGGCCAGGTAGAAGCCATTTCGTGACACCGGGCCGAAGCTCCGAACCTCAGTGTTGATCTTCATCACTCTGCCCCCGAGGTCCACTTGAGAGAAGCTCTCATCTGCCGCGATGGTGTCGACTTTGATCCAGGGGTTCTCCATCCAGGCCGGCGAGGTTCTAGTGGCTGTGTCGGCGTCAGATTCATAGTAATACAGGTTAAACGTCTCTTTACAGGAGCCAGGCACGTTGGGAATGCTACTGCAGTCCCTCACCGAGAACTTCATCTCCACGTGGATCCGCTGAGCGCCACGACGCCGGATGTACTTTGTCCGTACCCAGTTGTTCTGATTGTTGTCGAAAACATTGCAGACCTGGTACGTCCGGATGGTGTTCATGTTTTCATCATACCCGCTCACCTCCTCCCACTGTGGGCCAAGAACAGACACAAACAGTGAGTTAACATTTTGACATTTACCTAAGAAAAAAGTCTGCTTTAAAAACTGAATTTTATGGAAACAAAAGGTAATTGAGGCAATAGTTATCCCGCTTCATTCAATTAGGTGCAATTCAGCTGTAAAGCAGTAAACGGTCTGCATGTTTCCCATTAATACAAACTGTCATAAAGCCCCTGCTGATACCTATTCTGCAATAACAAGAATGTTCTCATGCATACTTTATAATACTGTGATTACTGGGAGTCATCAGCTTAAGCAATGTTTTGATTAAACTGATTACATGGTGCAAAGAAAGAAAATATCTCCAATAACCCAGTTTACATGGCTGCAGCAGGGGAGTCTAAAGGAACAAATGAGAACCAGCCTCTCCAGCATGTCCTTACACTTCTTGAGGTAGTAATAGTAGATAAAGAAGGCTGCTCACCAGTAACTTCCTCTGACCCTTACTCCAGTTTGTTCAGACACGTAAATAAAGTAATTTTACCTAACAGTATTAGCCCGGGGATTGATTTATTTTAATGAGAAACTATACATATACAGTTCACTATATGTGGATTATGTGTTAACTAACTATCAGAAATCCAAGAGGTACATTTTCTAATTTACAGTACAAGTACAGCTGCTCTGTGGTTAATGAATACATTCTAATTTTAGGACATTTTTAGGACTGGGCATATGTACTGTAGTCTTAACACAATACTTCAAAAGCCTTTGACATGACAATAACAAGTTTTCTTTTCTTGATTAGCAGCAGAGAACAGAATGACTGTAGTACACATTAGAAATAAGAAAGGGCAAGAAAGCCCAGGTGGTGTTTGTGTATCGATACTGGGGTAAATTAGTACTGACACCATATATCACTGATTTTGTTGCAATTCTTTTTTCTTAAATTAATAAAACTTTCTTTCTTTTTTTTTTTTTACTTATTTGTCATATCATCAAGAATATCATTATCACAAAAGTACCCTGAAATATCCTGATTTTACTTTAGGACCATATCGCCAACCCCTAGTTTCAAATGCTCAAAATCTGTATTCGTTGATAAATTAACATTTTTGGCGACCCTAGTCATTTATCACCTGACACGTTGCACCAGGGCTGGCCAACACATGAAGATTATATTGGTGTAATGATATGAGACGAGATATTGTCTTTGATTTTGGATATCATAACATCCCTAGTGTTGTCTTTTCCTGGTTTTGAAGGCTGCGTTACTGTAAACTGATGTAACTTTATGAACTTACCAGACTGTTTTAGCTGCTCCATTATTTGCCTTTACCCACTTAGTCATTATTTCCACATTACTGATGATTAATTATCAAAAATCTTATTGTGAAAATGTTTTGTAAAGGCACCAATAGTCAACCCTACAACACTGTGACAATATTGCATGTGAAATTAAGTGAACTTTGAGTTATTTTAAAGTACATTGTCGCCATGTTTTCGCTTCCTAAACCTAACCTACATAATCTTATATGTCATTCGTGGGGAGCTTATTTTTAAGACATAATACAAACTATTTTATGTGCATTTTCATAAGTTATCATATAAACTATTGTATAAGGATATGTTCAAAAATTGATATCAGGCTATATGGTCAAAATTATGGCAGTTTTCCTGATTGCACCCAGCCCTACTTTAGACCACGGTTTACTGTGACAGGTAAAACCAACAAAGGGAGCTTTGCATTATGAAGTTGTCACTTAACATCCCATTTTCTAGCTGCAAATAACAGTTGCATATAGTTTCGTCTTGAATGTTACATTTGGGATGTGAAAAAACATAAACCCTGCTTTGCAGAGGCAGAGAGCTTTGATGTTTACCCTCTGCGTTCCTGTCCTCTCATTGAGGAAACCATTCACATCTTGTAATGCTTTAAGAGAAACTGGAGACGTGACATTAACTCACTTGAACAGAGCAGAGAGGTTTCTGGTTTATGTGATAGCGTGTCCTGCTTTTTTATTGTGTCTGAATAGGACACATTCATAGCACATACTGTAATGGGTTATTGACATTCTAGTGAAAGCTCCTTTCACTACGGCGGAGCACCAAGGAAACATGACATGAATTTTCCACAATCAAAGTCACACTAAACTGACATAACCATATTACACAGGTAATCATATAAAGAACAATCAAGGGGCAAATTTCACTCCAGGTTCTACGAGTACTCCGTTCAACTTCAAAGTCCACGTACTGCACACCAATTTGAGTGCTCGCTCCGAGCGTACACACTCCAGATGCAGCCTCCGTGGTTTTCCTGCCCCTTGGCCATGGATCAAACCAGCTTTAAACACCATGCGCTCCAACTGCCACTCAGGTTGTGACCTTGACCTCTGCATCTCAGCTAAGGAAGAACCCTGCTCTCAACCCCCAAGAGCCGTTTCACATCAGCTGCACCCTGTACCGCTCCTACGACGCTACCTCCCCCCTTCACTCTTCACTTCACAGCTGATATAATTTCTCAAATTAGTGCCCACTTAGTGAGGATTTTGACAGATTTTGACGGGTTGGGAGAAGAAAGTCACCCCTCTTGTTACGAACCGGCGTTCTATCAAACACTTTCTGACTAATTAAAACGGCTTTGTTTCTTAATTCCCATGTCCTAATTAATCACAGCTAATGTGATGCTCAGCTTGACCCAAGCTCAAACCCAAACCATCACAAGAGCCAAGCAAAACAGAAAAGACTGATGTGCAGCCAAAAATAACAAAAATAATAATAATAATAATAACGAGAGTAAACAAAATGCGGCTTAACAAAAAATACATGACAGGAACTTTTTAATCTCTATCCCTCTATCCGGGCCTTTCTTCCTAATGAGCAAAACTGACGTCTGCAAAAAACAATTTTGTTATAGTTGGAATTTAATCCTGAATAAACATGCAGGGAAAATATTTTGAGTGAAAAAAAAGTTTTTTTCTGTGACAATTAAAAGGGTTTGAGAAATGCTGATGGCAAGTGGACTTTAAAAAGACTGTCAAGAGTTGTTTTTTGTGTCAAATCAGAGTGCAGCTTAATGACTGCATGAGTGTTCAGGCTACAGAGTTGTTGGTGGTGTGGTTTAAGGATAAGTCTGTCTTTTGGCCCCGCACTGGCAGACATCACCATCCCAGGTCATGAGCAGCCATTGACCTTCCCACTTGTTGAGGAGCACAGAGGGCGAAAGGGGGGCTGCGGGCCAATTAAACAAGAACGGGCAGTCCGTTTCTCCTGAGCACAGAGCGTTGGACAATCGCAGTTTGATAAAATGAATGCGGAGACAGGTGGGGGTTGCTGCTAATGAGGGATGCAGACAGGGGAAACTGCAGGGGAAAGTGTTGGCAGTGATGCGGGGGGAAGGGTTGATCCAGGCTAAAAAAGACCCCAAACAAAATGTGTTTTGATGGAGGGCCCCTTTTTGTCCTGTCATGGCCTCTTTGCCCCGCTTTCATCACAGCCAGTGGAGGGAAGCAAATGGGGCATAATAAGAGCCTAACGATCAAGCGCAGAGTGTGAAATTAGAAGAAACGTCTTCATTTTCACAGCTCTTTCCCCCGGCTCTTTACTGAGAGTGCTGTAAAAGGGTGGTCATGTGTTTTAAGTATTGAAGGTGGAGGTAACCCTGGTGGTGGATGTCAAGATGGATTAGTTGGAGCGGATGAGCGGCGCTCAGATGATGATGGAAACAAAAACTCCGGAGATCCTGTTACATTTGGCAGAATGATGTTTTTCTTGTTCCCTGAGTGTGGAAATCAACAGCCATCGGGCTGAGAGCTCTGAATACTGCCTTACTATAACATTAAATAAATAGATGTTTAAGGCCTGAATGATCAAAGGCATTTTCTTAATAACCAAAGGCGTACCAAATATTATCAAGAGCTCATTTGCATTTGTGAAATATTTGGGGTGTTTTTCAAAGTTGTGAGACATTAGACTGCAAGACTTCAAGGTAAATAACAAGCAATGTTTGTTTTCATGGTACGCTGGATGTGCCTCCTTCCTCTGAGAAACTACACACACACACAGAAACATACTCTTACGATAAAAAAATCAATGGTGTGAAACACAACGCGCGACTGGCTCCAAACAAAAAGGCACTTTATGTTTTAATTAATCTCATTGGGGTCCAATAATCCTGGGTCGAATAGTGTTGGCAAATAATTTCCAGTGTACCCTGCCGGTTGTTACCTCTCCATTATTCCAGGGAGACTAATACAAACACCAAGACTGTATCTGCATGTGAAATTTGGTGCTGCAAGCTATTTCAAATAAATTGTCCGCAGATTCTTCACAATTCTGTGACCCTACATCAACAAAACACGTCATGATATCAAAGGTGAGATATTACCAGAGGTAGGTAAGTCAAATATGTGCAAGTCACAAGCAAGTCTCAAGTCTTAACCTTCTAGTCTTGAGCAAGTCCCAAGTTACTGGGTAGAGAATCAAGCAAGTCACAAGAACATGTAATGATCTGGTCAACGTTAGCTCACTAGCTAGCGTAAACCAGCAACTAAGCTAATGCCGCAAGTTACCTAAAAAGGATACGATGCCATTGTTTCGACAGCCCAAATTTTCTAAGCCTCATTATTGTGAAGAAGTCCCATTGGACTGAACGCCCATTTCTCTGACAGCTGGTCATCACAAAAACAAACGCCCATTGCTCCAGAGTCCCGTTTCTCCAACAACACACACTCCCTGCAGTAAGTTTCAGTTTCCCAGCTGCATTTGAGCCACTGATCCAAGGTGTTTGTAACCAACCTATCGTTGCTTTTCCAGGGACTTTTGTTCCACCAAATGTGGGTGTTTTAAGCTAAAACACTATCTTTTCCGAACCGTAACCAAGTGGGTTTTGTGCATAAACCTAACTCTGCATTCATCACAACACTGTCGACAAATGTAACATATCCATGGTTTACAGAAACGCACAATGGGTGCAATTTTTCAGGTGATTGTGTTGTCTAATTGTGTGTATTTGGAGACACAGGATTTCAGAGCAATGGGCATTTGTCTTTGGGATAACATGCTACCGGAGAACTGGGCTTTCAGTCCAGTGGGACATTTTTCAGAATAACGGGCTTTGGCCGTTGGAACAACAAGCAGTCCCTCCTCAAAAGGCCCATTCACGTTCATCCTTTTGTGTGTTTTGTAGTGATGGATATGGCTGGATGTTGTGGTGGTCGTGTCACTGATTTTAAGCTGCAGGCCTTGAATACCACTGTAATCTTCTTACTGCTGTCATCGACAATATAATCCTTGAATGCAAATTTTATTTTTGGACAAGCCCAATCCGTGATAGCTGCATGCTCGTCCAAGCAGGTTGCCAGGTTTGAACACATTGCACTAGAAATCACCCAATTACATTTAAAAAAACAAAATATATCTCTCAATATCTAGAAAAATGAGAAAAGAGTCAAGTCCTTTCAAGCCATCTGTCACCTTATTCAGACTGCCAGCCCAAAATGGTTCTCTGGCATATCCACTTAATATCCAGATTGATTTTAGGGAGTCTGGACGGCAAATAACACATGAAATGTGATTTTTGAAAATCAATCCAAACCACATTAGGAGGTGGTTTGAAATGTAATTCAGATCGGAGTCCTACAGGTGTATCTCAGTCTGGCAGCTCTGGCTGCTAAAACTGGATTGCAAAGTGTCTTTGAATGCAACATACAACATCAGTGTCAAGTTCAGAGTGATGGAGGTGCTGAGCAGATCCACGCTGCTACTAGCAGAGTGCTAAAGAGGAGGACATGAGGAACAACAGTCTGTGGACGGATGCCAAAATAACTTGTTTGAAGGGCGAAATGATCGACCTCTATATCTCATGCTTATGCACGTGAAAGCTGCGTCACCAGTGGTGCTACATAGTAACTGATGCGTATGTCATTACCACAGCAACCGATGCAGATAGGTTGGTGATGTCTGGACACACAAATCCAATCAGATTACTGGCAAATAACAGCGCAGACAGTCGATCGTCAAGATCTGATTTGAGAAACAAACAAGTCATGACTACCAAGTCAAAGTCAAGTTGAGTCTATTATCAATGATCATCAAGAAAGTCTCAAATAAAGTCACCTGATGTGAGTCCCACACCTCTGGCTGTCACATTTACCTGGCCTAGGTGATTATTCCCATGTATACCAAAACAGCATTTAGGATCAGAGTGCTGTGTGATGTTCTCTGAATCTGTCTGATAACAGTGCACACGTGCTGTTTAGATAAAGCATGTTAGATTTATATCAAGCAGTAATGAGCAGCTGCCCTTGTTCTGTTCCCAAAACAAATTCCTGCCAATTCAACTGATTTCTAACTGTTGTCAGGCCAGCTCTTCTTTTTATAATAAAACTCCTCTCTGCAAACAGGCCTGGGTCCACTAACTCGTATGCCTGTAATCTCTATTGTGCTTGAGCAGCAACACTGAGAGACAAACGCCCTGCACAGAAAACCTGTCTGAAGTGAATATAGATTGTGTTGGTTAGACTACGGCAGAGCTAGTAGAGTCTACAATATGTCAGCTGCTCCTCTCTTCCTCTGGAGTTATATGAGGTGCTACAGTTCAGTGATGCTCACTGAGAATGAGGCTCTGGATCGATATCTCCTCTGCCACTCCAGGAGAGCGGGAGAAAAGTTCAGCTGACCTGCAATCCATACGTCTCCATGACAGTAGGTCTCTGCTTTATCTGTAAAGCCAAGCGGAACGCACTGTCAAGCCTGAATTATAGAGTGGAGTTACCTCTAGAGCTGAGACCATTCACCGAAGACCGAAGCTTTCTGCCTCATTCACCAACAAAATACGGAATAAGTATAGTCCTCCTTGGACCTCTTTGTAGAAGCTAATTACCTAACTCCTCTGTAAGCACACATTATGCAGGAGCTTCTCTGCACTTCCCTATTTTACATTTACATCTTATCCATTTAACTGACATTTTAATCTAAATTGGTTTACAGTAAACGAGCACAGAGGGGTTCACCGCTCGAGAACGCTTCAGTCGTGCAGTTGTATATAAACCTTAATTACAGCTATAGCCTTGAACGTACAAAATGTAATTTCCTGTCGCTCGGTGTCAACAAATGACAGAGCAATGCATTGCAGTAACTTTCTCCTGGTTCGAATTTCTTCAGTGTGCATTGTTCAGGAGGGTTTTACTACAAGCTGAATTATCCACAGAGGTGTCCTCCTCTCCAAGGCAAACAGCCCAGGTGATTAAAACTGTTAAAAACCCTCAATAATGCAGTTTTATGTTGCAAATCAGTGTTTCGCCAATGCTGTCTAGCTCGCTGCAGAGGGGCTGCTAACCCAGCACTTGCTAATGTGTGCTCACCTTTTCTTCCCTGATAACTTAGGATCTAGACGTTCAGGTGTTTTTTACTGGGAGCTGAATTATCCGCAGAGGTTTTATCTTCTCCAGCATGAACAAATCTGTGCCCCTTTTCAACAGCCATGGGCTGGCTTGGCTTGGCTCAGCTTGGTTTGGGCCGTCAGCCCAGGACAGCAGGGATTTGCATTTCAATTACAACAGGGCTACCTTCCTGAAGATGTGTCTTTAACTGATGACGGCTTGTTTTGACTGATGACATTTTAAAGCAGTGGGCTGATTCAACGGCTTAAGAGCCTGTTGTCTGCAGCTCTTCTTCAACATCTCACTGTGGCTGTTTCTGCTTCTACTCTTCCTCACTGCCGTATTATTAGACTTGTCTTAATTGAAGAGAAGCTGCTAACAAAGTTCTGCTAATTCAGTAATAATAATAACACATTTCATTTCCTATGGGTTCTTCACAAAAAAAGTCCCCCATTATTTTGTTTATTGTGAAGCAGCAAAATAAGGAAATGTCAAGTTTTCGAGCAGCAACTTCACACAACTTCTATTACGGCTGATAGCAAACATGAAACAGTAAAATATAGCAGATATCTAAAGTAAAAACAGGATGCAGGAGAGAAACTAAACTCCAAACTATAGAGACTCAGTTAGAAGCTACAGAAGTACTGAGAGACTTTGAAAAATGCTTTTCTTTCTGGTCTCTTGCAGACAGAGGTGAGTATAATCTCGCAACACATACACTTATTTGGTTGGGGAGCACAGGGATTGTCAGGGGTTGGTTGCAGTCGGCAAGGCCTGGCCACTACTGGCTCGGTTTTTGGACCTACTCTAGATAAGGTCTATATCCGGCATGGCTTGGCATGGCATGGCGCAGCCAAGAGTGACAATGGAAAAAAGGTACTGGTTATTAAAACTAATTAAAGCACTGAGAAGAGCAGTTTCACATTAAAAATCACTTTGTCTTTGATGCTGCTTGGCTGGTTGCAGACAAGCTGCTAGCCCAGCTCCTGAGAATATTTGCTCACCTTTTTTCTCTGATATCTTACAAATCAAATCTTCAGGAGGTTTTCACAGAGAGCCGAATTATCCACAGAGGTCTCCTTCTCTTGGTTTAAATTGGTAAATCAATGAAGGAAGCAGCTTCACAGAAAAAAATCGGTGGTTTCCAAAGCTGGTCCGCACAGCAGGGGCTGGAGCTGAACTGCAGCTAACGTTTGTTCAGCTTGTTCTTTAGCTCTTCTTAAGATCCAGATGCTTGATGACTTGCATCAGGTTAAAAGATTTAGCTAAAAACAACTAAGACCTAAAAAGTGTAATTGGAAAAATGTGCCTTAAAACTGAATAAAAAAGTCAATTTATGACAGCTTCTGGCAGACAACAACAACCCTGATATATGTACAAAGAGGATAAAACACCAGACCACCATTTCCTTGATTAAAAGTTCAGATTTCTTTGGGTTTGAAAATTGTTTGGAACATTTGGGATAATGCAAGGACGCAAATCAAGAAAAAATATTTAACATCAGTCTAGTCATTTTTAGACATTTAAATGTGGAAAATTTAGGCTACATGTTATATCTTTAGAGTGATAAACAACAGCCACAGTGACTCAAAAGATAAACTCAACAACTTCCGAGCACTACTCTTGAATGAAACAACGCAAACCTCCAACAAAATCTTCATTTAAAACCGTGAAGTAAACCTTGAGACTGGCCTCATATCGAAGAATATACTCTTCCAGGGACGGTCAGTTCAGCATCAGCAGCCAAGAGTCCACAAACAGATACGTACATGGCTTTTCATATGTCATCCGTCATATCGCTCTGTTGGGACTACTGAGCTCTTGCTGTGAATTCATACTGCGAGAAGCAACACAATCAAGTTGTCAGAAATCTCAATTTCCTGTACATCTGCGCAACCGGGAAAACTTAGCCAACGAGCAGACGGTCAACAAGTTTGTTGGCTGCACAAAGCTGACCACAGATACACTCTTCGTGGACACTGGACTTCAACAACGAGTCAAGATTTGTGATAAATAGATCTGTTTGGCAAGCACGAGTGGGAGAGTAGCTGATGGTTGTTGCAGTTTTTCAAAGCTGTTTGAATGACTATTGGTGGAATTAGGGACGAATCAACCCCAAAACAAAAGACTGCAACCATTTACTGGGGTTAACTGTAATTTAAGAGGTAATTTTATAGCTTATTTGTACTCAAAGATAGACAATAACAAAGCAGCATTATATATATATATATATATATCTTGTATAAAGTCTTGCAGAAGAAGTTTTAGCTACACAAGACCACCACAGTAGGAATCAGCCTGTTCTATGAGCTACAACCGGTCAGTGCAGGGTGAAACATCAGTCAAGTAGCGCTGTGAACGCACTGTCAGAACACTCCAAGATTTCATTGTTTTGACATAACATGAGCGGTGTATTTATCACATCCTGTCATTACAGTGTTTGAATTAACCTGAACCAGCGTCACGATCTGGAGCCACATTACACATCAGCGCTCTATCACTGACAGAAGTAAATAAATTATTCACACAAAAGCAGGGGAGAGAGACCCAGTGGAAAACTCCCGGGGCACAGCCGCCCCATTTGCAGTTGTGGGAAATCTGTCAGAGCAAGAGTGCCTTCCCTAGAGGGACAGAGGACAAATGACACCCACTCTCTGCATTCAATTACTACGAGGAGAGGCCATGGGAGCCAAATCCTGCAGGAGCCCGGGCTTCATACAGAGGAGAGACTTACACACACACACACACACACACACACAGATTTAAGTAGAACTGTCTGCTGCAGTCAGCTCCAATTACCACTGTCCACTACTAATGCACAACATGTGAAACTAGAGGAACAATTCCATCCTTTACCCCCATTCCACAAAGTTGCATATGGATTACGTTTGCATGTTTCTCTGCATAATTCCTTAAATATAATTTCACAGACTTTAATTGTGAATCGCAGTCACAGTCACAAATTAGTGGTCACTTTAAATTCCAGTGAGGCCAATACACCGAAATATGTTCAACAAATTACTTGTAAGGAATAAGTAAAAAAAAAAAAGTATGCCAGCGTTGGTCTGCCACACATGCCCACAATTATATGTAAACAGCCTCAATCTTATTCCAAAAGAATTTGAATACAATACGCAGCAACTTTGATCAATCATATGGAACTGATTTATGTCAAAACATTTTGCAACTCTCTGCAAAACTCTGCAGTGCGTCGTGTCCCCAAGTGACACTGGCTATAACCTGGTACATTATGACACATCCATAATGATAACCTAACCCACGCACACAGCACCTTATTATGTTTTCCGCATTTGCAGGAGACCTCTGCTTTCCCTCCGCAGTAGCTCAGTGCGTTCCCTGCGGCCATAAGTCTATTTCTAAATGGCTTCTGTTGTCGGTACTTGAGCGTAGGAGTGAGCGGGTCAGGAGGTCTGACCTGACGTTCACACATCTCTCAGCTCCACTTGAGAAGAAAACACAGACCACTTAACCCTGCTCTGTTATCCGGCTCTACATTAGCTCCATATGTGAGGGTGGGTATCGGTTTTGAAATAATTCAATACCAGTACCCTCAGAGTGACACTGGTACCAATAGAGTACTTAATTCAATACCTTTTTTTCTACTTCATTCGATACCCATCGTGAATGGAAGCATTCAGTTGTGTAAAATACCAGCAGACGCCACAGGCATGAAGTATAGTCTTACTTTACAACATTTTGGTGGCATTTCGGCAAGCTGAACTGCCAAATCCCTCAAATACCCCATGCTTGACTTCACCACACCACAAACTGTATGGGCTGTAGGTGCTGTGGTACTGGGCCAATCACATATCACATTAAATTAAACATCTGCAGTGGTTGGCTGCAAACAAAACCATACAGATTTAGGTACAAAAAAATAGAATGCAGTTATTGTTACCTGAGAAGTTTCAATATTATTTGGTACTCGGTTATTTTGGTCAATACCTTAAAGGGACAGTTCACCCCACATAAAAAAAATACTTATTTTTCCTCTTATCTCGAAAGCAATTTATCAATATTTCAGTGTGACTTGCCAAGATTTAAAAAGTAGTAAATACTAGATCCTAGATACTAGATAACCAGATACGAGATGGCACTCAGCTTGTGGTGCTCAAAAGCCAAAAAAAATATGTTTGAAAAGCTCAACAACAATATCTCTTTCCAGAAATCATGACCTGGTTACTCAAGATAATCCACAGACCTTGTTGTGAGCATTTCATGTAGGAAGTATTTTCTTTCTACTGAACTACACCTGCCAATTTGATCGCTTCGCAGAAGGAAATATGCATCTACTCAGGGACGAGAGGCTGAGAAGGTCACGTGAGAAGGACCAACCAATCACAGCCGACAGATATCTTTCACCTTCTTCCGTAAATATCAGTCTGTGATAGATATGGAAAAGTTGATCATGTTAGTGCAGGGCTACCCAGAGCTTTACATCTGTCCCACAGACGATAGGCCTACACACTTATAAACAGCTCGTGGAAGAAGATCAGCTCTGCACTCAGGATTTCAGGTGAACAGGCTATGGTACAGTGCTTGTTACGGTTGCTTAGCAATCTCAGACACAGCCTATAACCACGCTCTCGAAACTTGCACAACAAAAAGGCACAAAAGTAGCGTCCAGCGCCCGACCTTGCATTTTAAAGGCAGTTAAAGACGCAGCATGTGTACAGCCCAAAGATTGCTCAGTGGAGCCAGGTGAGCTATCAGATGCACGCTTACTTCTGGGCAGTGATACAATCGGTAGATGTAGTTGGATAAAAAGACAATAGTTCCAATATCAAATCAAATTTTTGTCCACCTGCCACTGTGGCTGGTGGATTCCAAAATCAACCAGCCACCTGATGGATTACCATTGTTTTTTAGGCTGGTGAGTGAAGCACATCCAGCAGCCACTCGCATATTTTACCAGCATTTGGCTGCTGGCTGGTGCTAGCTTCCAACCCAAGGTCTGTGGATTATCTGGAGTAACTGGGTCATGATTTCTGGAAAGAGACATTGCTGTTGAGTTTTTCAAAAGTACTTTTTTGGCACTTTGAGCACCACAAGCTGAGTGCCAACTGGTTCCATTATACTGGAGAGAAGGCAGACATCGTCATGGCCATTATCTCAAACACTCGGTAACTCACACTAAAACAATCTCGACTGATAAACAGCACTACAGGTAAGAGGGAAAACATGCATTTCTGATTTTAACTGTCCTTTCAATGGTATCAAGTGCTGATACTGAGCCCTAGCTCCAAGTCACACAGTACAACGGGTCAAGATGTCAAGTTACTTCACATAGAGTGATGTTAAAGGGGCTGCACATGTTTCTTTCCAAAGGGCCTAGCAGTAATAGTTTGTTGTCTTCAAATACATTTTTAATGTATTCTGCAGATCAATATCTGTAAAACCAAAATGCAAATTTGTTGTGAAACAGCGCCAGATATCTATACACATTACCATAGTTATATCCTTATAGTGCACATGGGGTTAAGTCTTTACAAAGTTGCCCAGAGACACACGTCTACATGACAGTCAAACTGCTCTGACTGCATCAGTTTCCCTGTGTGGGTGGAGTGAGGCATGTGATACGTGTGTTTTATTGCCAGAATCTCAGAACACTCAGTCCGTAAACTTCCTAAACTGCCGCGGGATAAAATTCTGGTTTGGTAAATATTACATTGGTTGTCAGTGTTTTCGGCAGGGCAATCAAAAACAATGAAGATGTCTTGCTTGTCTGGCTCTGGGACAACATAAGTCTAGCTGTCATTTTACATAATTAAAAGGAAGAACTGCCTTGCTGTACACAGAGAGGGCTATAAAACTTGATTTACAGAAGCTCCGCTGTTATACAGTTTTACGCAAATCGCTTCCCAAAACCTACTGCAGGAGGTTGATTTTACAGCTGTGCACCAAGAGATTTCTTATAACAATAATTTGATAGAGGATATTCAAATGTGCTGTAAAATAAAAGAGCGGAATAACACCAACTGCCAACGCATTTCTGACTTAATATCACACTGTTACTTGATTGCATTTCCATTGTGTCTCACAGTATCATATGTCAAGTTAGGATATATTTCATGAAGCTATACAGAGTAGTGAAAGCCAACTGCTGCTGCGGCGCTCTGCTGGATGTTACTGATCCACCGGCTAAGCCCGTGAAGCCGTGCATATATGTGTGTAAGACAATAGCTTCTGTAAAGCACCTCTCGCTGTTATACTGAGAGCGAGAGCGAGCTCTGTTTCCACACCTGTTGCCCTGGGCCATAAGGGACAAGCTATCTCCATTGCTCTCACTCTTCACTTTCCATTTGACTGTGATTTTGACAAGCTCTGCCATATCATCATAAAACTTCAGTGCCCACGCTGATAAGACCAAACCTATACCTGACTAAATCCAGGGGCTTAGGGACTTGTTTGCATTTCACTGCACCCCAAGAGGAGGATGTATCATAATTGCATACGGAGGTTTTCATAAAAGGAGCACGGCATTATATAAGGTCAAAAAATAGGAGTCCTCACAGATAAGCCTGTCAGTTGAACTCAATGTGAAGATGTTTGATTTGGAAGAGAAAACCACCACAGGATCAGGCGGTACACCACACGGAACAAAGATGATTCTTGAGGAGGTCTTCAGTTTGATGTTTAGACTTTAATTTCACTTCACTTTGGCCTGAGTGGGCAGTCTCGCTGCACAAAGTAGTTTTCAGCAGTGAACTTAGTGGATTTCTGTGTCCATTCAACTTTTTTTTAGTCTGAAGTTTCCACTTAGTATTAAATCAGATTATAAAATATGGTTTGAGTGAATGCTTTGCTGAATCGAACATTTTGCAAAGATGAAAGGAAGATGTGATGTAAACTGTCTTTGGAGTCGGTATGTGTGCGTAAGCTCTCTCTGTGTAAATTGGATCCAGAGCTGGCGAGAGAAAAGGAAAGCAGGCGTCTTTTTCTGCTTTGGTATTGATTGTAGGAAATAGCAGGGAGGAGACAACGTGCCCTCAGGTTGGGGAGAGATGAAGTTATTCTAAATTACTGCTGAACAACTTTGAAGTCGTATCGTGGAACTGTCGAAGGGCCGGCTCTATACGCTGCGAGTTTCTGCTTCTTTTTTCTTTTTTTTCAGTGCAAAAAAAAAGACACAGCATGATAAAGTATAATTCGAACCATCTTTAATACAAACCACAGAAGCATAAATAATTGAATAAAATCGGCAGTGGTTTTTTGAAATGCACCAGCAAATAAGTCTACAACATTTTTTCTCTCTTTTGGACTCGTTCTAAGGAGTCTAAATCCTGTGGTGGGGGAAGAAGTGAAGGAGACTGAGACTCTGGTTTTGGCTGACTCTAAGTGGGCCTGGCTTGCATGTGGCTAGGAGGAACCAATGCCCTGGCAAAGCATGTGGAAATACTGTGCATCAAACACCAACAGGGCCCATATAACACATAGCTTCTAGCCTGGCATGTGAACACACGAGTTTAGCTACAAGTTTATGATTGTTCCTTCTTACTGTGTTTGTAGTGAAGCAGAAAGTTCAGATCAGGTTGAAACATACAAACCCAATATCATTCATGAAAGAATAACCCAAAAGAAAATGGGTTTAGTGTAGGGGTAGAAATGTATGAGTCCAGAAATATGTATCCAAAAAGGAAAAGAAGTAGTATCTTCAAATTCTTCACCCAACAAAAACCTTTCCTCTCCAAACATCTACTTATGTGGAGTTCACAGGCCCAAAATAAACACGTCTAACTTTGCAGTTGGAGTTCTTTCTTGGGGAAACGATTTAGCTCCCTCCGGGGACCAGGCCAGCTCATTAATTGATCTCTGACCTTAAAGTGAGAAACCAAAACACTGGCTACCAACAGAAATAAAGCTATCACGGGGGACTGAGCAAATTTACACATTAGCTGCACTTTTACATCGAACAAAAGAGAGCACCACCACACACACCTCGTCTTTGTCAATGAAAATGTCCTAAAATTACTTGCAATTATATGATTATTACCTAAATAATAACTGAATTAAATCATCACCATCAGAAGCAGATAAGTTTGAAAGCAGAGCACGTCACTTACGCTATTGTCACTCGTCCCTGACACGGGGTAGACCGTCCAGCCGAGCTCCGCTGTGGCTGTAGTGGAGTCCATAAGTGTCTCTGTGGGAAGAAGTAAGGAGAGACGGTGGTCAGCTAATCTCCTGACAACATGAAATAGTTCCTGCGGTTCAATGGAAACCACTTGAGTAAAACAAATATTTTGAGAGGCAGGATATAGGTTTGCTCTGTAAGACGTCAGAAAATAATGAAATGTCCGCTGACAACTCCCAGAGCTGAAGGTGATATCTTCATATTTTGTCTTACAAACAGCAGAGAACTCAATATTGAAAGTACATTAAACAGAAATGAACAAAAAAAATCAATTGAAGTTTTTTTTCTGAACTAATTTGTTCATTAAAAATAGATAATATTGCACTGTGGGAGCTGAGAATCGATTCCAGTTAAAAACTGGTCCCAAATTGCTGATCAATTCCTTTCTCATTTGTCTACCCTGCTGGAAACTTGCTACAAGGAGGAGTCATGGCAAAGTGGGAAAAATTGTCAAATGAATAGCTTCATTTCACATAGAAACATGACAACAGTGCTGCTTGTAATATCTGTAAAATGATCATTTAAAGTAGGGTTGAACATGCTGAAACACCTTGGTATGTAACACACGCTTGAATTCCAGGGTTGTGATGTATGTGACACTCCAGAGTGCCACTGCTTCCAAACAAAGCAGCACGTCTGTTACTGAGGGTAAATATTCTGTCATAATGACCTTTGGTTTGGTTAGGCAGGTTTTTTATTTGATCAAGGAAACCTTAGTGAAAGCAAACACTAAACAAATATTCTCGTGGACTGTTGCTACACTGTGTTCAGACTCACAAATAATGAAACCGTTGCATTGACAACGAAAGCTTGTGTAGACCTAATTTTGTCCATGTGGAAAATTGATTAAGAATCAATAAGGGAATCAATAAAGAGTCCGACCAATAGGCAGAATCGATCATGGCACTGGTACCAATATAATCTTATCAGTTCCCATCCCTATTTTTGAACATGTGAACATCTGTTACTAGCTAAGAAAAGAAAAGTCACTGTCATGTTACAGCTTTGTTTTGTTTATGTTTTAATAAAAATCTAAAATCCAATGCCCTCAAAATTGTTGCAATTTTTCCCCATGGAATCGAAATTTTCAAAAACAAATTAAAAATGTTCAAGGTATCATATCAAAGTTAGAAATTCCAGCATCGTGACAACATTATGACAGTCTAATCAATAATAATAATATTAAAAAAAACATTATTTATATAGCACCTTTCATACAAGAAATGCAGCACAAAGTTCTTTTAAAATAAGGGTAGTGTAAGTGCTTCACATGAAAATAGGGAGAGTGAACATTAAACAGCATGAAATCATAGAGTTGTAAAACTATAAATCATAAAACCAAGCAAGATTTTAAAAGAGTTGCAGCAGCATGAAGCGTAAATAGTAAAGCATGAAGCGTAAATCAATGACAGAGTAGGAAATTAGCACCAGCCACTGGCCAAATGCTGGTAAAATATGCAAATGGTTGCTAGATTTGCTTCTATAAAAAACAATAGTAATCTATTGTAATGGAGTGACTGGTAGATTTTGGAATCCAGCAGCCAGCAGATGAACACAAAAAAGTTAGTTGCCAGCCAAAATCAATGATAAAAAAGGAGACATTATGATAGTATTCATTAGTTGTAAGCCTGATAAAAAGACCCACATTAATACAATCCATGTGTTCAGGTAGAAACTGCAAGTAGTTTCATAAGCTTTCATAAACTGTGCCATCATCTGTATGACTTGTCGGGAAAACAGACTGAAAAAGCAAATCTCCACGGTACAGAGGAGGGGCCGCCCTCTACGCCACGGATTAGCTGGTGGAAAGAAACACCTCTGGTAATTGGGGTCAAAGAGAATGTGCCTCCTGTCTGTCATGGGGTCCTCTGTGGCACACATTCCACCAGTCTGACCCAAATGTCTGTCATACGCTTACTGAACCATTCATGCTGTCACCTCCTTCTTACCCTCTGTACCTATGCCCTCGTGCCCTCTTTTCCAATCAAGACTTCATCTCGGCTCTGCTTGTCCCCATGTGTGTGTGTGTGTGTGTGACAGAGAGCAGGTCTAATGAATTTCTCCTGCTGATTAGGCCTGTGTCAGTCTTGTGCTCCAGTGTTGAGCGGCAGCAGATGGAGAGAGCATTCGTCAGGTTCGAGGCGTCAGCTGCAACTCCAAAATGCCACGGAGGGATTTAGAAACCCCCTCGACGAACACGGCTACTAAGCTTTGCGTAAGTCACAGCCAGCGACTGTGAGACAGGTCTGGGGAACAATTGCACGTCATTAATATTGTGATATTTCTGACTGAACTGATGCTAATAGCGCGAGTTAATTGAAAGTAGATCCGAGTGATGAAATAAAACATGTAGAAGTTCTTTGAGAAATGTACTACAGGCAATCAAAGATAAAGGATCTGAAGTTACGTCTCACAGGATTCTGTTTAACGCAGCTCTCTACCAGCTTGCAGGATATTTTAGAGGCTTCCAGTAGTTTCATAACCCTGGATTTCCTCTGATTTATATTCCAGCGAAAGCCACAGCATTTAATTAACAGGCTCCACACGCATTGGTTTATTTCAGGGCCTTCTGCTGACTTTCCGAGTCTCACCACTCCTCACAAAGCATAATACTAGATTCCACATCCTTTTCACTTATCACAAAGCCCAAATCGTATAATTAGGCAGATGAGGCTGCAATTGAGCAGCTATTGATAACCTTGTGTGTGACTCAGAGCCGAGCAGCCGACATGGGTGTTAGGCAGTGAAATGGTAATTATCCCCCATAATGATAACGATAATTAGTGGAGGAGTAAAGTGAGAATAATGAACCCCCTCTGCGGTGGTTTAAGGAGTGTTGTGGGGGAACAGGGAGTGAATTTCTCTTGGAACGGTAACACAGACTGGGTGACAGCCCACCCTCTCACACATCCTTCTCTTTCTCTTCATCTGTATGGAGCCTCATATTCTCTCTGTTTCTACATGCTTTCTCTTCCTACCCACTGCACTCTCTCTGCCTGTGCTCCATACTCTCAAAAACTCTCTTCACAGTTTCGGTCAATATTATCGGTCAATAATGGGACATTTCTATAATTACGCATTATTCTGATCATTAACATCATAGCTAATAAATACGGCCGATAATACAAAGACAGACTGTTTTCATTGACTAAACAAGGGCAGCATCTACACACACAGCAGGTGGCGATACATGTTGAAGAACAACAACAGCAGCAGCATGCTGTCTAGAGGGCAAAACATGTTGCCGTGTGGACGTCTTTCACAGTACCAGAGGAAGACAACAGGATTGCACCAGGGGTCTGATCTCTGACCGCCGAACAGGTTAGACAGTGCACTGAAGGATCGTCTCCGAAGTGTTAGCACGAGCTAATTAGCTAAAAATCCATATTGGTGCATCTCTGCTAGAGTTGGGACCAATCCAATCAATATGGATACTGGGTTTTGATACTGAAGTCACTCATCTGGTGCCAGACTGACATCTCAGAGCCACGTACCAGTCCAGATTCCATGCTTGATTTATGCTTGACGCATCCACGAGTGTCTGCACAACTAAAGTGATGTCATACCATCAGGTAAGTGGGTTTTTGCCCATCCATGCACATCTGACATTTTCTAACTACATGAACACAGAACAGTGTGGATGGGTGGATTCGTCTATGAAACCTAAATGCTTGACTTCTTGATACACTGCCCCCTACAGTTTGGGAGAGTACTGGTTTGAAGCGAGGAGAAACCCGCACAGATTACAAAAGATCCAAATATTTCTTCGTCAGGATTCTGCATCAGCTCATGGCCATGCAACCGTCCCTGTAGTAAGCCTAACTTCTAGAGGCTTTGGTCTGATGTTGACCACAACAAGGAAGAAGAAGAAGATATATTTTATCAATCCCTGAGGGGACTTAAACCGGCGACCCTCCAGTTCCCAAGCCAGGTCCCTATGGACTAAGCGACTGCCACCCTCACAGAGTGCTTGTCTATTCCCTCGAGGAGCTTGAAGTCCCAGTGGATCCCAGCAGTAAGCAGACGAACTGTCGCTCACCATCTGAGAAGACCTTTGTGACACCTCACTACAAAAAGAAATGGCTCGCCTTTTCCTTTCCAGCGGCAGTTTTAATGTGGAGAATGCCCCTATGATAGCTGCAAAGACACCAGTCAGCTACGCCAGCATGAATGTCGAGTGGTTGTCCGAAAGAGCCACTTGCAGTGCTTTCAAAAAAAAGATTGATTCAAACACTCTGCGTAGTAACCATAGCAACTGCTTGCCACATGTTGTTTTTACTCATTTGATGGGTTTTTTTGATAGTGTAGATATTAATCTCTTTACACAGTCCTTGTACTTTTATTTCAAATATTCACTTTGAAAACCTCATGAAGGTCGTCAATTTTAACATTGTACTTTTTGAAATTCTCTTTGAGCTCATGTACGGAAATCTTCCTACTGGCTGATAAAGCATTGCTGTGCACTTCTGTTCAATTTTTCAAAACATTACAGGAGGTGTCGTAGCTATTTGACCTATGACATCTGTTTGTATGTGAAGCCTACTTAAGGTATTGTCAATGTCTGCAGATATCTTAATTCAGGCATCAGAGTCAGATTGGAACTGACAAAAAAGAGCAGTTCAGGGCTATAGCTTTATCTCGTCTCACCTCCTCCTCCTCCTTCTCCTCCTCCTCCCTCTCATGCTCCACTGTCTCTATCTTGCTATCACTGGCCCACATGCTGGACATGTAGTACCTCACCCTCAAAGACTGATCACTTCTTTTCCTCCTGCTGTCTACACTTCAGTCCTGGCAGCCACACCGATTCATTACCTCCCGTGGAGCGGAGCGGCACATAGCTCACCACTGTCAGCCACCGCCTCGTTCACAGTCTGAATCCCCAGCCGTGGCGGAGCGTGGCTGCTCAGCAAGACGCGTTGGCTATTAATCAGCAGGGGGACAGGGCGCGGAGGCTGTCGTCTGAATCCAACCACAGAAATCACATATTTTTGTTTTTTTTTTGTTCTTGTGGCCACCTGTTTCCATTGTGAGCATTTTTAATTTCGCCACATATGGGACTGGCCGTGATGTGATCTGAGACAGAAGTTTGAGTGTACAGACACACTGGCAACATCCATTGTGTTTGTGGGCTGGTTACAATCAACACCACATACTTCACTGCGAACGACAGACAATACATCGTTGTAACCAGCCTGTACTGTCTATTGTTTCCACCTTAGGGAAGACCCTGTGAGGTTAAACCCAGGTGTCTTTTTAAACCATTGCACCAAACTAAGCAAAGGAAATTTCTCTCTTTGCTTTGCCAAAGAGTGCTCAAAGAACTTGGAGTTGTTGCATGTGTTGGCCTGTGAATTCTTCTGGGGTTTGGAGGACTCACAAAAGGACTATTTTCAGTGTTTAATTAAAAAAAAAGATTTTAATATTGCAAGAAATAGTTTAGTTGCGACATAAAAAATGGTAAAAACCACATCCTTTTTAATAAGATTTGCATAATAAGCAACGTATTTGCATTTTCTCACTATTTTTCTGTTTAATTTTAAGTATTTTATGAGCTGAGGGAAACAAAAGACAACCTTGATACTGCAGCTATAGGGATTAGTTTCCTTCTTAGAAAGACTATTTTTTTGTAACAAATCTCCTCATTTAAATAAAATCTAATATTTTGTAGTGTATCCCAAAATAATGGCCCTTTATTAAAAACAGATTCTGTGTAAGTGTAATGTCTGATGCTGTGCGACTGCTTTAGTGTAATAGATTTGCACAACACCAGAGTGTGACGTTCAGGAGGACACATCCAGTGCTCTAAGAACTGATGACAAATTGCACCCTCTCGATTTCCCACTTAAGGCGGTTAAGTGTCTTTGCATTATTTGTGTGGCGATGGAGAGGGATGTGCAAGAGTGTTTTAACTGTTAGAGCTCATGGGAAAATGGCCTCCTCGCTGACGGTCAAAGGCAGCGGCAGCAATACTTCACTGTCTGTCTGCGCCGACAAAGACATGTTTTTAAGTATGAAACTTTAATGTGCAAACCTTGGCATACTTTCTACAATTACAGAGTATTAACAATATTACAGTAAATAATTGAAGATTTGGTGTCCTTTTTTGTTGTCTTTCTTTTTTTAAACTTGATACCCTTGACTGTGGAGGGGGCTATGAATATGCAATGAGACCTAGGAGTCTAAGAAAAGCCTACTAGGCAGAGAGTGCTTCCTCCAACACTTCCTGAGACTAAGGAGAGAGTTTAGTGCTGATCTGAGAGAGGGCTCTCCAGTGAGAGGCTGTCTGAAGTGACAGGCGGGGGGAGAAGAGGAGGAGGAGGAGGAGGAGGAGGGGGACTGTGGTACTACAACAACACTCTTCTTCTCTAAGAGGGGTCAGTGCTGCATCTCGGCTTTCTAAAGAAAGCAACAGCATTTTCAATGAGGGATACAGAGAAGAGCTGTTCACAGAAAAGACATTTCAGCTCAAACAAGCGCAGCCAGTAAGAAAATAAACATTTTACGCAGACGGATACAAAAGCTGAGAGGGCTGAAAGTTATCTGCCAGCCATTGTGTTGCTGAATTAATAAAAGAAAGCGACGCAGGATATTGAGAGCGCATCTCTACTTAACATGCTGCGTGCGCCGCATTTTCAGATCATTCGCAGTGTTTAAAATGTATTCATCCATTCTCTCCGTCTGCACAAGGCAATGTTTGCTTGTGGTTTTATTATTTATCTTTCCTGCCAGCCTGTTTCTCTACAGTTGCAAGATGTTTACGGTGGTGACTGAGCGTTCGTGCCTCGTCCAGAGTGTATGGAAATCAGGGTTTGACCAGTGGTTGTCTAATCAGTGAGAGCAAATAGATTTAAGATTACCATATATAATCTTCAGTCGGAGTGATGGATGGGAACTCTCTCTACTGCCATGAATCTATCAACAAAACTATACCTCCTGTTTCCCGAGGCAGTGAATGCAACAAGTGCAGCCTTCCAAACAGACACTTTCTACCACAAGTCCAAACCTGCTGGTACCTGCTTGTAAGTAATCATATTGTTAAATAACTGACTTGTTCCTCCTTAGCTCTATTTTTTCCTCAGCATGAAGAATCCGATTCTACAAACTGCTTTGCACCTTATTGCATCACTATTGAGGACAAACCCTGCATATAAATTGCTTTGACATGGCAGTTCAAACCAGAATCAAAGAAACGATACCAATTTTCCAACAAACTAGCCTATATTTAGGGCCCAGAGTTTAATGAGGGTGTTTTGAAGAAGCAATTGACCTCCAGAACAGCGTGAAGCAGCTCGGAGGCATGACTTTTTTTATCTCTCTCGCCAGCGGCCAACTGTAGCCTCTGCTCCCTATGGAACAAATCCCTGAACATTCAATTTAACATCGACATAAACCACATATGGTGCTTTTCCGTGGCTGTGATAATGTCAGCGAATGGGTCTAAAAAGCAGCTAAACATATTTCACATAAAAGCCATGCTGAGTAAAGTTCAGTTTAACCACTGCTGAAGGGTACCACTGCATTTACTTGCATTTCACTAAACACCTGAAACTATAGTATTTGGAGGCAAATGTGGGAAGATTGTGGTCTGCAGTGCAGTTGCAGAGTAACATGAGCAAGCTGTTCATTGTGCTAAAAACAGAACCCTATATAGTGGACCCCAGCACGGAAATCTGCCCAGATTAAGGGGCAAGGCAATGATATACCCCGGAGGGAGTCGGTGCAAGTGGAGAGACGTGATTCATAGCTTTAATGATGGACAGGGCTACTGTATGGCCTGTTGGAAAGAATAACAGTCTGTTTCATTTAGAGGGAAGAAGTGGATCGAGCCCCAGATCCAGAGAAACTCAGCTCAACTTATCTTTCAGCACAAGCTGGGTCCATTAAGGTACAGTACAGCTCCCACCACTGTCACATAACAGCATATCCCTGTGTGTTAAATGAATTCTTAATCCCACTTTCACAATGAAACGGGGGCTTTGTGGACCATGTGGCACTGGTCCGAACCCAAGACGCATGGCTTTTTTTCAGGAGTCAAAAGCAGGTTGGCATGCAGCCCTGGGTATCCAGGGCGCTACCCAGCGTGTCATTGGTGAGACATCAATCTGTCAGGGAGATTTATGTGGTGTGGTGGTAATTGTTGGGTCTTGAAAAGGCAGGTTTGGAGTTGGGATGGTGATGTAGGTGTTTCAGGGAGTGATGAGGTAGGGCTTAAAGTTCAACCCCACCTCGCCAGGGTTGCGGAGTGGTGTTTTCCAAGGCAAGAAAAGATGAGGGAGGAAGCCGGGTAGTTGATTTTGGCAGAGGATGGCGCAGGGTGAAATATGGTACCACACACACAAACACTAACGCACAGAAAGTAGAGCACTCTCAAAGCACTAACTGTTGACAGAATGATACAGCATGGCGTTCCCCGGGGGCCCGGAGCAGGATGTACGACAGTAATCCCTACACAGCCGGGCTGTGTTATCAGTCAGTGTAACTTAACTTGTCAGCAAGGCCAAGGGGGCAACAGCCAAAAACAAATGTAAGAAAGCAAAAACTACAACTTGACGTATGACTGAGACCCTGACAGGTTGTCCAATTGGACTGGTACTACCTTTATGGGATTTCTTTCATTTCTCTGATGATGAAACACAACGTAATCTGCGGTTCAAAACATTCCATTAGCAGATACTGCATCGGGTGATATCATATATTCTCTTTGTTCTGAACTGTTCAATTGCAGAGCCATTAAAAGTGAAAAGATTACTATTAACATGAACATTTTGTACCTCCGACACAAGGTAAGCAGGTAATAGAACATAAAAAAGAATTACCATCTAAATTTTATGCCCTTAATTTCTGCATTGACCCAAACACAATGTTTTTTCTAGACACAATCACCGGCTACTTTATTAAGTACACCTATTCAACTGTGCGTTAATGCAAATAGCTAATCACATGGCAGCAACTCAATACATTTAGGCATGTAGTTCAAGTTCAAAACAAGTAACAGAAAGCAGCAGTTCTGAAGGCAAAAGGGGTCCAACCTGGTACCAACAAGGTGTACCTAATAAAGTGGGTGAGTGTAATATGTTTGAAAAAGTGAAGGCTGTATTACAGTATATTCAGTGACTGTATATTTATGTACTCACAACAGCAGATATTCCTTTTCAAAGTAGATACCAGCTACGACAGATTCAGCCAACTAGAATCCCCCCTACCGACCGAAGGCGTTTCGGCTGCCAGCTGGTTGCCAGTGAAATGACAGCCACTGGGGCCACTGTACAGAGTGTTGCATTGTGAGGGTCCAAGGACAGATGTCGTATGCTGTAAAGTTCTCTGAGGCAAACTGTGATTTGTGACTCTGGGCTTTATAAATAAAATTGAATTGAACTGGGTTGGTCCATCTACGTCCCAACCTTCACCTATACTCTATATATATGAGCTCTGGGTAGTGACCGAAAGAATGAGGTAGCGGATATAAGCCGAAATGAGTTTCCTCTGTGGGGTGGTTGGGCTCAGCCTTAGGGATAGGGTAAGGAGCTTGGGTTTCCAGAGGGAGTTCGGAGTAGAGCTGCTGCTCCTTCGCATGGAAAGGGGTCAGTTGAGGTGGTTCGGCCATCTGAGAGGGGAGAGGGATGTCTGGGGTGCTTTGATCGGCCTGCTGCCCCTGCGACCTGGCTCCGGATAAGCAGATGAAAATGGATGGATGAATTGGGTTGGTTGCTAGCTAAAAGTCTATTTATAATGTAGAATCACAGGGAAACTTTACCAACAGAACTAGTGTGGGAGTGCTTTGTATTTTTAAAAAGTCGTTTTCCAAAAACAGGTGTTGAAAATCTGGTGGGTCATAATGTAATATAATATAACATAATTTACTACAATTACAATTTCACCAACAGTCTAGCAGGGACTATTCTTACTCAACAATCCACCATTAAATGGAGGGCTGCAAATCATTTCTCAGTAACTGTCACTGTCTTGTCTCACCTATGATTGCAACACCCCATTGTCACGCCAATCATCTGAAAGTATCACTTTTCTTTCCATACATCGAGATGTGTTTTTGCTATTAGCAGCACCTGTAGATGTATCATTAGTGTAGTTTCACCATTAAAACGTAGTTAGTTTTGAGTGACACCATATTTCATGGCAGAGAGACATCAATGTAAGCAATAAATTGCCAGTGGGAACAGTCACCTGGCCAATCGCAAGCTGTGTGAAAGAAACCTGGCTAATAACACAGACTAGAGGATTTACAAGTACACTTTCCATATTTCCCAAATCCCTGACAACCCACCGAGACCTGTTTAACAGATCAGTACATTTTAAATTCTGCAGTGGAAAATTCTGTAAAAGTGGGTCCCACATTTTTATAAGCAGCAGCTGAAGAGAACATGCGTGTGATTCAAAAAAGAGGCCGCACAAGTGACATTCATCCATCCATCCAATCATTTTAAGTGCCATGTGAGCGCTGTGATGTTCATCTATGAGTGCGGTGGAAATACCTGCAGCAAAGTTAGACAGGGGTGTACAAATCACTTTTCATCAAACTGACAGCTTTTCAGATACCACTACTAATTGACTTGATGGAAGTAATCATTGCAGGCCTCCCACGCCTTGCCTACAAGCCATTAGTTAAAAGTGGATGATTAAAAAATGTACGCAGCTCATGCAAGAACACGTAGGTATCTTTTATTTCACGGATGTGTGGTCCCCGACTTCACATGAGGAATTTCTTCCTCTCTCTTTACTTGTCTGTCTCATTTAAGTCTCTTTCTCGTACTCTTCCCAGTCCTTGATTAGCAGGTAATAGCAGAGCTGCGGGCCCTGTAGGAGCAGTGCGACCATGATACGCTTGTATTAGCCCAAAAGACAAGATGTTCCCCCCAGCTTTAAATATACTCAACTGGAACTGAGGGAGCAAAGGGACCCATTTCCCCTAATTTGTCCTACATGAGATGATGTCTGTAGTAGTCGAGGGAGCAGCTATCTCCATGTCAACGGTTTTGATTGGCAGCTCTGGCAAATTGTGGGTTAGCTGAGGAGATGGGTGACACAGACTGAAAAATGTGAGGGTGAAATGATGCAGGAATAAGCACTTTGGAGACGAATAAAGTGGAAATGGATGGGTACCAGTTCAACTTTGCTCTGGAAACTAAGTGTATGCATAGGTATGTGTGTGCACGCATTAGTGTTTATGCCAAGCTGTGGGAAGGATAGGTACTTCTTTTTATTGTGACGGCCTGTCCTTGTTTGGCTGATAAAAGGATTCACCCTCTGCCTGATATCTCGCCGAACCTCATCCTCCTACGTAGTGTGTAGTAAAGTCAAGTCATTAAAGTCTGACAAACAAATCTAGTTTATGACCTATTCTACATCCTTTTAAAGAGCCTTTCATCCTCTGCAAGATCCTTTAAAACCTGCAGTAAATTCCTGTGCAGAGGCCCTGGGTTCTTGTCATTTGAAGTTTTGTGATAGGGTTCAACTGCTGACCTCCCTGGTCAGAGACTAAAAAACATCGGTGAACAATATGTCCATCAGTGTTTAAGTTAGGCAGATGGTGAATACCTATAGGTTCTCTAATGGCAGCAAGGCCCAACATTGTGAAATGTATCACACAAGTCTGTGTGCGGCTTACTGTATTAGACAGTAGAGCTTGACAAATGCATTTATTTTGAGTACGAGACCTCTAAGAAATGTAACCCTACCAAGCATATCTGTGGTTTTGTTGTTCTCCAAGAATAATCATAAATATTATAACTGAGGCTATTCTCAACCACAATACCCCACAAACACAGGGATTGTTTTTCTATTAAGGGTCTGGTAAACGGTGTATTGGGAATGTGGAACGTTTATGTAAAAACATGCAATACGAAAAGTAACAGCCAGCCGTCACAGAGACATTTATGAAGACCACCATGTCCCGACAAATCAGTGAAACAATATACTGCACCAATGAAGACACGTTCAGATGAAAAGAAACCAAATAATATTCTGCAGCACCTTGCAATGCCCCTCAGCTGTCTGCTTGGCCAAGAATATTCACAAAATAGAAAAGTGCAAGATGGCTGTTTCCACTTCCCTTATTATGTTAATTGCAGGGAAATATTGTCTTTCCCTTACTAATTCAATTTCTCTCAACTAGAACACGTCAGGTATCCAGCAGCTCAGAGCAAGCGCCTCGTGTACTGAAGGCTGAGTCCTTTGCAGGAGCCTGGGTTTGACTCTGAAACAGCAATACATGATCAAATTTGCTCTTTTCTTTTCCTTAAGGCAACGATAAGAAGCTATACAGTTCTAATGACCCACAATGGCCTCTGTGATATCTACTTGGCAAAGCAGATCATTGAAGACATTCTCACTCCAACCTCATCACATATTGACGTTTTGATCATGGACTTTCCATGTCCACATACGACGTGCAAGGTACCCTGGGTGCGTTGGTTGGTGACATTCTAGGACACACATGGTTGGGTTTAGGCTACAAAAACACGTGGGTAGGTTTAGGCAACAAAAGGAAGTAGTCAAGATAAGGAAAAAGATTGGTTTTAGAATCTTACAGGACGCAAACACCACTCACTCGGGTAGAAGTCTGCATTTGTTGGACCCATCCACCATCCCTCCTGCCAGCCCCACACAGACTTTTGCTGCCTTAGCTTTTGTCCTTGTCCTGCTGCATTTCCCCTGACACTGGCGGGCGCCTTTTAACGAACGCCAACTGGCCGCGTATCATGCCAACGTTGAAGGACGCCTGTTTTCGTTGGTTTCAGACCCTGCAAGACACTGCCCAAGTGCCGGATTTTGACAACTTCGGAGTGAGACCGTCTCACTGGTTAAAAACCCACCAGAATGCAGGAAATTAGGTGTTTGATGCTCATCATTTTCTGGTGGACTCCCAAATGCCCTCGTTCGACGTATGTCCCCTCCCCCATATGCTGAAATGCAACCTACGCCCTTGTCTGTACCTGAGACAATGAATCAGTCTAATAAATTTTTCTTGAAAGCTCAACTTTCAGTTATTCTATTTGAACCAGTCTTGTACATTTAGCAGCATTTAAGTCCTAGCTTGAATTTCAGTGGCTCTGTTTGAGACATATCAAGACTGTTCAAAGATTTACCAGCACCCCACTGCTCCTAATGACAACTGAAGGCCGCAGCATGTGCCCAACAAATTAGCTTTGCCTCTCATGGTATATCAAACAAATCTTTCTCAAAAACACCTCACACATCGTGCTTTTTTTTTTGCCTCAGATTTGGTTTCTGGGTCAAGTGCTAGGGGAGAGAGTATAAAGATCCTTAGACGTCCTTGTGTTTAATGATAAATGTGAGTCATCTGGAGCTGTAAATGTTTCACGAAATCTAAATAAATGAGTAGCCGTTCCTTGCTTCACAACTGTGTGTATTTGTCTCAGGCTTAGTTATGATTACAAGGAATCAATGGTGTCAACAGCTCGTGAAGAAATGTGCTCCTGAAATAATCAGCTTTTGGAAATCAAGCTGTAATAAAATTTACAGCAACCTGACTGATGCAATCAGGAAGCAGCAAAACTTTTAATTAGCTTCAGCAATACATCAGGTTTCTTTTTATTTCTATGTGCTGTATGCTATTGAATGAACAGACTAGATGCTGGCTGACCTTACTTCAGACAGGCGTTCATTCACAGAACCATATTCTTGCTATGACATCCCTATTCATACATACATCTGTGTACTGGTGGACCATAAAGTGCAGCTATTGTTGTGATTCTGTGCCATTACCTGGAACTAAACCAATTATACAAAGTTCTTGAAGAAGGACTCATTACTATAATATTGCCACAGTCACAATAGTGCTTTCTAAGGGATGACAATAAGAAATAGAACATGGTATTTGGTCTTATTTTGGCCCTGAATAAATGGCTGAATAATTCAATGCAGTGTATAATTTGTTTTGGGAGAAGCAGCTGTGTGTGACCAGATCTGTCAGCACCAAAGCCAGGGACTGATTATAAACATTAATTTACTAATTATAACTAAATGTGATTTCATACTAATTTGATTTGGTGTGGCTGTGAAAATTAGAAGTGGTGCAGCATTTGGGCTCAAAAGTAACATAAATCTTGATAGAAGTTTAAAAGGACTATAAATGTGATGCTTGCAAATAAGAAAAATATGCTAAATACACTGCAAAAGTTTACTGCACTGCTAACTCCCCGATGTAGAAGATAACTAGCAATTCTCGCTAGTGAGGCTAACCTGACCCAATAGTGTTGCTGTGGAAACATTGTGCCCACCCTCCGTTCTCCCTGGTTGCTCCTGTGAGTAAGGGGCCGTACACATGCCGCATCTTTACTACCTGGAGAACACAAGGTTGGGCACTAGACGCTACTTTTGTGCCTTTTTGGGCCAGCTCTCAAAAGCGTGGCGGTAGGTTGCGTCTGAGGTTGCTGAGCAACCTTTCCAAGCACTGTATCATAGCCTTTTTTACCCTGAATCCTGAGTGCAGAGCTGATCTTCTTCCACGCACTGTTTATAAATGTGTAGGCATATTGTCTGTGGGACAGATGTAAAGCTCTGGCAGCCCTGCACCAAATGATCAACTTTTCTATATTCATCACAGACTGATATTTACGGAAGATGAGAAATCTGTTGGGTGTGATTGGTTGTTCCTTGTCATGAGTCATGAGACATGAGTTTGAACATGCCTATTACACATCTACATTGACAACAATGAATTTGAAGGCGCAAAAAACATGTGTACAGGGTTTTCATTTGGTTTGGTAACTCAATGATAACTCCGTTAGCACTGTTAGCAACGTCAACACGGCTAGTGATGCTAACAAAGCTAACAGTGCTAAAGGGGTTTTGTGGCTAAAAGTGAAGCCGGGGAGTCGACCTGGGGAGAGACCAGAGGGTGGCCATCATATTTCTGCAGCAGGGCCTTGCTAGTGGCGGGACAGCACTACCAGTGATAATCGCAGCTAGCTAGCTCCGACACAGCACAGGCTACGCTCTGTGCAGAGGGGCCAAGGCTAATGTCAGCTAACCAATAGAGACCAGAGGGTGGGTGGAGGCGGAGGGAAGTATGTTTCTGCATGTTTACACAGCTAGCTGGCTGTCTGTCAGCAAAAATACGATAAAGGCAGGACAGTTACATCACAAAATATTAAAATTACACCACCTCTAAATGGATAGCGCTTTGAAATGTGATGCTTTTTTTGGCTTTTTTTCCCCTTAAAACTAAACTAAATTAACGGTCCTTCATTGTTGGAATGTGTTCTCTTAATTAAAGTGGTAATATATGTGATTGGCAGTGCCTTCACAAAAATACCTTGGAGTCAACAAATACATCAAGGGCACTCTGAGTTAAGAAACTGACGTCCCTGAATAATTCAAATCAGTCGTTCAACCATTCAATCGACCTATAATCCGTTAATGACTAGTTTTCTGTTCTGTCTCCAGGTACAACACTTCCTGCCTGTGCGTCATGCAGAGGAATGTCTTATTGATGTGTGTGAGCATCACAGGGTCAAACTAGGAGAGTTGATCTCTTGCCAGTCGATGCTGCCTGTCTGCCAAGAAAGTCATCAGATCAGAGTTGTTTCTCTGCCTGGGCTGATATCGCAGCCCCCTACCCCCAAGACACACACACACACACACACACACACACACATCAGCACATCCACCTCCCAGACCTCCTGCTAGTTAATCAATTGCGTGATATACTTAGCCAACATATTTTCTCACTTCTCCGTCGTTTGATGTTTGGGGCAGAATAATACTTAAGACAAGAGGCTATAAATTATGCATGCACATTAAAAAGCCGGAACGGTAGGTGCAGAAAAAGGGAAGGTGCTGTATGCGGTTGAGCAACTTGCAATAAAATAGTGCCGTTACGGATGATACGGTATTATCATGTGAAAGAGGGAGGCTAGATGTAAGGGTGTAATAATGTGTATTAATGGGTATCTTTATGTGTGTTTTACAATGCCTGCAGTCATGTAGGAATGGTAAAAGAGGAGTAATGATTTATTCTCACTTAGCGGTGCACCATAGACACCATGTCTGGGCTCCTCTTTTCCTAATTTATCTCTCCCTCTCGTCTCTCCCCCACCTGCCTCCTCTGTACTGTCTCTCCTGTTTCATCCTTCCACTCCCCACCTTCTCTCACCTCCATCTTATCTCCACTCCAGCTAATACATACTGTTTCCTCCCTGCCATTGCTTTAGACAAGATGCCCAATTTTCAGCTCTTGCGTTCCCTGACCCGAGGAGGAGGCGGGTGTACCTCCTACCAGCCGTGACTGTTTAACTATCACCACTGTCCGTCCCCACAATGCCTCTCCTGATGGGGACCACACATCTCACACAGGAACGAGGAGGAGGGATCACACGGGAGGAAAGGCACATTGGTGGATTCCAGGCCCGTGAGCTAGCTCCTCTCCCCTCTCTGGATTTGGAAGAGTTATGGAGGGGGTCGTGACCCCCTGGAGGTCTATAAAGCAGAGAATGGGAGGCAGTACCTCGGCCACATGCCTGCCTGCTGCACTGCTGGGACCATTACTGCATCCAATCACACAGACACGCAGCAAAAACAGGCCTCGGAATAACCCAAATATCACTTACAGTACAGGCACCCCTAAAGCCCCTGCAATCAACATCCTCTTAATCACCCACTGCACGGCACAATGGAAATTGCGTTGGCCGACCATTAAGGCACCTTAAGGACCCTCTGTTAGTCAAACTTACATAAACTGGGAGATATTGGATACCAGTGGAGCACAAACAGAGAGCTAATGGTTTCATGGTGGTCAGCTGCGAATGAGTGGAAGACAGAAACCAAATGAGAGCGGGGAGAGAAAGAAAAGATGCAGGAGACTTAAGCAAAGATGAGAGCACTGCCTTACAGACTCTGCTAATGTGGAGGAGGAAAAAAACCCAGCAGCCTCATTTCCATGACCTGTGACTGTCCTCGCAGTGCTACAGCATGTACCCTTCATCTCAAATCAGGGCCAGCCCGAGCAAATTAAATTGTTTTAAGTGTGTTTTCAAAGAAATTTAAAGTCTTTGGGGACAAAATGAGGTCATCCACCATTTCATAAAAGTGACAATGACTTGAATTACTGAGTGCACACAACAAGAACACAATGATACATTTTATTAATCATTTTAAATTATAATAATTAACTTGAGTCCTTGTTTAACTAAATCGTAAGACTTTTACAAGCAGGCTCATCAATGTTTTATAGATAGGGCACTCTGCGGCAAAACTGTACTCTGTGTCTTTGAGAATTCGTCACGCACACGGAGATCCATATATTTCCTAAGAGGGAGAGTTATAGACATGTTTGGGGTCGGAGACAGCAATCAAATAAGTTCGGTGGAGACAAGGACTACGTTCACCTCACCTTAAGGCGCAATTCCAATTTTTTATCCAGAGCTTGAGTTCGAAGTCACCCATATCTGACACCAGTGTGAACAGATCTCTGCTCTGAAGTAACTCAGATGCAACCAGTAATCTCAAACATGCGCACTGGAGTAACAACAAAAAAACTTCCTAGCAGTGCAAGCGCTCATCTCCTCTATGATTTGCTGCAGAGTTTGGATGACAATTCATCATCCCACAACAGAGAGAGTTGTGGGAGCAAGAGAAGAGTCGGACGTGGTAGGGCCACGACGTGGAGGGTGCCATGGAGCAACACTTCCTCCAAACCTTGGGATGTCCAGGGCTACATTCCAATATCTGGCGGCCTGTCACAACAATGCTGTTGCGGCAGGACTCAAAATGTAGCTGAGCTGGTCCTGTCAGAAAGCGTCTGGCAGTCGGGCTCTACTGGCTGGCGACTGGGGCAGCCTACCGCAGAGGGCTATGGCAGCTCTCTGTGGTTTCAACGGACCGCTACGACACTGTGTGATGAGTGCTCTGCTTATGCACAGTGAAGTATGACATGGAAAAACCATGGAGGAACAAACATGAATTCCGGTATGATTTCACGGCAGTCGCACGGCCAATGATCGGACATGTATTGAATGTAGGACAACATGTGTCACATGAGAGCAAAAACCAGATTTGGGCCACTACATGTAACTGTCGTGTAGTATAAGTGGGAGAATGTATTGTTACAGGACTTTATTTCAAGATGGACACAGCACTAGACACTGGAAAGAAATGAACAAAGAGAACAGTAAGAAACGAGGGCTTCTTGGCTGACTCTGTTTGGCCTTGTAATCCTGCACAACAAAGAATAAGCCAGGCCAGCTCTGACTAGACTTAAAATCTGTGACTTTTAAAACAAGCATTTCCCGTATTCGGCTGCTGTCCTGCGCTGTAACAGGCACAACAAGTAACCTTATGTGGCATCATGTCGGGAACAGGAAGGTGCAGACCGGTCTTTGCCCATAAACTCAGATAAATGTTTGCATTACAACCTGCAAGGTAAACAAGCAGTGTCTGGCTCAAGTTAAGTCCGGAGATGTTTTGTGGTTCTCTGTGGAATGCAAAGTCCTTCTTTGCTCTGAAGCAGCCAGCCCCTCCGTCTGTTTGTTTTGTAGCCATTACAGCCACTTAGCCTGACAGAGCACTTTGTTTCCCTTATCTCCTGAACAGCTAAAACGCATAAGTGTTTTCAGCGTCTGTTCAACCTTGGGTTTAACTCCTATCACCGTGTTTACTCGTGACACAGATCAAAGACGGATTGCTTCTGAGCGAGCGGTTGTAAAAAGGCACGGCAAACTTCTGCCTGCGAGTGACTTTATGGTTTCATTCCAGCAGTGGGGGGGAAAAAAAGAAACAAAAGGCATATTTCAACACCTCTGACAGGTGAGCACAGGAGGAAGACATCCAAACAGAGCTAGTGGAGAGTAATAGCAGCAGATAGTGCTGTCCGGAGGAGGGAGGAGGGAGAGGAATATTTGTCTGTCTGAGTGATTTGCCTGGTGTGCCTCAAAGTCAGGACTCAGTAAGCAAAAGACTTGTCAACATCCCAGAGCAGCCGCTTGTTGCTATGGTGACTGGTCAGCGGGGTGCTGAGGTGTGATGGACAGCATGTCATTAACAGTAAGGAATGACTCCATTCCCCCCCCCTAGTCAAGATAGCGTTGCCTTGCAGGAGCACGGAGGGAGTCATAAAGGGAGCTGGTTATCAGAAAGGAGGTAAACCTGTTGAGCTACATGGTCACAGACGGTGTTGTCTCACCATGCAGGTATTCAAGGCTCTGTAGCACCACAGAAAAGCATCATTTCTTTCTAAACAATGCCATCTGGGTTGCATTGGAGTCGACAAGGACAGCGAAATCAGAGGTTGCTCCACCTGGTTTGGTTAAAACTAAAATCAAATCTCATTCTGGAGTTCAAAACAAAATAAAAAATCCCAACACTAGCTCTATTCTTCTCTTAAACGCCATCTGAAGAGCATGTTTAGCTCTCGGTCACCAGCAAATAATTGTATCTGAAAGTGCCTTACCTCATCTATTTAACCAATAAAGTTATTCCAGAACAGCTTCGCATAAAAACGATATTTTATTAGGGCTCACACGAGAGGGAGTTTCCACCAGGCCTATCTTTTTCCTTAACACATAGTTAGAAGGGAATGTGCAGATAATCAGACAGTGACACGCAAACACAACACTTAAAAGGTTGAAAAATGCAGAGCGAGTGTATTAGGGATGCACCGATCGTGAAATTTTAGGCCAATACCAATGCTGAAAATACTTCGTTAGCTGACACTAAAGTATTTTTTGTTGTTGTTTATTTTGTTTTTGTTGTTGCCTTTTTGCCCATTTGTGCCAGGGAAACAAAGATATTTTTATTACAAAAAATATCTTAACTGTAGTAAAGTCATTCAGTCCTTTTACACTAACTTTAAATGAGCAGAAATTCTAATCTGTCGTTTATTTCTTCGATTAGTCGACTAATCATTTTCTTGAAAATTGTTGAAAAATGTCGGTCTGTCTCTCCCAAACCCCTCATCTAACGTCTTGTTTCATACTCATGCCAAAGGGTTTTAGTTCACCATCATGGGAGAGCGTGTAAAGCTGCCAATATCTGAACGTAAAAAGCTGCAATAAGAGTATTTTGAGGTACTTTTATAGTACTTTTCTATGAAAAATGACTCAAACCGATTAGTCGACTACTAAAATAGTCACCGATTAGTCGACTAATCGTTGCAGCCCTAATACACATCATACTCCTCTGTCTAATATCTAATTTATATAGCTTTGAAAACGTCAACAAATTTCTCCCTCAAACAACTGTATTTATTTAAGGTCTGCACCAGGAACTATATTTTACAAGATTGCATTTGAACCCATCATAAGAACGTTATGATATACTTTTGCTCATTTTACTGAATAGAGCTTGAACGCATCATAATGTAACTCAGTGCTGGTGGCTGCAACTAACAGCTAATGGAGTTAGCTGCTAAAAGCTAACACCAGCTTTCCTCCTGCCAATGTCAACTCAGATTCAGTTTATTGCGTCCTTTCATCGTGAATGCATCCCAGGGACGATCTCTGTCTGTCCCAAATATGGATTCTGTTGCCCTCAGGATGACAAGACGCTGTTAGCCTCAAGCTTTGCTTTTAAGCCTGCACAAAACTGATGTGACACAACAGAAAAGCATCAGCCACTGCCATCTGTGAATGTCACTTTATTTGCTGATAGGTTGATGGCCGTCCACATTGGTTACATTGGTGCATCCCTAGATTAAATCTGCACATGCTGTGCTGTACGAATCTGTTCATTAGAACCCCACTAACGACAGGAGCACGTACTGATTGTATCATAGAAAGTCATTGAGGAACAGAAATATTTTTGTTCAAACTCAACTTCTAACAATTAAGTTAGATAATTCAGAGACAGCTGCTTTGCGGATCTTGAATTGAGTCTTAATTGCTTTTGGTGTGTTTGTGTGTGAAAGACCAAGGACAGGATGTGTGTGTGTGTGTGTGCATCCATGTCTTTTCAGTTTGAAAACTTTTATAAAGGAATCTCACAAAGCCTCTTGATAGAAAGGCATCAACAGGTGGCAGAGAGGAACACTGACGACAGGCACAAAAGTGAAACATTCTTGCTTTGAAACCCCAAAAGAACAAGACGCAGACGTGGGAACAGACAGGGACAAAATGATGGAAAGATAGATAGATAAAGAGATAGATAACGTGAAGGACCCAGCCAGCTGAAGCACAGAGGGATTGATTCACAGGCGGGGTGAGCGGTTGGCATGCTAATCAAGCCTGTATGTGGTTGCAGGCAGGGTGAGAAGCGGGTGTATGAAGTGGCTTCACAGGCAGTCATTTGCCAGCATTCAGCTCCCATCAATATCAGGACCGATTAATGAGGGGCTAGAGGGGAGAGCAGGGAGAGGGCAGGGAGGACTGGGCGAAGGGGGGCGGGCAACGGCCAGGTGTCGGAGGAGGCACAGAATGGGAATAAAGAGGGCGCGGGCAGTGATCCGCGAGGAATTCCAGCCGAGCGGCAACAAGAGTGGTGGTGGGGGTGCTTGCTAGTCATGCACTGTAAGAAATGCCCATTAAAAAGCTGTGATTGGTTCTAAAGTCCTTTTTTTAACACTTGTCTTATCAGCGCAAATGATAAAGAAAAGTTATAACACAAATGTAACAAACCGAGCCTTAATTAAAAGAATAAAATCGTCAACCTGAATCGTATTTGGCCGTTTTATTTGTAAGAATAATACTATAAACTTCCTTCTGCACAGTGGTGAATGAGAATCACAGACTGACTGGGTTTGTAAGGTACTATGACATCATGTCACATGTTATCTGGGTTATAAAAGGACAGACTTTGGAGGACCACGAATCTGTAAGGTCTTGAACATGTCAATCAATACAGTACTTCATCTTGATTTTGATCTTTATTGACCAGTGACCTAAAAAAATTTTTTTAAAATGAAGAATTTTAACTTTGTCTCTGATGTTTCTCGGTATTTTTTCAACAACAATATTAAATCAAATAACACTAAAAGCAGAACACGTAGCGGAGAGGTAATTTTTCACTCGTTCCAGGAAAAATAAGCACTCATGAGTCAGTATTAGATTACGTGACTTATTAGGGTTTTCTTTTTGCGGTTTGGACGATAAAAAGACATGAAGAGGATAAAGAAGGGGAAGTACGGCTTGATGTGCGTGTTTCTGAGTGTCTGTGTGAGGCCCTTTAATGTGTTGGGACGGAGCTTTAGAGACTAAAATCATGTTTCGACCTTGAAGGGTGCTCCTCCCCCCCGGAGGAAAGGTCCCAGTGTGGATGACAAAGGGTCGTGCTCTTTTAGGCATCTGCGAGCCCCGAGGTTGTGTTTTATTGTCGGTCGTGCCTGTTGTGCATGTGGGTGGCCGCGCATATGAGCAGAGAGTGGATATGTGTGTATACTTATAGGTGTATGCATGAGTGAGTGTGTATGTGGGGGTTTAGTGCATGTATTGGCACAACAGAAAGGCATTAGTGGTTTAGCATGTGTGTGAGAGAGGACTGAAGGGAGCAGGGATTTCTGGGGGGCGTAAAAGGGGGGGAAGCCTCAGAGCTCCCCTCCCTCTCGCAATGACTCGCCAGGTCATGTGACCACTGGTTCTCACAGGGGCACTGGGCAGTCGGAAACAAGAGGGCAGCGTGTTAGGGCCGCATGCCTGTTTCATTGTTTGTGTGGGGTGCCTCACTGCTGAATGCAGACGAATCAATCCTGAAACATCAGCATCAACCCACAAGCACAAACCGGACTGGCTGAGGCGGGACAGAGGCAGCACTGTGCCGGCTCGTTTCGTTCTGGGAACGGACTCAACAGCAGCGGAGAGTAGTACCTCCTCATTTATCTGTCTCTATGCCTCCTCTGTCTCCGGCTCTTCATTTTGTCTGTTGCTGTTGACTGTTTCTCATGGCAGGGAGAGAAAGGAAAGTATGTCTGCTCCTTTCTCTCTTTGTATTGCTCAAGAGTTCTCCATTTGCTCAGAGAGGCTGTAAATCCAACAACAACTAAAAGGTACCTCATGTAAAAAAATCCCAAATGTATGGGCGGTAAAAAAACTAATTTGATATCCTCCGATTACATCTCTGGTGTGACGCCCAGCGGTTGCATTCCTTCTGTGACAAAGTGCAAGACAGCAAGAGAGCAGTATATCAAGACGTACAGTTTCACCCAGGGCAGCGTTAAAACGTGTGATATGTGTTTTTAAAGGTAAATGTTAACCAAGCACAGCGACTGAGAAAACACTCTGATTTAAAAGCCACCAGCCGGGATCACAGTTGGGGAAGGGAAACATCCACATATACTTAAGCCCCAGAGCTTTCTAGTCCACTGGAATCAGCGGATCAGTGTTTTGCTCTACAGGGCAATGAGGTGATAGTTGTTAAGGATTAATGTCACTCATTTACTCTCAAAGCCACAGGGATCCAAACTGGAGATATACTGATAGCAAGGCCACGTCTCTGGCCAAATTGGCTTGCTGAATGAAGCATGTATTCTGTGGTTTTTACAACATTGCAGAAGCCGCAGAATAATTTGAAACCCTTGCTCTGAGACACACTCAATCAGCCAAACCAGCGACGGCAAAGTCTTTCATATTTCCAATCACCGCAAGCTATAGATATCACAGATCTGTCGAGATAGCCTTATAAGTCCCCGACACTGGCTCCTGATTTCTCCGCAGAGTTGCCGGCTTGTGTCGGTGGTTATCGCAAGGTCAGCTTCAAACCATCAGCTAAATTAAACAAAATAAATAGCGGGGACTCTGGCACGACTCCTTTTGGAAATAAATGCCACCGCAGCTGTGAGAAAACCGCAAGACACAAAGGTCGCCTTGATTTCCAGACAGCTCAATGATTCCCAAGAGTGGGGACTGGGCCTGGCGAGGACAGTGCTGGGGAGGTGGAGAAAGGGAGGGAGGGACTGACTGCGCGACTCTGACAAGTCCTCTGTGGCACCCGGTGCCTCTCTCTCCCGGGTGACCTGCGAGAGTGTTAGGGCCTTCGCTGAATAACCAGCCCCATCCGCCACATTCAGACGAGGGCTAAAAGGTTAATTGAACCTCTGTGCTGCGCCTTCCTCTGTGTAATTTACTGTGATTAATGCATGGAGGTTACTGTCAGACTCATTTACTAATTGTCCAAAGCAGTACGTAATTAACCACATCTGCAAAAATGTGTCTGGAACTGTACAGGCTCAACAGAACACTGGGCCTGTGTCCGGACAACTGTGCACCACTTAGTCAGAATACAACAATTTCAAAACATTAGCTCTCTTGTTACACCGTCAAGAGAGCTTCACGCACTACAACTGCTGAGGAGCTCTTCTGTAAAACAAAAAACACTAAATCACCCTCTGTTAAATCTGCCGCTGCTTATCTAATTCTTTCACACTTCTTTATTTTGAATTTTTCAGGACAAAGGCTCTCCTCTACCAACAAGAACCAGGACTGCTCATTGTGAGGAAGACTTCAGAGAATTAACACCTCATCACTCCCCAGGCCCCCCTCGCAAAAGTTTCCGCCTGAAACTACAGACCGGTCTGACGTGCAAAACTTAACATCAAGAGAAAAGCTGGAGTCAAAGAGATCACAGTGTACTCTCTTATGTCTTCCTGACTAACAATGTGATATCCAGGGTAAACTTCTCAAGTTTTCTTTTCCCCCCCCTGTCAGCCTCAGCCCGTCTGGCTCTGCTCCCTGTGTCAATTATTTCTGGAGATCCTTTTTGCCAGTCAGACAGCTCTTGTATGCAAAGCATGCAGCTCTGTGAAGTGAGAGTGCCATGTAGGTAGCTAAAGCGCTGCTTGTGATATCTTTGTTTTGCAATACCTTTAGCTATTCAAATGCTTGAAAGTTACAGGGAACCTTTTTTTTTGGATTGCTTTCCTTGAGATAGCTGCAAATAAATACCAGAAACTACAAATATAATGTCATAGTCCATAAGCCTCAGCTCTTGAAGGGCTTAAAATTTAATGGAGACTTCTTTTTTTGATGATATGGATGGCCAAATTCCCCTGACGACATGCTGCCACAGCTTATCTCTGGGAGAGTGTGTGCGCGCATTAATTTCGCTGTGTATTCTCTCTGCTGGGGTGTGTGCCTGCATACGTTGAGCACATTCTGCCAGCCCAGTGTGGTGACCTTGTGTCCCTCTGTCTGTGTGACTGCGTGTGTACACAGCGCTCAGGGTGCCTGGCCTATTCTCTCGCTCTTTCTTGATAATGGGTGTATATACATTTTAATCTTGGATTACTTGGCTGACTCAGAGGAGGGCTTTCTGTCAGGCTGGTGCATGCACACAACCATTACGATACCCTGAAGCCGAGTAAAGAAAATCATTACTGTATGCTTTCTTCCATTTTAGTGTTGCTAACTCGAGGCGTCTGCAAGTACAAAACATCAAGACTGAACCGAGACCAATCTGGGGAATGGTACAGATTTATTCTATCCTTTCTGTGCACACACGGATACAAAAAAATAACCTCCTTTAAAGGAGCTATTATGCTTTTCCTTGCTCTCAGTCATATGTATAATATTACAATTATGTATGTTATATTAAACGTGGCCAAAGTTTCAAATAATAAGGTAAATGTACGTAAAAATTAATCCTTGTGAGCAACAACCTAAGGCTTTAGACCATTCAGAATACTCTGTTTCAAATGTTGTTTTCTCTGCTTTGGCTATAAAATGATCATGACAGATTTTTTTTTATGTGGTCATTTGCTCCAGGCACAATCTTCCAAGTGCCCACGCTGCTACTTGAGGCTACATGCTAACACTGGGGCAACGTGTAATCTTGGTTGCAGATGTCGCTAATTTCTCCCCGATTTTGGATCTGATTCCTGCTGAAACATGTCCAGTTGTGTTCAGAAGCTTTTACTTTTGATTTTTAATGTCAGAATTGACACTATACAGAGTCATTCCCCAGCTGCAAGTACTTAGCTACATGTAGCTACATGCTAAAGTCAGGGACACATGTAAACTTGGTTGCTGATGTTGTAAATACCTCCATGATTTTGTAACATATTACCACTTGGACATTAGCTTTTATTTTGGATCCCTAGAGAGAGGAAGTGCTGCTATAAACAGTCGCTCCCCAGCTGCGAGTACACAGCTACATGTAAATACTTGCTAACAGTAGGAACACATGTAAACGTGGTTCCAGATGTTGTAAATACCTCCATGATTTCGTAACATATTACCACTTGGACATGTCCGGTTATGTTTTCAAAGCTTTTATTTTGGATCCCTTAAGGGAGCAAGTGCTGCTATGAACAGTTATTCCCCAGCTGCAAGTACAGTGCTCCATGTAGCTACTTGCTAGCGTCAGGGAAACATATAAACTTGGTTGCAGATGTTGTAAATCCCTCCACGATTTCGTAACATATTTCTGCTTGGACATGTCCAGTTGGGTTTTATTTGTGATTATTAATGAGGAGGTGCCGCTGCAAACAGTCATTCTCTGGCTGCAAGTACTCTGCTTCAATTAGCTTCAGGCTAACATCATGGAACCATGTAATCTTGTTTGTTAATGTTGTAAATTTCTCCCTGATTCAATTCATGTTCCTGCTGGAACATGGTCGGCTATGTTTTGAAACATTTATAGTTTCTTTTTTTTTATCGTAAAATATGCCGCTCTTCTTTGTTAGTCATTCTCCATCTGCAGTGATGGTGCAGAGACGCCAAGATATGGAAGATTCAGAGCATAATGGGCTTTTTCAGGAGGGGGGCTTAAAGAGACAGGTGCTACAACAGAGCTTCCTCCAGACAGAGGGTGAAAACAGGTGTTCCAGCACAGACAGGATAAGGAAAGTAAAGTGTTTTCTGACCATTAAGAGATATAAACATGTTCTAGTAGAAACCTTAAATACAAGTATGAACCTTAAAAAATAAGCATAACAGGTCCTCTTTAATTCAAAGTTGTTCCTTTGAATAGTGAAGGACAATGCTGGCACCGTCCAAATTTCTGATGAGTACACAAACTGACAATGATTACATTCACATCAATTAAAAATCACTTTCACCCTTAAGCTTTAATAAGATTTCCAAAGTCATGTTTAAACAACAGTCTCTATATTTTCTAAGGGCATCGTTTAGAACTAATTACAGCAAAGTCAAACTCGCCTGCCATTAATTGTTATTTATGAGGGTGAATTAATTTTTCAGAAAGTTGTGGGCTACTTTGAAATGTACGCTGACCTTGGCAAAAGGACACAACACAGTAATGCATTCATACCTTTGGCAGATTTTATGCAAACTAAACTGAATATTTGATCAGGTTTTTCTTCACCAAGGTTACATTGTTCGAGGGTTTTTTTTTTTCTCGGAGACTCTTTGATTCTGTATGCTTTGTAGATGCTCCTATCCTGAATCTATGGACAGAAAATTGTATCAAATAAGATTGTAAATGTCCAGTAACCTGAGAAAGTCTGAACATATAGGCTGTTTTCGATCTTCTTGGCTGTCCCTGACATCCAGCCTGATGAATGGAAATGCAACTGTGGTCATCTCCTGAGGGAGTGCAGAGGGATTGTGGGTTGTAATTAATTTACTGCTAGATTACACTGGATAATGCCCGTATCATTACAAAATTAGGTTGACAGTGGTCTTGGTGTAGATAGTGCGGGGCATGTGTCAATACACACAAGAAAACGTGCATTTGTGTGTTTGTATGTTTGTGGAGGTTATTAAGGCCCTTGAGACATCCCTAAGTGGGAAATGGTGTTTAATTATACACAAGCAGATGTACACACGGGCAAACAGCCTGCATAACTCATTGAAACAAAACAGCTTGAGCATAATGCCGGAGACCCATTGTTTGTCTTGAGTGCAAGTGAGTCTTGGGTTTATAATGAGAAACTGAAAATTAAGAGGCCCCACTCCACTGGCATCAGAATAAGAGCTCATTAAGGGGAATTTTCTGTAAAAGGTGCAGAAATTAATTCTGGAGAAAGATAACTGATGGTTGGAAGATTATTTCCATTGCCAATTTTGTGTGTCGATTATTTTCTCAATTAATCGATTAGATGTTTGGTCTACAAAATGTATCACTGTTTCCTAAAGTCCAAGATGATCTTCTCAAATGTCTTGTTTTGTCCACAACCCATAGATACTCAGTTTACCATCACAGAAGATAACGAAACCAGAAAATATTAAATACATTTAAAAAGCTGGAATCAGTGACTTCTGACATCTTTTTTATTTTTTAGTTACTCAAATCAATTATCTAATTATCAAATTAGTTTTCAATTCATTCAATAGTTGACAGCTAATCAATTATGTTGCAGTTCGACTGTTGAGTCTCATTTCTAGGTCATCAAATACCAACGCATTAGGTTGGCGGTTCGGTCAAACTACCAACCCAAGGTCATTGGTTTTTGACGACCAGGGGAAAAGACTCAAAAATTATCGTTCTCTGGAAATGCCTACTTAACATTAAAGTTATGACAAAGGATGACAGTACCTTGCCAAAACCCCTGGAAATCTGGAATTTCCCACAAATAGGTTGTAGTCGTTTACAGATAAAGGCGCTTAAGAAAATGGCAGCCATTTTGGATATAATGAAGTGATGTTTCCAGTTTTTCCCTTGCTGATACCGATTCCGATACGCGAACTCGTGTTTTGTCCGATACCAAGTACTGATAAAATACCACTGTGTTAAAATTAATAATAATGATGGCTATGTAATATTAACTTTGTACGCATGTGAAATGATTGCTATTATTGTGGTATGGTATGGCCCAGGTTAAAGCCTATGTAAAACAACAGATTTTCTTTTATCCAATGTAAAGTAATGCCAAATTCCTGACATTTTGCTGACGGCTAATGTAACCATTTACAGGAAATCAATTCTTCTTCACTGCTCTAAAAAACCACCAGTTGCCAGTGGCTGCACAGTGCAACATGCTGTGTGGGCGACTGTTTTAGAACGATGAAAAATAATTGATTTCTAGGAAAGCTGCCATTTTAACAATGTATTAACTAATTCAAAGTTTATTATTAAATTAAGTGTATAGTCGCGTACCCGCCAATACCCAATCCAGTATTTAAGGCAGCATTGGAGGCACTTTCAATACTCAGTTTGGAAGAACTCTATAATGAAGATGATTTAAGTAGCCTTGGGTCAATTTTCAGTCCGGTGTACAAGCTTAATCTGATTTGATTTTATGCAAACCAGCTGAAACATATTTGTCATTATGACAGGGACAGGTCCGGTCTAGTATTTGGCTCAATATTAAAGCGGTTTAAACATGTTCACACCTGTCAAACTCTGGACTGAAGACCTACTTTTACAGTAGCTCTGATCTTAGCCACTTTTATGCTCTATATATTAGACACATGTAGTTTGCTAAAATATTGCTAAATACAGCACTTCATCTAAAAAGAGGATTATGCACTGAGGACCAACAATGTATTCCTTTAAAACCTTTTTCATCCACATTTTAGGTCTAATGCTTTTTAAACGACCAGCATGTCCTGCGTGAATATAAAACACCAATACATTTTTAATGTTTATGGGTACTAAATTCATGTTCGATTTGCTGAACTTCTTAAAGTTTGCAGTTGAGTGGGAACGAGTAACTCAACTCTCTATTATTACGGCAACTGTTTCTTCTTTTTTTAGGTTCAACGAAGCAGAAACATGAAGGATTCATCCATCACAAAAATTTGCACATTGCTCGCTCCGCAGCATCACAGCCTGCCCCTGCTGCTCTAACATGGACAAAAAGTTTTCAAGAGGAGCCTTCGGAAAAACTTGAAAGCATCCCTGCATTCTGTCCTTTCTCTCACTCTTTTCCTGTCTTTTGATTTGCACTCTCACAAAGGCAGTCAAAATGCAAAAATGCTTGACCATTCAACAGGCGCTCTACCCTCTGCATAAACTTCTCGGTTGCCCCTTTGTTCGATTAATACCTTCATGTCTTTCAGACTCTCCCCCCACCTCCCCTGCCCCAACCCCACATCGCCATCCCAGACAAGCCTTAGTCCTCATTATACACAGCTTCCACTCTAGTTCCCAAGATTAGGCAAATGAGCTCCCGAGCACAGTCTATAGACAGAAACTCGGACCCCGCTCCCTTTTCAAAATCAATTCTGACATTCACCAAAAAACTACGAAGCACTTAATAAGTACTATTTTACTTCCTTATAAAATCTCATATTGAAGTCTGATTTGATGTGACCCACAATCATGGCAAGTGGCTATTAAAATATCCCTCAATTTTTTGCCTAAATTCACCGTGATGGATTGAGAATGAGCATTCCTATCGATAACAATAGGACATTCTTGAGCAGAGGGGCAAATCCCTTTACAGAGCACAAAATGAGGGCTCTTGAACAAAACACATCACATGCAACGCAAACATTATTCAGAATCAATTGAATCACTTCCTGTCATTTCAAAAGCAGCATGCAGTAATTCATTATTGCTCACTTATTTTTCAATGAACTTCAGACTTTACTGTGGAATAAAAGGCAGTAGTTTACAAAATTACAGAGACAGACAGAAAAGATTTTTCACTGTTAACCTATTAGCATTTTGATGCTACGGAGTAGGCTGAATTAAGTGAGTGGAATAAATGCATTAAAATATCTGTAACAAGAATACGATGGGTCATAATAAAGTGGCCACTTGGATCCAATTTTTATAGCAATTCTTTCTCTCATCCAGTCACTGTTTATATGTTTACCTGCAGGTTTCTTATACTGTCACTATATTTTCTGATTAAAGATATACAGCACACTGTAAACAAACTCCATGAGAGGGTTTTGAACAGCAGCAGCAGTAAAAAGCAAAATACTATATAATATGATTGGCCATATTGCAAATTGCGAGTTCATTTGCCCCGCTGTTGGATGTAAGCATTCCATTTCCAATTTACTTCCTGAGCACAATAAATACATTTGCCGGGAAAGTCCATTCTTTCCTTATCAGATAATGAAATCTCATATTCGGGAGTCCCATATCCCGGCTTGGACCATATCCCAGCGACGTGCATTTTCCATCAAACAACTCCGCAGCACAGTTACAGGAGGACACAGAAGGGTATTGAGCTTCAGACAGATGTGAAGCTGATTATAGCTTCCCACCTCCTACAGCTCTCTGGGTCATCCAACAGCCTTAACCCCCGTCACCTTTCATTCCCAGCAGCCACGACAAGAAGGACAAGTCCGCTGAGAGAGGGTTAGGATCGGTGTACATCACAAGATGTAGGAATCTTTGGATACACCATTTTAAAATCTGTTGAATAAGCTGCTACCCTATTCATTAGTGCAAGTGTTGGAAATGCACTGATTGTGAAATTCTGGGATGATACTGATGTTTAAAATAACAATGTGGACGATAGCCAATACCATTCGTCCAATACCAATTGTAATTCCTTCTCTAATATCTACTTTAAACTGCTGTGAAAACATCAACAATTTTTTATTTTCAACTGAATAGAATTGAACCTCTGTTAGCTGCTAGTTTGTGCCGTTGGCTGCTAACAACTTCCGTTAACTAGCTCTCCTGCTGATTTCAACATGCATTTGTTGTTCACAATGTAGCATTATAAGAAAACACATACTGTGCATCCTCACACACCTCAATAATGAGCTCACTGCGTTCTTTCGTACCAAAGGCTTCCCAGGGGCGAGCTATTTAAACTAAGGCTGCCACTAACGATTATTTTCATTGTTGACTAATCTGTCGATTATTTCTTCGATTAGTCGACTAATCATTTCATGTAAAAATGTCGGTCTGTCTCGCCCAAACCCCAAAATTATGTCATCTTATGTCTTGTTTCATACTCACGCCAAAGGGTTTTAGTTCACCGTCACCCGAACGTAAGAAGCTGCAGTAAGAGTATTTTGGGGTACTTTTATAGTACTTTTCTATGAAAAATGACTCAAACCGATTAGTCGACTACTAAAATAGTCACAGATTATTTTAATAGTCGATTAGTCATCGATTAGTCGACTAATCGTGGCAGCCATAATTTAAACACTGACAGATTTTGGCAAATGTTGGGCCATTTTGCCGGCAAGCTGCGAGTGTTTAGACACAGAGAGCCAGACTGGCGAGTTGATCCTAAGTGCCCATTTTTCCACCTCATAAGGTAGACATATTGGCGGAACGTTTTTGGTTTAAAAAGAACAAGGTGCCTATCCGCCAGGGGGGAGGGGCTGTTGATGACGCTGCATGTGCGACCCACTGGCGGCGGACTAACAGGAAACAGCAGATAGCCGGAACGAGCAGCTAGTAGCAAGACAGAAACGCAAACCTGACAGACACCACAGTAAAGATGAGCAACTGGGGAGACAAGGAATTGCGCGCCTTCCTTGCCCTCGCAAATAAAGAGGTCATTAACTGTCAAATAACGGGGACGATGAAGGACGGGCCTACTTACAAGAGAATTAAAGGACTGACCAGCCACGGCTTCCCTCAGAGCAAGGCTGTTGGGCTTTCCTGCAAATTTGCACAATTCATATTTAAAAAGGGCTTATGTTTGTCCTAAACACGTTTTCTATTCTAAGGGGACATGGTTCGTCTCGAGCCTGCGCAAAAATTGATGTGATGAAACAGAAAAACATCAGCAGCTGCTATCGTTGAATGTCATCTTGTCTGATGACAGGCCAAAGGCAATCAACAAGGTGAATATCTGCCAATACCAATGTCTGGCCAATAAATCAGTGCGTCCTTAGTAAGTGTTCATCTGTTATGGGACTAAATGTTTCCATATGTCTCAGGATTGTATTATTATTACTGCCGAGAAATGCTAGTCATTCGTTTCAAATGAGTAGGCCTACAGTTATGTTAGCTTTGTCAAACAAATAACTACTCCCACGCAAAATCATGAGTGTGTTAGCATGCAGAAATATGCAATAAGAGCCTGAGAGCCTAAAAGCAGCATTTCTTATGAGTCACGTGGCACGTCAAACTCTTTCCTGGGTAGATAGTCAAATCTCAAATGCACCCAAATGCATGCTTTCATTGAAGATTGTGCAGTAGGAATTTGTGTAGTCAAAGTGTAAAACGGAGAAATCATAATGTTGTTAACTTACAAGACTTGACTTATGGACTTTTTTTTTTAATCTATTCAAGGACAAATCTCTGCTCTTGGGTTAGCTTTTCTCCCACGCACACACATTATGTACGCACTGCCTCTGACTGGACACAAAGGGGAACATACTATTTCATTTTCCTTCATTGAGTCCAACTGAAAATACTGACCATCTGATCGAAAAAGTATTCCTTGCCTATGACTTAGATTTCAAGGACAGAGTAAATTATATCACTCAAAGCCAGATATGAACTTAAGACCTCAAAGTCAGAAGCAACTAACTAAGTCAAAAAAAAAAAAAAAAAAGTCCTGAAGTTGATAAAACAACTCTCTCCATCCTCTTGGCATTAACCTTGATGTACACTTCTTTCCCCTCTCCTACACATAAGACGGACCAGAGAGAAAATTGTTGTTAACCCAGACAGTACTCACTCCTTGACACTTGCTCCCAATTTATTCTGCTTGTGTGAGCTAATCTGGAAAAAACGGGGAGGAAAACTCACTGTCTAATGGCTTCATGAACATTACTTTTCAAGAATTCAAGAGGCGTACACAAAGGAGAAATGGAAGGCTTGGGAAAGTAAGGATGGGATACGCGTAAGCTGTCCAATAAATCCATAGCTCCCGCTGCATTTGTTTGGTTTATATTTGCCTGGTTTCATCCTTGTAGAGTAAGACATGACATATATTTGGCAGGTAAAAACTTTGCTTTAAATCCGCTTCACTACTGCTTAATGCAGGAAGATGTTGCAGCCCTTTCAGACTTGGAGAGAAGTGTGAATCCTAAGCAGGCGGCCAAGATAATAACAATTCATCATACATAGCTATTGGTCGGATCCAAGCTGGAAGACAGCCAAAACAGCACTTTCAAGAGAGAAAAGACACCTTTGCCTTTTAAAGGAGCCATAAATCCCATTGATTGGAGTTAAATGCTTTCATTCTGTGGATACTGGCTATTACACCAAGCAGCGTGTAAAAGGGGGGAGAGATCATTCGGAAACAGCAAGGTACTCAACTAATGTTCATTTTAGATGAAGTCAATATTAGACTAAATGTGTAGAACAGTACAGCAGATCAGAGGCTTTTGAAACCTCTGGAAACATGACTATGCATATTCTCAATGAGCGGCAAGTATCTTGGGGAAACTGATCAAAGAAGCCCTGCACATGTCATCACCTTTGTTCTCCCTGGTCAAACTGGTGGTTAGTCCAGTCTACTCCCTGTCTGTCTTACATAGAGGACAAACCCTTACTCCTAACCTTGCATGGTAAGCTCTGCATCATCTTTACATTGAGAGAAAGCTTAATTTATAAATGCTGGCTAATGTCAGCATGTGGCAGCATCAGCACCAGCCTTCTCCCTGCAACTGCTACCCACTGTGTGTCTTCAAACGAGGAAGAAAGAACAAAGAGAGCATGTTGCAACCAAGGTTCTTTCACTAGAGGGAAACAGTATTTCTTGGCTGGACCACCGAGGCTATTTTTAGCACATGCTTTTTGCAGTGGTGCTCCACCACAGCTTTGACCTGAAAGAGCTTTTTGGGAAACCATGGCATGAAAAATCTCATGAAAGCCTTGATTGCATTGGTATTAAGAGCAGAAAAAATGAAATGATAGTCATAACGTTAGCAGTGATATGTGGTACATCCACCATGTCTAGTGAGCATTAGGGTTGGGGCGGAATCAAATTTTAAAAGCCGGACCAGACAAGTAACCACTAGGTGTCACACTTGCCTGAGTAGCTGCTCCCAAGCAGAACATAAAGATACCATGTCCAAATAGCAAATGAGCGTCCGACTACTGTGTTGCATCATATAACTTGAACGCTCTTTGTCCACACTGATCTGTTAAATGTGCATTTCTGTTGCGTCATGTAAACATGTTGAAATCAGTTTATCTCAGGGCGCAAATTTAAGGGCACAAAAAGCCCTTAAATTTAAGGGCGCAAAAAACCTAGCATGGGTATTGCCTCCTCTGCTGTATCTCCTCTTGTCAACCAAAAAAACACATTAACTTTGTAGTAAACAAACACAGCATGCATCGTTCTTCCTCCTTCCACCTCTACTGAAACTTAATCTCCTTCATGTTGCGGGTGCTTGCCTCAGCACTACATTGTGCACCACCTATCAGACACTAGCAGCTTCGTTAGTCTGATTATAATAAAAGATAACATTATGTTAGTCACGTTGTCATTTGTCGTATTACTAATGCAATACAAGTTGGACTCATCGCTGGGACACTGTCAGCACAGGTTGTTGATGTGCGCAGCTTTTTTATTTTCCAGGATGTGACATAATAACAAATGCCAGTTCAGCCCGTTTGCATTAAATCAAACTGGTTTAAGCTTGTACGTCGGACCAGACTGGCAAACCTGGAAATTGATTGAACTCTCATGAGGATAATTAGTAACTTACCACTGGTATCAAACTTTTAATTTAAATCACTATAATCCCAACAAATGCATAATATACATATCACACAAAAAGACAATTACCCTAATGTATTTTTCTTCTTGTTCAGCCCTCCACTGTGTAGGTAGCGGTCACCTTTTCTCTCACACATCTGACCTGTGTACCGAGTATGCCATTAAGCCAAATCAGCAGCATAATGCCCCGAATAATTATTTATCCACTGGTTCGCCTCTACATTTCTTTGACAATCAGCCTTGAGTGGGGTCAGGGCTGCGCTTTCCGCCTGTCTTTGTTTACCGTCTGTGTTTATTTCACAATAAAGACACAAAATGAAATCAAGGACTTTGAATTTAATAGTCGATGAAAGCGGTTGTTCTATAAACGTGTGATTGCATTCAATTGTTAAATGGGTAACACACCAATCCACATTTATTCTACATCATTAGGTTAAGCTAAAGAGAAGAAGTGGTTTAGTAGAATTGTGATAGGAAAGGAAATAATCAACAGTGTTAATCTCCACATAACAAGCATTACAGATTTGCTTAATGAATTTAATTGATCTTCTATACCTATGAAATTGTCTTATTTGTTAAACAGATCTTTGTATTTAAAGCAATGTGGTGTAGATGTTGCAAAAATTACAAAAGTAGTCCCTGAAGTAATCCGTCACCTCTGGGAAAACAGGTTAGTTAACCTTGCTAAAGAATTGCACCCGCCTGTTTTCTTATTAAGATAGCTAAATTACTGTTTAGCTGGCCGAATTACTTGTTGATTAGCTGCCTGCGACAACAATTGTCTCTTGAGTGCAGCCACTACAGATGGTCCCTCCCGTCCCTGAACGGTATGGAAATCAGCACAGCAAAGCCCCTCTGCTCTCCCTAGGAAAAATATTGAGCCCATCCATGGATACTGCGGCTTACAGATCAAATCTCTGCAGTAATCGGTAGATTTCTTACAGAGAGTCATAAACGTGTCAGTCTAAGTGTGCGTATCTGTTCCAAGAAGTGCATGATGTGAGGCAATGATTAAGCAGAGCTGGCCAAATCCCCCGCCGATCTGCTCCAAGTTGACATGAAAGCAGCTCTGCGCTGGAAAACAAGGGCAGAGTTCCTTAAGTTAACCCAAGCAGACATGTCACTTACTGTATTAACAAAAAAAAAGGGGAACAAAGGGAAAAGCTAGAACATGCTGAGGAGAAATTATAGGGCTGTATCTTCCCTTGTGGTTTTTGTGCTATTGCCGAGGGATATCGCACTCCTTTAAATGCTCCTCCACCCTTTTGTCTCTCTCCCACTCCATCCATCGTCTATCTATCTATCTATACAAAAGTGGAGCAATTAAAACTCTTTCACATAATCTTGCAGGCCTGATAGTCCTCAAGGGCTCAAACCTGAGTAAGCTACCCTCACATTCCCTTGATCCCCCTCTAGCCTAACGTATAGCTGCTCCATACACATTTCCCCAAGGCAAATAAAAATGCAAAGTATAACTTAAATGCCATATTAGATATTTCATGCGTTTGTCTCATGTGGAATCTTTCAACTTGCTCAGCTGTGTAATACATGTAGATTATCTGCTTACCTCTCCAGACTAATTGTAAAGAGGAGGAGATGATGTGCTGATCATGACAAAGTGTGATGAACCTACATAGAAATTCCCCCAACAAATGCACACCCACATCTGCCTCAGGTGTCCAGAGATGACCCCGACTCCCCCAGCTGAGTCCATCTCCTGATGCTGGCTATTATTTAATAAAGGAAGTACATGCAGAAATACAGAAAATTACACGCTGGCTTCCGCATTTATAATGAAGAGATTAGGTATGATTTTCCTATCTGCAGTTCTTGTACCAAACTTCATCGTGTGTCTGTGTAATGTATTGCTCTGACTCCGTCCTGCCAAGCATGGCTTCAATAATCAGCACATTAAATACTGCTGCTGACAAGAAAAAGGCAGTCGGTTGCAGTCGATTCAAGATCTCGCTCTCCAACAAAAATATGTGATTATTGTTTGCAGTAAGTCCCTCAGCAATCCCAAACCTGACTCTCGTTTGCAATCTGTTTGAGTCCACTGGCCAGGGAGCTAAAAGGAACTAATGACTCATGCTCTCCTGATGGATCAGCTCTGTGTGTATGCGACGGTGTGTGTTTTAAGGAGGATGTGGGGTGGGGGTGGGGGGGCGCTTTCAGATTTAACCCCTCACTGTCTGACAGTTCCAGACCACGATGGAGGACAGCAGAGAGCTTGTCACGGCAGGTTAATTCACTCAGGAAACGAGCGTGTTTACCAGCCGTGTTATCTACATGCTGAAGCATATGCTGCTTGCACGAGCGAAAGATCCTCTGTGCAGATGGTCTTCGTTGAAAATCACATCCGACTCCTACTCAGCCGTGTAAACTCCTGTTGGCATTGGCTGAGGGGCTGTAAAGCCACACATAAGTAGGGGACAGACAATGGCATCAATGCTACGTGCATGGACTGAATTCAAAGGACCATCAGTAACAAGTACATAATGGTAAAGTTCAATAGGGGTGTAAATCAGAAGTTTCATCATACTATATTGATTTTGGACAATGATACCATAGTTGCTGCAACAATGCCATTTTGAATTGATTCATTTCAGGCGCCTGTTATTGATAGCAGACCATATCAAAATGTCCTCATTGTCTTTTCTTGGCTGCTAACCATCATCTGCCTGACGCTAGCCTGCTAGCTCTGTTTAAATATGTAAGAGGGAGGTGTGCTTGGACAGAAACAGTGACACAGACATGTCACAGGAAATACAGATTAGAAAAGTATTCTAAAAATTACGGTATGTATTGATGTTTTCACTTTGCATCAATAAAATTAGATCTCAAGTAGATTATTGACCAATGAATGAATATACCAGTCCAGATTGATGTAGGCTATCATTACACCTCATGACACAATTTTCAAATAATATTCATTACTTTTTTAGTCTAGGGATGTCTGGTTCAGTTTATTTTTCTTTCCATAGCCTGACACTCATAAACGAGTAACGAACCAGAAAATTTTTAAGAGCAAAAGAAATAAAAATAACCCTAACCCAGTCAGCTTTAACGGCACATTCAAAGTGCTATTCACTTAGAAGTCGTGAAATTTTAATGTTTTGTGGTCTTCCCTTTAATTTTGTTTTCTATTTGCTTTACTTACTGACTGACCTTGACTGCTCTGCACTACGCACCAGCAGGGTGGGCTGGGAGCTAGCTAGCTGCACTGCTTATCCAAATTTACTTCTGGTAACTGTTTCCGTAGCTGGCTGCTGAGAAAACATGAAACATGGTGGCCACTCTCTGGTCTCCCCCCAGGTAGCCTCGGTGAGTAAGCGGCTTCATTTTGAGCTGCAAAACCCCTTTAGCATTATTAACTATGTTAGCACCACTAGCCGTGCTGACACTGCTAACAGTGCTAACACAGCTAACAGTAGTTAACAATTCTAAAGGGGTTTGCAGCTTCAAACTGAGTTGCTTACTCATGGTGGCTACCAGGGAGGAGACTGGTGGGAGGGTGAAATCGTTACTCGTGGTACTCGCAGAATGAACAGCCCTGCTAGCTAACGGTAGTTCCCACCAGACCAGGTTGGTGCACAGTGCAGTAAACTGAACCGATAAGACACATGTGTACCAGTCAAAAACATTCTCTGCAGTTAAATAAAGGCGCAAATCACCAGAAGCCCCATGAATATATTATCAGGCTACTTACGTCATGATAAAATGCTATTGCGATTTTAAATGTTTTGTGAAATACTAGATATTGCAATAATATATACTGCAATATATTGTGATTTATTACCCTTTTCAACTGCGAATGATGTCAGACTGTGTCAACATCTGTTTCTATTTAATGAGTTTTCAGTCTGTTCATCTCTCTTCAGTCATTTTTATTGCAGTAAAATTTGAGTAATTTGCAGAATAACAAATTGATGTTATTATTCTTGTAGTCAGCCAAAAGTCTAATTTGTATTTGCAACATTAATACGTTATATAACAAAGAAAATCAATACTTGGCGTCGCAGTATCAGTACAATATTGCCAATAATTATACTACATCGATTTTTCACCCCACCCCTTCACTTATTAACAGGGCTGGAACCTATTCAGGTTGACGTTGGGTGAGGCAGGGTTCACCCTGGACAGGTCACCAGAGTATCACAGGGCTGACACATAGAGACAGACAACCATGCACACTCACAGTCACACCTACAGGCAATTATTGCCCAGCCCTGGCGTTCAAAAAGCACATCTTGCTCACTGCGAGATGAATAATCCACCTTGATTCTGATTGACCCGCAATTTGGTGAACCAATTTAAAATACATATGAGGTGGGGCAGGGGATAAACATGGGAACAGGATCTGCAGCTGAATCAGTGAAAGGAGATGAAATGTGAAGGGGGGGTTGGAAGATGGAAAATAACTACGTAGTGGGGGTGCTATTTTCTATTTGAATGGTGATCACAACATGCGAGCCTTGCTGTATGCTGAATACATGAATGGCAAAAAGTCACTTCCTTTATGCAGCTCCTCCTGTGTGATAGCAGCCTGGCTGACGACAGGAAAGTATTACCAGGAAAACACAAAATATTCTTGGCTGTGATAAAAACGAGTCTGACTCGTTGCTGTGAGCGCTCTCCATTTCAAACGATAAATACGACGCCAGTTTTGCAAGCACAAAGGCAAATCATCTACGTAATGCTCTCAGAATTTAAGATAATTACGGAAACTGAAACAGGCACAAAAAGAAAAGCTGATAATTCAAACAGGGATCATCTACTGCAGTGTGTAGCTCTTGCTGTTGAGATCGCATGAATGAACTCTTGCTGACAATTCATCCACTTTTGCAAGAGGCTTTTTGGCTGTATCAAACCGCCGCCATAAGTCTGCCAAAGGCCCGGCTCTCATTTGAAACTGATTATAGAGCGAAAAAACGAAAGAAAAAGGCCTGTTATCTCTGAGTGAGAGCTGAAATCCTCTGCAGCACAGTCGGGGAGCTGGACACTGGGGTTAAAACACTGTCTAGCCAGAGTGAGAATGAGTTTTAATTGCAACTGGGGATTAGGGTTCAATGCAGAACTTGAGTAAAGCCATCTATACTCTTTTAGCGTTTCATCATCATTTGCTTTTCCCGTCTACTTCGCTTGGTGTCTGCACAAAGATTCTCATGACATTTTAGACAAGTGCTTCGACGGCAATTAAAACTATGTATTTCACAACTTCTGCTCCAATTGTTTTCTCCACAGATAGATCCACAAGCTCTCCGTCTCAACAAAAGTGAGTGTTTGGTTATGTAACTGAAGTATTGTGTTGAAGATGGATCGTACTTGCTATCTTCTTTAATTTAACTTTATTATTTTGTCCTCTTGCACAACTGAACTGACGTTAATAAATCCCACAGCAATGTACTTCAGGTATCTCCACTTGTAATACGTCTAGCCATGATTTGCGCACAGCCAATTCCCCGATGGACCTCCGTGACGGCGCCAGCCACGGTTGCTGGGAAATATGTGATGCAGCTGCGAAGCTTCGGTATAATGAATGTCTGTTCCCTAAACCCAACCACACTTTGCTTCTGACACAACCTTGCACCTTCTCCAGAGTACATCCCAGAGGAGCAATTCTCTGTGTCAATGATGCTGAATACCCCCCACCCACACTCCCACCCGTTTCCACAGCTCCCCAGCCTCTGCTACCCTCGAACTCCTACGCTCAAAACAAGTCAGGGGTAGCAACACTGCTAGAAAAAAGCAGTTGGGTTAAATGCAGAAGGAGTGCTTTCTTTCCTGTTTCCATTGAGATGCCCTTGAGCTAAACACGGAGCCCCAACTGCTCCACCAGGCCGACGGTACAAGCTCCGGGTAAAACAGCTTGTACTGAAATGTTTAAGTGTGTGCACAGTGCATAAAACCCTTTCCACTGAGCATGTTTTTGGTTGGAGCTGAGAGCTGAGCAGTGATCTGGGCTGTGGCTGCAGAGGGAGGAACAGAGATAGAGCCGGGGAGGAAGGTCGGGACTAAGCTGGGACTAAAGCCAGGCAGGGAGGAATGGTGCTTGGACTCTGAAAGGGAGGGATGTGGTTAAGACAGTGCTGAGGCCAGCTGAGGCTGGGAAAACAGCACAAAAAAAATAAAAATCTAAAGCTATTTATCCATGTACTTAGCAGATTTGAGTGAAAACACATGAAGACATGTCCCAATGTGACAGAGATAATTACTTCTTCGGTGTAGTTTCCAATGCTGTTTCACCCCTTTTGGGAATTCCTCGCAAAAACACAACTAGAAAAAAAGATCTGTCCGTTTCTTTTGCCAAGATAATACCACTAGATTTCAGAGCCTATAAACAAGCCCTCACTGAAAGCTAATTAAATTATGTCATGGTTGATTTTTTTCAAGAGGAACATTGAAGTTTTGAGATAAAATGGGGATTTAATTGGACATTTTTGCCCTGAAAGAAAGTTGCTTGAAGAAGCAACAAAGAAGTTTTGGGCAGAGGAGGAAAACAAAACAAAGACGAACTGTTGCAGTCTATAACTAGAGCTCCATAAATACTCCACATCTGCTTCAAAATACTCAAGCATGACATTATTAATCAAGCAATGTTTATATTTTTTAAAGTCCCCTGCCTCGGCCAATAGCTTGTCACTGAGTAAGGGCTGTTTTACCAGATTCAATTCAGTGATGAAGAGCTTCTCCACATGCTACGTCGGGTAGAATGATGGTTTCAGACAGCCCATTAACCGCCTCAATTAGACCTGCTGGTTCTCACCTCCTCCTCACTCCCTGTGAAACGGACTTAACTCTTCCTCCGTGCAGCTGTACACAGCGTCTGACACACGCTCAAGTGAGAAAAAAAAAAAAAAAACTCAACACCATTCACCGCACACATCTGGTACTGCCTGTCTGACGCCTTCAAAAAAACCAGCACATATGTTTCTTTATGGCCACAGGCACAATCATGTCTCTCCTGACAACCCAGCAAAAGGCCCTTAAATCATTTGGCACCGGTGAAGTCCTAATCCCAGAGACAGAGTGACAGGTAATGTATTTCTACGAAGTGGTGCGTTTCCATTCGGCCTCTCGGGCTGTTAATGGTTCACATTAGCATGGGGATGACAGGTGGCGGATGGTCGGAGAAAGAAAAGCGAGCGGGGCTGTTTTCACGGGACAGGCCTGGAGCGGGACAAAGGAGGTAAAGATGGCAGCAAATGTGGTGTTTTGAAATTGGGCATGTGAGCCGTTGAGAAGTGCCCTCCAGCTACCTCACATGAGTGTTAGCAACAATAAGTGAGAGTTTAGCACACTTCCTTTGTCAGATGAAGGATTAGGTGCTGTGAATTGGTCTTCCCACCATTTTGCAAACACTGAAAACCTTCACTGTTTCCTTTTTTTCCTGTTAGTGCTGAAGTAATCACTTTCTGAAATGTATGATCAGACTCCCTTCACGCTGAAATGGGTATTTGTTAAAGAATAATGACTGGACTATTTCCTCAGAAGTGGTTGGAGCAGTAAATGCATCAGTGCACAGCTAGTTGAGTATCTGTTTGCATCTGTCAAGTCAGAATGGGATTCCTACTGGTTAGAGGGCTTCAACCAATAGATGTTCATTAGTACCCAAGTGTCCTGACTGCTGACTCAGGCCGTCTATATCTACATAGGGAGCAGGTCGCCATCTACGGAGATTGCCATGTTTCTACGGTAGCCAAGAGGTGACAAAACAAACACTGGCGTATTCGCTCTTTCTCATCAGTCTCACAGTAGCAGCCCCTCTGCAACAAGCAAGTTATCAGAGAAAAAAGGTGGGCAAACTCTAGCAGGTGCTGGGCTAGACAACCATCTCCGAAATGCCAAACAGCGCACGAGAAATTGAAATGAGTTTCAAGTTTCAGATGGTTGTAATATGCGATCCTCACCTCTAGATGCCACTAAATCCCCTTAAATCTTACACAAAACAATCTCCCTACGGAGCGTTTTAGCACCATTTCAAAAATAATCTCCATCCATATTAACACACCTGAAAACATATATCACATAATAACTCAGGTGCACTGGGCACACGTGTGCCGCTGTAAACAGGAAGCAGATTGTCTACTCTACTGTTGGTTGCTTAGTCACAGAAAATACTGTGGAAATGGCGAGAAGTACCACCAGAGATCTCTTTGCTTGGAACAAGAGCGAGGCAGAACTGTTAATGAAAGTATCATGACTATGATTATGGGGAAGCATAAAAATCATGGCAACGGGAAAGACGCACCCACTCAAGAGGGATGAAATCACAAAAGATATGTAGACCTAGCTGTAATGTTTTGGCTGGACACGTCGTGACAAATAAGACCCAATCGGGAAGAGAATGTGAATCATCATTTTCATAGGTCTCCATTTTTGCCCCACCTGACTAATATGCAATCCTGAAGTTTTCAACGTTAAATGAGACCAGCAGTGTTTTCAAAGATCTCAGTTATAGGGGTTTCAAACACAGCAGTAGTGTGGACGCTGGGGATAAACGAAATAAGCATTATTATTTTAAAACAAAAACGTATTAGTGTGGAAGCAGCCTCGTTGTTACTTTTGGTGTCATTTAAAGCTGAAATCCATGTTTTTTTAAAAAGGTAGCAAATGATTATATCATCTGCATGGTGGCTGGAGTGCAGTGAGACATTAAAAGCAGCACATTTCACTGGAGCTGGAGAGGCTCTTTATACGCTGTTGAAAACTGTTCACTGGGTTTGTCAGGTTTCACCTGTCTTGTTGACAATTCGAATGCCGTCTAATTTCATCACTTCAGTAAATACTATTTTTGCATTCATGCTGCGTGGTCCGTCGCTGACATTTTCAACTTCACAAATGCGCCACTGGATGCTTTGTCACAACAAATGTAAAATGTTTGTTTCACTGAGAGCTTACCATTCTCATCTTTTACAGTCAAAGCACATCCGACCTGTGCTGTGGTAAGCCATCCGAGCCAAGGTTTGGTGTTCTTAGCACACAGCTCACTACCCCCAGAAATTATGTTAACAGCAATTTCAATCTCATTTCCAGCAAGATGCTTAAGAAGCTGCCAAATGCCATAATCTTTACTCAACAAACGGAAACATAAGGCTCCATAAAAACACCTGCCTCGAGCTGTAACACGAACAAGAATGAGACGTGTGTGCATGTGAATTTTACCTTTTGTGGCAGTATGTCTGTCAGCATGTACCAAGTATTGTGATAAGACATACAGGAGTAAAAGTATGACGACTAAATATTAGCTGAAAGGCCATCTTTGCCCCTGACCTTGTGTTCGCACCTCCTCTCAGCTAATCCAGCTCCGGGCCTCTGGTTTCCATGTTAATGCCATAACTCCGAAAAAGCCTGACGGCCCAACCCTGCAGGTGTTGGGTTTGTAATAGTGTAGACAGAAGTGTTCATACATTTCTCTGAGTGTGGGGGAGACACACAGACAGAACTGGAGAGACAGAAAATAAGCATGCTAGTATCTGTGAAATAGAGATTAGTACGTGTTCATGCCAAAAATCTGTCTGTGAGGAGGAAAACCACTAAACACTATTATGGGTCTCAATTTCTATTTCTGAAAAATAGGACGTATTACTGTAGGCACTAAGATCAAAGGGAAATCGTTTTTGCGTAATGTGCTGTTTTTACTGGTTCTCATGGTGGGAAGAAAAGTTAAGTCACATATTAAAATGACCCAAAGCCTTCCAATTTTGCGCAGTGAGGCAAAATGAAGCGAAGTCAAAACAACAATTGCCTCTCTCTTTGTGTTAAAGTGCGCCCAAGGGACATCTGGAGCAAGGATTTAAATGATCTGCCTCCATGTCCTCCTCTTCGCTGGCAGCGTGAATAGGTTGAGCCACGGAGCAGGAGCATGTGTGCTTGCTAGCATGTGTAGGTCATGAGGCAAATCTGTTTATGAGCATATGTGTGTGTGTGTGTGTGTTTGGCAGTGTGAGGGGCTGTGTGTCAGCATACGGCGAGGAGGCCCAGCTTTACCTATTCCATCTCTCAGCACCATGGCAGGCCCAGAGAGCAATGCACCTCCCCGGAAACACACCCCTGCCAGAGCGTCACACAGATGAGGACAGACGGCTAATCCCAAACATGCTTTTTCAATCACTCCAATGGGCAGGCTTCCTGACAGCAGCCCCCATCAACTCGTACGGGCGCTACATGCATGTAGTGCGCCTGCCTGACCACTACAAAGTGTCAAACCATTTCTAAAGGAAAGCAGATTGAGAAGTGCTCAGAAGAGGTGTAATCAGGCCAGGGCGGTGCAGCAGCGAGCACAGCATGTGAGTAACTGTACACGCATTTGGGGTTGCTTCCCTGCTGAGGCCACCCATGCCACAATTGTATTTGTTCCCTTAAGTTACTGTAGCTTTGGATAAAAGCACCCACAAAAATGCATATATAAAGTTTTGTTTGTATAATGGCTTAAAGGTTTTGCTAAGTCAAGTAGCTATTATGTTGTGAACACAGATAACAGAAAGCAGCAGAACAGATTTCTGCGCAGATAAAGTGAAAAACAGACACAGTTTCAAAACATTACTTCCACAAACCAGAGCTGTGTAACAGTACACACCTTTGTTAGAGTTAGGGCTGTCATTAGGGGCTGATTGATTGGTCAACTTTTTGGTTGTTATGCTCTTGTCCAACCAAATTCTCAATAGTCAGACAATTGCCGGTGTTACTTTAATAAGCCTGTTTGTCCACCAAAGAGTTTCTGTGCCCAGCTGAAAAACTGCAGTTGCTGTTGTTAAGCACATGTCCTGTGTGATGGTTGGTCTTTGTAGTATTTGTCTCGCCCCTTCTCCGCTGTGGACGTGAGGTGGCTGGATGGCTGGTGAAAATGACGAGCGAAGCGTTTTACACAAAGTAAACATTTTTAGCTCTCATTTTTAATTGGGAAACGGATAAACAATCACAGAAGACATTCAGTGTCAGATTTTACCATTATGGATTTATTTAATTTTGTCTCCAAAAAGACGCCGCAGTTCAGACCTGGATTACAAAGCTTCTGAAAGGAATAGAATCATAATGGAGCCCTTGTGGGAGCTGCAGGATGGCTAACATTAGCACCTGGGCTAAAAAAAGTAAGTCTCTCTCACATGCAGCATTACAGTGTGAGTAGCATTATGTTGTATATGACACATTCAACCTGAAGATTACCCTGTGTAGTGTCCAATATGTCAGATTTTTCTCATCAGTGCTGTTCAACGCTGAGACAGATTTGTGCATGCAGCTCAGGTGGAAAAGCATTACAGTGTGCAGTTTATTTTCAGACTGTATTACAGTGGATATCATACTTATTTTTTACTTGAGGCATTCCACCTGCCTGAACACAGAGTTTAACAAGTGTTAATGTCGAGCTCTATGACAGGACAAAAGACAGTTTGGTGGATATACAACACTAACAGGTAGAGCACACTCAGTGCACTGTGGCAATTTAGTTAATCCCTACTCTTCAATCGATTGGTTGAAGAGTAGGGAGAATCTCAGCTGATTAAGATTTTCTTTGGTTGACTACAGCCCTGGTAAGAATGCTGAACAAAAATACCTGAATTATTTTGGTTTGATGAAAATGAGAAGTTGGACTGAGTGGCAAAGAATGGGCTAGTTTTGATTCTAAAGCTTGGAAAAGTATAGGCAAACGAGACTGAACAATACACGCTACAACTACGAAGGCATACAGAACTCATGTTTTCTCCTGTAGGTCTAATCTTGGGATAAAGGTAAAGGTTTGTATGAAGGTTTTTAGCTTATCTGTCAAGTGATGAGACGATCCAACGCGAGTGGACGAGAGCCTGCATCAGGTACAAAACACTCGTGTTTTTAGGAAGTTACCTTGTAGGACAGTACACTAATTATCTTTGGGTTTGGACTGTTGGTCAGACACAACAAAAAAATCTAATTAAGCTGTCACCTTGGACTTTGGGAAAATTAATTTTTTTGCTATTTTCTAGCATGTTACAGACACAAAAAATGAATCAATCTATTAATCAGTGACTAATTTTAACAACACCTTAGTTTTCTTTTTAAAGTCCCTACACTGGATCCAAACTATTGAGGTGTGTTGGAAGAGAAATGTCCACTAACACCACAGCTAAGGCTGCTGGCCTGCTTTTATCTGAGAGTGCCCACAGCCTGAGTGCTGCCAAGTTCTCCCTGCTGCTACAGTACTTCTTAAGTAATAAACTACAATAAAACCCAGACCAAATACAGTAAAGCCTCAATTTATTTAACTTTCTCCCTCTCTGCCTCTCTCTTACTCAGAGCTGACAACTGGTCAAAGACATGATGGATGGTTTGAATGTAGGTGCTTGAAATACAAGACAATCTGCGGTGCCTTTATTGACGTCCGTGCCTGCTTGTATTATCTGCAGATGAAAAACCTATTTGGACTGTATGAATAATAATATTCTACATGTTTAACCCTATCATGTGACATTCGTTTCTTTTAATGGTCTCAGCTGGATTTCTGCATTGATTTCACAGGCACAGCAGGTCTCCCGAGATCCTCTATGGATTTTCCAGCTGCCCTTCCGATTGATCCATTGTGATTTCTACCCAGAGGGCCCTGCCAGAGGAAGGCATGGAAAACAGTCATCATTTCACCATCTCCTTATATACCTGGCTCCCGTTTTGTAAGCCGCGTTACCTCATGGCTGTATTGTGATTCCAGACATTGTTTTATTGACCCCAGAGGACGTGTATCAGTCTTTCTCTGGCAGCCCTAGAGTCGTGGGCATGTGTTTTAGAGATAGTGTTTCCTGCTGGAAATCTTTAACAGGTCTGAAATTAAAACAAAAATAACAATGGATTGTTGGTTGAAACAAGAGGGGGACAAGATGTTATTGCATTAACAGGGGCTCTTGAGTGTGGCAGATGCTGCTGATTGCTCCCCACACTAGATCCACTTTCAGACGAGTGATTATGTAAATTCAGGTAAGCTTTCTGTGCCCGAATGGTGCATTTATCACCGGCTTTGCTGAATATGAAACAGCTACAATGAAGTGTCAATTGATGGGGCTCCATAAACACAATCATAAGGGTGTAATCTTTGCTGAGTCTAGGTTATTGATTTTGGACCTGTGAGCCGAGGTAGACTGATTACAGTGGTATGAGGTCAGGGAAGAAATATAAACGCTGCATTTCATCAATCCAAATTATGCCTCTGTTTGAAATAAAATAAATCCCCACAGTAAAACCACAGTGGTGCTTGCTGTGTGCTCCACCTGTCACCCCCTTATGATCTGAAATCTATTGCATGCTCACCATGACTACAGCTCTGCTGGTCACTTTAGGGAGAGACGTATTCCCACTAATACATAAAAGTGATTTGTCAAAACATAAACAAAACGGAGCCATTTTGCTGTCTGAACATTGCAGTTGCTAGCTAGCTGACATTCTTTAGTCAAAAGGGAAACTATTTTTACTTAAAGTGTCCTTAAAATGAGAAACACATTTCCCTGTTTTAATCCTGTGTCCCTGTGTTAACTGATCATTTATCTCTTGTTTTATGCCAAATATTTGTCACTTTACGACCTTTACTGGCCTTATATTAGGAATTATTTTAAGACTCAAAGGGATCTGGAGAGACCCTGTTTCTGTAACACCAGGTAAAACAGTTTCAAATGTCTGATGGTTAATCCTGCACTTAGGGCCGTTCAAAAAAGTTCCTCTAATTAATTGAGACTTTGGGAAACTAGCTAGCCACATTGGTCATATAAATCTACACTTCACCGGTAGTGGGTTGTAGCAGCTAGCTAACAAAGCAGTATGGAGAGAACTAGGAAAAGATGTGTTTTTACATCAGTGGGCCGAAACTTTGTTTTCATTTCCAAGTCAATGTGGTTGAGGTCTCATTCCTTAATGTCTCCCTCATCTTCCTCCTTAACTAAAGGCAAGGGAGGTGTGTGGAGCCTGCAGCCCACTCAGCAGTGAACTTAGCTGTAGCTCAGTGTGTGCTAAACCCTAAGTCCGCCCACTTTGTAGTGGTCCAATCAAATGCAAGGTTTTTGATTCAAATCCTTTCTGTAACTGTGCACCGTTCAAATATTCCATTTCACTGAAAAATAGGCTACGTCACAGTACAGAAGCTAAAGATGCTAACTTGGGTTTCACTAGGAAAGATAAGAGCAGCTGCTGTCCATGCACTGTAAATAATAAAGTAATTGACAGTAGGTTGGTAGGTTAGATTGTTATTTAGTTTTATACTTTTAATACCTAGAAATTTATTTGCATCATTAATTCAAGTACAACAATGGTTGTGGGTACTGTAGCTATACTACTTGCTTCATCATCTTAACTTCAGTTACTCTTGTATAGCTTCTATTTTTATTTTATATACTCTGAATTATTTATTTTTTACATTCCTCTATTTATCTGCACTTTATTGTGCTGCTACAGCACCTGAGTTTCCCTCTGGGGCTCAATAAAAGCATATCTTATCTTATCTTAGTCCTTAAAACGTGGTAATTCCTTCAAGTTCTGAAAAAATACACATTTAAAAATGCTTTTAGTAATGAATTGGTCTTAAATTTGAATTCTCACTATCTTTAATTCAAAAATTAGCATTTTATCTATTCTAAAGAGGAAAATAGAGCCTATTTGTTAAGTGAATCATCAGTTCAAAAACATGCCTTTTTGTGCTTATGATTGCATGAATATGTATCTGTGATCATCAGCTAACACGGCCCTTTCTTAATGCACTGTTAAGGTCAGGGTGTAATGTTAAGTGTCAAAGCGTTACGTATCGTACATGCAGTGTATGACACACATGGATAGAATCCCATTAAGAAAACACCACTCTCTGTGGTGAAGAGAATAATTGTGGTGTCTAAAGCGTGTCCCAGTGGATCTGTTCCCCCAAAGTTGAAATGAAAATTACACCCTGGCTGTTGACAATTAGCCAGCGTGGCCTAGCAGTCATGGTAATTGGACTACAGGCGATTAAGCACTAAGAAGTACCCTGCTGTTGTGATGACCCTTACCTCTTACCTCTCCATCCTTGACTTTCTGTCTTTTAAATGAAAAGGATATTTTTATTAGAATGAGCTACAGTCAATAGAGAGATGGTTGTTTTCTGCTCTGCCACCAACCACAATGAGGCATTCATTTAATTTACTGAGGTATATCAAGTTCTCCCACTGCAGGGTTTACACGGTTCTGCATCTGATTGAATGTGATTTCTAAATTAATCTATGAAAACACAGTTTGGGCTCCAGCTATCTAAAACCAGACAAGTCACAGCCAAAGGCCAAATCAGTTAATTGCCTTGTGTTAATTCCCTATTCTCTAAGCTAATGCAATTACGTGTGAATAGAAACCAACTATCACACTTAAAGGACAAAAAAAAAAAGTCATTTCTGTCCCTTCCTGCGCTTTCTAAATGTCATACCCTGTTTAATCTATTGAATTTATTCATGAAGCGTCTTAAATGGGAAACAGAAACTGCATCTTTCAGCTTCGGTTATCATGCCTGAGATAGTTCCAACGTCTTTGTTTCTCCCCAAAAATGAAAATTTTATTTCACAGAATAGAAAGTAGTGCACGTTCAAGTCATGAAATATGAAAGGAGGATGGGTTCTTTAAAAAGTAGTTGGTTTGATGATGATGAAGTACTACAACGCATATAAAAGCCAACATAAGGCTTATGGTAAGTATGCATACACATAAGAAGATAATCCGGATAGGGAGGCTTGATCTATCTCTGTTATGGCTGCAGGACCTGCCTTGCGCCACCAACACAAGACATCAGTCATCAGTCACAGAAGAGCAGAGCCTGCCTGCCCAGTACACTGATCAGACAAAACATGTCTGCTTGCTGGCAGCACCTCAGCTGGGGTGTTCTCTCTGTCCGAGTGAGACCGATAGACGCGTTAGGGTCTGACAGCAGGAGACTGGGCTTTTTGTCTGATGTGTCTGCATGTTGGCGGTGCTGAGATACAGCTAGCCAGCCAGAGCCAGAGGGGGAAAAGAGGAAAGACAACAAATGTGTTAGTGGCTCTTTGCAGCAAGAGAAGATGATGCACACCGCGCTGAGCACATAACTACCGGCAAAAACGGGAAACGGTCAGCGCTGGTGCAGACTGAGAAGCTAGTTTCCACTGGTGAGGGGAGGGCGAGGGGGAGGGGGGTCCTGCTGTTGATGTGGGCCATGGTGGACAGACGGTGTGGGTCAGAGGGAAAGAATGGAAGAGGGGGGGAGACAGAGATGGACAAAAAAACAAAAGGCAGATGTCACGTGGGGCTAGAGTCGCTGATAGATGTGATGTGCTGCACGGCGCGCAGGCAGCGGTTCAGGTAGAAAAGGCTTCCCTTTGTGATGCAGATGACAACGCAATCAGCCGCGCTTTGTCTCGGCCGATGGGCTCTGCTCCCGGGGACATTGAGAGCCAGACACTAATCCGGTGGGTTTGTGTTCTCCGGGCGCGCTCATAAAGGCAGTGTCACAGTACCTGGGGTGTATGTGGATGGGGGTCTCTGAAACGAGGTCTGACCTCTCTCAGGGTACACTCTCCCTCCTCCTCCTCCTTCTGTCTCTCTCTCTCTCCCTCCCTCCAGCTCTGGCATCGCTCGGTTATTATGAGCGCCATATTGTTAATGCGTGTGACTCAATGTCCACATGAAGGATGTGACTGGAACAGGGGGTCACACTGATCAGTTCATCTCGGCCTTTTGAGAAAACCCCATTATCGTTCGACAATTTTACCGCCTGGATAAAAACAGGAAGTGACAAAGCCGTAAAACTGATTCCACATAATGGGTGGGACTTGAGACTGCACAAAAAAATTCAGACGGCAAATTAGGCTTGGATGTTGCGGGGCCATTTTGATTGTGAGTGCTTACACGTTTCCTGTTATGAATAATATCTGGAAATACTTCTCACTGTCCCCTAATGATTTCTATTCCCGGCGGGTCGGGATGAATCAGGCTCTCTTCCTAATAAATATGACTTACCAAGAGACTGCACATTGCCAATTAACATGTGCTAATTAAGATAGCAGGATATAAGAACATCCTTGATCTAGATTCCTGTGTGAAATATCAGAGAGGTTACATGGAGGTAAAGCAAGTTTCTTCCATAAGTGTCTATTTATACAAACAACTGTCTTCTAGTCAGCAAGAAGACGCCATATGCAAACTTTACTCCACGGGGTTGAAGCAGACCCGCTGGACACGAACTCCAATTAAACTGCACAGATAAACATCTGTCTGCAAACTCGATATACTGGGTATATAACATAACAGATGCTTTCTGTTATAATGTGAAAAAGAAATTAACGTGTGCTACAATGTTGAGTCAACTTGATCTTATCTTTGCCCAGTTTTAAACTGATAGCAATGGGAGCACTATGAATCTGTTATGATAGCTTTAGTCATACTCTTTCACTTTCCGACCACCCTGTTTTCCCAGCTACACACTGAAACAATTATAGTCCTCCAATCAAACGGCACACCTATCCTTAAAGCCCTGTAAGAAAAACAAATCTCAAGACCTCTAATTCACCTGATCCTCACTAAATAATGCATTTCCACATAATGCATCTTTTCACCATTCATAGCACACGGAACCTCCGGTGTTACATAACAACTCGATTTGAAATTGATGTACAATTTTGTGAACAGAGGGTTGGATTGTGAGACGAAGCCTTGTACAAAAGTTCTTCAATATGCATGCACTACTTTCGGATCAATTGTGCAAAGGCAGATAAAATATATTAGTTTCTACAGCTGGACTTGTATTAAAAGAAGCACTGATTTGTTGTAGCTTACTGCCACATGTGGATGCAAAACACAAGCGCCACAAGAAGTTTAGACAATCAGGGAAAGTATTTCAAAGTCAACATTTGTATTTTTCTGGGACTAGCTATTAACTTCTAAAGTAAATGCCGCCTGAGACTTATGCTCAACTATCATTTAACCCATCTAGGCTCTTGTTTAATTCGACCAACCCTAATATTAAGTGAAAGCAGGTTGGTTACGGCTTTTTTATCTTTGTGTGTTTAGGATTTGATGAGATTGTAGATTGAGATATCCTGTCAGACTTCCTCTGCCAAGAGAAACAAGTATGTACTTGTGACAGATTTCCTCACTGTTGTGATCCCACAATAATATCCGTACGTAAGAATCACAGATCAAGTCTTCCCATTTCTTTTCTTATTTTGTTTCTGGATAAACTGTTATTTTCGATAAAACTTTGAAATCTTGTTATTTCAGCTGCACAAGGACCCTTTGTTTTGGAACCAATAAATAACGCACAAGTGTCCTTTCATATCTCAGTACAGTGTGACTCATCTTCTTTTCAGGGCCTGTGCTTTCATCTATCACGTTTCCAACTGTTTTAAAAATTATTCGTTTGTAATTATCATATTATTAAGCACACAATACACAAAGAAATGCATAATACTTCAGAGCAAATTTATTAGTTTTAATTAAGACTGTACATTAAATCAAGTCTAAAATGCACCAAGGGAGTCTCATGCACTTCATTTATACTTAAAATGAACCAACAGTTTTTGGTTGATGTCATGCACTGGCAAGAGAGACCCGAAACACCTGTTGACTCTGAAAATATTTTCATTTTCTGATAGCATCAAGTAGCAGCCATATCTGACCAGCTGGTCTCTGCAAACTAAACAGGCCTTATTACAGACCAAAGAGACAGAAGATTAAACACCTGTTCTTTCGTTAAGAAGCTATAAATACCAAAAGTGGAGAAAAAAAGTCTCTCTAAATGCACTAAATCTATAGTATATGAAATTTAGCGATAAAGGGCGTGTGAAAATACAGAGTACCACAAGCACGCTGCTGCTTATAGGCCATATAGTAATATTAAGTGTTAAGCCACGAGGTACAGCCAGTGCAGAGTGATACGGCTGAATTTTTGGCTTGGCTTCTGAAGTTGTCGCTCAGCAGATCATACTGTGTTTTTTAAAGTATAACAGTGCTTCCCAGTGTGGTAGTTAAATTCAGAACTTTGGTAAACTGATCCCTCCGCTCCTAACTCTGTACTGGACTCATGGAAGTGAACGTACGCAAACGTGACTCAAATATGATACACGAGCCGAGAATGTAGATCTGTGGGAATTATGCCGTAGCAGCAACCAGAAATTAAGTCACGTGCAGAATAGTGTAAAATGTGCAGATTTTTTTAGTGTGTATGGAGACAACGCCCCACATCATGCTGATTGTGTTGCAACAAACAAATTAGTTGTGTTGCAGTTCCCACACATATGCCAGGGTAACACTGCCTGTGTGAGCAGTGCGTGAAAACAACCTCGCTGAACTGTTGTAGCTTGCACGCATGCAGTGTTCACACAGAGAGCGTACTGCTGCTTCGAGTACTGTATTTCCACAATTAAAAGCTACTACTCCACTAATTTATGGAGCCTTGCAAGCCACTGCATTATCAACAACACAATCCTGCAAATATTTCACAATAAAAAGCCTTGTGTTAACAAATATTGTCAAGGGGCTTTCATGTTGAGATGGAAACAGGAAGTGTTGAGTTGAAAATTGTTTTTTTTCCATGTCTCTGACAGATATGGACATTTAAATTGTAATCAAAGTCAGCACAATGTCAATATGATAATCAGGAGACAATTTTCACAGTCTATTTTTGCTGGAAACAGCGTATCATGCAGAAAAAATAGAAGAGACTCTGAATCTCTCAATGTTCTGCAGCTGAGCAGCAGCTGCGCCATGCCTTCATAGCGTTGCTCACATGGGCAGTGTGGTTGCTCTAACAAGGGCGCTAGACAAAAAAACAAAAACAAGAAGTTCGGCAACTGCTGCTCACATAAACAGTGTGCCCCGGGCATTAAGCCATAAGTATGCTTCCCACATGACGGTCACACGGACATGAACTGCCCCAGCGATGTGGTGAGGGAATGTTTGGATCTTTTATGCTCTGTGCGGGTTTCTCCTGGCAGCACACCCATATTCTCCCAAACTGTGGGGGGCAGTGTATCAAAACACTTACAGCATCACTTCTGCCTTTTGTTGGTCCATGCGCATTTGCAGAAAATGTCGGCTGTACATGGACAGGCAAAAACCTGCCGCATGGAACCCCCATGAAGGGCCGTGTCTGATGGTGTGACATCACTTTGGCAGTGCAGACCCCTCACAACCCTAGCAAATGCGTCCAGCATAAATAAAGCATTATTGTTCCACTCATAGATTCTCATACCCCAGTAACTCCCTTTGTGGTCAGCACGTCATTATTTGCACCTTGCGCAGTTTTAGTAGAGAATGCTCTCAGGGATAAGGAGCAGCACACTCTAACAGTACCAACATGGTTTGTCAAAAGACTTTCCAGGGCCACACATGACATCCCAAAGCCATATGAATAATACTTTAATACCCTTTTGAGTCCACTATTAAATTTCTTAAACTTCAGTTCTTTTGTCAAATATGTTCCACAAGCTAAAATGCCATTATTTCAGCATCACCTCCGGAGGGCAAATATGCGTGGATTGGAACAAGGCAGGAGAGAATGAAGAGTTGGCTCATGTCAGTGAACCGCAGTCAGAGTCAAACAGCTGAAAGCATGGAAACAGTGTCGAACAGTCCATCATGTCCTGAACTGAATCCTTAGTTAAATTGGTCGAACAAGCTGCAGCCAGGAGCAACATACGCAACTATTTTGCTAGCAGAGCCAGCTGGGACAGAACTCTACAACACTGTAATCCCACATGTGAAGGTTTTAACAAATCATCCATTTTTTCCTACTTTACTTTGAGATAATAAACATTCTATATGTATTACTTCAAACATGTAGTAATCTGAACAAGGTCTGGTGCGTACAGTGGCCGTGACAAAGCAAAGCAGCTCAGTACCAGTGTCAGTTACCTTATGCAATGCAAAATTTTCTTAAGCAAAGCGGTGACACTTCTGCCTTAATCTCACCCTAAAGGTAGCCATAGATGTCTCTGAAATGTGACACCCCCCTTCAAGTGAAACAACTGGTACCAGCACTAATTGAAATTTTGCATGCAAAGTGACAATGCCTGGGCCCTCGGCAGCATGGATTAAGGCTTGAATAGAGACAGATTCTTTGTGAAAGCCTACTGTGGCGGTTGGCGTGCAGGCCAGCTCCCTGCATCTGCTCATTGGGTGGACTGAGAAAACACTGGATTGTATACGGTCGCTCATTTTACCTTTATCTAATCCCATTTCAGAGCCCGCCTCCGTCTGTCTTTTGTTACTCTTCCACAAAAACATAATGCTTCCATGTTACACTCACACGTCTATTCCTAACAAAACAATTCCGGTCAGAAACAGCTCGATTTACATATGAAAGCATCTTTACCAAACTTGGCAGGATTTTCAAAACATTAACAATCATACTGTGTGCCCTGAAATGTCAGGCTGGCTTGTATTTTGTGAGAAAATTAATGCTGAAAAGGGATATGCAGGATACAAATGTAAAATATGTAATTTACTAAATTAAATCAAAACAAAAATAAAATTTCTTAAAACATCAACTTGACCGGTGTTTGCCAACTTTAAACTGAGTGGGCTCCAGTGCTCAACAGAGCGCTGAAGGAATGCAGCGCATATTGAAATGCAATCAAATCTGCTAGACATTTTTTAAAGACTGCATGCTGTGATCTCATTCTACCCCACTTCACCATCCTCTACTGTGGTTTCTGTCCCATTATGTTGCCCTCAAAGAAAAAGAGAAAAGAAATGCTGTATCAAAGTCATCTATCATCCTGCTGACCCCGACAACAACTCGCATGCAAGTCTGGAGGAGGTTGTTATTGCATCATAGCAACACCAACCCTCCCAGAAAATGTTTGCTGTGTTTGCACAGTACAAACTGTAATACCACAATAGAAAGGAAGCGAAGGGAGGGGGGGGGTCGGAAAAACCAAATGATCCGTCTAGTAAATTTCATCTCCTCCCAACAATACAGGCTACTACAATTTTATGGCCGGGGATGAATCCGAGAATATCCACTCAACAGAATTAGAGGAGCAGCGTTGTTAGCATGGCTGTCAACCGAGCGCTGATGACAATGAATGGGTAAACTAATGAAGGGATAAATCCACAGTGTGTTTTCATAGACATGTTTGACATAGCTAGGCTAATTTCCTTGGCAGTACTACCTCCATTAATTTTCGAAGAGAGCCTGTCTGTTCCTGTTAACTAAACCAATAAGAACTGGCATCAATGGCAGATTACATTAACGCTAATCAACAATTTAGAGTTGTTTCACATTCCGCAGGGTGAATTAAATGCCTTTTGAAAAATGGCTGAATGCTGCTGATGAATTAGAGGCATTCATAGTTGTCCAACGTGGTGATATTGCTAGACAGTCGTCTGAATAGTGATGAGATGCTGAGTAAAAAGGTCACAGGCTAAATTCAAACATTAGCATTTCAAGGCCAGTTGACAGTATTGCAGGCTCTACATGGTGTGGCAGTGTTGACGCCATTCGCAAAATAAATACAGCAAGGATTTTCTTAAGTTTGGCCCCAGTTTTAATCCTCTAATCCTCTCCAGTACAGTCCCCGTCTGATTTATTCAATATTTCATGTGTTTGTCCGACAGAGATCAGGTACACTTCAACAAATATGAGAGTTATGACTCCATTAGACTCGGTGTATACAGTAAATAAATGTATAGTTTAGGTTTTTATACAGTGCTTCGGCAACCAACGTTTAATGCAATGCAATGGCACAGTATAATCAGAAGTACATATTTACAGGTAACGTTCGTCTGTGAAAAACAGCATTAAAACGAAGATGTCACTCTCTATTAAAGAAAATAACAATAGAGGAAATGTACTGTCCTGGCACTAAACGTGTCAAAACGATCCACTCGAGGCTTCTTTTCTGTTGCATGCTGGGATGTCGCTTTTTTTTTCGGATTAGAGCTGCAGTGACCTCTTTTTCAACCCTTTATTTCTCATACGTAAGCCATCCTTGCAACTTCATTGGACAGTCGGCTAGGGTGATTCACAGGGTAAAATGGAGGGGGGCTGTAACTGGGTTGGAGACGGGACTAGCTGGTGTACGAATTAAAAAGTGAAACGACACAGGCACGAAAGGTACCGCACACGGTATATGTGGTGTAACACCAAATATGAGCAGCACCTTCTTAAATCGAGCAAGAGGTGCACCTCAATACGCTGAAATAACTATTTGAGGAGCAGTGCCGAATGGTATTTAAGGCACTGCATGCTCTCAGCTTACACATGCGCTTCACAGTAGATTTTACATGTAGGAAGACAAACAGTAACTGTGGCCATGTTTGCGTTTTAGAGAGAAATAATAAGCAAAGGGAAGTGGAACACTGTGTGGTGTGAATCTGTTATTTTTGGCATTTTCACATCCTGTGGATGACTTGTTCTTGGACACAACAGCAGGGATAAAAATCAAAAAATAAATAAGCGTTATCATAGCAATCAAGCGATCATGATATCAGTAATTAAAAGAAAACATATTGAATATTATGTGCATATATACATAGGATGACAATATACAGTTACCTGGTGTGTGATTTGTAGGACGTATTTTTAATGGAATATATTTCATGTAAATCTAGTATATATTTCTGTTAATATTCAATATATTTAATTTATAAAATTACCTAAATGCGGGACATGACAGTATATTTTATGTTGTTTTAATATTAATGCATCTGATTTTTGTATTATGCTTGTGAAATGATCTAAGATACGACAGAGAAAAAATATATATTACAAAAAATATTTTGAACACATTCAAATAAAAATACAATTTGCGGATTGTATGAAACGTGCACATTGTTCCCTGTATTTGTATGGTGTAATTTAAACGTGGACTGTACATATGATTTCCCAAAATAATAGTTTGTCCTGGAACGATGTCGAGTGACTAAACCTAAAATTAAATTCAGCAGCTTTGACACAATTTTTAAAGCTGCCCATGTGAAATATAAAGTCCGCCTTTCAGATCTCTTTGTTAGTTCTTGGATATGTACCTACACTGAAACCCTAAACAGCAGCAGTCAGTACAAGTCTGCATAAATACGCATGACGTTTGTCAAAGTCTGTGCCAGTCCTTTATCCGACCTGACAGGTCCTTCGACCTTCGCTGTGCAACTTTATGATGTCCCTACACACATACAAATGATTTTACAGTAAACACTCGGCTGAACGTTCTTCCCCTTTTTCTCTTTTTTGTTGTTGTTGTTTTATCCCGTGGTCACATTTAGTTGAGTTTCTACATAGTTTCCCGGGCTCCACCTGCAATTATGAGGTTTAGTTAAACTGACCAGCGGAAGAAGACATGTTTGTTTTCTGACAGCGTCCTAAAAATAGCCGGAATAAATGTATGACTGGGGTGACACTTTCCATTCTTCACTGAGGCAGATGTCTCCTGTCATGTCACGGGGGGGATAATGAGTGTGGCTTCACTAAATCACCTGCAAATTAAAATTCAAAGCACAGAGTGATACGCTCTGCTTCAAAAGAAAGATATCCTTCATAATCTCAAACTAATTTTTAAAGGATTAAAGGTCAAATGTCAGTGTGATAGTCCCTTCAAGTGCTAGAGGTCTTTTATATTTGAATATTGCAACAATAAGCATGATAGGACTAGCATTGAGTTGCTTTTGTGCATCATCACAGACATGCTGCTGTAAACACATATTATAGAGATTATTTTCACCATTCAACCTGTGTCATTGTGCTCTGAGCCACGCTGCCTGCTGCTTTTTACTGCTTAGACAAGCTTTGCCTACAAATGCCTGCATGAGGACCAGACTCAGCCTTTTGTAACTTCAATTATGATGATTTAAAGCATGTACATTTGCACATTTTGTCTTGGATATGCTGAATAAAAGGGTTTAAGGAGATGTTTGTGTGCCATATTTGTCACAAACTGAGATGAACCCGGTGACACACCTCCACGGACACTCGGGATGCGACCTGTGTGACAGAGATGTGCTGTTTCCTCTCCTCATCTAGCTAGCTTTTGCTAATTTTACATCCTAATTAACGCTGGCGACGCTCAGCAGCATCCGTGTACCTGCGGGGATGCTGGGGCATGTTTTTGTGTCCCACCATCATCCCTTACCCGCTGCTTTCAGCTGACTCTCGGCACTGTAAACGCCATGTTACGCCTTGACATTATTTTTTAATCAACGGAGATTAAAAGTGGTTTATTTTTTAGCTTCCTGTGGTAAAAAATAAACCAACCGTCCGCTCACGCGCTTTGTCTCAAACTCAACGCCGGCAACAAGATGCGGCTTTTAACCGCTGAGGATGGAAACATTAGCTTACCTTCAACAGCTATTACGGCCGGTATGGTCCATAATATCCATAGAATATCCATTATTGGTCACTTATATCGCCCAGACATTCAAATAAAACACGTCCCGAAAGCCATTGACAGCCCAGGCAGCGAGGGGACAGGCGGTCCTTCACCTCCAATAGAGCGATCCCAGATAGCAGAGAAAACCAACTCAAATCTGAACCAAGTTTGGGCGAAACCAAAAAAACGACAGACGGAGGGGGGGGCGCGGAGAAACACAGCAACACAGCCGCGCATTTCAGCGCTACATTCACCCACTCGTCACTTCATAGCACACAAGCAACAACTTCACGTGTATATTTAATGATTCTTAGTCTAACATATTTAAACTATCGACGCAGCCGCTCGCCAAGAGGGTCCGTGAACCCCTCCGGAGCCACTTCACCTCACCCCGCTGTCAATCACCGAGAGGAGGACAGTCCACACTGCCTTACCTAGCGATAATTAAGTGTTTGGGGACCATGTGGGGCATTTATAAAAGATGGAGCGACTTATTCTCACCGCCACACCGCTCGGTAAGGAAATACTGCTCATTCTTTTGTCAGACAAAAGCTCCGACGTGGCCGCGGGGTTCACCGGGAGGCTGCTGCTGTGGGAGTTTGGGCGCTGTAACAGGTGACGGGAGGCACGGGAGGACAATTAAAGTAAGTTTTGTTTTGCATTTTTGCCGCCAGTATTTATACTTTAATTGGCTATTACGTCACAGATATGCACTCAGACGTCCATCACACTATATGATGTTTTTTGCTGTTGTTGTTTGTTTGTTTTTCTCTAGGAAAATGGATGCATATGTGCAAAAATAGCAGTTTGCAAATTTTATTACAATTACACACTCTAATAAAATACGATTATTAGTCATTTGCTTTCTATCCAACTGAGCATAAGACGTTTTATATTCTCTTTGAATTGATTTACGTGCCTATCCGAATAATTTACTTTTACAGTCTACATAATTAGCCCATAGCACAGATTAAATTAATTAAAACCTTATTTTTGAATTGTTTGGCATGTTAAAACACAACTCCCAACACTCACACTAACAACAGTACATTCAGCACATACAATTGCATGTAGCTTTTAATTGAAACTACTTTAAAATTGAGATGTAGGCTATGATTTATGTCATATTCAAATCAGAATAATGCCAGTTACATATTTGTCAGCTGTGTGTTTTTACACAGGCAAAAACATCACATTTAATATTTGATTAATTTTATAGCGCTTTCAAATAAATTGCTACTTAACTTTTTTCCCAAGTTTCACAGTGAGTCAATTTTGGAGCTTAACCTAAGTGTCTTGCCAGTGAAGAAAAAACTATGAGGCTGCAGATTGGAGACCATTACTGCAAACAATGAGGACTGTTCATAGTTATGGCACTCTGTTCCTGCTGTAAAATAGTGCAGTCTGGTATTAAAGTGAGGTCAGAAAATATGAGAAGGAGTTACAATTCATTCTTTAATTGAATTTAATAGTCTGCATTGTAGCTGAGTTTGCATCCACTCACTTAAAAACAGCCATTGAGCTGTTCAAAAGAATTGTTAGGTCGACTTCCTGACATGGCAGGATGCATTAAAAAGAAAAGTCTCCACGCTGTGCTTAAGTGGTCCATTAAAGGTTTATATCTGAGCTGGGATGTCTGTTTCATTACATGAAAATGAATTGAAATCTAACAGTGTAATCAATAAGTAATGGCAGCATTGATTCGTCTTTGCGTGGCACACAATGCAGATATTTGCATATGTAAAAGTGCAACATAATGAATTTCATTTTAATCTGATGAGTGGAGCCAGAGGTGCTGCGGAAATATATTCACTTGATTTATTGGGCTTCTCGAAGCTAAAGGCAGATCAGTGAAGCAGCGTTCATGCATCACAAGGGGAGGCATCATGTGACCGAGCAGGCCTTGTTGTCAATTAGGTCGACCTGAACAGCAGTTATTTTCCAATAACAGAGCCAAACCTGAAGTGAAATGTAACTTCCTCCTGAATGCAAAACTTTTCCCTCCTGTCCATGAATCACCATAAAACCATAATCAGTTGATGTGATGTTGGCTCAAAAACACGTTGAGACTTGTCACAATTAATCTTCAGAAATCATTTCAATTGAGCTGTGTTTGCACTAAGTTGATTTAAGTTGGCGCAACCGAGTCTGGCAGCAACATTACTGGCAATCATTTTCAAACAATCAATAAAAACGCTATACGTTAAAATAAATATGCATATTAGTAATCATAACACATTCGAGTCAAATGAGTTTTCTGCTGTTTTTAATAGGATTACTCTTTTCGAAACGGTCCAAGTTGTCAGCGTCGACTGGCACGAAACGACATCCGAATTTATCGTGCATCTCGCAAAGCCATGGGCATATTTTTTAAATTTCCGAAGAGCAGTATGAAACCGATTTCCTGCTCCAGAAGCTGGTGGTAAAATTCCCGTTTCTTTACAGAGTTATGATGGGTAAAGAATAAAACACAGGCTGGTTTTTATATGACAGGACTGGAGACAGATGCCACAGGGACACACTGGAGCAGCTGCAGAAATTACAGATATGCTTTGTTTGAAATACAAAGACACCCGGAGAGAAAGCGGGATAAAAAATTTCCAATGTACACAAAAATGTCAAATTTTTTTGTATAAAGAAAATGATGGACATCGAGGGGCAGACGATAAAAGCGTGGCTCTCAGATGTGCTCAGGATTTACAGTACACAAGGAACATGCCTGGTGAGAGATGCCTCCTGGATGTAAAGTATGGAGTCACTAAAGCTGGACGAGAAACAAGACTCTAGAATAAATTATTTGTCATCAAGCATGCCTTTCTTATTACGCGCCGCACCGCTGTAGCTGAGCAGCAGGACTCTCATGGGTTAAACGAGCCAGGCTGATTTATTTGCCTCCACCGAGTTCGACTGTATTGATTCCAGGTCACTTGACTGGCTGACTTCAGATCGTGTTCAGGTGACTACAACACAGATGGAACAAAACGGCGAGGCACTGAGAGAGCAGCTCTCCCCCCCCCCCCCCCCCCCCCGCCCCTCTTCACCATAATGAGTTCCATACAAGCTCAATATTGACTTGAGCCAGAAGAGAAGTGAAAGATGTTGAAGAAATGATATTAATACTGCCCACAGAGATCTTTCTGCCACGCTATGTTATAATGGCTGCACAGTAATAAAATATTTGTAATGCAAAGCAGAGATGTCTGAACGTGGCATAAATCCTCTCATGTTCCTCTGCGACCCTGTAATCCAACATAAGCACTGTACCTATACAGTCCCTCAGAGCGGCGCAGCTTTACAGTAACATACAGTAAACACAACTCAAAATATACTCTAAAGTCACCCTTAAAAATGCATATTAGATGCACTGAGGAGAAATTGATTTTAGCTCAGACATGTTTTAAAAAATTCCAGCATACAGTCCACTATTATTATAACTTAATACACGATGTGAGCAGTATTTCAAGTTAGCTACGCGCTCGTTATTTATTTAGCATTAGCATCTTTCAAAATGCCATAGCAACATTTGTGTGTGTTTGTTTTAACAAATAACAGTAATAACCGTATAATAATCACATGATATGTTGATATTATATATCATAGAATAATGATTTCACAATAATTAAAGAAACATTTTTTTCAATAGAATTTGCATACGTACGGCTGCATGTGAAGTATTAATTCAATAGAATTATCGCAATTAATTTCTCTGTATAACCATTACTATTATTAATTAATTATTAATATAAATGTACCATTAATTTATCACAACATTGGTGTGTTTTAATTTTTATATAATGAGACACATACATTTATTAAGATTTTGGGAATTACTTGTATAATTACATTTTTAATAATGTTTAATAATCATAATAAAATAAAACAAACCACTATATAATTCAATAATATTTCATTTAGACGGTCAAAACTACAATTAAAAATGGCCAGGGCAGCTTTTGTCTGACATTTAATATTATTATTGTATTTAAGTTCTAAATATATAATTTAAATGGATTTTAGTTAATTTAATTTGTGTTTTTAAACTTGTTAAGAACAATTCTTATTATTTAAGTTATGTTTAAATTAATCTAATTTATCAGAACATATTTAAGTCTATAAGTCTAAATCCGTATAAATGAATATAAACTGTACATTTACATTGAATACATCAATATGATATATACATGAATGTGGATAGTGAGTGATATGGAGCTGCTCAGACTTAGATACATAACACACAGGGTTTTTAAATTTGATGATTATTATACTTAATACAAATCTTCAGTGTCGTGCATGCAAACAGGGATTCAAATGTAAATGTAAATATTTAATATAAAACCAAAGACTATCTGAACCACCTGCAGGGCAGAAAAATAAATAAACTATTAAACTGTTTTGGTCAGTGTGAGAAGAGAAGGAGTGGATTTCCTCTCCAAAGCCGTGCAGCGTGTCGTTGCATCAACACTGCCACCCAGAGTGTAAAAGCTGAACGTTCACAGTGCTCTTGTGACTGAACACACTGGAAATGTTAGTACAAAGATTATCTGGAGCAAGGTCACCTCTTTTTATCAGCACTCAATGACTGTTGCAGCTTTTGTTAATAACTGTCAGGCAACATTTGTTGGTATTCTCAGTAAAAACCTTCATTCATACACAGGAATTAAATTGAGAAAATTGAAGAAGGTTGTTGGTCGATCTTAAAATGAGGATAAGGGTGAATTTCTTTCATTGCATGAAAAATAAATATTATTGAGTAATGATAAATAAACTCTGAATAACCTCCGGAATAAAATATATTTTTCAGTCTTTTAAACTTTGAAGTGTTGATGGTTTCTTCAGAGAGCCGAGGTGTTTGAAATAACTTTATCAACCATTGTTTATTCAGGGAAGATTGACTGAGCATTGAACTTTTTCACAGCAATGACATTCAATGGGCGAGAAGGACACAAATATATAACTGCAATGAAGTGATGAAAAAGGTTCATAAAAACAAAATAAGTAGCAGCAATGTCTATCAAGAATTATAAACAGCAATAAAAACAGTAAAAAGACAAAAAACTTTTTCAAACTTTGCATTAATTAAGGGAGTGTTCCTTATTTATGAGGGGGTAGGGGGTGGTGCAAAAAGGAGGAGGCGTGTCACGTAATTTTTTTAAGCACTGAGGAGGGACTTTTATTTTGGCTTAGGGGAGGGGCTTACTAATTTAAATGGCTGTATTTTGTATTTATTTTACTGCAGATTTATTTTACGAGGGGTTTTGATGGCATGTTTTCTTTTTTTAAAAAATCACAAAATGATACTATTTATCAAAAACAGAAACTGTAAAAACAAAAATTATTGTTGGATTTACAAATCACGTGCGACGAACCCTTCTCTCAGAAAAAGCAAAAACAAATCTGAGCTTAAAATAGTGATATTTTTATCAAAATCACTTTATTCTACGTCTCATTTGGCCAAAAATAAACTAACCAGCATGCACCAAAAAAAAAAAAAGGATTTTGTGTCATTTCGTTTGAACTTTTAACTTCTGAATTTGAAACATTAATGGGCAAATTTTTAATTTTTATCCAAATTATTTATGGTGGAAGAAGGGTTGGGGATTTTCTGCCAGTCACTCAGAGAGGCTCAAGGAAAATACTTGTAGCTTCAGAAAGGTCAGAAATACAAATAAATTTATTTAAAAAAATGAAGTCACACCCCTGCCACTCCCTCCCCGACAAGTAACGAACTGTCCCTAAAAAACAAAACACAAAAAGTTCATTTACACTAATATTCAAAAAAAACCAAACACAAATCTGAGCTTAGAATAAAGTGATATTTCATCAAAATCACTTTATTCTACATCTCGTTTGGCCAAAAATAAACTGTTTGCACAAACTAACCAGCATGCATAGAAAAAAGGATTTCATCTTTAACTTTGAAGTTTTAAATTTCAAACATTTAAAAACCTAATCCAAATAATTTATGGTGGATGAAGGGTCAGAAATTTTCTGCCAGTCACACAGGTAGGAGTTCGCAGAGGGTCAAAATAAAAGAATAAATAAAAACAAAGTTACACCCCAGCCACGGCCTTCCTCTGACAAATAATGAACAGTCCCTAAACAAAAACCAACAGATAAGTAAGTTCATATACACTAATATTCACCGTGTAGTATTTTTGTAAACTATCTTTTAAATGAACATTAATGCATTAGCTGTGTTGTCTTAAGAGTTCTTCTGACAACTATTCTCCTAAATGGATTTAAACTTTAAATTAGAACCATCTAATCATCAGTGAACCCCACCGTCTGAAGATAAACACGTGCTTTTATTTGTCAGCGAGGATGAAATGAAGTCGACGAGGTGAGAATGAGTTCCTGCAGTCCATAATCTATTCTTATCCTCGGGAATATTTAGCTTGAATTTAAACCCATTCAGAACAGCCACTCTGGGCTGGAATCGATTTCACCTCGAGCCTTAGAGGGCTTACGGTGAAGTATTGCACCCAGGCGGCATCTGCGGCAGGATAAAGAGCGAGGAAATAAAATGGCCTGCTTTCCATAAAAGCTGGTGTGTGATCCCTGACCCGGTGCTGGGAGAGGGCGACGGACTCCTCTAATCTAAGGAGACCTTTTGCATGTGGATTAACCTCAGCTGAGAACACGTTTTCACAGAGGCGGCTGGACTGCACTCTTGACAGGCAGAGGAACCAAACTTAACTTGGGAGAATCCAAATGTTATTTCTTTATTTGTCTCAGCTAACAAGACAAACTTCGTGGTTATCTACTTTGCTGAATTAAATGGCACGGCCACAGAGGACACAAAGACTTGTTTAGTTGTTTTGAAAGGAAAATATTTATTCAGTGAAGCTGGGGACAAAAAATGGGTTCACTGCTTATCTTTCATGAATAGTCTACTGCACCCCACCTCACCCCACTCCACCCACCACCACCACCACCACCACCACCACCTTCCCAGCGTATTGGTTTACCCCTGCCAAAAATTTAATTCAATCCCACTAAGTTGCTCCAGCTTTAATTAAATAGACCAAAAGCCTTGGCAGGATTTAATTCACTTTCTTGTTAAGTGAACTTTACAGACACTGTGGAAGTTTCACTAGTATACGACGGGGACTTGACTTCTCTTCCACATCTGTATGATTAAATCACACAATGTTCAAGCACTGACTTATGTCTTCCCTGACAAATGAGGTGAAGACTGAAATCAGTGTCTTCTTCAGCGGCTCTAGAGAGAAATGTGTTTGAGCGGCGCGTGCCTGTCGGAGAGCAGACAACACTTTTTATCATCACAATAAATCTGAGCAGTATTGCCATAAAACAGAGGCCCAGTAAAACGTGATTCGGCTGACAGTCATGACGAAATGAATGCCTCGATAAAATGGCAGTCATCAATCACGGCTTTGGTTTTAAACGCTAGCATCCCGTCTGAGCTCTCTACTAATTGATATGAACCGTGTACATAAATCAGCCCGCTGTGTGCTGATGGTGTTGTCGTCGTGGTTTGCGTTTCAGAACACACACACACACACACACACACAGTGAGGCGTACATGTGTTGGAGTCGCTCTCCTGTGATGCAGATAGATTTCTTTTCAGAATAGAAACAGACTTTGGTTATGAAACTTTAAAAGACCTTCTCATGTGTGGGTTCAGTTATATCTCCACCGGTAGGAGCTTGTGTTGCTGTGGAGGCCGCTCAGAACTCGCTGAGGTCTGGTTGTAGATGTTTAAACACTGTTTGAAATGATCCTCAGCAGTTTTTTTATCACTAGAAGGAGCTTTAGACTCTTGCAGATCTCAGCTGATAACTAAAGTGCTTCTCTCAGGGAGGAAATGTGAAGTATTTAATGGAACCGAGAAAAATACGACTGTAGCTCAACAGTATGAGGAGTTTTCTTAGAATGAAAAGGCTCATTGTCAGAATTAAATCTGTTTCCATCTATTCCAATGGATGAAGAAGTGTAATGCACAAATCACCTCATGGGAAATAATACATGGGTTAACAGACCCTATTTTAAAAACAAAAAACATGAGATTATTTTTTTCCATGAATGGTTGACTCATATGAATGAACAAAGTGATGCTTTTTTTTCACTTAAATCCGTAACAAAACAGTTTTTGTGACATTGACATGTCAGTTTACCACAGCATAATAAAGTTGTTGAAAAATAATAAGAGCCAACGAAGCAAAAACTGTTTGGGTGAACTTGTTACAGCCTTACGGATTAGTGCATCTTTTGATTATTATTCCAGTCCAATGTCGTCTTTTGAGTCTTGTGTAGACTCCATTTTTCCCATTTTCTTTCTTTCTTGTGCTGCTTGTAGTCAGTTTCTCCATTAGAAAGATCTCTTCCATAGCTGTTAGCCATCGGTCCTTTGATGGTCATGTTTCTCCACCCCAGTTCCTGGTGACAGCGCTCTTGCTTGCTACTGGCAATATTTAAATCAAATAAAACTAGCAAAAACATTTTCTTCAGAAAATGTACATGGATAAAGCACCATTAACTGTTAGGAAGAACAAAGTGATGCTTTAAAACACATTGCATATAGATATGTTGCATTGTATTCGTCATCACGACTCAAAATATCCTCAATTTCTATCTATATTGTATGGACATAATCAACAGGACGCTTTATAAGATGATTGTATCATCAGAAAGTTAATCTCTCAAGACAGATGAATGATGCTGCGCTTTAGCCAATCACAATGGAGGGGGCGGGGCCGAGACACGCAGGTGTCCCCAGGAAATGTGTACCTACAGAAACAGCAAGCTCCGCGCCCATGGCGACCGCTCCACGCAAAACGCCGTCTCATCAACGTAAAAAAAAGATTTTTTTCAGCGGATGTCTTAGTTAGTTTCATGTCATATCCGACAATAGGAGGCTTTTAACAGATGACGTCCTGATGTTAGCTTTGCTGCTAGTGTTAGCTGTCCATGTCAGCTGATGCTTTCTAGACATCGTGATTTCTCAAAACTGAATAAATACCACACATAGCAACACAAAACTGCTTTGCTAGCTCAATCATGTTGTAACTAAGTTCCGCTGGAAAAAATATTTTTTTCACGGACCGTTTATTGAGTTACTGAGTTATTACAGACACCGCTAACAGCTAACAGTTAGCCCAGCTAATCTACGATAACCATGTTATTAATTACAAAACGTGCACACAGATATAGTAATGTTAGTTCAATCATTGTGTTATAGACTTTACAAACATCAGATTAGTCTAAACGGTGATATAGCGACGTGAAAAATGTGAGATATATTATATATGTAGCTAAACTCTGCTGGTTTTCTACCTGGAAGTATTTGTAAACAACAAGGCGACTTTTTTTTTTTTTTTTTTTTCCCAGATTGTCAGAAAGTTAAATTAGAACAATATTTCCCTGTTTAAACAGTTTCCTATTTAAGCAATATTTACCTTGCTCATTTTCGGGTGACACCCAGATCCACCGTCCATTCCAATGGGCAAATATTTTTGACAAAAGTCCTGAGTAAAAGCTATAAATCTTTAAGCTTTAAATGTAGCTTTGACATGTATATGTAATTTAACATTTCATGTTCACTTTAAACACAGTTTTAACACAAATTATCTACTTGAACATTATGATTTCTACACTGAAATGTGCCTTGTGCCTCCCTCTTGCCTCATAGTCGGCCATGCTTAAAAAGGGGGTGTGGCTCAACTGCAATCCACTTTATATGATGAAGAACATTTTGATTGGTTTGAAAATAATATAATAATATATAATAATAAATAATAGTAAGTCAGATGACGGCATTTTGCCTGTTTATGGTCAGCTCCATGTGTTGTCGTGGATACGTTGTACACAAACTGACTCACAAACAGTTTGCAAGGCTGTGGAGTAGAATCGAATGCTCACAAGAAAAGCCCACATTTTTGGTCGGAAAGAGAAACGCACCTGCTTTTAAACATTATGAAAGACTTGGGTATCAGTAGGTGTGTGTAAATATCATATTGCTGACCTTTTCAAGCAGTTGGTTTAACAGGAAGGAAAGAAGGAGGTTGGAATCGGCCACTGGTGGGAATCTTTGAAAAGATCCTGGCACGAGTGACAGCCGTTCCTCTTTTTAAGATTTTGACATGATAAGCTACATCAGGGCAGGTTAATCAGAGTATTCATGGCTGCACGTTGACAGGAATATTAGTAGAATATTCATTTTCATCAGCCGTGCAAACAGCTCAGTGGGAATATTGTCTTTTTCAGAATAAGGGCAAAAGAAAAGAACATTTTGTGCATGTAAACAAAGTCAGTAGAAGGTGGAGTTGTCAAGCTACATTCCACTTGATTATAAAATGAAAGGAAAGCTGGACATACGTCACTTTGTGTAAACTATATCAATAATATTCAAATAAACGTTGAGGTCATCTGTCATCGCCGAGGCGCAGGATACAGTGATGTTTGGGGGGAGAATTACCTGGGGAGTGACCTCAGACCACATACTGCTTGTGGAGCGTCCCCACTGTTTGCAGATTTAATAACATTCATTCCTTTTGTTATTATTTATTCTATTTTATTTGTAGCTGTACCCCTGGCATTGTTTTAATTGTCCTGTTTGTCTTGCCCTGTCTGTCAGAGGGTATCCTACATACATATAATAAGCACACACATAGCGCTGATTCTGTCCCGCAGCAGGGGGGAGTCTGGGAGATGGCACTGTCCTCTCAGTGACCCGGCTCACCCTCTGTGGGAGAGCGCGCTGGGGGAGGGTGGTAATGTACCGTATTGTACTGTACGGCGTCGCTTTTGAGCCCAAAAAGTTTTTAAATCATTATTTCTGTGTCATACATCTATATGCTCAGCCAGAATGCCATTACAAGACAGATCCGAAGTGCTGTGATTACATTTTAACACCAATACCAGGGGAAACAAGAAAGAAAACCAACTTTAACGTCTTTTTACAATTAAATCTTCAGACTTCCATTGTCTAGAATAAAATTTGTAAATCTTTGGCAAAAATATTCACAATGCTGGAAGTAATCTGAATAAAATTTAATATAATTTTGAAATAATAAGGAACTAAACAACTAATTAAAAAGTGCAATCCATCTTCTTTTCTGTGCTTTTGAGAAAAAGTTATTTTAATATTTCAGGGTGGTGTCGAGCTTTTTAATTAAAAACAGTTTGGTGCAAAAGAAAGTTTTCCCCCTGAATATTTTAAACCTTAATGGTCGGATGAAGAACTGAACTAAAGATGTTTGGCGACTAACAGGATGTGACACATGATTAAAGGAATATTTCACTACAGAATTACCATTTGGTAATCACTACACGTGCCATGTTACCTTGAATTCATGAGGAAACGACGACATGTACACACCTGTTTATATTCTCTAACACAGCTCGTGCAGTACAGTATAATCCAAGTGTCATTTATTCAGTTGTATGCTAAGCACTTCCCAAAAACATCCATCTTCACTATATAAACCTCAGTATTGGAGACTGGCTTTGACGAGAGCAACTCAACTCGACTTTATTGACAAAGCACCTTTCATACAAACACGCCGCCCAAAGTGCTTCACATGGCAAAATTGGAACGACACAGACAAGATCTGAACGATAACACAAACAACTGAACATAAATACCAAGAGACTTGCCATTTTAATATCCAAAGGCAGTTTATGGGCATAAAAACACAAAGCGCTTTCACCAGTACTTTAACAGGACACTTAGGTTTCAATTCCAGTTTATTTTTTGATACGAAGGTTTTTTAGCGAAAATGCATGTGTTTGGGATGTGCCAAGCAAACGCCTGGATGAATGAGACTCTGATTATACAGCACAAGTTGTATGAAAGTAAACATATGTTTTAATTCAGTTTTGCTGTCTTTAAACGCGATCCCAATTCAATCGATAAATCAATGTGTTGCCATTTTCCATGGAGTTTTTTACGATTCAAGATTCAAGAGGCTTATTGTCATTCTACACTTATGTGACAGACATACTGTACAAGAAATCGAAACGTTTCACTCTGAAGTGACCGCATCACTATATAACTGAACTTCTCGCACCACACCGTCCAAACAGGCCCGTCAGGTCGGAGTCCTGTTGATAGACTTATTGTGTGTATGGGAGTGTGTGTGTATTTGCAGCCATGTGTTTATATATGCATGCTTACAGGTATGTGTTGGTGCAGGCGTATGTATATGCTTATGTTTTATTAGTATCACCTTGCTTTCAGCTGGAAAAGTGCTCACAAATAAAGTTATAATTATCAATATTATACATTGTGTGGTGTGAAATTTGTTGGCAATAATTATTTTATTTTTATTTATTATCCTAACGAAGCCCCTTACTTTGTTGATGTAATGCTGTATGTAACATATTAAGAATTGCTGTAATTCAATAAAAGATTTTCTCATTAAAATATTTATAAATAAATTATCTCATGTTTTATTAAACACATCTCATCCCATGATAGCAACATAACGTAGCAATCCAAAAATACGCTCAGGGCGCTGTGGAGAGCCAAATCTGTCCCTATAAATTAAACTCACGCTAAACACGGGGAATATTGGATGGAATTTTTGAATATTGTAAATAAATTACTCCATCATGTCTGAAATCTGTCTCCACTCAGGGAAAGCGGCAGGATACAGTGTGTGGTGCTCCTCCTGATTTTTTTTTTTTTCCTCTCCTCTCTCCATCTAGACTGGCGGCCATCACAGAGCAACAGATGGAGGTGCACAACAGGATATTACCACTAAGAGGATTCTTCTTTCTTTGCCTGTCACTCCGGACTTTTTTTTTGTGTGGACAGACTCTTTCATCGTGACCCAGCTCGACTGGCTTACTGGAACTGGTGTCGAGTTGTCGGTTAAGCCTTCTGAAACCCGCCACTACTCATGTTGACCTGCTTGGCAAACAGAAATCCCCCGATCGAGTCCGCTGTGAATATCGTTAAAATAAGTAACCAGGGTGGATTAGAAAGTGGTCGTAGCGCCTTGAGTGTCTGAACTCTGACCTTTCAGTCAGAACTCTGAGGTAGGTGCCAGCTCTCTGTGTGTGAATGGCCCAGTGTCAAGTTTACTGCCCTGTCTAGTACTACAGTGAGGCGCTGTGTGCTCCCCACTGGCAGGTAAATGTTTCATGTGCAGATTAGATGGTAATAAATTATTGGTTGAAACTGTTTATTCTCTAAACACAAATTACGTACCCTCAAAAGAAGCTGATGAAATAAGTGAAATCTGTTCAGTGATTATTCAGCAAACAGAATTTTTGTATTCAGAGGTGTTTTCCAGTCATGGATATGAATGAGCAGCGATGTCTCCAGGGCTGCTTCCTAATAGTTGACCAAACATTAGTCGACCAGAGATGTCATTAGTCAGCGACACCAACAAAAAAGAAATGAGTAGCACCCAGGGTTCAACCTTGCGTTTTCCAGGCGACCCAGCACGTGTACGGCCCCTAAATTCCAGGGCTGGTACCTGCGGTTATTCTACAGGCTAGTTAATAACATGTGGGGCAGGAAATCCAAAGTGTGGGATCATTTTGAGAAGGTGAAGGACGAACCCAAGGTGATATGTAAACTCATCTTCATTGGTCGACTACAAACATGACGTATCATCTGAAACATGGAAGTAGCTACATGCCCATTAGCCCACAGCGTCATTAACAGGCGGCTCGCTCAGTGTGTGACGTGCACTTGTAGATAAAATATAGGCCTATATTAATGAAGGTTCATTAGTAACAACTCAAACCATTGTGTAGCCCAGCCCAAAGTATGAAATGAATAATTAAATTAATATCGTGAACATGCGGGTGACAAGTCGACTAATGGCTCTAAATGACGACTATTGGTCGACTAGGAAAATTCTTAGTCGGGGGCAGCTCTAGATGTCTCAATTGCTTTTTGTGGCACTATCCCGCTGGAAAAACAGTGACAGGTTGCTACAAAACACCCACAGTTGGTGCCTAAAAAGTTGCTGGACACACAGCAATTCCTCCTCATACAACAACCGATGTAGTTATTTGTAGGTCTCGTTGGTTTGCAGTGATCTGCAGCTTGGCAGGTATCTTTCCCTGGTGTAACACCATCCAACATCCCCTCCACCTCCCGATGAGAGAGTCAACTTATGTACTACCTCGGTTAAGAAAAGGTTGATACGACACATGTAAAACGTGTTTGTGGTTTGCAGTAATGTACAATGCCAACATTTACTTCTGGCAACTGGGCTGCCGTCACACCAGGGCTAGGTAATATATATCGATATTGTATCGGTTTTGCAATATGAGACTAGATCTGTCTTCGATTTTGAATATCGTAATATCTTAAGTGTTGTCCTTTACTGGTTTTAACACCACAATACGGTGGAGTGATGTAATTTTCTGAACTCACTGGACTGTTCTACACTGTTGAATATTTGAATTTACATTTACAGTAAATTACTGTAATTATAACAGCTATGTGCTGTGATCTCACAGTAGTTATGCCTGCATTTGACTGTGATTTAGCGGTATGCTCCTGTAAAATCACTGTAGTTAACTGTAACCTCATAGTTAAAGCCCATTACATTACTGATGTAACTGTATGTTCCTGCAAATTATTGAAACTGTAACGTCACAGTTTATGTACATTTGATTACTGTGATTTAGCAGTATGCTTCTGTAGAATTACTGTATTTCACTGTAAGACGGAAAATACTTGCCTGCCACATCAGCAGTTAAAAAAGTAATAATTTTAGACCTTGCACAAGTGAAAAGATTAAAGAGACAACGCAATATGAAGTGTATTTCTTTTTAAAAAAGCATCTGAAAGTGTCGTATTCAGCTCGAGTCGCTGTGTGGGTTCAAAGATGTGATGAGGTTGGACTTGGTTTTTAATCAGAGCACTGAAGGCGTCCTCAGTCCTTTGAAATACAAGACGGCACAGAAAGCAAAATCTGTTCAGGACGGCAACTCGATTCCTTCAATAAATTTTATTGTGCCAACGTGTTTCAGAGAACGGCCTCCTTCTGCAGGGCGCACAAAGCACGCCGACTCCTTCTAGTGTGTGTGTGCACTGACTGAAAAAGGAGCTGTTTTTCTTCCCCTCACACACACACCCACACACACAGGTGAAACTGTTTGAGGTTTCCTGGCCTCGGTGTAAAGATTTCGAGTTCATTTATGTTCTGTGTGCGAGGAGGCCGCTCTCCGAAAAGCTTTGACTCGACATAATAAAACTTACTGAAGGACTCAAGTTGCCGTCCTTCGTGTTTTTTATTTTCTGTGCAATCTTTAAAATGATGTTTGCGTACTATAACTGCAGCGTGGTGAGAGTCCATCAGGCGGGACGGTGCCACAGGAATGTATTTTTATGTTTTTTTTCAATGTTATCGCTATTAAACGGCACAGTGTTTTGCAGTCATGTATATTTTATGAGGAGATATCCATCATATTGTTTGGTTATAGGTGCCAGCTGTCGCCTTGAATCCTGTGTTCACATCACGAAATCACACAGTTTGCTCAGAGTTGTGTTGCACTTCAGATCATCACTTATTTACTTTGTGAATTTTATGAGTTATAGTTTGGACTTGCTGATGCTGCAGCATTTGTACATCACAGTGGATATTACACCACGAAGTGTGAGTGATTTTATTCATGCACTTGCTTTTAAAGGTATAAACCACTGTTCAGGTATTTCCACAGTTCAATAAAGATCTAATAAAAATCCTGCAGCCGTTTAATGACTTCATGGGATCTAGATTTAGATTTAGATGCGTTCACTGTTGGGAAGCGTAAAAAAAAAAGAAGGTTGATTTAACTTGCTGGCTGCTCTGAGGGATATTACGTCTTTATTGTATTTCCTTTGTACTTAACCTCAACCTCTGAGAGGAAGGAGGGAGAGGAATTGGGAATCTCCAGGGGGATCCAATTATATTTCCTCCTGTGTTCACTGCAATATAATGACTTTGCAACAAGATCTCTCTCTGCTTTATGACTGTTATTTCTCATTTTATCTCACAAGACTCAAGAAGTTTATTTTTCGCAGAGGCCCTTTGTCTGGTGCCGTGTCATTGTTCTGACTGCACAAAATTCTGGAGCCCCATTAGTCGAGAAAAATGTCAGACTGGACCAAAAGCCCATTTTTATGAGAGCCTGTTATCCCCAAAACAAACGGTTATTGCTGCAGAGTCATGCTTCTCTAAAAATACACACTCCACAGAGTTAGTTTCTCAGCAGCTTTTGAGTGACCAAACCTGGATATATAGATTTTTTTTAAAATTTTATATTTATTAATTTTCCAGTTATTTCATTAACAAACCATCAGTTAACAATTTTTTGATATGTCTTCAGACCAGCTGATTAAATAACACCTCATTTCTCTTATACTCCGTCCATGTATCCTTGCTTTAGTCCTCAGGTGAAAGGTTTCCATGGAATATAGTTCCTCTACACAACACACTCTCACTCCGACCTCGTCACATATTGACGTTTGGTCATGGACTTTCCACGTCCACATACGTGCAAGGTACCCTGGATGTGTTGGTTGTTGACTGGGACGCCGTGTCAAGTTCTGCCTGTTACGTGCATTGTCTTCTGTCAAAATACACTTCAGTATTCACAGGAAATTTACATTTTACATGCAGTCTCTTTCAAAATAAAAGCACTACATCAGTACAACACTGAGAATTGATTTTTTTTTTCCTTCAACAACAAACACACATGGTTGGGTTCAGGAAAAAAGAACAGGGTTTGGCTTCAGAATCTTGCGGGACACAAACACTCCTCTCTCGAGCGAAAGTTGGTGTTAGTTGGATCTGCCCACCCCAGTCAGACTTTCACCACCTTAACTTTCGTCCTTGTCCCACCATGTTTCCCCCCGATGCTGCTGGCCGCTATTAAACCGGCCTCCGCAAGTCACCGCCAGATTTCAATGACTTCAGAGTGCGACCGGGCTCCTCTCCAATGTCCATCCACCGTCCTGGCCTCGGAGCGTCATGTTTCAGTCAGTTCCTAGTGTTGTCCTTTTTGCATGCCTGTATCATAGACTGAGAATAGATAAGTGTCCTTCTTATGAATAATGTCCTTAGTACACAATTTGTGGGTCCCTTGGGATCTTTTAACCTAAAATTCTCTCAAGGATCCGAATAATCCCGTCCCAGAATGTTTGTAGTTTTATTCATGACCACAATATATGTGAGTGATCAGCATTAACCTGCCCACAGAGTCTCCAGCAGTGTTGTTGTTTACCTTGCTTGTATTTTGTATATAGTGATATAATATCAAATTATATTCTTCCAGCCAGTTCTCTCCATCTTTTAGAGCTGGTGGAGGTTTGCGGCATGCTACTCATCTCCCGACAGATTAATACTCAGTTCTGCTTTACATGTCAATTTCACATATTAAGTTTTCCCTCCATTACATTTTTGCACCTGTCAGTACTTTTATCACATCGTTACCTTCTCCTAAAATTAACCTGGATATTTTTAGCAAGCCTTTGCTGCATTTCCCACCAGCGTTTGAGCGACCGAACCCAGGTGTTTTTCACCGACACGTCTCTGGTTTTCCAGCGACTTTTATGCCACCAAACTTGGATGTTTTAGCCAAAACGTGACCTTTTCCAACCATAACCAAGTGGGATTTGTGCTTAAACCTAACCACACATTCCACCGCAGCATTGCTAAAAATGCAGCTAACACATTCTCACTCCAACCTTGTCACATTTCGACATTGGGTCATGGACTTTCCACGTCCACATATGAGTTGCAAGGTACCCTGGGCGTGTTGGTTGTTGACGTTCTTGGACACAGTGTCAAGTTCTCTTCTTTCAAGATACACTGCCGTCATCGCAGGAAATTTAACATTTACATACAGTCTCTTTCCAAATAAACACACTACATCGAAACAACACCACAAACTGATGTTTTCTTCAACAACTAACAAACGTGGTTGGGTTAAAGGTTGGTTAGGAAATAAAGAACAGGGTTTGGCTTTAGAATCTTACTGAACGCAAACACCGCTCTCTCAGGTGAAAGTAGGTGTTTGTTTGCCGCCTTAACTTTCGTCCTTGTCCTGCTGCGTTACCCCTGACGCACGTATCATACGGACATTAAAGGACACCTTTTTCGTTGGTTTCTGACACTGCAAGTCACTGTCAAGCACCAGATTTCGATGACTTCAGAGTGACACTGAGCTCGTACAACATATCCCTGGTGTACAAAAATGTACAGTGCAGATATTTTTTCTAGTGATTGGGTTGTCTTACTTCAGGGAGTGTATATTTTCAGAGAAACAGGACTTTAGAGCTATGAGCATTTGTTTTGGGGATAATGGGACATTGAAACAATGGGCAGTACCCCTTAATCTGACCTCTACATTTCTTTTCCTGTGACCATCTCATAATTTTAATCTAATGACCAATATAACAGGCCAAGAACTGCTTCCCTGTCGCCTGTGGTATCTGCTCTATACTTGCGGTAAATCATCCTATTTAAGTGAAAAACATTAAACTCTCCACATTAAAGAAACATTTGTCTTCTAAGGCTTGCATGGTACAAGTTAAAAATGAGGGATTAACATTTTCCCTGCAGATCATGTTGAGTTCAGCCATTAAGTTTCAGCATGAACAGACATGGGAACTCTCCAAGCCCGATAGCTTGTGGCTAAAATCTTTCTGTGCAGGCTTACACAAATTTGTCACCACCAACCAGAATTTATCTGCAGGCTGTAGGATCCTCAGATGACGCTCAGCCGGGCTGACTTGCCAAAAACGAGAAAATAATTTACAAATCTGGTTATAAAAAAATTTAAATTGGCGTAAAGAGATAAAAGTAACATAAAGGTTTGGATATTTGTTCGACTACAAGAAATTGAACATTTGCCTGATTTAATAAGACGGTACAGAGAAATGTCCTTTGGCTGAACATCCGGGGTTGATCAAGAGCAACTGAGAGCAAAAGGTGAAGAGTGTGTGTGTGTGTGTGTGTTTGCAGGGGTGGGGGTGTGTTTGTGACTGCATATACATGTGTCAGCATACACACAAACTCCCAAATGCCCTTGCATGTGTGTGTGTGAGTGTGTCTCTGAGTGTGTGGAGAGGAAACAGAGGGAGCTCAAAGTGCAGAGCAGAGTGAGGAAATAGAGCAGAAGAATACAGGCCTGACATAAAGAAATCCCGGATAATTCTGCCTTAAGATGTGCGATGGCTGCATAGAGCAGAGCCGAGCATCCAGAGGTCGTTCCCATGGCAACCTTTGCCCAGGGAGATCGCTGACCCTCCCGCCCCTACAGTACAAGCGGAGCACAGATTGTAGGTCACATATGGCACCAGCGATCCAATCAGGCCTAATCTGGCTTGACTTGTGGGTCATAAATTATACTGGAAAGCTGGTTTACACTGCGGCTTATCGCATCGGGAGACTCGGCTGTATGATAATGGTCGTGGCAACTTCAGGAATTGACCCATTAAATGTATATGTCAACAGATGCATGTTTCATCTGTCTGCAGAGAGCAGAAATAGATCAGGAGCGTATGATACAGTAAATAATAAAGCTGTCAACATGAGGTACATAAACACAAGCATTAGTCACCTCATTTATTCAAATTATCCAGTATAAATGTTTTAGCTTTTCCCCCATTAAACAACATATAATTGTATTAAAGATAAATGTAATTTTTCTATTTTAAGTGTGGATGGCAGCTTCTTGTGAATCACATTACAGTACAAAAAAAAAAAAAAAAAAGTATGGAAATATTCACACATATTTTACTCATTTTTTAAAAACTTTTTTTTTTTACATATTTTTTTATATTTATTTCTTATATTTTATTTACTTAAAAATGATATACTTATACATTTATTCATGTATACATATTTACTTATTTTTTATATATTTTTAATTTTTTTTATATTTTATTTACTTAGAAAACATATATACCTCCACATATATTCATATATACATGTAATTTTTTTATTTACTTATTTTTATATATTTTTTTAATTATATTTTATATATTATTTTTTAATATTCTATTTAATTATGTATTTATTATTTATTTACTTAAGAAATGTATATACCATACATATATTCATAGAAACAGATTTTTTTCCATATGTGCATAAGGTGTATATAGTGTAAACAGTATTGAGTGTACAGTTGTGTCTAAATTTAGTACTTAATATTTTATATTTTTCTAATTCTTATACATATCTTTTTGTATTTTATATTTCTGAACCTCGAGGTTTATGAATCAGTGGTTGAATGGTGTGTCTTCCAGAATTGCCAAAATGAGATGCAAAAATAAAAATAATATTGCAGGTTGTTGTTTTTTTGACAGATATCACAATTGTGATATGAGTCATGGTTTTAGTAGCAACATTTAAATTTCATTTTCACTGACAAAAGAAATATAAAAATAATAAGTGATTTCTGCTTGGGCCTGTACTAAACAAGCATGTTTTCATGCATGTACTATTAGAGTATTATTTTGGGGCCAGGGCATCTCTGTAGCACCAAAACGCTTCATTTACAATGCTCATGTGCGACACACTTTACCTTTATCAAAAACTTTGCAGCTCCTGTGATTTGGTTATTGCACTCGGCCATATTGCAATAATATTCCAATAATTGTGCAGCCCTGGTTATTACTACGCATGTTGCCTCAACAACTTGAAACTCCTGACAGAAATCTTTTTTCTGTTATTATTAAATTATATTTAATCCTTGGCTCTGACTAATTGTATGTGTAAGAATATTTATTTTCCTTTAAATACTTCTGTTCTTTACTTCTGACCTTACTTCAAAAATGTACAGAATGAAGGCAACAAAATAAAGACCATGTTAAATGCACCAGATAAGGAAAAAATCAAATAATAATAATTATATATATATCTTAAAAGGCGCTTTTCAAAACACCCAAGGTCCCTTTACAGAGAAAAAAATAACACACACACACAATATTGCTGTGATTAAACCAGTCAGACTGCTGGTGGTGAGGCAGAGGCTACAGTCAGTGTTAGAAATTAATTTTACCTTTTATATCTTTTTTTCCTTTATTTTCTGTATCATTTATTATATTTTATTGCTCTGTAAAGCACTTTGAATCACCCTTGAGTATGAAATGTGCTGCACAAACAAAGCTGCCTTGCCTAAAGTGCACAAGCTAGTTTGACTAACTCACACAAAACAATGCACTGATGAAAATATATCTATTGGCTATAAATGCATGAACAAATACACTCCTTTCGCTCGTAAAACAAAAGAAAGGTACATACAGTACATGCATGTGTTGTCCCACATGGTGATGGTACTTATATTTGGGCTCAGTTAGACCCCAGACAGGTCTGACTACCTGTTATATAAAACAGAAATCTGAATTATTTGGGATTTTGCTGCATAAAAAGCTCAATTCCAACCACAGACTTCTCAACATGTAATTAGTTCAAAATCATGGTTATGAGCAACTCTAAAAATATGTTACGGTATGCTAGGTATTTTTTCTGCCATTAAATGAGACGTGATTTCCTAAAGAAATATTTTGAAATGCTGAATTTCAGTGCCAAAGAGCTCAAAACGTCTGTTCACAGATGTCACTTTATAATTCCGACTGCACGCAGAGCCATCAGCGCGAGGAACTCTGGGAGCAGCACTTTATCCAGGACATGAGGCTGAGAAGCCGGCGGCCATGCAGCAAAAAACACAGATATGATTTGAATGATTTATACGTCATGTTCCTGGTGTGTTGGGATAGTGCTGCTAGCCGACCTCAGAGGGGCCTTATAGTTTTATGTGCTTTTTGTAAAAGGGTTTCCATACAGCAGTGAGGGAGCTTAACACAAGCTGCCATTTTCTGAGGTTCAGAAAGCTGTTAAATCCTATTTTAGGTCAAGTCAGCGTCATGGTCTGGATCATCTGAATTCTTAAAACTCAGCTATGCATTAATAAAACCTTGATTTGTGTATGGGAAAACATTAATTTTCTGCAGGCAAGGCACTGAGAAAAAGAGTTTTTTACTTTACTTTCATGTGTTTCTCACAAACATGAGTCAGTTTGTGTGTCGACTGCTGCACACTGATAAAAACACTGAATCTAATCTGGATGTAATAAACACAATGCTGCAGGAGATGGAAGTCTCTCTGGAAAAGCTCCTCGGTGGAATATAAATATTTCATGTGTGAATTTAAAGTACCAAAGTATTAGTTGTGGCAGACAGGGATGACTTTGGTGTCCAACATTTGCATGCATATTTTTACCTCACATTGTAGACACTAAAAAATGTGTTTTCCCTCGGTGTTTGTCAGGTGGCGGCGAGGCTAAACAAGGCGGCGCCCCTCTGTGTGTGCGACTCCAGCCTCAATCTGATAGAAACCAGCCCCCTGATCTCTGCCTGTCTCCCCTCGCTCCATCACTGCCCCGTGGTTGGCGATTTCATGAGTGAGCTGGTAATAATCACGGGTGACTGCATTCTCACCTTTTCGCTGGGATCTATAAGTGAAGGCGCAGCCACACTTTGTGAGGCCTACGGTGGCCATATGGGAATGCTTGAGGTCTGAAGTCAGAGGGATCGTTACATCTGCTTCTCGTTGCTTTATCTGCTTCTTATAAGCTTCCAAGCTGAAGGAATAACAGATTACATTAGAGTGAAATTGCTGCAATTACTTAGAAAAAAATCAAAATGTGACGTATTATTGCAGTAAACATTCAGTCTGCACATGTTGTGATGTTTGTTGGAGCTTTTAGGAGCACGCTGGAAGAGAAGACGAGCCCGTAGACGCAAATATAATTTTACACATCTTGAAATATTCCAGCAAAGTGCTCGCAGGTGTTAATAAAATTATCTAATGTCTGCAGTCTGGGGTGAAATATTACTTCACGTGCATATTTATTTCCTCTCATTTTAGTGTATTCTGACAGTAATTTAACGTATTGGCAGATTTCTGTGTGTTGTGCAGCTCAGGTGGGAACTGAACCTGTAATAGTTTCACACTGTTGGTCTCTGTACCCAAAGAGCTGCACAGCGCTGCATGGCCGACCTACGTCTCCTCCTCCTCCGCAGATTAAGCCCCGGTCTTCCTTTCAGTCAACCCACTGTGCTCACCAGTCGTGACGTCTGCTTACATAAATATACCGAGCCCACTCTGACACACACACACACTTCTTTTTCCTCATAGTCTTTCCTACATTTGTTTACGCCTCAGTCATTTTTTATTTGTCTAATATACTTAACCTAATGTAAATATATGTGAATATAAGGGGACAGCACTCAGTCAGTAATCCAATATACACACTTTAAGTGGCTTTTTAATTTCCTAGATAATTAAAACAAACATTTATAAAGTTGACAGTCGTCCAAGAAAAGTGTGGTCTTTCTAAATATTATACCTATTTTTTTTAAACTATATTGTGCTTCAAAGACAAAGAAAACAGTATGTTATTATCTCTGCACAGTTTTTGGCAATGCTCTTTTTATATATTATATAATATATTTATGAACGCTGCAGTTTGAGGAATATTTGTGTGAGTGCTAAGCAACTATGTGCACTGTTTTATTAACAGAATTTACTCTCACTGAGTTGTTGGCATTAACTAATGTGTTTTAAATTCTTCACTCATTTTTTGCTGCATAAAAAGCTCTGTCAATTGCAATCACAGATACAGAGCAGATAAAAATCCACTTTATGTGATGCTATTTCACATCTGTATTACAAAAGTATTGCATCATTTTGTGTAGCAGGCTTCACCAAGCCTTTATGATTTGGTGGGTTGGACGTCACCGACCACTCACAGACAACAGCACTGGTAGATTTCTATCTATAAAGCAATATTGTGCAAACGTCCGGCCGACCTTGGCTCCCTTCTGTGTGTCAGCTCTGGTAGTTACCAGCTACGCTCCTCCAGGTGGTTGCTTTTAAATGTACCCTGGGTTTTTAAAGATCTGGGGAACATTTCCTACTCTGCACCTTGGACATGAACAATCTCCAAAAAGATCTTAAATTAGACTTACTTATATCCATCAGTGAATTTAAGGGCATCATAAAGAATGTGGTGACAGAGACATGTGCTTGTTTTAATGTTTGAATAGTTGATTTTTGTATTATATGTTGTATTTGTTGCATTTTGAATGTGTTTTGATTGGCTGCTACCTTGAAATTTTCAATCTCAGTGGGACTTCCTGGTTAAATAAAGGTTAAATAAATAAAAATAATAATTATTTGCTTTAAATTGTGTTCTTTAAGTTGCATTTTCTAATACACACTATCTATAATTTTCAGCTCTGGCTTTTATAGATGTAATATATAAATATAGTTTTAATTTGCACTGTGCTGCTGTGCTGACCAGACTCTGTGTGAATTATTTATTACTCCATTTTCAATATGAATTCCAGGGCAGCACCCGACTCGACACATTTGGCTGTTCAATATAAAAAATGATTTATTTGCTCCATTTTTCCATATAGAGTTTAAGAGTTAATACAAGGTTTGGCGAGACCTTCAGGCAACGTTCATGTAACACTGTGTAATAAACAAGCCAAGTTAGCCCTCTGAGCTAACGCATGCTAATGACAGATCGCAGATGTGCACTGGTATTTTTTGCCAACACCTGACGTTAGACAAAAGCCAGAGACGGTCTCTGAAATTGCTGTGAGCTGTAAATTCACCACTTGTAAGCAGAAGGCAGAAGATAACGTGATCTCTGAGCCAGACCGGGTAAAGCCTCTTCTTCCTGCGGGCAGCTGCCTCTGTTTCACTCAGACTCACCCTGGGTTTGTGTGTGTGGGGAGAGCGCTCACTCTGTAGATTAATCTGGGGACCGAAATGTCCCCCGGGGTGCACTGTACATGACTGGCAAAACAGATCCAATTAAAGAATTAAAGTTTAATAAATTAAAAAAAAAAAAAAAAAAAAACAGAGTGATGTGGCATTTCTGAGCTTATAACCAGCAGCCATCAGGTTGAGTCACAACACATCAGTCTGGATAGTTTCTAACTCCCGCGTTGTCCTTCTGAACTCTGCGGCTGTATCTTCAAAATGTCTTCAAGGTTCACCGAGCTAGATGGAACTCTCTGGTACAGTCAAGTGCACACAGCGTGAGTGATCAGACCTTTTCTTGTTACTGAATCATGCAATGTTCAACCTCTCAGACTGCTTGTTTTAGAAAATCAGCCTGCCCCCGCCTGAACGCGAGGAGCAGAGGTACGCCGGGAAAGGAGGAGTAAAAAAGGTGACAAGAGCAGAACTCTGAGGCTAATGCAATCTGAAATGGCCTGTAATGCCCCGTTTCTAAATTGGAAAAATTGACCTTCCTCGGAGAGGTGACACAAGCCTGCACTCCGAGACGTTTCAGGGGCTAAGTGGAGGTTTCGGAGCAAGCTGCAGCAGACCCTGGAGGCCAAGCAAATATTTCATGAGTAATTTAATATCTGGAACATGAGAGCGCGCTCCACTCAGGATGCTGGCCCGGATATGGACAGTGATCTGGGAGGGAGGAGGGGAGGAGAGGCGAAAGGGCAGACCAATGAGTAGTTAATGCTGTACATCAGCTTCCCTCCAAGGGTGCTCCAGGGATACAGCGTTATACCACCACCTTCCCTCCACTTGGCACACTTCTGCGAGCCCCTTGCAGTGGAACGGGCATTAGCATCTACTATTAATTTAAAACATGGAGCAAGTTACTGCTGCACTGCCCAAAAGTAGGTCTCAACATTATCAGCACCTTGTACTGTATGAACGCAAACTTATAACTCAGCCTTCAGACAGCTCTTGCGAGGGACTTCTGCGCTTTTAATGGATGCTGTTTCACTGACAACAAACAAAACCACATCCAAGCAGGTTTTAGAGGAAGCTTTTCAGAGCAACAGAGGAAAAGCACAGGTGTAGCTAATAACAATAATGATACTGTAGCTCTGTTTCACTCCAAGAACTGGCCCATCTGAATGGAGTACAGTCATTATCAATAGTATCAATTACACCTGAGCTTTCCTGCTAAGATAACTAATGGCCAAAGAGAAGAATACATTTGTACAGGTCAAACATACTCTCCCTGACAGGTGGGTACTCGTGTTTCTAATTAATTGATATGTATACCCCTTTAAGATCAGGGTTTGATCAAATTTGTGTTACTTGTAAAGTCCTGTTTTAGCTTCATCGCCTGCAATGTTGGGATAATCCCACCAGTCCTGAATGACTCTGAGGGACATTTCAGCAGGAATAGAACGAGTGCACCTACCATGATACTGTACTCAAGTGAAAGAAAGATAACTGTGTAAAAACGTGCTTGAATTAAAGTAAAAAGTAGGTCAGCTAAGATACTAAGAAAGGGAAGTGTTACACAGCGCTTTTACACATGAAAGGCTATGTTGCTAGGCAACGCAGTGACTGTAGAGTTAGTCACAACAGTCAGTTTGTTGTTGTACTCACCTGTGTGACATCATTGTGTGTGTGAGTCTTGTGCACCACAGTCTTCCTCAGTCTGCTCCAGGTTCAACTTCTCTGCTCATTCATTCTCAAAGCATAATGTTAATCCAGCCTCTCTGGTCCCAGTATAACCAGTCCACTCAGCCTCTCTGGTCCCAGTATAACCAGTCCACTCAGCCTCTCTGGTTCCACTGCGCTCCTCAGTATTCAAATATAACATGAAAGACAAGTTAATAAAACAAAAAGTTTCTCTATAAATGCAGAAATTACAGCTGGATCCACCACAAGCATTTTAGCATTTAGCATGTGAGCTAGGCCTAGCTCATCAAACGTCTCTGTTACGTCGGCTTTGTGTCGGCCCACACCTGCCCACGCACGGAAGTCACCACGGAAGGCGGAGTTTCATCTCTAGTTTGGGTCATGTTAGCTAACACGCTAAAACTGTGGTGTTTTCATTTCATTTTCCCTAGTTGACATTATCTGCTTATCTGGTTATCGTGAGCACTCGTTTTGGGTTAAACGTGGAAGTGCTCAGAGCTCCCACCTGTGGTCCGAACTAAATGAATAAAGGTCGTAGTTAATGAAGCATATGGATATTAATATAGAAGGAGTGCCCACTGAGCGCAGCTTCTTTTATTGATCGTTTGAACGTCGCATGGTGGTCATTTTCGATTAAAGGCCGATGTCTCGGCGACATCTTGGCAATGAGCAAACGCTCTTCCTGCTACATCTTTACGATCTAAACTTGATACATCGGGCCGACGTCGACCAGATGTATGTGTGTTATCTGGGTCAATAGCCTACAAACTCATGAGATGGAAAACAAACTTCTTAGCAACTTAAAACTCAGGTGTGCTGGATTCAATGGCATCTGGTAGTGAGATTGCAAGGGACTGAAACACGAATGGCCTCAGCGAGAGCCAGTGTTTGGTTTGTCTGTTCTGGGCTACTGTAGAAAAACATGGCAGACTCCGTGGAAGAGGACCTGCTCCAATGTAGAGATAAATGTCTCATTGTGAGGTAATGAAAATACAATCATTCTTATTTTTAGGTGATTATACACTAATGAAAAGATACTTATTTCCATTACTGCCAATATATCCACCTAAACCCTACACAGAGCCTCTGATAGGCACTAACAGGATATAAAAGCTATAAAATTACCTCTTAAATTACAGTCGACCTCAGTGAATAGATGCAGTCTGTTGTTTCGCGGTTGATTAGTACTTCATTCTTCCAAAACAGTCATTCAAACAACTTGACTGCAGAGACCATCGGCATCTCTTCCACTTGTGCATGCCAAACAGATCTATTTATCAAACATTTTGAATTGTTGTTGAACACCAGTGTCCATGAAGAGTGTATCTGTGGTCAGCTCTGTGCAGCCAACAAACTTGTTGACCGTCTCGTTGGCGAAGTTTTCCTGGCTTATACATCCACGAAGAAGACCAGAGGACCTGCCGTAGATGTACATGTAACTTAAACTGCTTATTCTGAGGTAATGAAAACTCAACAAATCTTATTTTCATGTGATTATACACTAATGAAAACAAAGTTGTAAATATTATATTTCAATCTCTGCCAGTATATGTCCCAAACTGTACAGACTGGAGGGCAGTAAAAAAGTATGTCGTGCAGGTTTGAGTGATGAAAGCATGATTTAGCCTGCTCCAACAGAGAGGGGCTGACTTCTATTAAAGTATAATATAAACCATGTAAAATCAAAACTAGTGCAATATGTTTTTCTCTCCAGAACATTCAGTGCTGTCGCTGGTGGCTGGACGCTAACGTAACAGGAGAGTGAGCCTATGGTGTACAGCAGCAGGTGTTGGTTACAGAGGTCGGAGTTCAAGCAGTCTTTGTACAGGAGAAGCAGACGAGGAGAAATTGTTCACATAACATGAAAATTTGATTCAGTTTCCTCTACATTTGTTCTCTGTTTCCCAAAGTAGATTAAAAAATCATTATGTGTGTGTCATCTCTCCTCACTTACAACTTGTTTCCACTCACGTATGTGTAGGGAGACGAGTCAACCGGAAATCCATTCATTCCTATGGAAATTTCTCTCATATCTGATGTGCCTGCAAAACTCCTCCCCTCTGTAGTATTCTGGTCTGGGATTTGCTTCAGGTACGTTCAAAAAAATGATTTTTGCGATGGATTTCAAATAGACCGCATGACAGTGTGCTAGCTTAGCTAACGGGCTGCTAACTACAGTAGCTAACGGTTTACTTCAATTCAGTTGCCTATGTTGATCGTCAGGTGAGTTTGTTTATTAAAAAGAACTTGTTCATCTAGTTTTAACACATTGTGAAAATACAATCAGATTTATCATTTAATGTGAAATAGGCCCCTTCTGTGTGGAGTTTGCATGTGCTCTCTGTGTCAGTGTGGGTTTCCTCTGGGTACTCCAGCTTCCTCCCACAGTGCAAAGACTTGCAGGTAAACTGGTGACTCTAAATTGGCCGTAGGTGTGAATGTGAGTGTGAATGGTTGTCTGTCTCTATGTGTCAGCCCTGTGACAGTCTGGCGACCTGTCCAGGGTGAACCCTGCCTCTCGACCTCTAACAGGATAAGTGGTTACAGAAAAATTAAAATGGAATGAGTGGCAAAAAAATTAGAAACTAAAGTGAGGAAAGTAAACAAATGGCTAAAGTCAAGAGACAAACTTGTTTATTAGGTATGATTTTTTTAGGGTTAGGATAGGCTCAAGCCCCCCCGCGACCCCCAACAGGACAAGCGGTTAGAGAAAATGAATGAATGAATGATATAAAATAGCCTAAAGTTACAGTCACCTTTATCAGTTTGATATGAAAATGCAGGCATTCGACTTGTTCAGCCGTTCACACGTCTCTTTAGTTAAATATTTCACAAAACATACTATGTACCTGGCAGACCAACATCTTCACTTACTTGTTGCCATGCAATATTTGTCCTGTTTTTGTCCCGGTAATGTTCCAAGCACATATTTGAAACTACTGGATGGCAAAACATGGAAAAAGTTTGCCTCTCCCCCGCGGCTACAGGTAGTTTCTATCAGGTTTCTATCCATCTGTAAAGAAATGCACTTTCGTTGGACACTTGAGGCATCATCTGTATATTTAGAGATCTACAGACACCAGTCACACACGCAAGTGGAAACAAGGCGCTAGGATAGTATATCTCATTTTATCTTACATGTTTATATTTAGGGTATCTATAGTACTTAGAGCTCCAATAGGCAATACTTTTACAGAAAGAATACCTCCCTAGTTTGCGCCTCTTGTACTTTAGGTTATATCTGCAAAACCTTGCTATTTACAGTTTATGGATTTCAGAGTGAAAGATTTCTCGGGAGTAAAGTTCAAATAGTTTTGAGCCCTCCAGCTGCCAGAATGCAGGTTTCACATCATTAAATTTGCAAAGGCTTTTTCACCTTCGGAAAATCATTTTCCTGATTCTTTAAACAAACATAGGGCCTCTCACAAGCTTTAGTTGTTGTCAAATAGCAGCCGAGGGCTTTTCTAAGTCAATATATTAAAATGAATACAGTCATCACTGGTTCAGCTCGGCCTCTGGACTTTCATGATTTACCATATAAAGCAGAAATAACCCTCCTGACATGAGGTTAACAGCAACTCTGATGGATCTGATTATGTCTGGTGTCGTTTTGAAGCAGAACATAAGAGGGTATATATTATGGATTCAGCCAAAAAGTTTGGGAGGTTCACACTGCGCCGATTACAGTCACGTGGGACAAAAACCTGCAGCATCTGTTACTGCTGACACACACACACAGTCTAACTCATGTATTATTGAGAGAACGGGAGCTCCCAGGACACAGCGAGGAAACATGTCGATGCCTTGTTGGGAACAGAGATGTGTGCAACCAAACAGGAGAGTTATTCAGCTGTGTGTAACCCAACATGAAGCCATGATGTAAGTCAGAGTATCTTTGGGATAATGTCATTTTGAGCTGGGTTTTAAAATTGCTATGAAATGCAACACCACATGTACATCTGACTTAATGGAAACAGCTCTGTGATACATTACTTAATTTTTTAATTTAACAGCTGCGTTGTGTAATATGAATGTACCCTACTTTATACACTTTCTTTCAGTCACGTTTCACATGTACAATACAGTATAATACCAGTACAATGTTTATGCCCCTGAACTGGCACGTAATGTAACCATAACTGACTGTTGGCTAACCCCAAATCAGAAATTATCTAATCATAGCAACAGAAACGAAGCATGGCAGGCCTGTCAAGGTTTGGGTTTTTTCACATATCCAACAGGACGTTAATAAGAGTGACACATAGTATCTCAGGGATCTGGAGGGCGGTGTCTTTACAAAACCAAATTTCAAGAGTAAAGGTGTAAGGAACAGACTAAACAGTATTTATCAGCTCTAACGTCAGCTGCAAACTTTAGCACACCTGGCTAACATTTGTAGTAGTAAAATGGTGTTATTGAGGAATCAATACCAATGAAAAACATAGGCTAATAACAAGATAAGAATATGGTAAGTGGACATTAGCAAATTTTGTCTCTTTTATTCATGTACTTAATGTCAGTTATGACAGGACAATCGCAGCGCCTGCTGTCTGGCCGCCGCCTCTCCAGGACGCTGCTCCAGGTGTGGGATAGCATGCATGCCCCCTCATCCCTGTTCATCATCCCTGGGCCCCGCTTCCTTATTTCGATAGAATCCCTGACCCAGCGCCGGTATTTGTTGTCCTCGTTGTGTATGATTCTGTGTATGACGAGCGGGCATTCATTGTTCATCTAAAAATATTGGCTGATACCAATGATGTGATGTTATTGTGCATCCATAGTTATATTATGTTATTGTCTGTAAATAACCTGTGCAGGACTGGGACATCCACTCAGCAGGAGCCAATGGGAGCTAAGATAAACACGAGTGACTCCAAAACTGCGCTTTATTTGGTTATTGTAAAAACTTTAATTAAAAGCCCAAAACTATGATTAAAAATACCCATGTTACTGACTGATACAACTTCCTTCGGAGAGTCCTGCTTGGATACTTAAATTGGCAGACGGATGCATAGGTATCGCAGCCTGGTACAGCATTGATAGGTCGGCATATGTTGATGACATCCATGGTCTGCATGTTGCTACTGGAGCGTGACATACTTGAAGTCATACTGCTCAAGAGTCTTTGGGTCTGCCATCAGAGGTCTTTCAAGACGTGTGAGAGTGTTTTCTTTGTCCCAATTAAATGCCCAGTCCCTTCAACTAGCCCAGTGTGGCTACACATTTATTCTGACAAATAAACGCCTGTCTCAATTAGATGCCTGGTCTGGTCTGCAAGCAGTTGGTTGTAACACTTCAGTCTTTTTGTCCATATAATAAGTTAATCCCATAATCATGTTTTGATGGTTGTTTAAACAGTAAAGATTAAGTAATGTGAACTGTTTTAACAGCGACCTGCAGACTCTTGAACAAGCCCTGTGTCACAACAGGATCCCTTCACTAAGTGGCTCCTCAGTCTCCACAAATGATGTCTTTTTCTTCCACAGGAGGATGCTGCAAACCTGCTGACATTAAAATCGATCGCTGTCAACACGCTGCCATCCCTGGTACCACGAGGGACATTGATAACTGGTGCTGGTGTGAAGACCTGCAGACAAGGACACACATCCCCGGTGTGCTGCAGGAGACGGGACGTGAAGGAGAGTGTAGGAGAATTTGCAGGTCTTCATGTGCACTTACCTGTCACTTCTCAGTCTCAGGTGCTTCCTGATGTGACTACATGGACACATTCAGTATAAAGGGTTATATTCAAGACTGTGGTGAGAGGAGAAATTACAAGTGCATGTGCAGTATGTTCACATGTAGCTGAGATACAATGATAAAATTTGTAGGTTTTCACTTACAAAGAATGTACTGTGGTCTTTTCTGCATACATTAAACACAATAAAATTATTAAGAGGAAATAAAAATAACAAAAAACTCACTGTAGACTCTTTTACTGTTTGGTTGGTGGGGCTTAGCTCGAGGCAAAACAATCCTCCACAGACAGCTAGCGCTAGCTAGTAAGTTTTGTTGGATTATTTTTAAACAATGGAGAAAGATGATACGACTTGTGCAATGAGAAAAACTCATTCTAAGTGCCTGAGTGCCCTCTGGCACAAACCTGGTCCGTTCGTGAATTCGGAGCGCTGTCTGAATGTACCTTTGTAACTTGGAGCATCAGAGCACGGAGTGGAGTAAATGTGTGATGAACGTAACTGTTCATTTATTCATATAGAAATATAAAGCTCCGTTTCTTCGACCAACAGGGCTTTGATTTTAGTGTAGAATGTAGAATTTATGAACGCACCATGTCAGGTCACTCACTGGGACCAGATTGGCCGACATATTGTCACTCTGACCTAGTTTCATATGGACGTTTGGTCATGGACATCCCACGTCCACATACGATGTGCAAGTTACCCATGGTGCGTTGGTTGTTGATGTTCTGGATGTTCTTACATGCATTGTCTTCAAAATACACTTTCGTTTCCACAGGAAATTTAACATTTACATACAGTCTCTTTCAAAGTAAGAGCACTATCTTGGTACAACACTGTAAATTGATGTTTTTTTCCCTCAACAACAAACACACCTGGTTAGGTTTAAGCAACAAAAACATGTGGTTAGCTTTAGGAAAAAAAGAACAAAGTTTGGCTTAGGAATCTTACGGGATGCGAATACCGCTCTCTTGGATCCATCCACCCCACTTGGCCACGTCCCGCCTTGTTTCCCCCTGATGCCACCGGGCACCGTTAGACTATAACTGCAACTGGCCGCATATCATGCCGACGTTGAAGGACGCCATTTTTTGTTGGGTTCTAACATCACAAGTCACTAACTAAGTGCAAAATTTCGACAACAAGGATTGCTGAAGGTGGGATGACCGACTTTGTAGTTGATCACTATACCAATCTTACAAAGGAGGACGGTACTTGATTTGTCTCCTCCAGTTTGTTTTGCTATCGAAACTAATGTTAGCTAATACACTAAAAAGTTAGAGGTACAGAAAAACCCAATATTACTCTTAATACCTCCCCAATGCCTGATGAGGTGGACATGATAACCTTTAATACACAACATTATTCATCCCTACAACAGTAAATACTTTTTCTCTAACCTGATATGAAGTGTGAGCTGCACATGTGAGCATTTTTGATGATCGCCTCCGTCCAGTTCTTTTGTCTTATTGCATTTAACCATAGTTGTCTTTGTTTTTGTTGACAGTGGCAGCTGGTATGGGATAGAATTTAGGTTTTGACTCATGACTCCTTCTATTCTGGCTCCCAATAACACAGCAGGATGACATTTTAAGACTCCTATGTAGCCTACAGCCCTGTGGTGGAGAGTCATGTTTTGCCTCCAGCTAACAAATCATCGTGACATCGGCCCTAAAGGGGTCTATAACGTAACAAATATGTACAATAGAGCTGTTTCAAATTGAAAAAGCTTTACCATGTTGTGCACAAAACTTTTAAAGCCGCTGTTGAAAAGGAAGTTTTAACAGCTTTAAAATTACAATCTGATTAGACAGTGTTAGAATTACAGGGGGGAATTATCTCATAATTATAATTCAAGTCAGCTGGTTACTTAGAGGGAGATAAAAGCAATTTACCAGAATAAACTTTGGCCTTGTAGCATTACTTTCCTCCAGTAATTAGTGCACATAAATTAGAATTTTCGGCATAAATATGTGCATAAATACCACCTTCTTTTAAAATTTAAATTTTGTTTTGCCTTTTTTAATGTGGTATTGGAGGATATATTGTTGAAAATAAAAAATGATGTTTGACATACAGTGATGTCTTGTGATCCCAGGGGGGATGGGAATGTCTGACATGACAAGAATTTAAAAACTAACTATAATAATTATGTGATGGGGGGAAATGGTTGACACGTTTGCAATAAATATACTCTGTACTTGAGCGTTCCGGTGGCTTATTTTCTTAAAAAGAGAAAGAAACATGAAAATAAATAAAATTTAAATATTAGGTTGTTTTAATGCACAAATATAGAAACATTATGATGATTTAAAATTGTCTGCACTTGTGTTTGTGTGACCTAAGCTTTAAAAATTAGGTTTTACTTGCAGCATACAAAAGTTTTTGTACTGCTTATTTTACATACTATATATATATTGCTGTGTACGTTATTCTTTTCCTTTGCTACTGTAACGTTTGCTACTGCAAATTTCACTGCTGTGGGACGAATAAAGGAGTTCAAGCACTTTCTCTGTGTGTGTGTGTGTGTGTGTGTGTGTGTGTGTGTGTGTGTGTGTGTGTGTGTGTGTGTGTGTGCCTGCGCGTGGTTATGAGATGTGTTGACAGCCGCCAACACTGGATGGTGGAGTGATTGTGCCTGTTCAGCTCCGAGCTTCACCATAAGCCACGGCTGGCTGGATCAGGAGTGTCACACAGGGGTCAGGCAGAGTTTGGTCCCCTGAACTCTCCGATGTTAGCTGAAGCATGGCAGCATCGACGCTCCCGCCCCCTCTAGGCACCGCTGCCTGCTAAATCTGTGTCAAACTACATGAGCCCGATAAATCTCCTCTGCAGTGCAAAATAATGAGAGACATCCGCTGTTCGCCTCTCATCGGTGGAGGCTGATCAATGGGTCACCCACAGTTATTAAGATGTGTAAATGACAATTGACAGAATGTAGTAAAGGGAAAACGTAGGCTGTCACAAAGATATTCAGTGAATGACCTTTGAGCTCCAATAAGTCTAATATGTGTACAGCATTATACTGATGTGAAGATAATATTTTGATGTTTTTCTGATGCAAACTCTGACTTAAATGATTTCCTACAGTGTTAAAGAGTTGCTCCCAATCCAACTCATACTCACCAGCTCTGTCAGCTTAAGGCTTTAGTCCTTGCTTTTTCACTAAATTCCTGGAAATTTTCCTGAGAAGGAGTTGGTACTAAAGTATTTCTTCCTAGAAGCGACTACAACTTAGATCAGTGGATCCCGACCTGGGGTTGAGGACCTTCACAAGGGTAACAAAATAAATCTGAGTGGTCACAAGATGATCGACAGGATGGCCAACTTATGTATGTATATTCAACAGCTTTTTGTTTAAATTACAATGTTTTATTTAATTCAAGAACAGAGTGTAATACAGAGAAAAAACACCTGACAGCAGAGATAGACCCTAAAGCAGTGATACTCAACTCACAGCCCGGGGGCCAAATAGGGTGCCAGGAAGCCACCCAACCAAACACAACTCTCTCTGACCTCATCACATATCGATGTTTGGTCATAGATTTTCCACGTTGAGATTGATGTGAAAGGTACCGTGGGTGCGTTGGTTATTGACGTTCTGGGACACCGTGTAAACTTCAGCCTGTTACATGCATTGTCTTCTTTCAAAATACACTTCCTTTTCCACAGGAAATTTACCATTTACATACAGTCTCTTTCAAAATAAACACACAACTTCGGTACAACACCGCGAATTGAGGTTATTACCTTCAACAACAAACACACGTAGTTGGGTTTTGGAAAAGAGAACAGGGTTTGGCTTTACGATCATATGGGAAGTGAACACCAGCCTACTGGGTAAAAGTCCGACCAATCCACCATCCCACCACCAAAACTAATTGATTCACTTTTTAATATAAATTAAGGACGGAAGTGCATAAAAAGCATCAAAATAGAGCCAGTTTATCAAGAAAAAGTGCCAATGGAGGATCCACCCGACCCTCCTTTCCGAATGTCCTCTAATCCAAGAAACACCCCTGCATACACCTGATGTATGCAGTTCGCTGCAGCTGGCCCCTGACCTCCTGTCATTTGCTAAAGTGGCCCCCAGGAAAAGCAAATTCAGAGTCCCTGACCAAAAGGATGGAAAAACAACCGAAATGGAAAAGGGGAAAAGCAGCGTGGCATGCAGGCATACACACATTACATGGAAAGACATTACACAGAGATCTCACAGTTGGAATTAACTGCACAGATCAGGGAGTGCACAACTGATGCAGAACATCAACATATCCAGGAGAGAGCTTCAGTCATTTGCAGGGCACTGGAAGGGTGCCAGTCCGGGGTGTAATGCCCCCTGTGTACCAGATCTGCCGCGCAATTCGGAGGGTAGTTTAGAAAAAGCATCCACAGCTTATTGAAAACTCTCTCGTTCCCCTGTAAGACTGAGCTCAAGCACTCCATCTGCAAAAATCCATACCACTGGTTAACAGCAGGAGGTCTGGGCCTAATACATTGAAATAAGATGCATCTCTTGCTAACAAGAGAAGGTTGTTCTAAAGTTTTGGCTGGACACTCATCTTAGAAAGTACTTTACCTGAAAGATTCAGCAGAAACAGACCAGGATTCATCTGTATTTCTTCAGGTACTGGATCATTTTTATGTTTGGTTGAACCACAGGTGGCGAAATACAATAAACACAGCTTCAGATGTTTAGGAAACACTGGCGAAGAAGTAAGAAATGTTGAGTAGTTATGGTCAGTATTGATCATAATTTAATTTTGACTAGTAGCAAATTAAATAATTAATCTCATTAACGATATCTACAATTGTTACAATTCTCTCTACAATTTCTCAATTGTCAAAATGTTGATTCATGATATCAACAATTAGTCAAAATGTTTTTGGTAGATATCAGTAGCTTAATTACAACTAGTAATTAAATTGTTGATATCAACAATTTAATCATCACTAGTGGCACTGTTCATTGTAGATATCTGCAATTGTACCTGCAAAAATAAATGAATTCTAAATATCTAAAATATATTAAGACAAGTCAGAATTAAATTATTGATATGTCTGCTTGGAACTATAACTATATATCTACCTTCAGATAACTAGAATTAAATTAAAGATATCTAAAACACAAGTGTACCTAATGGAAATTCTAGTCTTTGGTTGCTCGTAGTGGTTTTAATATTTTAGTATTATAAAGTATTCTTTACGTATGTAATTGTTCGTGCCGGTTTTATCCTGTTTTATATTTGTGTGCTTGTTATATTACTATATATTTGTGTTTTTAAATCTGCTATATAAATAAACTTGATATGATCTGATTTGATTTCCTTTTGTAATGAATCAGAATCAAATTTTAGATATACATAAAAAAAAATGTCCACCAGAAAATGTCATTGTGGATATCTTCAATGATGTACATACACAGCCAAAATGAATTAGCTAATTTGGGCTATATATTCAAATTTAATAAGCTAATTTAAAAGGGGACTGTCGGCTCTTTGGTACTTTAATGGTATGATGCCCACACATCTGAAATGGTTTGTTGATGTGTCGGACATATTGGAAATGTTACTGTTGATATTTGAAATGGGAAATTACACTTCCACTAGTCATAGTCCTTTGGAAATTCAATTGTTGATATTTGTAGTCATTATTCTTACCAGTGAAAATGTAAGTACAGATATTTATAATTCAGTTAAAGATATCCACAAATAAGTTTTCACTGGCTGAAATGTGATTTAAAAGATATTTGTAACATTCCAAAGTTATTTTGCAGATATCTTAAATTAACATTTCAACATGGCGAAATGCCATTTCCACTGGTGAAAACCAAATCCATACCTGTCAGCCCTATTGATTAAATGTTAAAAGGGCTCGCTGTTCAAGGACACAAGCTGACTGCACACTTATTGAAGAGTGTGAAGTGACAGGTGAAGAGAGAAGACCAAGATATATATTTTTTAGCAGGGGATAGACTAAACCGAAGATACACCAAGTAACATGGAAACAGGAATTCAATGCCACACCATTTCTGCTTGACATTTAATATTTTAAAATTGCAGAAACCTATGTCAAGGGTTGTTGTGTGGAATTTGTTATGGGCTCATTCTGCCTCCTAGTGGTCAAAAACATTATAATTCAACTTTAAATAAATGTCTCTAAAACATATTTTTGGCCTGAAAACACTTCCATGTTTCATGTTGTAGGCACTCTTTTGGTATTAACAGGAGGGTGTCAAGGAGCCTCCAATCATATTAAAGCTATTTATTAGCATGAACATCATGTAATGCATGTCAAAAGCAAATAATTATACAAACCATATGAAGGGCCAAACAAGCATGAAGCATGAAGAAGAATTGGCAACAGATGGGATTTTCCCCCAGTGCAGTGACATCCCGTGAAATGCACATCAACCCTCCAATTAGTTAGTTGTACTCCTATACCAAACCACACACACACACACACATACACACACTCTCACGCATTCTGGATCTGTTTATGGTTTGCACAAGTGACACTGAGGGCAAGTTGCTGACCTACATAGACAGCAGTGTTTGAGTAGCTTTTAGTGGGAACGCTGCGTCCAGATGCCCTTCTGTGCTCTGGAGTGGAAATAGGTCAGAGGTCAGGAGAAAACCAATGAAAGAGGAGGACTCACACAATCATCAACAGGCTATGTGGAGGAGAACAAAAAAAAGGGCCGCTTGTTTACGCCATGTTTGCAGAGGGGCTGGGCTGGACTGTGGCTACACATTTGACACCATAGGCGTGAATCTTCAGATCCACACGCGAGAGAGCGGCAAAGCTGACAGTGAGTCTCAGTCTCAGGGGCCGTTAACCTTAGAAATGTTCATTGGTGCATAATTTGAGGGTCTGACATTGAGTGGTTTCTAAAGGTCTTATGATAGACTCAGTGTTACACATTATGGTGTACCATTGGGGCTGAGATAATACATTATTTCATGACAGTGCAGCAGGGGTCGGGCCGCGGCTAGGTCAGAGGCACTAATATTACACTAATATTTTACACTCAAAAATTCCATTCAGATTCCCAATAAAATCTGAATTAACTTATTATTATTTTGAACACAGGTTATAATTGTAACTTTTGTGTCATCAATTCATCCAGACACCAACCACGTGACAGAGGAAATGAAGCTAAAGTGGGTTACTCAGTTTATCAACAGTCTCTGGCTGTTGATGTGCAGCGTAGCTTAGCTCAGCCCTTGCTAACTTTATTCCGAGCAAAATATTTGAGTGGATTTGTCAGTAGCTAGCTCACCAAATTACTTCCCCAGCTAATGTGATACGTGATACTAACTCATGTATTATGACAATCTCTTTTAATTCAGCCAACAATGAATGATGTAATGGTACAAACTGTTTTCTACTAGCTAAGCGACGTCGTAGCGGCCAACAAGCTAACCGTAACTTAGGTTAATGTTAGCTAGCTAGCTGCAAATTAGCTATTCTACATGGCAGCCTCAGAATAAAGTGTCACTAATAACGACTTTCTTAAAGTTACATACAGAACCTTTAACTCTGTGTCCACACTATACACAATTATAAATGTTCACACTAGAAAATCGCTAAAATGTTTAAATGGAGGATATCAAGTTTAACTATATGGAGAGCATGTGGCTGGAAGAGTCTTACTCGAGATAAAGAAATGACACTACTCAGGCTCCTCCAGCTGCTGGAGAGAATTGTGTCTCCCAACCACCATCATTTGCCTTTCCAAAACTAAATACTCTTTGGTATCAGATTTGTACAGTATTAGTTACCGTCTTTGGGACATAAATTAAATTAGATTTTAATATAAGTGGTACAAACTTCATTTTGGGCTGCTAAATGCTAGAAGAGCAATTCAAAAGAAATGACTTCATAACACACCCCACTGAAAGAGAACTAATATGATATAATTTATGAAATCTTTGTAATGGAAAGTATTACCTTCTCAATGACACTTTAGAATATTAAATTCAAGTAAATTTGGATGAAGTGGAAAATGTATATTTCCCTGAAAAGCATGCTTAAAAATAAATAATTAAATTATTATCATCATTATTCAATCTCAAATGAAAAACAAAAGCTAAAAAAGATGGGTCACCCTGTAAAAGTATGTTTCTAAAGATGACTGTGAATGATACTAAATACATGTCAAAAAAGAAAAGAAAAGAAAATTGATAAAACAAAGTAGATTCAAACGTGTCAGACTTTTGAGTGTGTCATCAATGGACACTGTGAATCAATAAAGCAATTCACAGAGGAAATTGAGGAGCAGCTCACAGCTGCTAAAGATTAAAACAAATTGCAGATGGTAGTTAGACAGAAGCAAACATCTTAAAAAATAAAACGTAGGTACTAAATCTTTTACAAATCATATGTTGTGTCTTGGTGAGTTTTGTAGCATCATTTTAAAGTCCCAGTCTCACATAAATCGTCTGGCACATGTATCTTTCAATTGAGAACAGCAGAAATAGTTTATTGCTTTATTGTATACTAACAGTAGACAGTAGTATGTGGGGAAGCGGGACACAGACTAAGACCAGAGCGAATCGAGACCCCACCAGGCAACAAACAGTTTATTGTTCCCTCCAAATGTGAAGAGAACACGAGAGCTTCTCCTCACAGACGACCAGAGATAAGAATGACATATTGAGTACATAGTGCCTTGATTGTGTATACATGTGAGAAATGTGTATACTACATTAGCGAGAATTTCTGAATATGAGATGTGAGCTTACTGGACAAACTCAGCTGCCACACAATGTGTTCTGTCTCGTCAGAGTGCGCAGCAGGGGAGATTTTGAGCCAGGCAAAAAGCTGTTCATATGTCATTTTATAAAGTTTTAATATATTTCAGACACTAATTATTTAGACTCCCAATACATGGTCAGTTTATCCAAAAAATCCAGCTGTTTTGGAAGTTTTTTGCCACATTTTCAGTGATGTGAGAATCACTGTCCTGCCGTCAGTCATGTTAAAGTCATGTTGGTTGAGTGTACTTAAGTATGAACATTCTCTTGGTCATGGCACACTTAACGCTTCATGTAATAGGCAGTATGAAATACATGCAGACTGAGTACGTAAGTCAAAGTCAAGGTATCCTCATACAACAGTTTGTACGTTATCTAACAAAACGTGTTGTCACATTACCTGCTCAACGTAAAGTTGTGTACTTACTGTAAAGATGTGTATGTGAGATTTAGTAAGGCTACATAGGTTAGATTTAGAAAAATAAACATGGTTGGGCACGTCACATTACGTACTTAAAATTCAGTTACGTACTTAAGATTAGGCTATGTACTTAACGCAACGTTACATACCTCGTGTAAACTTATGTAGGTTAGGCTTAGAAAAGAAATGTCATTGGCCGTTTTCACATCACATACTTAACTTGAAGTTACTTAATGTAAAGTTACATTGGTTAGGTTTAGACAAGTTAACAGGGTTAGATTTAGAAAAAGAAACATGGTTGGGCGTTGTCACGCTACATACTTAAGATTAAGATATATACTTAACATAAAGTTACGTACTTAATGTTACATTTAGCAAAGTTACATAGATTAGGTTTAGAAAAAGATACATGGTTAAAGAAGCAACAGACAGCATTTTTGCCTATATATATCATTATGCAAATAATGTGGGCTGCACAGGGTAGTATACACAGTAAAATCAGACTATCAGCGCTTACATAGGTTACTTAGTGACTTTGCAATAAGCTCCTGCCACCGGGGACGAATTTTCGTGGAAAAAATCTGCTTTATGGCAGGAAATACGTCATGTATTGCCAAACTGGTCGGTCAGCCAATCAGGGACTGGAGCTGGTCCTTATGAGGAGCTGGCCGTGGCATGAGATAGTTGAGTCAGGAGCACAACGGCAGACGGACAAAGTTTGGAGATAAGTGAAAAACGGCCTCCCAAAAGAAAACAAGCTAATCTGTCTGAGGAGGCGAGGATGCACAAAAAGGAGAGTGATAAAAGAAGAGGAAAAACAAGAGTAAACCTCAGTCAGACGTTCAAGAGATGGAGGGAGCTCCGTGACCAAAGAGGCTTTTAACACCGGTGTCCAGCTAGCTTTCTTTCTAATGGATCAGTAAGTAACACGACTAAATGTTAGCTAGCCGAGAGAGGACACATTTCCAGCCCCTTGTATTATGTTGTTAGGGATGGTGCCGGTTGGTACATTTCATCACACCAGGAAAGCTGCTTTTGTGCGTCAATAACACGGATATCCACTGACAGCGCAGGTATTTGAAGACTTTGGTTCATGTCAGCTGCGTCCCCAACTGCCATGAAAGGTGCCTTTGTGCATCTGTGGTATTTGAAGAGTTCGGAATGAGAACAAGCAGCACAACTGTCGTCAGGAAGATTGAGCTCACCTGGTCTGACTGCCTGCTCCACTACTTCACCTGGCTTCAACCTTTTTAATCGGGTTGTTTAGTTTGTCCTGTAGTTAGCTAAAATAATAATAATTCATAAGTCATGTGGTGCCCCCTCTTGTCCCTTCTTGAGCTTGTTTGTGACAGTTCAGTAATTTAAAAGCAAGATAGCAGGAGTTTTTCTAGTTGACTGAGAGAAAGAGCCACAAAGCTGTGTTGCATTTTGGTCTAATGAGGCTTCTGCTGTTAGGAAAATTGGTTATCTCTGGCTCCTCTGTAGTGGGTTTCTCTGTCTCACTGCTGAACATTGGTCTAAAAATGTTGCTCTTTGAAATGTGTTTTCAGTTTTTTAGTGTTTGAATATGTTTTCAATTGCTTAAGGGAAGATTTTCCCCGTCTTAATAACAGCCCTGAAACTCACTGTAATTGTTTATCATGCTATCTGACCTTCAGTGTGCTGAGTGGAGACTTTACATAGTTTGTGGGGTTCCAACAAGAAAAAAAAAAAATTCCAGAAGAAACACATCGAGGATTTCTGTGTGATACTGTAATTGAGTGTCACATGTCGGTGCATTCGCTGGAATGTTCCTTATGCTAAACCGCCCTCACCGTCGCTCCCATGTGTTGCAGTCACGTGAGCGTTCTGGCAATTGGCACCGGTTAATTTTCCACTTTTCCCTCTCTAATGCTCCTGGCTTGACATGCTGGCAGGCAGCACAACAGTTTGTTGCCATCCACAGAACATCACAAACCGAGACGCTGCACCCCGGCCTTCCCCCCGGGGACCTGACTTGATTGCAATTTTCTATCAGGGATGGAAAAGTCTTGTGGGTTTTGTGTTGGTGGCAACTGTTGGAAAGACTGCAGAGACTTGGCACACAAATATCACATTATTAAAAAAAAAAGAAGGTGGGAGGCCAAGATGCAACACAAGCCACCAGTGTTATTTACTTTAATAGTGTTTTCCTCTCTGCTGGAAAACACATGGCAGTTATCAGTGCACAATGGGAGATTAGCAGCGTATTTACAATACAGTCCCATGATAATTTATCACGCAAGCTTTCTGTCACACACTGAACTCTTAGTTTCTCTTGTGTGTGCCAAAAGCACGGCGATGTAAGCCAGTCCAAGGTATTTAATCACTCAAAACTCTTTACATGTGACCTGAGCTTCATCCGAGAGCCACTCTGTGCTGCACAAGGAGCCGACTGATGAATCGGAGACTGGATCATTCAGAAAAGCTGAGTGGAGCACTGACAACATCTAGTGGCAGAGAGATGTCACCACGTATCAGGATGTCAGTGATTGAAGTCAGGGAGGAGTCAGAATCAGAAATAATTCAATGATTCCCGAGGGGAAATTGTTACAGTCGCTCCAATGTAAGAAAAGAGAATTATAAGATGAATAACAGTATGAAATAGAAGTATGTAAATGTAAAGCAATAAAATAAAATAAAATAAATGAAAGCCCTTGAGGAAAATTTCTCCCAACTGCTGCTTGGTCCCAAACACTTAGATAGATAGATAGTTTATTTCGAACATGTAAAAAACAAGGTAAAGATAAACTAAAAACTATAAATCCTGTTTACATATCCGAAAAGGAGATGGAGGAAGTATAAACTTATTTTATCCCACCCCCTTTTAATAAATAATAATACTTAAATATTTTGCCTCCTATCAGTATAATAATAATAATATCAATAATAATAGATTCTATTTGTCATTTGTCAATTTCCTTAGTTCTATAACAAAACATAAATCTATTACAAAATATTTATCCTAATAAAATATTATATTATTCTTTATATTATTATAAATATACAACATACACACACATACTGAAGATAACACAAGGATACATAAATAACAAAAATAAATAAATATTAATTGCTTTATTTAATACTGCGATGCATCTTGAAATTTTGGTTTGAAACAGCTACATGGAGTTCACCTATTTTTGTTTCATTATTTGCACCTACTGTGACATATTTAAACGTCTTCCATGAAAATTATTATATTGTTCACTTATGGATCTGACTTAAAACAATATTTAATAAAGAGCCCTTGAATGTCACAGTCCTGCTCTGCAGCCAGAGGTCTTCAGAGTTTTGGTTTAGGACTATTTGACTTAGATGTCTTACTTAGTCATCTGCTTTCACATCAGGGAAATTTTGTTGTATAGGTTTTGGGTTTTCAGTTTGTCGTGTTTCCTTCCCTTTCCACTTCTTCTCGAGAGTTGGGTGAGAAGATGAATATCACTTTTACAGATGGTTAGCTTAGCATAGACTATTAATAGATGTAGCTACCGTGACATCAATCATTGGTTTGTGGACTCCTGTTCTGAAGCCTTGAGTTTGGCATTTCAGCTGTCGTCATCTTGTTTTTTGGAGCCAGAAGTGACTATATTTGGGCGAGAGGCTGGCGCTGTGGAGGAGACGAGGACACTATCTGCAGACAGCCTGTCACTCCAACACATTCTCAGTCCGACTTCATCACGTGTTAACGTCCAGATATGATGTGCAAGGTGCCCTGAGTGTGTTGGTTGTTGACGTTCTGGGACGCTGTGTCAAGTTCTGCCTGTTACATGCATTGTCTTCTTTCAAAATAAACTTCTGTTTTCACAGGAAATACACAGTCTCTTTCAAAATAAAGGCACTACGTTGGTACAACACCATGAACAGTGAATGAATTCACTGTCTGTATGGCACAGATACAAAATGAACTTCTTATATTGTTCTGACTGGTTCCTGGGACCCTAAATCGAAGCCCAGACAAGAGCAGCTCAAACTGTGAGTGTAATTTACGTGAGGTATCGGCTGTTATATGTTTGGCCTTCCTGCGTACAGCACTGTCAAATACATTACTGAGTTATTTCTATGACTTGCCAATGACCCTGTCTGCAATGCTGACAATCTTGGAGAGCTTGTTTTTGCTCTTTGTTGCTGAACCATGCTTTAATGTTAAATGATAAAATGCTTTTAACCAGGTTTCTGTATGCTACTTCAAGTATGTGCTGGCTAACGCTGAAGATCTTCAACTTCCTGATTAAAAACAGGCACTGATTGGCTTTCCTGAAAATGCTCTCTGAGTTTCCATTAAAAGTTAATGTCTGTGTTTTTCTGCTCCTGTGATTGTCTGCCCCGCTCTGATATGTTCCACCTGTTCCTCATCAGCACTATTGTCTCCTGTCCCTCGTTACCGCCAGACATGGCCACAGCACAGAAGCATAAAGTGAAGAGTGAGGGCAGCTGCTTTCAGGAGCGGTGGAAAGTTAAATACTTTTTCACTTAAAACTCAGATTGACAGTGTTTGTCATGCTGTTGAGTGTTTTTTCCTGCTGGAACCAGTGTGTCTTGATTCTGAAAATGGAGAGAGCCGCTGGGTCTACAGGCCGCTGCCCTGTCATCAGTGTTTCAATTATGTGTCACTGGACGGCTTTTTAATGTCAGCTCTCGTTACACTAATCAACATTCATGTCTGTCAAAACATGTCAGTCATCTGTCGTAGGTGCATCTTGCTTGACAATAATCTGATGATGACTTCAGCCTCACTGACATGAAGAAGATAAATATATGAAAGCAGTGGCACTAAATGAGCTCTGACAAGGTCCGCCGAAAAAAATAACTGAGTATCTTATTTATAATTTTAAACCATTACAATAGCCTTTAAATAACGATTTAAAACCCAGAAACATTAAGACTGATGATATTTAGCTTAAAGGTTCTGTGTGTCAGATTGAGTGGCATTTAGCCTTGAGGTTGCACAACTGAAACTCATCCTGTGTGTCAGAGGGGTCGGAGAACTACGGTAGCCGACATGAAGATGTGAAAACGTGAATGGCCATGTCTAGAGCCAGTGTTTGGTTTGTCCATTCTGGGCTACTGCAAACAACATGGCAGACTTCATGGAAGAGGACTTGCTCCAGAGACTGTCGACAAACTGTGCCAGCGTACTTTAGATTCATTTCCTGTATGTGTGTCTTATGGGTTTTGCCACTGCCCCGCCCCTTTAGACGACTAGCAGAGTGTCTTTGCTTGCTCCATATATAGATATAAACAGCTCATTTTAGGGTAACGAAAACAAAACACTTCTTATTTTCAGGTGCTTATAAACTAATGAAAACATAGTTAGGAATATTATATCTAACTTCTGCTACATCCCCCTAAATTCTACACACTGGACCTTTAAACCTTTTCATCTGTTCTCATAATGGGAGTAAAAAAAATCATAATGCTTATTTCAAGACACAAAGTGCTTCTAGAAAATAAATAAATAAATATAACACTTTAAGGAGTAGTTCAACAGTTTGGGAATGCACTTCCTTTCTTGTAAACAAAATCTGCCAACCAGCTGTAAACCAGATACAACCTGTTAATTTGTGAGCTTTAGAAATGCTTTAAGGTGCCTCTTTGGACAGATCCATGTCAGCTGTTTTCCACTGTTTCTCGTCTTTGTGCTAAGCTAAGCTAACTGTCCATTACATCTACATATTAAGGCTTAACCCAGCAAGAAATCAGATGTGCCCCAAAATGTTGAATAAAAACAGTAAATGAGACATCAAATGTAACTTCTGAATATTAAAGGTCTCATCTGGAAATTTTAATGTAATGGCTTTTTTTTTTTTTTTTTTCCGGTCACTTAGCTCGTCATCAAAATAAACTTTTCCTCAGGCAAGCTGCTGTGTCTGCAGGTCTGGACATATACTGGACGTTTTCTAAAGACTTCCAGCCTTGTGGAAATCTCAACTGAGAACTAAAGGTGCAGAAACACAATGAGGACCTTCAGCTACATAAGAGTGTAGGATAAGATGAACAATTACATTCAGTATTTAAATTAGATTCAGTGTAAAGAAACTTTTTGAAATCGTGCCGGAGATGTTACTTTTCCTTTCATCAGTTCAAGGTGAGACTGTGAATCTGAATGTATTCACTTCACACAAAACCTCAAATGGCATTAATCTGTCTTTTGAATTCACAGAGATGAGACACAAAGAGAACCCAAGTCAATCAGTTTGCGCAAAGCGTGAGCAATTTCAAATAGATTAATCGTCCTTGGGTCTGACATTTGCTTTGAAGGTTATCAAAGTTAACCACAGGGACCGTATCATTAAAGCTTCCTCACCTCAGTCATCTTTTCAACCCTTTTAGGACAGGAAATTAAAATAAATCCAGAGATATCAGACCACACTGTGATCTAGAATTCTGTTTTACATGAAAATACATTTTGTTATAGAAGCTGGTCCACCCAGCAGGAGTAACATTTGATTGTAATTATTTAAATCCGTGATCGCAGGATACCACACAGATAAAGTTGTAGTTTGCACATTGTCCACTAGAGACCAGTATATCCTCTGCAGAAACATGTTCCCCATCACTAATACTGTGAAGCTGCACAGCCATACAATGAGCTTAACACACTTCCAACAAAGGTTGAAGACGAGGAGTTGACCCTTCGCTATAGGCTACAGATCACAGTGTAAAAGTGAACCACCACATCACTGCTGATCGCCACACAACACAATGAATATAAAGCTGGTACTCAGCAGATAATCAAGCAGATATGTGTCATCACAGTGTGTGCAGATGTTTGGCTTTCACCCATGCTGTCAGCCACTCGACCTTCGTCGCTGGACAGGTGGGGAGCTCCGGGGCTAACAGGGCAACGATCATCTGCACACGCTGTGATGACACGCAGCTGGTTGAATATCAGCAAAGTTTCCCTGCTTCCCTTCACTGGTTCAAGTACAGCAGGGTGGTCTTTGTTTCACTGTTACAATCATTGAAAAGCAAAAGCAGCCTGTGTATACATTCAGTAGGCTATATCTTCAGTAGCTAGTTGTAATGCTCCTGGGTTTTTGTTTATGTTGTGTTATCTTATGGACTTTGTTTTCTGTTTCCTGTTTGTGTTCCTTGTTTCATGTTATTCATTCATGTTTAATCTGCTTCCTGTTTTATTTTGTAGATTCTCTCCTCATGTGTCATGTCTGGTTTCACTTCCTGTCTTTGTGTGTGTATTCCCACCTGTTTTCTGTCACACCTGTTAGTCCTTCCCTGTTCCAAGAATCTACCCTTCACACCTATTCTGTATTAGTCTTGTTTGCTCCACCCTAGTGTTTCCTCCGCACCCTTGTTGTTCGCCAATCATCCTCATTTCCCTCCTTTTGCCCGTGTCCACCTACTCCAGCTGTGTCTCATTGGGTACGTCCCAAGTCTCTTAAATTACTGCTAGTTATCTTACCTAGCTGACTTTGCTAGCTGTTTAGCCCCTCCCACCTAGAACAAGGGGAGGAGCCAGCGCTAGGAGCAATGAGCGAGCGAGCATTGTCGGTTTAAGAGACATGAGACGTCCTTTCCACTGAAGCGTCACATGAAGCGACGTCCATTCCTGATGACGGCGGCACTGCTGGATCTGCTGCATAACGGAGCCAGCGTTTGGCGTACATCCCAAGTCCCATTATATTCGCTGATCAAAGCCGTAACCCATTTGTCGAAGTTTGTGGCAATTAAAGAACGGTCTGTAGCCCTGCCACTGTCACTGTGATGAGCATCATCATTGTTATTATCATCATCATTATTATCACTATTATTAAATCCACTCGCCATAATTCAACAAGTCAGCTGCTGAGTGAATAAGACATCAGACCTGTCAGTCTACCTCAATCAATTCAATTGTATTTATCAAGCCCAATATCACAAATCACAATTTGCCTCACAGGGCTTTACAGCATACAACATCCCTCTGTCCTTAGGACCCTCACAGCGGATCAGGAAAAACTCCCCAAAAAAACGGTAGAAACCTCAGGAAGAGCAACTGAGGAGGGATCGTGCAATAGATGTCGTAAAGAACAGATCAACATAATAAATTAACAGTAATCCGTATGACACAATGAGACAGAAAGAGAGAGAGAGAGAGAGAGAGAGAGAGAGAGAGACAGACAGACAGAGAGAGATGCAGGGCAGACGGTAATGACAGTAGCTCACAACAACATTAACGAAAGTAATAATATTAATTAATATTAATAATTAATATTACCTACAAGCTATTAAACATTATTCCACTCACATGACATGCAGGACAATTAATGATGGGCAAACGTCTGTGTGTGTGTGTGTGTGTGTGTGTGTGTGTGTGTGTGCGTGCGCGCGCGCATGGTGTTATATCAACACATGTGGTTCTGGACATGAGCAGCTGCACATTTAACAGCCACACATCACCGACAGTCCGCTGAACAACGCAACAGGTTGTGAATGAAATAAACTTAATTACAACATGACAGTCTTGCATGAAATATCATTAACGTTACTCTTTGTAGTCACGTAGGCATGTGAATTACAGCGTTTCATTGCAAAGAATGCAAGTAACAGGTACACTTGCTGGTTCAAATGAGCCAGATGTAGGGGGCGGGTATTTATACGTCATGGCGTTCAGCTGAAAAACTCTTCCGGATAGGAAGCTCTCGACCATCGTAGCTGTTTAAAGCTTGCTGCTAGCTCCTAGCGCTAGGTCCTCGCTGCACAAATAAGAGACTTGGGACGGCCTAGAAGATGGCGGACCTCGAACGACTTCCGGTTCAAGCGAGGAGCTAGCAGTAGCACTATAAAAATAAGAGACTTGGGACGTACCCTTTCTATACCTGCGTGTTTCATTTGGACTTTCAGTTACCTGCTTGAACTGGATGGTTTTTATCAGCTGCACTAAAGCTCAGTTTTTGTTACAACCTCAAGCTGCCTGTTACCCTGCATTTGGGTCGTCCCTGCACTGATTTATGACACCCGCTAGCTAGCTAACCCTACAGTGTTCGGGGTTTGATTTTGGTTTTGGAATAGGAAAGAAACATACCAACCTCTCCAGGTAACGAGTATCATTCATACACACCGTGCCCCAGGTACAACATTTAGCTCCAAATCCACAAAACCAGCCTGAACATGGAGGAAGTCTAAAACTGTGTTCGAGACCCTTGTCAGAGCTTGCTGGTGCTTAGCTACGATTGGCTTGTCTGCATTCAAGGGACAGGACTTAGCGAAGGGTCAGTTGGCATCTGAAGTTTCCCTGGGCATAATATTAAAATTGTGTTGTATATAAAACACAACAAATTCAGTGAAAGTGATGTTATAAATCAGAAATGTTCAGATGCCATGGATTTAGACCAACGGTAATGTAAAAAATGAATTTGTACACCAACAGAAATTTAAATTTACCATAAACTATCAAATGCCAAATACATCGTTAATCATTCAAGGAAGAAACAATCAACATTCAGTCCCTGCAGGAAGTCGCCTACAACACAGTCATTTATCTAGTAAACATATGTGTAAAAGTGCACAAGAGTGAAATCAGCAACAGGGATTGGGAATCGCGGAGCAACTGGGGCAGCACCACCAACTGGAAGGATAAGCATCTGAAGCTACGGTAGCTGCTGGTCTTGACATCTGTCACCTGACAATTGTTCATAATCACTAATGTAGGCTTTAACCACATCTGCAGTTCCATGGAAAGAAAAAGAGCAACAACTAATTAGAACACGAATCCGAATCGAAAGAAGTGCGTGCCAACTTTTCATCCATCAAGTGATATGGCGTTGATGTTATACCAATGAGTGGCATGTCAGAGCTCATGATGGCCTAACATGCACATACAATCTGGAAATGAGCCATCTGCTTGTAAGCAATGGAGTGAGGAAAGTATTTATACTCCTAACCACATGTACAGCTCAAAAGGTCTTTTAACCTCTGAGGACCTGAGAGCCTTTTTCCTCCTTTTTCTTTCATCTACACATTACTGTTAAATGTTAAGGAACCACACGGGGTAAAGGTCTTGATTCACATCCAGTTATTTACTGGATCTTGGATTTCCCCTTCGGAGGACTGGTGTCAAGGATTTACGCCAATCTAGCAGATGCATGCGTAGGAGAACTCCCAATAGAATTTAACTCCTGAGGAAAACACTGTTGATTGGTATGCAGTTTGTAACGATATTTTTTACATGTTCAAGGAAGCCAAACCACCATATGATCCATGCCAACATTTGCTTTGGAACATACTGGAATCCTAAGAGAAAGAATATCACGAAAGCCATTCCTAACCCTACTGCTCTTTCTGCCAGCCAGAACACATTGGCACCCTCTTACTTATGGTCTGGGAATGTAAAGCAGTACATGAGTTTAAGGTTAAAGCAACCTCAGTAATATCTCACAATGTTTGGACATCTATTTTCAATAGACCCAATCGACCCTTTGCTAAGCTCAGCTCCTAACTAACTGCACTCCCTGAAGAAATATAGTCAAATTTTTTGAGAAATGAAAAAGCGATTTAAGAGAGAATCAGACGGGTCTACGGCTCAGAGGGTCTACAATATGCATTTGAAGGATATATCCAAGATACTGAACTCACTCACCAGCAATACAAAGATAGTTTGTAGCTAAAATCCCTCTTTCGGCAACAGATCACAGTGTAAAAGTGAACCACCACATCACTGCCGATCGAAACAGAACACCTTGAATATAAACAGTAACTGTGACGATATTCAACCAGCAGTGCATCATCGCAGTGTGTGCAGATCAACGGTCTTTCTGGTTTCTGTTGAGCCAGGTAGGTCTTTATTCACTGTTACACAGAATGTTGAATTAGCAACATTTTAGCAGGACATATCTAATGCAATGGCTAGATTGGTTAGCACCAAAAAAGTACATCCCAAATACAAATATATGTCAGCTACTAAAACTGACAGATAATGCTTCAACAAACATTTAAAGAGTGTTTAAAAGGTTCCTGTCATATTTGCTTGGTCACAGATGAGACAAAATGGCAGATGTGACAATGTCAGTTAAACTGCAGCTGCTATAGAGTGACCCAAAAGTGACCCTACAACCTGGAAATGAGTTAGCATTTTTCAACTCTGGGTTCTCTCATCTCAAAGTCGATGGGTTCTTTGAATGGGTTTTTGGATAGATTGCTGAAAAGAGGTCTGTGGTTAGCACAAGCTTAAAAGACTTTCATGTTTTGCTCTACAGTATCATGAATTTTGAAACTTTGACGTAGGCTATCTTAAAAAGGTGATTGCTAACAAGTGGCTAAATGAGACTAAACTTCATCATGCTGAACACAACTTACCAGCCTTATTGGGTTGGCGACATTAAGTCATGCGACCACAGTGTAGTTGGTTTATAGCCTAATGTTAGCTTTTTACCTCTGTTGATAGCATTTAGGGTTCAAAAATCATTAAAATGATGTTCATTTGTAAAGATTATCTTGCTGAGCAAAATGTGTAAGTTACAGATCCCATAGGCTTTTTGATGAGAGAACCAGGGTGATGCTAGTACCTTCTGTGTCTGCCTATAGAAAAACGCCACTTTATAGAACTGTGATGGCAGTGGTCAATACTAGCAAGAGAATCTTTAACTGAAACCAATGGTGTGTCTCAAATCACATACTTCCATTAGTACACTTCCATGTACACTATGTGCACTATGTACTTATTGGCGTAGTGCGCAAATTTCGACAGGGTAGAGTTGTCTTAAACCAAACACGGCCATTGTACACTCAGGACAGTTATGACCTTTGATTTTGTTATTAAGGTGACATACAGTAAATGTTTCATGTCACATGTACAGTAGGTCTTTATACTGTAATCTGTGATAGCTAAATAACTGTCACCTCGTTCACAAAATGTCCATGCCATAATTTATTCTACACTTGTGCCAGAAATTACTTTAGTTTTGCAAAAACAGCACATATTTTATAGTTATTGATGTGGTACCAAACATTTTAACCAATACAAACATCAAAGATTTTATATTTAATCACCCATATGAATATCTTTCTTTCTCTCCCAGTGGTTGTCACTCCCTCTGAGATCGTAATGATTTTTGTGAATGACAGGCTACCACACGACTCATGCCCCATCATAATTTACTGTTTAATAAAAAGAATGCATGAATTTCATGAAGAAATTGGATTTGATCTTTTTGTTCTTCATCAGTTATAAAAAAGCTGAAGAAATAATCTTTATTACTGTTATTATTATTCAAAAGCAACATTTGTTAAGAGTTTGTGCGAATATTACAGATACCTCATTCCTTTATGTGTCCTGCTCTTCGTGTACACTACTACGGAGGTCAAATAAAGTATAAAGCATTTTTTATTAATGCACATATCTCTGATTGTTGATGGAAAACAAAAGATCGGATTTTCCATTTATGGTGGCATTAGTCTGTTAATGCTAAAGTCTGAGGATTACTAATGTCGACTACAGTGATGATGGAAAGAGGGGATGGTAATCATACATTATATATGTAGCATTTAATGAATATAGAATTAATTAAATAGAGTAGAGATCAGAGATGGACGTGATGTTTTTGCAAAAAAAAAAATGGGGACAAGGGAAATGGATTACAGGACAGTAATTGATTTTAAAGGGTTGAATTTGTGGTACACATTATGTCATACTTTTATAATAGATAATAGAATATGTACTTTTGCAGCTGCTGTAAATGAATATAAATATCAAAGATATTACTTAGACAGAAAATAATTGTCAGTACATAAAAGTCATGTTTTCTTGCCATCTTTTGTATATATTATTATTTAGCTTATAGTTAATCAGTTTTTGAGCACTTCAACTATTAAGTGGTGCCTGCTGTTTTATTACATTTGAATATATCTCACCATATATCCTTGAGTTCTTTGTCTTTGTTCAAGGCATCTGATGTGATCAATCCCTATGTAACAACATACCTATCCTCCAGATTAAATATTAATATGACAAGGGGATTACCACTCATATTACATAGAATACAGCAGTGATTTGTGTGCAGTCAAAGCCCCAGTGAGCGCAGCAGCTTGCAATTAACCTGCATCTCTTTGCAATAAGCCATGTGCGCTAAAATGAGCTGCCTATATGATGTGTTCACTTACCATTCCTGCTATCTGTGCCCAAGAGCACTTCATTATGTCCTAAATAAACAAATCAAACATGTCTCCCTCTTTTCTTGGAAAAAGAAAAAGCCCTAATAGCATGTTAGTCATCCACGTTGTCACAGACAACAAGCCAGTCTGAGCACTTATCTGTGTTCATCAGTTTCTATTAAAATGCATGTGACCAACAAGTGGATGTTTTCCATGTTCCTGTTCAACATTAAATGAGAACATTGCAGATAATTAGACGAGACGTCATCTGAAATCTCATTCGAGTCGCATGGGTTAGGGTTAGAGAGGGGAGAGAGTTCTAGTTTGAGCCTCGTCAGCTTCTGCCAATTTTTTTTGGTGTGTGTGTGTCTGTTCCAAGAAACAACTCCAAAATCACAAGGCAAATGAATAGGCCTCTTAAGTGTATGTGCCAGGAGCTTCAAAGAAACCAAAACAACACTCTCAGAAAGGGCTGGATGAGCTGGTTAGGTGATCAGTCTGCAAAATGTCACTAACATGACTGAGCCACAGAAGTTGTTTTGTTTTGTTATTTTCGGTATCTTTACACATTGTTATTTTATTTAATTAAAAAGAAGTCATGTCATCTGAATGCTGGGAAATAAAGTACAATCATATTTAGAATAACTAACAAAATGTCCATTTACAAATTACTTTTACAATAAAGTTACAAAGCAGCCAACAGCAGAACCATACGGCGTAGCTTTACAGCTAGCTGGCTAACCTTTAGGTTATGGTTAGCTCCTTGGCTGCCCCGCTAGCTGTAACTTAGCTGGCCTGAAATAAAAATAAAATAGCCTAATTTGCTGACCAACCTCTAGATTTTGGATAAATTAGCTGCCAATATTGATTCAATACAGTATTTTGCTATGTTTGCTAGCTAGCAATTAGTGTGTGTTAGAAAACAAGCCAACGTTAGCTAACATTACACCCATTGTCGTTTCCTCTGGGAATTTTTTCACCACTAGGGGCACTGAAATGAGGATATAGGGTGCTGAATTAGAAAGCTTTAGTGTTTATCAGGCCACGATTGAGACAACAATTAGCTAGTGCACCTCGCTCAGAGATTACTCCCCCACCCAAGAGAGCAGCTCTGGAGACGGACGTATTATGTACCCTTCTGTGCCTACTGTTGAGGTTCTGGGATACTGCTATCAATCCAACAAAAGCACGTGGTTAGGTTTGGGCAACAAAAGCACGTGGTTAGGTTTAGGCAACAAAAGCATGTGGTTAGGTTTAGGCAACAAAAGCACGTGGTTAGGTTTAGGCAACAAAAGCATGTGGTTAGGTTTAGGCAACAAAAGCACGTGGTTAGGTTTAGGCAACAAAAGCACGTGGTTAGGTTTGAGCAACAAAAGCACGTGGTTAGGTTTAGGCAACAAAAGCACGTGGTTAGGTTTAGGCAACAAAAGCACGTGGTTAGGTTTGAGCAACAAAAGCACGTGTTTAGGTTTGGGCAACAAAAGCACGTGGTTAGGTTTAGGCAACAAAAGCACGTGGTTAGGTTAAGGCAACAAAAGCATGTGGTTAGGTTTGGGCAACAAAAGCACGTGGTTAGGTTTGGGCAACAAAAGCACGTGGTTAGGTTTGGGCATCAAAAGCACGTGGTTAGGTTTGGGCAGCAAAAGCACGTGGTTAGGTTTGGGCAACAAAAGCACGTGGTTAGGTTTGGGCAACAAAATACGTGGTTAGGTTTAGGCAACAAAAGCATGTGGTTAGGTTTAGGCAACAAAAGCATGTGGTTAGGTTTAGGCAACAAAAGCACGTGGTTAGGTTTAGGCAACAAAAGCACGTGGTTAGGTTTGAGCAACAAAAGCACGTGGTTAGGTTTAGGCAACAAAAGCACGTGGTTAGGTTTAGGCAACAAAAGCACGTGGTTAGGTTTGAGCAACAAAAGCACGTGTTTAGGTTTGGGCAACAAAAGCACGTGGTTAGGTTTAGGCAACAAAAGCACGTGGTTAGGTTAAGGCAACAAAAGCATGTGGTTAGGTTTGGGCAACAAAAGCACGTGGTTAGGTTTGGGCAACAAAAGCACGTGGTTAGGTTTGGGCATCAAAAGCACGTGGTTAGGTTTGGGCAGCAAAAGCACGTGGTTAGGTTTGGGCAACAAAAGCACGTGGTTAGGTTTGGGCAACAAAATACGTGGTTAGGTTTGGGCATCAAAAGCACGTGGTTAGGTTTGGGCAGCAAAAGCACGTGGTTAGGTTTGGGCATCAAAAGCACGTGGTTAGGTTTGGGCAGCAAAAGCACGTGGTTAGGTTTGGGCAACAAAAGCACGTGGTTAGGTTTGGGCAACAAAATACGTGGTTAGGTTTAGGCAACAAAAGCATGTGGTCAGGTTTAGGCAACAAAATACGTGGTTAGGTTTAGGCAACAAAAGTATGTGGTTAGGTTTGGGCAACAAAAGCACGTGGTTAGGTTTGAGCAACAAAATACGTGGTTAGGTTTGAGCAACAAAATACGTGGTTGGTTTAGGCAACAAAAGCACGTGGTTAGGTTTGAGCAACAAAAGTACATGGTTAGGCTCGACAAACAGGAAACACTGGCCTCTCAGGTAAAAGTTACGGGATTAGTTGGGTCCCTCCATCACCCATCCCACCCGCCCTATTGGGAATTTCCTGCTCGTTATATTACGTGTTCGTGTTTCAACCTGACAGCGCCCAGCCATGTATTACACAGCTGCAACATTTTCTTTCTGGCCACGTTATAAGCTGACGCCACCTGTCTGCTTATCATACTGCCTGTAACGCAGTTAATTCAGCGAGTGCAAACCTAATCCGCCTCCGCAGAATGTATTAAAAGGACACACAACCTGTGGATTCTGTGTTGTGGTGGGTGCCAGTTGTTTGTTGATGTTAGAGGACTATATTTCTTGGCTAATGTAGCTAACATCACTGTAAGCGCCATTTATCAGTGATAAGTTGATTTTATAGTTAGATGGTATGACTTCAATACAAAGAGAAAAATGTTTTAGTGTAATATTGAAGAGGTTAAATATGTGAGGTTACCTTGTTCCTGTATATTTTGAATCCTTATATCGGTCTTGTGCAACTACCCAATGTGACAAATGAACATGAAGTGAAGCCTTTACTGTGAAATGTTCAGTTTGAGAAAATAAACTAGGACGGTGAAGCAACGTGGTTGTTTTACTGTTCATTCGTTCATTGGCATTGCTACCAAGCCAACTCAACATCTAAGGCATTCTTCTGTTGTCGTTAAGATGTGTTTTTTTATAGTAGTGAATTGAGACAAAAATGAAAACTATGCAGTCTAAAGATGGCCAGTACAATTAATGCTGCACTCTCAATCCCTGTATCTGAGGTAAGGAGCGATGTTACACATTGTTGGGAGAAGGTTGCCGTGAGGGCTTTCGGCCAGAGGGATTTCTTGGCTCATCACATCCTATGGATTTTCTAAAAAAAAAAAAAGATGTCTAGCATCCTTTACTTAGGAGTCAGTCCACAGTCAGTTATAGGCAACTGAGAAAGTCAGAAAAGGTCTTAGTTTTTAAGTTGTGTCACAATCCGCTCAATCATTGGCAATAAAATAATATTAATACATGTAAAAAGTTACATACAGCACCTTTAATGTTTCCCTATTTGTCAAAACTATTTTCAGCTCAGGAAATAACACCAGTCGGTTTTTTGTTTTGTTGAGCAAACTTGTCCTCATAAAACCACAAGCCGTGCAGAGGAAAATAAGATAATAAAAATAACCCCCGCACACGCAGCACAGAGTGAGAGGGCACCCATTTTTGTGCCATGGCAGATGTGGCCATTGGCTGTGATGGTTAATCCAGAATGCTGGGTTTGATACAAGCAGGATTTAGCCATAACCATGATACTAACATCTGTCGGTGTCCCGCTCCGAGCTCTCAAACCCAGACGGAACAAAAGCAGGAATATTTTTGTCTTAGTGTTTTGATAGAAGAGGAGGGAGAGAAGCAGTCAATAGATTCAGAACCTGAGGTAAGTGTACAAAGAATTAATCAATGCACTGTAGGATGTTTTGTGGCCTAGAAAAGAGGCGCCTCATTCATTGCAGCTTATGTAATGTGTTTTTCCACTGGCCTTGATTCTAGATGCTTTGTGCATGTGGCGCATCAATTCATTCACAAATGTTTTTGCCTTTCCTATAAACTGAGAAACATTTGCATTTGGATTCTGAATACATAACAGGTGAGCTGTTTGTGTCTTTCATATCATAACTGTGGTTTATTGGAGCCTTTTGTCATGAATGCACCTCACTGAATAGAGCAGCAAATTAATTTTAGTTGGGTGAAAAATGACTTATTATACTGAATTGCAACAACTTATTCTTTGCTTCGTTCATAACTACATTGCTCATTTTAATGAGAAAGACATATTTTTTTTATCTTAATGGCTATTTTCTTGATAAAGCTACTTTTTGTTTTACTTTTTTGACTGACTGCAGGTCTTTCAGGGATACAGGTGATTTATGATTTATGAGTATCTCTGTTGTGACCAGCAGCACTGAGGTTAGTGAACCCTCTAGTCAGTTGAGCTTTTCAACCACATAATCAAACCCAGAAAGGTGTAAGAGTGAATGTTGTGCTGTGATGTTCTGTTTACCCTTCAAACTCTTGAAAGCTTTTAGACAGAAACATGGATCAAGGTACTTCATTTGTCCAATTTATCTTTTACCTTTTACACCTACAAGTATTTATCACAGAATTACACAATTAAAAGACAAGCTGCCTCCTTGAGTGGCATAAATAATGTAAGGGTGAGAGCGCCAGTGGACATTATTATTGTAGACTGACTGATGAAATGAAATTTTAATGATCTCTGACAGAGTTTTGTGTTGCTGCAGCAGACAGCACAAAAAAGCAGATCAAGAACACAGCAAAGTAAATGTAGATAAAGTTGAGGCTTTTTACCCTTGCTATGTCCCGCCCCTCAAACACAGACGGGCCAATCATAGCTTAGCATTGTGGCTGTGATCCATATGCTGTGTCTCAATTCAGGGGCTGCAGCCTTCGAAGGCTGATTGAAAACATTGGCGCGACCAAGGCTGTCCCATTTGGAAGGCTCCTTCAAATGCAACCGAGAAATGCAGCCTTCTTTCCCAGAATTTGGAGGATGCAAGGATGGAAGGATTTTAACAATCTCTGGGTCCATGATTCAGGGCTAACTAAGTAAGCTGGTTGCTAGGTAACAGGACTGCCAATGGGTCGGGGTGAGAACAACTGGTGATGTAACCAGGAAATCTTCCGCAGACGAGACTGTCTCATTTCGGAGAACGTTCAGTTTGGCTGATGCGGACGTGGCCGATGTAGACCACGAAGGTTGCGTCCTTCAAAGGCTGTAACCCCTGAGTGAGACACAGCTATTGACTCTAATGGAGTCGTTTCAGATATTCCTTTATTTCCTTCATAGTCAGGTTGGTTTTGTGGATTCTGTGCTCATATTCAACCAGCTGTGTGTCATCACAGTGTGTGCAGATGAACGGTGTTTGGCTCCCCCCACAGCTCCCCGCCTGTCTTGCAGCAGAGGTCTGGGTACAGGGGGAAGCCAAACACCGTTCATCTGCACATATGCATTTCATTTTTGTGAAACTGACTGTTAGTCTTATTTTAAACAGTGTTTGCTCTTTTCTAACAACACTTCCCTTTTAGCAGACTCTAAAAGCCTCTGGCCTCCATGCAGGTGGTGACAACAAACAATCTGTATAACTCATAACCCGCTTGGACTTCACATTAAATTGGTTAATGTCCCAGAACCATGCCCCCTACAGTACACTTTATGTATGAAAGACTTCAATTATGACATATAAATGAGTGGCTGGAAATACCATTTTTAGCTACAGGACCATCACCTCCAACAACAAGCTAATAACCCTTCTGGAAAGACGCAGCCTGGTCAGCATTCAGAAGCTGCTCTGTAAGCAGTGGCTATTTGGCTCATTAGCCCTGGCACACTGAGCTAGAAGTGAAATGCCAGGTCAGGTTTTAGCTCAGTGCTGAATATCTGATGGAATTTTAATTGGTTTGGAGGTGTTGAAATATACAGCAGACAGTACGCCTTTCCCTCCTTTTGCATCTTTGGATTAAAGATATAAACATGTATGATCTGTTGTGCTAATTTAGCTGGAGGAGCTGAACTTAGTGTCACATTAATGATTTTCCTGTTTTTAACTATGAACATTAGAAATAATATCAGCAAAGGAAACATTCAGTATTCAGGGAGATTATGATGCAGTAGGTGCAGCTGTCTTTCACAATGGTTCGTTCATCAACAGATGCCTGAATTTCTATAACTTTGCCTGTGAATCTAGAAACTGAACATATTGTTTGATTTATTGTCTTTATGAACAGACACTAATGATTTGCTGATTCTCTGCTTTTTGAACAAAGGAAGAAAATCTCAGACTGTCAAATCAATTAAGTTCAGAGCTTTAGTGTTCTTATTTGTTTTACTTTTTTTATTGTTGCTGCACTGTGAAACATCAGTAGTGGAAATGAGGTAAATCAATGTATCAGTAAGATATATACAAGGCAGAATTTTCCAAAATAACAATGTATGAACTAATGCAGAAGTAATCCCTCTTAATCATCACCCACTAGAAGTGTGTGGTGGTGATTTTCTGTGTTCTGGACATTTATGGTCGTGTACCCCCACAGTTCTCAGGTGAGCTCTGGACTTTATAAAAAGATAGCGACCAGCTGCAGACCTTAAGCAGCAGGAGGTGAGAGACGCGTCTCTGGAAATATTCAGATGTAGCAAGGCGAAATGTCAGACGAGACTGAATCTGGTGTTTGCTTTAACTTTCGAGTGTGTTCACCAACAGTATCTGACAATCCTGCATTATATCTTTAATGTTTGATTTCAAGCCAAATCAAGTTCAAGTTGTCTTTTTTTAAAGATGTTTTGGGTGCTTTTTGTCGTATTTGATAAGAAAGATATAGCATGAAAGAGGGAGAGAGATAGGGTGATGACATGCAGCAACGGGTTAAATTGCAACCCCGAATGGTGATATTGACATATGTAACTGGTGGACTCTCATGTTGTCGGCGTTGTGTTGATATGAAGAGGCCCAGACTGTGGATATCTTTGGAGGCGATCTCCATTATTCCTGACAACTGACAGCAAGAGGTTAAAACAAAAAACCCCGTCAATTACGACCATATAAACCCGAGCCTGTCTCCCATGGAGTACAAGAGGCCAGTCTCACTCTGAAGTCATCAAAATCCATTTCTTGGGCAGTGGCTTGGGGCGTCAGACACTGATGAATAAAAAGTCCTTTAACATCGGCATTATACGCAGCCCGTTGCCTTTATAGTTTAACAGTGCTCGGCTGCATCAGGGGAAAAACATGGAGGGACAATAACAAAAGTTAAGGCGTCCAAAAGTCTGAGTAGGATGGGCAGGAAGGGTGGTGGATGGGTCCAAAAACACGCAGGAGAGTACCGTTTGCGTCCCGAAGGATTAAACCCTGTTCTTTTTTCCTCAACCCAACCACGTGTGTTAGTTGTGGGAGGAAAAAAAAACATCAATTTGCGTTGTTGTGCTGCCTTTATTTTGAAAGAGAAAGAAGACAATGCATGTAACAGGCAGAACTTGACATGATGTCACAGAACGTCAACAACCAATGCACACAGGGTACCTTTCACGACATATCTGGACGTGGAAAGTCCATGACCAAACTTTGATATGTGACAAAGTCGGAGTGAGAATGTGTTGAGTACAACAGCAACAGGGTGGCCATGTCACATTCAATTCAGTACAAGAAAACACAGAAAACATACCTGACAGCAGGAGGTAAAAACAAAATCCTCTGTCAATTTTGACCATATAACCGGAGCCCCTACACAAATTAAGTGACACAGGCAGGAGACACCCGTTTACAGGTGGGGAACCCCCAAAGGTGTACGTAGGGGTACAGAAACTCAGTATCAAACATTCCACATATTGACTATGGGGGTCAAAGCATGTCAGGTAATTACTGCTGAATAACTGACCCTGTTACAATCAGCCGTTTGTGCCCATCATATTACCACTGTAAAATTCAGACTTACTTATTCCAACTTTAACTCATTAAAATAACTTGTTTATTCCAGTCTTAATAAAGGTTTTGACTAAGACTTGTGAGTCATGTTAAGCTGAGGCAAGGTCATTTTGTTCTGCTATCAGTGAAATCAATGGTAAATGGCTGCAGGTTACAATCCAGGTCACTTGAAAACACCTCAGTTTATGACATGCAGGATGTGGGTTTTGTCACTGTTTAGCTTTGCCAAAGAAATTCCCATCTTTTTAAGAAAAAGCAAGCCTGTGTGGGAAATAACTGAAAGACCCTGAAACTCCTTCACACAACTGTAGCCTATAATACTGCAAAGCATGCATAGTATGACTGTAACCCTGTATAACTGTTCAAATTCAGCAACCTTAACCTTCAAATTGCAACTGTATACACCTTAACAAACTTTTTAGCAGCTGACAGGCAGTGATTAAAAAATACTTTCTATAACAGTGTGTATGTGGCCGTGTTCTGTAGCTTGACTGGTCAGAACAAGACAAGGCCTCACATGAACGGAGGTAGAAGCACAAAGAGAGATGCTTAATGAGAACATCCTGTGTTAAATCATTATAGGCTGAATACTTCATTCATTTTGTCCTTGTAAAGTTTATTTACTTTATTAATCCCCCTGAGGGGAAATTCAGTGTTTTCACTCTTGCTTGTCAATTACACACAGGTCCGAAATACACACACATGCACAAACAGGACCTATACATGCACAAAGTGGAGAGATGTCAGAGTGAGGAGGCTGCCCCCACGGTTGGGGGGTTCGGTGCCTTGCTCCTCGGCAGTGCCCAGGAGGTGAACTGGCACCTCTCCAGCCAGACCCTCCAGTTCCCAACCCATGGACTGCCACCCCTAGAGACACAATTAATTCTTGCAATGCCAACACTTTAACCTGCATTCATGGTATAATCTTAAAGAGACAGTTCACCCCACAAATACACAGCTAAAGCATGATTTATACTTACCTACGCTGTTGTGAGCATTTTTACTTGTGCGGTGGTGTGTCTGTGTCACTCTGCAGTTACATTTCCAAAACACTTGTCATCGGTGGAGGTTTCTGTGAAGTGCTGTAAAGTTTAGCTGATTCAAAACACACATTAAACACACATTAAACATGACTTAATAGAGACAATTTCAAACACGAGTACACAAATCAGCTTCACTATAACTCGCGGCATTCACAGACAAAGCACTTGTCTTTATCTGGACACAGTTTCCCCACAAATACAACATGCTAATGTTTTTAGCACAAGCCTATGGCATTTTACTTTGTATAAATTAGCCTAGCATATGAAGCCAGGGACAACAGCAACATCTGACATAGGTAATGTTGGCTCCATTACAACTCACAAGGTTCACTGACAAATAACTGTCATACTAAACACGGTTTCCAAACAAATGTAACATGAGATTTCCTTTGCTCATATGAAGCCTGGATAAATCGCATACAAGACTTAAAATGCTATTTTAGTTGAGGCTTTATTGTCTTCACAATTTATTGTTTCTTATCTGTGAATTTAGAGTAGGCTATGTAAGAGCTTCGTTTCCACTGAGGGAAAAGGTTTCAGCACACAAAAAAATAGACAGGAGCACTGCAACGCCGCGACATGTTACATTTCTGGGGAGGTGTATGTCAGGCTACAGCGTAGGCTCTGTGTCAACATGGACACAACTGCATGGCACTTAATTTTACTACTTGATTCATTCGTCAGTCAAACTTCAATTCAGACTCAGATATGACCCCAAGATTTTTTGACCAAAGGGCCAAGATGAGGAGACATAATCCTGGACAAGTGCTCTGGTCCAAACAAAATAACTTCAGTGTACTCTCACTGAGCCGGAGAAAGTTTGCAGCCATCCAGGAATTGATGTCATAAAGACACTTATTAAGGTCAGTTAGTTTGCTAATGTTTTATTGGCTCTAAGGGGAGGTAGATCTGTGTGTCCAGTAGTTCCATTATTGCGGTGAGAAGGCAGACACCTCAACGGCTGACATCTTCAACACTCGACAACTCACACCAATCTATCTGATCAATCTAATCTACACCGATAAATAGCACTACAGGCAAGAGGAAATGTATTTTTGATTTAAGCTGAACTGACCCTTTAACATACTCTAAGCTTGCTTTACCAGGAAGCTCTTGTGTCATGTAGTCACTTCATAAAACAGCCTGTGATTTACAGTTGAATTTTGTTGTATGAAGCTCGTACCATCTGTTTTTTCAACTGCTGATACTTGAATGTGGAAATCGTACAAGAAAACAAGACTATAGGGAACAAATTGGCATTTAAAGAAAAGAAGAAATAAATTACACTTATATTATTAATTATATTGGTAAAGTACTGGAAAACATAACTGACATTTATGAAAAATGACCTTAATAGTGTTGTTCTTATTGACAAATTAAAGAGTAAAAAGGGAAGAACAGCCACACATTGTATTGCAGCCCACATGTCTGAGAGTGTGCGTTGTTTTCTCCCCTTGTACGGTTCATTGCTCCTCTCTATGACAGCAGGCTTTTCACCTCACCCTTGAGTCTGGCCATTTTGTACGGACATAAACACTCTAGACTTTAAAAGTGTTGAGAAAACACTTCGCAGAAACTAGTTCATTTCAAGAGTAGCCTGGCCTCAGGGCAAAGTGTGGAGGAACATCTTGCCTCGTAACCATTCCCAGCCACCAACAAACCCAAGACAAAGTCGCTCAGATGCTTTGAAAGGTGAGATCTTGGGGTAACTGAGACTGCTCATGTTTACCTGTAATTCAAACACTTCCTTACCTTGTTCATGCTAAAAATGTTCATTCAGATCAGCGACTGTATGATGTACTTCTCCTCTGTCTTTCGGGTGCTGATCCAACAGGTCATCTCACAGTGTGATAATTGCCCTCCACATGTAGCACGTCTGGGTCTCCATCTCTACCTCTGACACCTTTCATCTCTCCAATGTCTGGCTGTCTATCACTGTTATAAATAGTGCTCCCGCTGCAGTTGTTGGTGGTCATGTAGCGGCATCTTTTCTACAGGCCTGTTGACACCCCGGCTTCCTTTCTTACACACTAGTGGGCTTTATTTCTGAGGAGAACAAGCATACAAACAGAGAAATTGCACATTCTTCCTGCCATGGGTAGCACTAAATGACATTCTACAATGACTCATGCAATGTTTCTTAGTCTATGGTGTCACCTTGTTATATGTCAGAGCAGTCCAAACTGCCTCAGCAATCAGAAAATGTCACCTCCTCCTCCTCCTCCTCCTCTACTTTAATACCTGTGGATCTCTCTGCAGAGAGCAGCGTCAAAAGAGTACATGGAGAATATGTTTTTTTCATGCCACTAAACCTGCCGTCTCGCAGTAATGAAGCAAAGCAAAGAAGGCAAATTATGTGCGGAAGCTCTAACTGCTTTTTCTTTTTCTAGTGTAACAGCTGTTGCAGCAAAACCATGGGCAAGGCGGGGAGCAAAGTCCTCAGGGAGGCGTCAGTGGACGGGGTTCAAGCCCAGGTAAAAGCAACCGCCTCACACACATAGCCTACAAGCTGTGCACACAAACACATGGATGAACTGAACCTGCAAAAAAAACACATTAAACTGCCTTGATGATGATGAAGCTGGTGGTGATGTGAGTGTACGTCCTGACTCTGGTGAAATGGGCCAGCTGCTATGCTCTCCAGCGATCACAGGTTATGCAACCAGGATCAGCCGCAGCTTGCTTTCACACTTCATTTTCCCACATCACATCATGATACCTATAATCATCAAAATACATTACGGAGCTCTGGACAGACCATTAATATCTTATGTTTAAGCCGAGAGAAGGAATGATCTGGATGTACCCGACGATGCATAGAAAGTCTATTCATCGCCAAGGTTTCTGTGTGTTTAATTCATATAAGCCACCAGCTAGAAGTAGATAGATCACATCTTCTATCAGGTGAAATATAATTTAAGATCGTGACAGTCCTAGATGTTGTGATAATGTATTTTCTGGAAATTCAATTGAAAAACCACTTATAGATAAAATAACCAGATTCCCACCTGCTCTGTTTATTTGTGGTGCCCCAAAAGCCCCATAAGATTACATTTTCTGTATATCTTGTCTGCACAAGATAAAAAATATCATCTTTAAGGACTGCATGGGTTCTGTACGTTTTGGCTGAGCCAGTGAATAAAAACAAATATCATACCATGAGCTTTCCTGCTCATGCATTTTTAGGGAGCTTCCAGACCTAGAGTTGTCTTGCTTTGGTCCGAATAAGGGGCTAATGTTGTTACAAAGTTGCATAATTGCAGCATTTACAAGCGGACCAGATAAAACAATTGAGGGAAAAAAACAGGAAGTAAAGAAAATGTTGAAGAACAGTACACTTGCAAGATAAATGTGACACTTTCTAATGTCACAATGGAGGGACAACTACGCAGGGTGATTTCAGCGCTGCTCATCGTGGACTATATTGCTGTCATTGTTCATTTTGAGTTGCGTATAGTTCCTTCACCTAAAGGGCCAGTGTGTGGTATTTTGGGTGGATATACTGGCAGGGCAGCACGTTGGTGCAGTGGTTAACATTGTTGCCTCACAGCAAGAGGGTTCCTGGTTTGAACCCTGGGGTGGGGGAGACCTGTGCAGAGTTTCCATGTTCCATGTTCTGTGTGTTCGTGTTTCCTCCCACAGTCCAAAGACATGCAGGTTAATTGGTGACTCTAAATTGTCCGTAGGTGTGAATGTGTGTGTGAATGATTGTCTGTCTCTATGTGTCAGCCCTGTGATAGTCTGGTGACCTGTCCAGAGTGAACCCTGCGTCTCACACAGTGTCAGCTGGGATAGGCTCCGGCCGCCTGCGACCCCTAACAGGATGAGCAGCTAAAGAAAATGAATGAATGCTTTAGTCTACAACCACCTAAAAACTGAAAATCCTTTTGTTTTTGTTATCTTTGAATGAGCCATTTCTATCTACAAACCAAGCTGATCCTCCTCCACAGACTCCACCATGTTGTTTCTACAGTAGCCTGGAATGGACAAATCAAACTCTCTGCCTCACAGGACAAGTTTCACTTGCTTGCAATGTGCGACGTCACCGCTAGATGTCAGTAAATCCTACACACTAGACCTTTAGAGCCTTTCCACTTTATCTGTGTGCACCTCAAATGTGTGTTAAACACAAACAGGATTTGTGACCTTCTAATTAGTCTGGACACTGTGCCATGGATCTCATGCAATTTACACTAGTCTGATGTAGAGACTTGGAGCCTCCAGCAATCATTACTGAGACTCCTCAGTGAAGTTAGAGACATCTTGCAAACAGCAGTTAAACTTCTGGAATGAGCATAATTTGCATATTTGACTGAGGAATAGATGTAATTTCAGGAATTTTTACCGAGATGATGGAACTTTTTGTGACCTTACCACCATATCAGACACAAATTATTATTCTAAGCAAAACATTTTTATAGGCCTATATCTATTTTCATGAAATATAGCCTGCAGTGACAAACTAGAGATATTAAAAGGATGAATACATCGGTATAAACATAAAGCAAATCTCCTCTATCATCTCCTGCTATACATCATCAGATCATGCAACTCCACCGCCCACTTCTAGATAAGGAGATAAGATGAGCATGCTAAGCAACCGTAGGCACTGCTCTTGAATACTAAAGACAGATGAGATTAAACTTTAAGGTAAATCTGGCACAGATTACAACCTACATGTTGACAGCATCACAGCAGTTTTTTGACTGTTAGTGGTACATATTAGCATTGTATGTAAATTGTATTGGTTTATGAATTTAATGGTAATCAGAGAATACATTTAGCTCCAAAGACTACAAACACATCGCCAGGTTTTTATGCTCCATCAGCTCTTACTTTTTGCAGCAAAGGTACAAGATCTCATTCGTAAATTGTCCTCCAGTGAGCCAAATAAATGTTCTCGCTGTGATTGTATTCTTAGTATTGAAATTCAACAAACAAAACAAAACATGCAAACACACTGACTTCTAATCTCTTGGACTCTTTCTGTGCAGCCGTATGACTGCTGGCAGTGATCCGAGTGTAGAAGTTGTTGACCGCAGTCGCATCTTATCATCAGTTATTATCCAAATTCCCCTCAGCATCCCAAATTGCCTGTCATAACCTCACCCAGCTGATCCAGAGTTGCTGCACCCAAGTGATTGTACTTTTCAGCTCATGCCCTGGCTAAAAGGCGCACCGTATCACCCCTATCTCAATTCGTGTCGGCTGAGTGGGTGCCATCTTCGTCAGCTCGGCGGCGGGCTCCACAAGGCGAAGGACTGAAGTGAATTGATTCACGGGGATTAGGGATTAAGACTTCCCCCGGCCGCTTTGGTGGAGTAAATCTGGGGATTATGATGTCAACAGCCTGTGGCTGCAGGAAAGGAAATTGAATTGTGAGGGGACGGGAGTGCCGTTGGCCCAGGATTACAGCACAGTCAGTGAGAAATCAGAGATGGGAGTCCATGTCTGTGCCTTTCTCCTGCTCAGGAAAACCTCCATGGGGAACCATTTACTGCCTTTGGGGTGCAGGACTTGCTTACATAGTAGAACTAACTCTGAGTAGATGTTTGAGGTGTTGATTGTGTGATCAGATTACTGTGTCACTGGTGATTCAGATCTTCCTGCTCTGGCCTGTGAAGCATCAGGTGGTAAGTACCGTTGAGTGCAACAGGGATCACTTCTATAAAGACTTCTTTTACAACTAGAATCAGCAGAAAACATGGAGAAGATTATCTGTTCAGTGTATCCACAAATATGGGAAACTTTATCAAGTGTGTGACCAAACAATTTCACAGACTGAGTGCTAATCTTGTGTGTTGTTGTGTTCCTTCCCTTTCCGCATTCAAGCCAAGTCCTGCTGTGGCTGCTCCTGATCCTGCTCCTGCTGCAAGTGTTAAATTCCAAGGACTCACTAAAACTGGCAAGATGAAGGTGAAATGGACCCAAGTGGGTTTGGTGTTCTTCCTTGTTTTGTCACTGGTGATGACAGGATGCTTCCTCTGGCAATACCAGCTGCCAAAACTGCTGCCAGGTAAGACTGAACTGTTGTTGCAGGTGGACCACATTGTGTGAGGTGTTTTCTCTTCAGACGAAAAAGGTCACGGCAACCATGATCTCAGCAAATCCTTCTACCTTAATGGACTTTTTAAGGAGCTGCAGTATCATTTATAAAACTTTTTCAGACCACAAGTTTTGATCGGGTTAACCTGAATGTAAAAACTGCAAATGACAGTGAGCGTTGACCTATTTAAAGCCGGCTGCCTTAAGATTTGACCGTTTTTTGAGACTTGAAAGCAGAAAGATAATTTAAATTCCATAATTTCTTTTTCTGCGGTGATCTAAAAATCTCACTGTCTGCAACCTTGAACTTGGGGCATCCAGTAACTGCAGCCTCTTCCTCATTTATACATTCACCTCTGAATCAGAGCCGTTAGCTTGCAGCTAAACTCTGGATGCCCCTTCTTATCTGATCTTATAGCCACAGTAACAATCCACAGCGTCAGTTACTGCAATGTTGATAATCAATAGATTATTTTCTCATAATTAGGGAGATACACATCTCGTAATTAAGAAGTCAAACAATCTCTTAATTGTTCAATCTTTATCTTGTAATTATGAGATACAGCATTAGCTTGCTAAAACATTACTCCACAGTTGTGCTTGCTGGGCAACATGATCTCATCCCTTTGACATATTTTTCTGCGTGGCAGGAGTCCCAGTGTTACTGAAATGATGCCTGGGGCAGCCTCGTGTGTGTATCTTGATGCAGAAGGGGTCAGTGGTTTGGTTCAGACAACAAAACGTCTTGGTTATGGCAGGAAAAGATCGTAGCCTGGCTTTGAGCAGGCTGTTCTCATGCACTGTTTTTACGTTTTCCGAAGAAAAGTAATGCAACAAATTTAGTATATCCCACGTATCTGGGAAGGCTGCGATCATGTGATGAATGTGCCAACCAAAGGAAAGAAAGAAGCGGTCCCGTAGCAGACTCTCACGCTCTCTAAACTATGTCCATGGCTCTTAATGTCTGATAATGACGTAAAGGGTTTACAGTTGGAGTTGGTGCCCAGACAACATTTGCATGTGGGGCTCATGTAGGTAGCAAATGGGCTGAAAATGGGCCCTACATATATGGGATTGTTAACAGGTTCAATAATGGCCCCATGCCAATTGCCCACATGGATGAGTTTACCCAAATGGGAATGCATGGGTTTTGCAAGGGCTACCTGGGTACTAAGTGGGTATGGGCCCAATATGGGGATTTTACCTGGAGCCCATGTGAGTATGATCAACCATGTGGGTAATCTGCATGGGACCACTGTGGACAATTTCATATCCTCCTGAGACCCGCCCTTTTGTTTGGTATGCATTTTTAATTTCTCCTATCCTGAACCTAAATATTATCAACCATAGATAAGTCCCAATGTCCTCTAATGAGTACTTTATAATTAACAGTGTCTTAGTTTGTTACTGTTGCTAAAACTGGTCAAATTTGATGCCATATCAAAGTACAAACATTATTAATCATAAATAAACAAGTTTCAACCATAAAGTGTGATCAGGTTGGCTGCAGACTGACTTGCCAGAGATGGCTGCCATCTTGTTTTTACATGGATCAGTGTATTGTGCTCTTACTACCACTAGATGGCACAAAAAGTGTCCATGAACTAGGACAACAGGTCTTAGTTAAGAAGAATGAAGTTTAAGGTCCCCTTATGAGGACACAGGGACTCAGGGGATGTAGGGCCCATTTGTCAGCCCAGTTACTACCCAGACGGGCCCCACATAGAAATGTTGGCTTGATGGAAAGCCCACTACATCTGGTGCAAATGCTAAGCGATGCCCCCGCCATCACGATGAAGTTACGAGTTCACAGGATCCGTCATTTCCAAACTTCCCATTAATCGTCTATGTACGTAGCCATTCAATGCATTCTGGTCGTGTTGCGTTTCAAGAGACGGTTCAATCAAAGCTAGTTTATACAAATCAGGGGGGTCCAGCACGACTCGCCACCACTGGAAACTCCTGAAAATCTTTACCTCACAACTAAACAACAACTAAACATTGTCGATTTAAAATGAAGAGTCAGTAACTGCATGACTTATTTCTCGCCTCAATTGTTTTCAGACACTATTTTCACAATATAAGAGAAAGTTGCCAAATGAGCTGCTTCGCTGGTCTGATTTGACATCAGGGAGCAGAAAGCCCACATGCCTGGTGGTACGCCCATCAAGCATCCTATGCTGGGAAGCGCCGTGACCTCTTGTGTCTGAGAATGCCACATACTGTAATGGCGCTGGTGCTGTGGTGAGGCATTGTATTTTTGACACTCTGAGTGAGCCTGCATAATTAGGAGCATCATAACAAGTTCAAGATCTCAAACAGCAGTGTCAATTAGAGCAGTAATAATTTGATCATTTTCAATTTCTAGGACAGTACAAGCTGCATTTGAAAAAGAAATAAGAGCACAAACATTTGAAACTGAGGTGTGAAGTTAATTACAGTGAAATGTTTTGATTGCAATTCCTTCAAACTAAATGTCAAACAAAGCGGCAGAATATGTCACCCTTCCAACTGCAGCGAGCGTGCTTTAAATAATAAATTTGGTTGAAATATGTTGACAGTTAATTAAAGCGTCTCATCAGGCTCTTTAGTTTCATTTGTTCAGAGCCAAAATGCCTTATTCTCCTAAACACAGTCCCTGCTGATAACCTCTATGTGATGTATATGAGTAAACGTCAGAGCCAGGGTAGACGTCAAGTGATATTATAAATGGGAAAAACAGCTCCACAGGCTCCGATTCATATTTTCCAATGTGCACAAAATACATCTTTTTATATTTCAACAACCTTATTTTTCATGTATAGCGGTCCTTCAGAATGAAAATGCTAATGGTGGCCTGAAGCTACAGTGAAACATATTGAAATATCATATTGTTCATACAGAGTTCACAATGGGACCAGGCAGCGTCTCTATTGATCAGCTGGCTGTATATCATATATCCTGTCAAATTCTATCCCGTCAGATCAACGGGGTTCATCAGGAAACGGAGAGAATTAATAAAGCCCATGAGCTAGCCAATTATACCGCATCACTCTGGCCTTTGTGCCACTGATACATTATTCTATCAAATATCAAGTGGGAATTACAATTGCCTGTCACCCTGTGCTTCCTTTTCTCTCCCTTCCTCTCTGTCTCTTTTCTCATTTCCCACCCACCGCCCAGATGATGAGATGGGTCGGAATGCTAAATCAGAGATGATGTGTCCTCGCTTCCCCGAACCTCTGCCGCTGGAGCATCCTATCCCCAGTCTGAAAGAGGCCCTGGAGAAGGTGAGAGGAACAGTCCATCACGCGCTGATTTAAAACTGAGGTTGTATTTCTGTCATGCCTGCTCAAGTCCGAGGAAATTCACAGGCCGGCCGCGGTAATCCTTCACACCAAATGCTGTCGCGGTTGACAGAAGGAGATTACAGATAGAGTAGATAAAAAACTGAGGGTCTGTCTGAGCAGGATGCAGCAGTGTTAATGACCAGTTGACATGCAATGAAATATATGCACCTCAGCGCCCATCAGAGATTGTGAAAATAAATAGTCATGGTTGCTCATTAGTAATGAGGAGAAATGCAAAGGAAAGGATGAACATCAGCACCAATATCTGACTCTGACTATCTGAAGTTGAGCAGAAGTTTGCCACTTGAATTTCAGTTTACAGTTGTACTGAAAAAAGCTTCTTTCATCTCCACCACCTAAAGCCAAACTGAGCATGAAAATCAGTTTGTTATTCATTACTATGAATAGCTGGCTTCTGCTAATTTCTGCCTTGTGAGCAACTGAAAGACAAATCCAATCTTTTCTTTTTCAATTAGTTTTGAAGAATGATTTTGTTTTATCAGCAGATTTCACTTCACCAAACAAAATGTGCTTATTTCTCCTGGTACTTTGTTCCTGCTCTGTCTCCTACAGGTGGACGCTTTTCTTCGGCAGAGTGTTAACCCTATCAGCCTTCCCTCTTTGTCGGCCATCGTGATCTTAAATGACACTGTTTTGTGGACTGGCAACTTTGGAAAAAGGAATGGCAGTGACCCTCTCTCAGGACCCCCCAATGAGTACACCATATACAGGTGAGGACTGCACAGAAACCTATAGCACAAATGTAACAGGTGTCCCTGTTTCTGCAAACCATGACTACATTTAGACATTATTATGTGGCAAATATGTTGAATCTTAATGTTATGCTGTGGTTAACCTATATAGGCACAAAAGCCACATGGTTATGGTAAGGTAAAGATCATGTTGTGGCTTGAAATACCCGGTTTGGGGGCATAATCCCCGCTGGAAAAGCAGCAGTGTCTCGGTAAAAAAACAATCGTGGCACAATTTCCGTCAGTTGCTACAAAAAAACCCAAAAACAAAACACGTTTGGTGCCTAAAAAACTGCTACAAACACGGCTACAGGTAGCTACAAAACACTCTCATTTGGTGCCTCAAAAGCCACTAGAAAATCAGCAAGGGGTTACTCCAAAACACCCACATTAGGTGGCTAGAGGCTGCTGGAAAAACAGGTACAGGTTGCTACAAAACACCCACATTTAATGCCGTTAAAGCCGCTGGAAAAACAGCTACAGGTTGCTACAAAACACCCACATTTGGTGCCCAAAAGCTGCTCCAAACACAGCTACAGGTAGCTACAAAACACTCTCATTTGGTGCCTCAAAAGCCACTAGAAAATCAGCAAGGGGTCACTTCAAAACACTCACATTAGGTGGCTAAGAGCTGCTGGAAAAACAGCTACAGGCTGCTACAAAACACCCACATTTGGAGCCTAATAAATTGATGGAAAGCAGCAACCGGTCACTGGAAAAACAGTGACTGGTGGCTACAAAACACCCATATTTGGTGTTTGCTGGCAAAACAGAATAACTCATGTTTGGGGCCTAACAAGCAGATGGAAAAGCAGCAATGGGTTGCTGTAAAACACCCCTGTTTGGTGGCTAAAAAACTGCTGGAAAAAACCCCAAGTGGTTGCTACAAAGCACCGACAGTTGGTGCCTTATAAGCAGTTGGAAACTCAGCAATGACTTGCTAAAAACATCTTTATAAAACACTACAAAACAGAGTAACAAAATAATTTACAAAACAAACAAGATAGAATAAAAAACAACAATAATAAAATCATAGGTGATATAAATGATGCTTTAGGAAAGACTAGAGTTTTAGGACATGATTTAAAAGATTTTACTGATTCTACTGGAGGAAGAGAAAGTTTCTTCATATGTTATTTAGCAGTTGAATTATATTTTCGGAAGTGTTATTAAAATAGAGCACCAACCAACTCAAACAACTCTCTCATAATGTGTTTTTATTTCAATGTAGGTAAACCCACATTACAATGGTATCAACTTAAAAGCAGTTTAAGCCTTCTCCATGCTGCTAGGTTTAAAATTCTGGGGTAGAAATAATTATTTTTGAAGTGTTGAATGTAAACTAAACTCTCAAATTTCTGGTTATCTCTGTTTATTGTCACTGACCTTGTTTTTTTTTTTTACTGATTCTGTAGCTGCAGTCTGAAACATTAAACACATTACTTCCTGTGCTGCAGAGGAGGCAGTGTGTTTTCATTATCAGATGAGCTCTATTACATCACTTTAATTAATTGTAATGGGCACATAAGCTGTGGATATGAATATTCTTCAGCCGGCACACATCTGCACAGCAGTTCCAGACTGATGTATAATTGATGTTGCAGCATGATGGTGATCATGTTACCTCTGGGTGTCTCATGGTTACTGTAAAAAGGGTAAAGTAACTATTGAGAGCGTGTTACAGCGCAGAAAAGGAGAGCGACATTAGAAAAAAGCTTAAAGTTAAAAAAAAAAAAGAACTGTTAAAATAATTTATGGTGTATTATTTAGCAGTATGTGTATGTTTAAAGCATTTAGTGTCTGATGAGTTAAGACATTTTGCACAGTGGCCACAGCAGAAACAAATCATGGAGGTTGATTGGACAGCCAGGCCACAGTGTTAGGTTGTCAGAATGAACCAGTCCATCCTTTAGATTGTGGAATCGTTTAATGTGATCAAGTGAGGCCCAGAGCTAAAATTATTCAGAGACTGATCACTTTAGAGAGTAAAGTTTTTGGCCCTGCCTGCCAGAGGAGAATATTCAGTAGAGAAAGTGATCCTCAAGGAAGGAGCAGAAGGTGTTTTTTTCTTACTTTAAATAGATAGGCTGGTGAGATATATGGTGTGTGGGGAAATCACCAGGCAGGAAAGGCACTCTCTCTTTTTATGATTTAGTTTGGAACAGTATTGTACCTGTATTTATATCTGTGCACATTATCACTCTTATCGTGACATAAATGTTTGTTTTTATGTGTGGTTATCACAAAATCCCATGGCACACCTGTAGTTGCATCACTGTACACAGTTTGAGAACCACTACAATAGTTCATATAATATCTAAGGAGTCTCCACGAATTAGCGCACCTACTGGTATATTAGGTTTAGGAAAAGGATCATGGTTGGGCCTCATAATCTTGCATGGTTGGGCGTTGTAACATTATGTAGTTAATGGAAAGTTACGTACGTGTAAAGTGACAATGTGATGACGTGACAACGTACTTTCAAATTAGTTCACTTAGTTCCACACGTCATGAACACACGTCTTCTGCATGGATGTATAAAGAGACCTGGATACAGCACTGAGGGTGAGAGCTCATTATCCTATGAAATTCACTCAGTGGCACATGACGCCAAAAATGCTCAATTTCCACGGTATGAAAGTGCCAGGATCTTCCGCATTGTGCGGCCAATAGAGCAGCTGACTTCGGGTTAACTGCTCCGCTAACTTGAATGTGGATAAAATTAATTAATCCTGTGGGTTCTAAACATCATCAGACCAAAAGGAGCAAATCTTGTTATTAAAACGAGTCATTTTGTGGGCGTTGTGATGCTTAAAAAATAAAAAAAATCCACATATTTACCAAAAAGTCTATTTGGGCCAAATCACATAATGCTACAAACTTCAGAAATTGTAGTACTGCTGTTTGAACACTACAAAAATTGGCTTTAAAATCCAAGGCACTTCCTGGGGGCTTGGTCTCCTGAGGGAAAGTCCGCTGTTTGTTTGACACATCCACCACCCTAACCTACCTCATTACACAGACTTTTGCTCTTGGTCACGGGATCGCAGCCGCATCATTACGTGGGTTACATACAAATTCTGGTGCATAACTTTTCATAACAAACAGTGCATGAGAACAGCCTGCAAGAGTTGGCCTGCATATAACCAGATGGAATTGAAAGTAAAAGTTTTCAACTGTTAGAATAGATTGTTTTGATAAAAGTTTATTACTAAAACAAAAGAGTTAAGCTTCAACAGATTTTAGAGGATCGGGATTTATCTAAAACAGAGAAAAATAAAACCTCATATGAGTCTGCAATTACCTCCAAAAACAAAATACCAAAAACAAAAATAAAAACAGATCAGAGTCAGAATAACAGTTCATGCAGTTTAACAGACAAATCCAGTGCAATCAATAGACATAAAAGAAGATAAGCTGCTCACACAAAATCAAAGTGTGCACCACATTTAAGCAATCCACAGACTCATTGAGTGTTTTCCTCCCCTCATGACTTAAAGGGGTACTTTAGCAATTTAGTATTGCAAGTTGTGGGCTTTGCTGAAGAAGGATTGGTTTAAATTGATGCAGCAGATGCCTTTTAGTCCCTAAGCTGAGATCTTACAGTTTCAGTGACGTAACATAATAGCATATTTCATCTGACGCTCCCCGCCTGATAAAAGCCCACAACTCAAACTCCACTTTTTAAGTTTGTAAAGCAGGCTTTTTGTTCAAAAATTAGAAGTCTTCAAACCTATTGCAAGAAAACAATGTTGTCATGGTCAGGGGTTGTTTTCTTAGATTTTAGAAAGCTGCTTTTGAGCCACAGCAGACATACAACAATGCTCACGAGTTGTAGTAGGTGTAGAATGGTGGAATGTCCCTTTAAAGATGGCCTGTAATTGTAACTGGTACAATTAAGCAGTCCCAACAAATTAACTTTAAAAGTTCTGTATGTAAACTTTAATATTAATCACATTTTTTGCCAATGGGTGAGCGGATTGTAACATAACTGTAAATCTGAGACCTTCCCTTACTTTCTCGGTTGCATAAAACAGTCTGTGGACTGGTTTCTATGACAGGGACTCAAGTCAAATTTACTGGGAAAATCCAAAGGCTGTGACTAACACATTCTCACTCCGACCTTGTCACATATCAATGTTTGGTCATGGACCTCTCACATATGATGTGCAAGGTACCACATGTGAGTTGGTTGTTGACGTTCTGGGACACTGTGTCAAGTTCTGCCTGTTACACGCATTGTCTTCTTTCAAAATACACTTCTATCTTCACAAGAAATTTACCATTTACATGCAGTCTCTTTCAAAATAAAAGCACAAAGTCAGTACAACACCACGAATTGATGTTTTTTTCCTTCAACAATAAAAACACGTGGTTGGGTTTAGGAAAACAGCTCTCCTGGGCGAAAGTTTGTGTTTGTTGGACCCATCCACCAACCCTCCCACCTGCCTCAGTTGTACTTTCGCCACTTTCAGTTTCGTTCTTCCCTGACGCCACAGGGGGTTACGCCATGAGCATTCCTATGCCTTGACTTTCTTCAGCTCCTCTGCAGAACTAACAGTGTGCAACAGTAGCTGACAGCTAAGAATTGGAGTAAACAAACGATTGGTGGCCACCAGAAAACAGAGTCCACACATGCCTTATTGTTTCCTTAATATACATGTTGCAGTGGCAGAACGATCACGGGCCTTTACTTAGTGTGTGAGGTTTGTGCTGGCTGAACTCAAGCTGTTACAGCCACTGACTAAATGTCTGTCTCTGTCTTCTGTTTTGCGAATCAACATTTTTTCGAATCAACAGAAACCCGGCTAAAGCGAGCGTATTTTATTTTGTGCGAATCAGGGGATTTCAATTCAAATTTTGGCATTTCCATCATAATTTTCCAATGCGATACTTCTAGATGCGCATCTAAACAGGCTGATGGAAACATTGCTACTGACGTGAAATATATTGTGATTTTGTGGTTGTGGCTGGCTAACATTAGCTTGCTTTCTAACATAGACAAATTGCTAGCTAGCACATGTAGCAAACTACTGTACTTTGTGGATAACGTTAGTTAATTCATACAGACTCTTAAGGCTGGTTTGCAAATTACTTTATCAGTTAAGAAACAACCAATGCCAGATCAATGCAACACAGCTAAGTTACAGCCGGGTGGCCAACAAGCTAACTGTAAGCTAAGCCAATGTTAGCCAGCTGTTTGTACAGCTACGCCTCTGGATCTGCCATTGGTTGCAAGTAACGTTAGCTGATACAGTAATTTGCGAATGGAAAGCTAGTATCATGGAGTCAATGGTCCAAATTAAATACAGAAACATATAGATAGTAACGTTATTCTTAATATAACTGTAATTTATTTTCCAGTATTCTATCAACATCTTGTTTAGTCACTGTTGAGGCTGATGCAAGTGCTCACTCACAGCTACTGCAGTTCACTTTACAGCCTCAGAGAAAGGTGACACTGACAGCAAGGATTTAGTAGAAGTTACATACTGTATTTGACCAGCCAACATATAGGCCTATGTGCACCTGTAATACGCAGTCTTCAGTCAGACATAACTTTTACTAAAGTGTCTCCAGGACTTTGTGCACTGTAGCGGCGTTTAAAAGCAGGTACATATTTCTTGAGTTCTCTAAGATGCTCAGTGTTCTGACTCATTCACATTCACCGCTGCTCCTGAAAGTGCTGATGCTCAATTTAAGTAATTTTTTCCCACAATTTAACATAAACTCCGCAGCAGGCAATTTCGCTCAGTGGAAGCGGACACACTCGGTTACTTCAATGAGCTTTTAACGCGAGCACTCGTCTTTGAAATAAAAACTCTGCACTCCGTGAGGATTAAAGTCCTGAGCAGTTTTTTTGTAATTTGTGTAAGTTGTGTAATTTGAAAACTTTAGGGCTCACAACCACCGCCCCGTGCTGAGAACTAGTGTGCATGTTAGTTTAGTTTTTAATAGAGAACAGTGGTGAGAGCAACACAAAACTTGATGGGACTCAAGGACATGACAGCTAGGATAGAGACCGACTACTATCAGACGACCGGGCAAGTTAGCTTATATCGTGTCCAGCTTTAGACACGCTGGAATGGTCAAGGTTTGCTGCATTATCAACTGGCAACCTGTAAACATTTGTTAATCAATAACCTGACCCCAAACTGTAAACCCACAAACTGGAGCTTGTAACAGCTGGTGAACCAGGTGAGCGTGGCCTCAAACGCACAACTCTGGAGACAGTTCCAGTAAATAACAGTCTTTACTGGTCAAAAGGTAGAATTGGTACACAGAAGGACAAACAGTGGAGGCAAACAAATCCAACAGAGATGAGGCAGAGGCAGAGTCAATCAACAGGCTAAATTCAAAAACCAAGAAAAGGACTCAGGGAAACAAAAGGCAAGAACACTAGACACACAAGGAGCTAAGATGAACTGGCACTGAGAGAAATCAAGACACACACTAAACACTCTGTTGAGGTCAAGGATAACGAGACACAGGTGAGGCTAATCAGGGCGGGACAGACAATCAGACACAGGTGAAGTCATCAAAAGGGAGGGAAATCACAGGAGCAGGACTTGAAGTGATCCGAAACGAGAGGAGATGTGAGTTTCAAAGTAAAACAGGAAACAACATGAATGAATGAAAAACATAACCTAAGAAAGTGGAGCTGTGACAGAGCTGAAAGTCATCACAGACAGTTAACCTGCTGTTGGTTATATTGCATGTCATTTTATGTTAATAGGCTGTCACAATATAAGACGTGTGTATTCTGCATAAAAAGTACGAACGTAGGAAGAAAGCAAGTTCTCACCTATCTCTGAACATCAACTTCACGTTGTTTTTTCAGTCAGGATCAGACAGCTAGAAATTCAAACATCCACATGGTTCGTGTGTGGAGAAACTACAATTTGAACATCTACCTATCCAAGTTTCAGGAGGGTTTTGATTCGGATCATATGTTGCAGCACTGTGAGTAGTTACAGGAGACACAGACCACTGATGAAGGTGTACATTTGAGCTGTCAGCCATTTTCTATTTAACAGATGAAAATTTCTCACCATGATTGGTTGTTTTTTGTTGTTTTTGTTTTGGCTTTTATTCTGCCAGACAAGTCCATAATAAGTCACGAACAGAACGCCAGAAAGCAAAAGACACTTTAAGGGAAACTGATGGAAAGCGAAAAGAAAAATAAATAGAAAGGCGAGACATGAGAGCAGAGTAACAGTGTTTTCAAAAAACAAAACAAAACAAAACTGTGCTTCACTGTGCCAACATAAAAATACACACTCTGTTCTCTTTCAGAATTGCAAGCCTGTCCAAAATCTTTCCGACACTGATGCTGTACAAACTGTGGGAGGACGGGAAGATCGGCTCCCTGGATGACCCTCTGGAGAAATACGTGGAGAACTTCACCATCAAAAACCCTCTGGGGAAGACGCGGGACTCTGAGCTGAAATACGTGACAGATGGCCTGATATTTTTGGACAGCGGGGAGGTTCAGATCCGCTCGTCCTCTGTCACCCTGCGCAGAATGGCCAGCCAACTCTCAGGTATCTTAGATATGGATTTTTATTATATTTCTGGTGCTGGATACAGAGACGTGTAAACCCACAAGAGCTGACCTATTGGAACTGGAGGCTGGAATAAAAACTACTAATAAGAGGACGAAGGAGAAGAAAGTGTTTTCTCTGATCAGCGTTAAATGTGAACATCCAGGCTGTAGTTTACTCTTATTTCTGATGAATAAAGTTAAAGTTCTTGCTGCACACACTGTGATGCCACACAGCTGGTTGAATATCAGCAAAGTTTCCCTTTATATTCATTGTCTTGTGTGGCGATCAGCAGTGATGTGGTGGTTCACTTTTACACTGTGATCTGTAGCCTATAGTTCGGCTTTAGCTTCTAACTGTCTTTTTCTTTTGAACCTGTTGTTGCTGCTGAGTCAGTTTGACATCCTGGATATATCCTTCAAACACACACTGTCTCTGTCTGCTTCTCTCTGGAATCTCAGACAAAGAGACGACTTTGTTGCAGGACTCGAAAAACACAAGGTCTTTACTAAAAGGTCATAGCACAGAAAAAAAAAAAACAATCCGAAAATACAAACAAAGGTTTCCAAAAGGCACGGGGCTTACGCAGAATACAAAAATGCAAAAATCAGATCACAAACCAAGAGAACACAAGGAAAAGATGGCTAGAGCATGTGCTCAAACAACTGAGAATGAACAAACTGGACTGGACTTAATACACAAGGGAGGAGGGGTAACGAGGGACAGGTGAAACCAGTCATTGCAGGTCAGGTAATCACACAGGAGGGACAAGGATGGTCATCACATTAAAAACTGAAAACAAGGAGAGCATGACTTTAAAGGGATAGTTCACCCAAAAATGAAAATTCAGCCATTATCTACTCACCCACATGCTCAGGTGAAGTTTTAGATTCCTCACAACACTTGCGGAGATCTAAGGGGAGAGGTGGTAGCAACACAACTCCACCTAATGGAGGCTTACGGCGCCCCAGATTCAAATGTCCAAAAACACATAATTGAAAGTACAAAGTATCTCCATACTGCTCGTCCGTAATGTCCTGAAGCCCCGACATAAAAAGTTGTTTGGAAAAACGTTACTTGAACTCTGTTTTTAGCCTCATTGTAGCCTGTAGCTCTAACTGCCTCTCTGTGCTCCGCACTCACGTGTGTGCACTTGCGCGAGACCATGAGACATGGGCACGGCGTTCATGTGTGTCCACGTGCAGTATGGAGATATTTTGTGGTTTCAATTATGTGTTAGGTGGAGTTGTGTTGCTACCCTCTCTCCCCTCGGATCTCCACAAGTGTTGTGAGAACTCTAAAACCTCACCTGAGCCTCCCTCGGCATATGGGTGAGTAGATAGTGGCTGAATTTTCATTTTTGGGTGCACTATCCCTTTAATAAGGACCTCAGGGTATAACAGAATTACAATTTAATTTTTCCAAAACTATGATAATATTTCTTAAGGCAGGCAGGTGCTGGACAAAAAAGGTAGCAAGAGATAACAAAGCTCTCCTGTAGCTCTCCTAAATGTGATTTAGTAGCACATCCACAAGTACCATCCACTTCCAAATCCACTTGTGAATGTGCTAATAAATTGCACTCAAGGGAGCTATAGTGTGCGGACCATTCTCTGTGTCTAATAAAAATATAATTCTAAACATCTGTGAGATTTCCGCTGTCATTGGAAGCAACTGATATGAACAGCTACTTATGTAGAAGAAAAATAAATCTTTATATTCGGACATTTAAATGGATTCCTGCAACAGTAAAATAAACATTTAGTGCCTGAGCTGTTCAAATACTTACTAGGCTGAAGTCACGTCTATATACTGACACAGTTTCTTTTGTCATGCATAAACTGGCACTTGTTTGTCTCAAGAAGCTTTTCAATTTGTAACACCTCATTCTTTGTAATGAATTAAAAAAAAAGATGAGAGAAACGCTCGAGGCCAAATGAATCCTGAATATTAAAATACGCTTCCTCGTCTCGTTTATCTATGAGGAATCAAGTCCGGACATAATAGTCACGCTCACAGAAATGAACTGAATTCGTCTCGTACCAGGAAAGTTCTCTCGAAATAACCACCAGACTGAAATAAAATGTGATGAGATATTTCTCTCAGCAGCACAGAGAAAATTGTCTTGTGCATACAAATGCAATTCCTTTGTTACATCTGCTGCTTTTATTTACTACTCTAATTGTTTTTTTGTTTAAATGTGGGTTGATCCAGGCCTGCCCAGGAGACTTCGGGCCACGAGTCTGCTTTGGAAAGGAAAAACTCAATCCGCAATCAATCTGCTGCAAGATGATGTCCTCGTCGCGGACCCAGGCACCAAGTGAGATTTGTTATGCTGCCTTGAATTCAGTATCTCAATATTTACATTTTTATTGTGCAAACTGGGGAAGTAAATTATATAGAAAAGCAATGCATGAATGTTACAAAGGAGGGCCTTAAAGGGACAGTTCACCCCAAAATCAAACATACATATTTTTCCTATTTCCTGTAGTGCTGTTTATCAGTCTAGATTATTTTGGTGTGAGTTGCTGAGTGTTGGAGATATCAGCTGTGGAGATGTCTGCCTTCTCTCCAGTATAATGGCACTAGATGGAACACAGCATGTGGTGCTCAAAGTGCCTGGAGAGAAGGCAGACGTCTTTGGATTATCTTGAGTGACCAGGTCAAGATATCTGGGAAGAGATATTGCCTTTATATCCCTTTAGGATTATATTGTGAAAGCAAGTTAAAATGTTGGTATGTCATGGTACTTCAACATGTTTATAACAGCAATAAACTCTCACTCTTTCATTTGCTTCCTTCTAGATGTCACTACAGCAACCTTGCCTTCTCGCTGCTGGCTCATGTGATGGCCGAGCGAGTGGCCGCCGTCGACTACCAGCGGTGGATCACAGACAACATCCTGGACCGGCTGGGGATGGAGGACACCGGCTTTGACATCACCCCAGGGCTCCAGGGCCAGTTGGCTGTGGGGGTTTACTCTAACGGAAAGCCCGCCCCGCTCTATGACCTGGGCTGGTACCGACCTTCAGGTCAGATGTTCTCCACGGCCGCAGACTTGGCCAAACTCGCCATGGTGCTGCTGGGCGCTTACCACCGCAAGATGCTTGAGCCAGACTCGTTGAAGATCATGCTGACCCCGCTCTTCAGGTGCGATAAGGACTACTTCGCCAACCGCACCGGGACACCGTGGGAGGTGAATGAGCTGATGGGCTACGAGATGCTGCGTAAAGATGGCGATCTGGACGGCTACTCTGCCACCTTCTCCCTGGTGCCCAGGCTAAAGCTCGGCCTGGTGGTGCTAATGGCGGGCAGCCGGTCTCAGAACCAGGACCTGGTCACTAAGGCCTACAGCCACATCATACCAGCCATAGAAAAAGCTTTCAGGGAAGCCAGGAAGGTTCTCTCTCCTCCGCCAAACCCAGAACCTTACGTCGGCTTTTTCACCTACAGCAACATCACTTTCTACGAGATCAAAGCCGGGGCGGACGGAGTTCTGATCATGCAGCAGTTTGGACCTCAGATTGAAGAGCTCATCCCAGAGAAGTACAGGACAATAAAGCTCAACTTCCTGGTCGAGCGAGTCTTCAGAGTGGTTTTTGAAAAAGAGTACCCTTGTGTTTTGCGAGTCGGCACGGCCTCAGTGTCCCTGGAGGCCCAAGATGGACAATTATTTAACTTCTACACATTCGACAAGCGCGGTTTGTCCCCCGGTTTCGATGCGCCAGGACTGAACACGTACAATGTGGTCAGAATAGCCCGCAGGCCAACCTTCTCAAGCTGAACTGCCGCGATGCTGCAGGCTAAAGCAAAGTGGTGTGTCCTTGGGCTATGCGAGGAACTGTAAACAGAAAGGTGGCTGTGAATAATAAAAGACCAAATGGGAAAACTGCGGTCAAAGATGAGATTGTGCTCTTGATTTACAAAGAGCACAAAGAGGCACAGCGATATGTAGAATGTCCTGCACAGGAAATTAATTACTTTCTCTGCCGAGTGATGTATATGACTGTCCTTCATTATGCCTCCCGACTGTTCACATTATGGTGATACAGTACATGTTTTTCCTGCCTTCTTTGAAACCACTTTTACATTGTCACGGCCTCCTCTGTCCTTGAGTTTGCATGAATATTTACATTGATCTCATTTTCAATTCTCGAACCATGATTGCAGTTCCCCCAAACTAATCGGATCATACATATTCATCCCCCAGTGGTTAGAGGGAACAAAGTGTTTCTTTGTGTTACTATGACCTACTGTTTGCTTCTGGCAGGTTGAACCAGGATGTTTTCATGACACACATAAATATGCATGATGTTGATTTAATGTTAAGAATCACGCACGGAGATACAAAAATGTTTTAGCTGCCCAATGAGAGGCGATTAAGGACAGAGAGGCTTTTGGTCGCCTGTGTGGCCCTTTGCTGTTTAATCCCTAACCTCTAACACCAATATGAATAATACACTGCTCTGAGTGCTGCATGGAAATGACAGATTCAAGTGTACCAAAATAACTTTATATTATACTGCGTGTCTGAGGATGTGATAGAAACGGAATGGATATTGAAAATGTTGCTCGGTCTTGAAGCGCCAGGTGCAACGAGTGCAATTGAGGGAATGTGAAGGTATAAATCTACTGAGGCCACTTCATCCGTCTGCGGATGGAAATATCGAAACTGGCATTCAACTATGTAATGCAATGTTGTCACAGCCAACGAAGTGAAGCTCATTCTGATGGATGGTACAAGTAGAAAGGCAGTCACAGGCCGTGCAGTACTTTGAGCCACACTGAAACAAACTGTACCATCGTCCAAAGTCTGTTGATTCTCTGCTGTTGTTGAGGCGTGTTATTTGTGATGTCAAATGAGGCTAATGCAGCCTTCAGAAAAGCAACAATCACACAATGCAAACATGATGATGAATAAAACTTCCTGCACTCATATTCCAGTCGTCAAACCAATCCAAGCATTAACAGCTGAAAAACAAAAATTGCTACATGTGGACAGCTTAAACATTTATTTCTTTTTAAATCAGGCATTGCACAAGAGTCAGCATTAACTTTGCAAACCACAGTGAACAAGAGCTGATCAATCAGTCCAACCATGTACACGATGGCAGGCCGTGCAACAAGAGGCGAGATTAGAAAAAGCTCACAGTAAAGCATTACATTCTTTGTTCACAAGATCCACTGAAACACAGAGAAATATGACCTGTTTTTTTTTTTTTTTTTGCTGCCCAGCAACACATCAATTTTCCAAATAAGAACAAAAATAATACGACATGTCATGAGTCAAATCAGATTTGACTGTCCCATTTTCCCTCTAAGGCATACAGCAGTTACAGTATAAGACAGCAGGTGGAATATGCAGGCACTGTTGAACAATATCATCCAGAGTAAGAAACAAACAAAATCAACGTACAAGCTCTTTAACGACATATAATAAGTTTAACAATTTGACATTTTGGTAAATATGTTCATTCTTTTTTTTGCAGAGAGCTGGATGAGAAGATTGGGATGGTTTGCTTAGCTTAGCATTAAGATGAGAAACAAGAGGAACCGCTCACGTAGCTCTGTCCTAAGGTAAAAAAAAAAAAAATCCACTTTTCAGCACCGGTAAATTTCTCGATTAAGACGTTACATCTCATTTGTTTGGAGCCAGATTTGAAAACACCGTTCTTGGCCCCATAAAACCACAACTTCTTGCTTTTAAAGCTGCAGAAAAATGTAAGTTAGAGCATCTTTATCCTCAGTTAAGCAAAGTTTTTGAGTGAAACAGAATAGTGAGGCTACAAGGGTGCAACATATCCTCATACAGGAGCCCCATTTACACTGCCAGAATTTCGGCGAATGTTGGGCCGTTTTGCCGGCAAGCTGCAAGCGTTTAGGCACACAGAGCCATCCGAGATGCCCAATTTTCCGCCTCGTAGGGTAATCATATTGGCAGAACCCTTTTGGTTTAAAAAGAATGAGGCGGCCTTCTGCCACGGGAGGGGCTGTTGATGACGCTGCACGTGGGACCCACTGGCGGTGGACTTACAGGAAACAGCTGATAGCAGGAATTAGCAGAAGGTTTTGTAGTCAATTTGGTATTGGACAGGAAGCCAGTGTAGTTAGAAGAGAATCAGAGTGACGTGGTTGGATGATTTGGTGCTGGACTGCATTACAATAGAAAGCAGTGCGAGTAATGTTTTTTATGTGGGGTTCGAATGAAAGAGTGCTGTCCAAAATGACACCAAGACTCTTGACCTGGCTAGAGGAGGGTACACAGAAGTTGTCAGTGATGATGCAAGGGATTTGGGTGTTTTGACTTACAGTGCGGCCAAATGCAGCCCAGCATCTGACTTCAGCGGGCCAAACTGCTAACTTAGGGCTCCACTAACTTGAATGGGGATAAAATGATTTAATCTTGTGACTCCTCTTAGAATTTACAAATGATATCGGACTGAATGGATCAAATCCTGATAGTGAAACGAGTCATTTTGCAGGGTTTATGATGCTCAAAAAAACGTCTCCAATGATTTACAGATGTCTCTTTCGCCATTGTAAGTGCATGGGAAAAAGTCTTTTTGGGCCCAATGGCATCATGTGATGGACCCCAGATACTGCAGTACCAGTGTTTTATAATAATTAATAAAAAAGTTGGCCCAGCTGTGTTAATTAGAGAGCATTAAACCTGCTGGTAAGTGGCTTTTGTTACCTTTGGACAGAGCCAGGGTGGTAGTTTTGCCCTGTTTTCAAACTGTGTGTTAAAGGTACATTATGCAGGAATTCTCAGTTACTGTTCATAAACACAACCTTCAAACTTGGCCCCTCCCCTGCTGAACTATTGTAGGAACATTCAATTTGTTGTAGTGGAAAAGACGATGTCGCCTCACAGCAAGAGGGTACCTGGTTCGAACCCAGGGTGGGAGAGCCCTTTTGTGCAGAGTTTAAATGTTCTCCTTGTGTCAGCGTGGGTTTTCTCCTGGTGCTCCAGCTTCCTCCCACAGTCCAAACACATGCAGATTAACTGGTGACTCTAAATTGTCCATAAATGTGAACGTGAGTGTGAATAGTTGTCTGTCTCTGTGTGTCAGCCCTGTGATAGTCTGGTGACCTGTCCAGGGTGTACGCTGGGATAGGCTCCAGCCCGCCTACGACCCTAACAGGATAAGCGGATGAACGAAAGACCCACCTGTCCAACAGAATACTCCACATGGCTCTTTATCCCTATCCTCTTCTTCAGTGCTCGCCAACATAAGCAAAAGCAAACCCCAGATTCACTCTTTGTCAGCTTGGCATTTCGCCTTGCTGTATTTGTGTTTTTTCCGCACTGTGTCCCTGATTTTCATAGTTACCTCTTGGATGCATGCTGTCGCTACCTTTTTATAAAGTTCCGACCTCACTCTCGTGCCGAGTCCATTAATGTCCTGAACACAGTAAAATAAAAGAGTATATGAAAATACAGGCAGAGGGCAGAGGCTACACAGATAAACACACCACCAAAAACTTATAGCTGGTCATAAATGATCATTCAGAGGGATGACTTATGAGTCTATACATTGTGTTTTCAGAAAATCCTGCATAGTATACCTCTGCGCTAAGGTAACCATCTCCTGACATTTGCTTCATATTCAACAGATATGAGAGTGGTACTAATATTCTTATCTAACTCGTTATATTTCCCAAAATGTCAAACTGATTTTTGTGCCAGATGCTTGTCAGCTCATTCAGACCAAGTCTCAGTTAGAACACAGAGGTCTTGCAGGTCGTCTCCTCGCATGCACACGTGAGGACTGCAGTGTCCCTGTTCAGTGTCATGTTGGGAGACAGCAAAGGGATGAAAGCGTTGGAGTCCTTACCCTCAGTCTGAGCTCTGCCACTTGAGACAGAGGGTTCCAGTAAAATCTTAGGGAACGGCGGTGAGTCTCTGACGGAGCTATTATCCTCCGCATGGGAGCAAACGAGTTCTCGGAAACACTCCCTGAAGCGTGTGGAGAGCAGGCTGTAGATGATGGGGTTGACTGCAGAGCTGAGGTAGAAGAAGACGCCCGACAGGATGTGGACGTACTGATAAATGTTGTGCATCAAGTCGGTCCACTGGCTGATGGAGCTCCACAGGAGCCTCTCGATGTGGAAGGGCGCCCAGCAGACTCCAAACACCGCCACCACGATCGCTAGAGCATCAGGACACAGACAATGAGGCTGTTACAAACTTGTTTTTGCAAGTTAAACTCTTTTCTTTGCTGCTGCTTTCTTTCATTAAGCTTTGAAACCACTGGTACCCTTACTGGGAAGATCAGACTAGACAGAGACAGAGATGGGACTGAGGGAAAGAAAAGGGGGCCACATGGTTAAAGAACACCACCCTGTAATGGACACAGGTGGGGATCGAGATGTACTAGAACACCCTGCTCTTTGGTAGTTTCCCCCGGCAGTTAGACATGCTCTGTGTAATGACAACTAATCAGAGTTAATAGATAATAAAACACACCAATATTCACTTCAGTACACTCAAAGGTGCTCCTACTACAGACTCACATCCTTGGCAAATTTTTTTAAAGTTTTTAAATCCGTCATCCAATTAAAATCAATGCAGACAGAAACTTTGCACACTGACTCCGAAAATTTGCAGTACGAAGCAAAAATGTGAAGACACTTTTTCTCTATGCTGGCTGTCTTACCTCTCTGCCTTTACATTGTCTCTAACTGTGTGCGGTTCACCTCCTCCTCATTATCATCATCCACCTGAAAAAAGGAGGTTATTTGAGTTATGAAACTGTGCACTCCGTTCCTCTGTCTTGTTGTATGTGTCCCTGCAGATTATACCAAGTTTTCTTCACTGCCTGCTGGTCAAACAATTTTCGAAAGGCTTTTAATGGATGCAAACAAAAAAGTTTTTTAGTTTTAGACGTGTGCAAAGGCCTTTACTTGGACCAGGGTGACCAGTAGCTTACTGTGACTAATGCTTGCTAAAGTTAGCAAAGTTAATATTGCTGTGTAGCTATTATTGTCTCAGTTCACAGTAGAGCTGCAAAAAATGTTTGATTAATCAATTAGTTGATCACCAAAAAATTCACTGAGCCAACTATTTTTATCATCAACTGTCATTTTTCAAGCAAAAAATTCAACATTATCTGGTTTCAACTTATGTAAAATATGAGGTATGATTCGTTTTGTAAGCTTTTGATCTCTTGCAGGGAAATTTGGTTGTTGCAGCAGCACAAGGACAGGCATCAATAAAGAAAAGTATAGAAATAGCCTATAAAACAAGCAGTGCACACACTAAAATAAGAACAGAGTAAAAATAGAAACAAGGGCAATTATATAAAATTAATCAAAAACAGCCAATTTGAATACATCTCCTTGGGCTGTGGAGACTTACAACATTTCAGACTATTTTGTGAAAAAAAAAAATTAATCAAATTATCGAGAAAATAACATTATTAAATAGATAAAATCATCATTGGTTGCAGCCCTGGTTCACTGACTTCCTCTCACTGTCAGTGAGGTTGCTCAAATAACCTTTTTATATTTGCGGAAATTGTCACCAAATTCACACAGCGCAAAATAAGACAGATTATGTGTGAAAATAAAGACATATTCCTCTGCCTACTCTATTGCCTTGTAGCATTTCTAATGGCCTTGTGAAAAAAGACAACCAGTCAGAGCTGAGGAGTCTCTAACACAGCTGTCAATCACTGCTTGTTAACTGCGGTCAAACTGTCAATCTAGGCAGCGCTGATTGAATATAAATCAACACTCGGTTACTGCACTGCCTGTTTCTTGCCTCAGATGTTTTCAGAAACAGATTTCAGTGTACTGTAAAGCTGCAAAATCTGAAAGCTGGTCTGGCTGGGAGTTGTGCTTGGTAGTTGGTATTATTTCTGACATGACAGTGGGTCACAAAGTTTCTCATTTTACGGCTAAACAGTACACTAAAATATGTTTCTGAAAATATCTGAGGCAAGAAAGTGGCAATGCAGTAACAGAATTGTGATTAATATTTGATCAGCGTCAGAATTTCCATGCGGGAAAAATCCAGGAAGTGAACCAAACGTTGAAGAAGAGTACACTTGCAAGATAAATGTGACACTTTCTAATGTCACAATGGAGGGACAACTACGCAGGTTGATTTTAGCGCTGCTCATCGTGGACTATATTGCTGTCATTGTTCATTTTAGTCAAACCATACAGTTTGAAAACGAGGCGCGGCTCCAACTAGAAAACAATGTTTTGATGCATTGGATGTGCTGAATGTGCATATTAAGGCAGTACAGGAGGAGGTGCACATTAATAATCCTCCAGGACTGTAACATGCTCATGTTTAACCCAAACAATGTGTCATGTGACTGCAGTTGGTTCACATCCAGGTTGGAACACGTTCTCACCACAAACGAACCGCACCAGAGTTTGTTTGTAACCAGACCGTGACCACCTCTTCAAGAAGGTCTTGGTCCGGTTGTTTTGGTGTGCACCAGAATGCGATTGCTGTGTTCACACCTGCTAAAAGGAACTGCACTTTGGGGGCAAACGAACTTGAGTTTGATTGAACCGAACCAAACAGGGCAGGTGTGAAAGCAACTTCAGGATATGGTCACAGTTTCGGCGAATATGACACAAAGGCATTTTCTTGAAAACTGACGTCCGAAGCAGGTGACTTAAGAGAATCTTGTAAATGCAGCTCTTTGCTGTGGTGGCTGCTGTTCAGCAAAAGTAGTACTGTACCACTTTAACAGCCACAATGTTAAATATAAACTCCCAGACATCATTTAAAGTCTATTTTAGATTAAATATAGACATCCTAATCATGTACATTAACTCTAACAAGATAAAACTAGAATACTGTTGCTCCATTAACTTCCTTTTGATGTGGTCTAAAAGATAAAACTGAATTAAGTCTTTAAAATTTTAGGATTTTATGGAACTATGACTCATGGTCATTTGTAAACGTGTCACGCTGAGCAGTGGAGGTTGATGATGAAGCACTCTTATATTCCTCTCCTAATGCTGCATGCATTATGCCCTCAGTCTCTGAAGGAGGTGCAGCCTGTTTGGCTGTTTACGGTGGTGGGCATATGGCATCAAGCTAACTGACGTAGCTTTGTTTGGAGGCTTGGTGGCTCTCCACACAGTCAGAGATATTTGTAAATGTGAGAGAAGCAAACATTTGATACTTGGTTTCTCTCTTTTCCCAACAACAGAGTTTGTGAGATTCATCTGTTTAAACCCTTAACAGACAGTGAAGCTTAAAGGTTGGCCAGATCATCTCATCCCATGTTGTTTGACAGAATCACATTTATATTCCGTATCATCTTGTTCCAGCTCTTCAGCGAAGATACATGATGTTTACTCTGTGAGTGAAATATTCAGGCTCAAGATCCCAGATGACATGCATCATTTCATACACATTTCCATAAAAATTCAGCCCCACATGTTTGCTCTTGGATCTTCATTCAAGCTTAAACACAGGTCTGTGGATCTGAACACAATTTGGCTGCACAGCACGAGATTACACTGGCTGACCCACACTCGCAGGGAAGCAACATTTAGTGATATTTTCTCAACCAGCTTCGTAACATAACAATGTGGGTACTACACACGTACTGTGGTAAACTCTCCTCCCAACACATATCGACATTTAGTCATGGACCTTCCACGTCCACATACGACGTGCAAGGTACCCTGGGTGCGTTGGTTGTTCACATTCTGGGACGCCGTGTCAAGTTCTTTCAAAGTACACTCCTGTTTTCACAGGAAATTCACTCTTTACATACAGTCTCTTTCAAAATAAAAGCACTACGTCAGTACGACAACGTGAATTGATGTTTTTTTTGCTTCAACAACTAACGCATGTGGTTGGGTTTACGAAAAAATAACAGGGCATGGCTTTATAATCTTACAGGACGCGAATGCCACTCTCCCGGCTGAAAGTACGAGTTTGTTTCATCAACCCTACTGTTTGCCACCTTAACTTTCATTCTTGTCCCACCACGATTTCCCTAAACTTTAATGCCGACCGGCCGCATATCATGCCGACGTTAAAGGACGGCTTTTTTCGTCTGTGCCTGACGCCGCAAGTCACTGCCCAAGCGTCGGATTTCGACAACTTCGGAGTGAGACTGAATTGTCCCTCCATTTTAAAAGCGTCAAGATCTCCCTGCTCATCTCTCAGTTAAATCCTCGCTGGCTCTTGAGGCTTTTGCTCAAACTACAGATTGTGCTTCTGCATTTTCATACACCCACCACCACGAAAACACAGACTGAAGAGGCCGATCAAACTCAAACTGTAAATCTAGGCAGTGCTGGCAATTGTAAACTGAGATGTGCTGCTTTTTTGCTGTGCTGCCTTTTTCTCACCGAAATTGTCTTCAGACACTTATTTAAGCGCCCTGTTTGCCTGTGATACAAGAACTTGTGAACAAGAAGTGGCCTGTTTCCTGTATATAAAAACGAAGGCTGCAAACACTGAGATCAAATGGTAAAACTAGGCAGTGGTGATCAAAATAAATCAAGATCCCGTTACTGTGTTGCCTGTTTCTCGCCTCAAATGTTTTTGGAAAAACGTGCATAAGCACATACAGCGAGCAGCATCGACGACACACTGTCCGACCATGATAACAGAAACAGAGGGCTCAGCGGGTATGGGGCACTTGCCGCAGCAAGCGAACACGCCGTCTCGATCATTTTGACTTAACCAGCAGAATTCACTGCAAGACAGGTGACATGCTTTATGTTCTGAAACCAGCTGCAGGTGATTTGACCAGTTGGGTTTCAGGTGACACTATCAGACAGCTTTAGTCGAGCTCAGACGTTCTAAAATGGTTTTGTCTCATTGCAAACAATTCTTATTTCCAAGTAATTTTACTCAGAAGGAAACATACTTATTATATTTTATTCCGTTTTAGCCAGTACATCCCCCTAAATCCTACACACTGGACCTTTAAGGTATAACGGTTGCCATATTTTTCTTTTTAGCGTGTTAGCATGCTAACATTTACTGGTCAGCAATAAACTCAAATAGCAGCTGAAGCTGATTTGCAGGTATTTGGTTAAGCAGCACGTATTGTCATGGTCTCCATCTCTACGTCATTGCTTGTGTTTCTGTGTGTTCCCTGCCCCCTGCCCTCATGTGGTCTCCCTGCATGTGTGTCTGCGATTGTGTGTCTGCTCCTGAGCCCCTGCAGCTGTCACACCTGCATCTCATTATCTAATCAGCTGCTGCAGTAAATCAACCCCAGCGTTCCTGATTGCTCAGTCTACTACAGCAGTAGTTATGCTCACAGGCCAAGTTGTATTTTGCTTTGTTCCTGTGTTTCTGAGTTAACAATCTTCTCTCCCTGTGCCCCCGACTCATCTCTGCCTGCCAGTCTGCTGCTCTGGATTCTCACTCTCCTGCCTGCCTGCCTGCTTACTCTCAGCATGGGCGGATTATGAAACAATGCTGACACTTCGGGCCCTGGGTCTGTGCCCAGTAGGTCCATTCAGTAATCCATTCATGGCCCATCAATTCAGCCACTGGATCAGCCTCAAGAATACTAACCCTCATCCTCTTCCCTCCCCACGTGCCAATAGCTCCATTCCTTCAAGTCTGAAACAAATCTTTTTTAAATTGCTTTCCAGAGGCTGTGTGCTGCGCTCTGGGTTACTTATTCGTATAGAGGGAGATGAATGCCCAGTATCTCTGCAAACAGTCCAGCAGCTGTTTGAACCATTTCTAAGGAAAAACTAAACATCAGTGTTATAGTGATGCTGGAAAAAATGTCAGTGCTTCCTCTGAGAACCATGAATGCCTGTAAATAATTTCATGGCAATGCACCCAGCAGCTGTTGAGATATTTCAGTGTGAAGCAAAGACCCTGAGTGTTAACTAAGAATGTTTCTGGCGCTGCAAAGACTCAAAATCAGTGTCATGAGGAGTGTGTGTGTTTTGATCAGATTCAGTCCCCGGCAACATGATCATCAAACAGCTGTCAGCAGATTTTGATTTTTATGAAGCTAAACTGGCAGTAGAAACACTTGACACCTCCCATGTGAACCTACACACAGCGCTCTGACCTTGACAGGTAACATGAGGTTGATGCTGTATTCCATCACCTAAAGGAAGGGACTGGTGAATGAGTTAGGCTGTCAGGTCTGAGTATGAGCATTAACTCAAACTGTCACTTCTGGATGAGCCAATTATTGCTCTTGGGGGAGCTACAGTGTGCGGACCTGTGTGTTTGTGTTTTTAAATAGTCTGTCAGGGCCTTGAAGATGACTCCAACTGGAATGTAATACCATCTGTTATTTTACAGGTGGTGGACAACCTGTTCTCATTCCCAGGGTGTTAAATACAACAGCTTGCTCAGTGGCCCCTGGCTTCAATTACCGACACACAAGGCACCTACAGCATCCTATGAGATGCTTCAAGCTTTCAACCAACTCCAGTGTAATCCCACAAGCAATAATAGTGTAGAAGAAAGAGCAAAAATGTTCAAGTAGGGTGGGAGGGAGGGATGGGTCAAACACACACAGGACTTTCACCCAGGACAGCAGAGTTTGTGTCTGATGTGAAACCAAAAGTCAACTTGATGTTTTTTTTAACCGTGAAACACATTTACTGGCGGACATGATGCAGTTGTGAGGTATCAGAGTGAACAAGGGACATACTTGTTAAATTACTGTAGCAAAGGTAGTTATTTTAACCCAAACCATGATTGTTTTTCTAAACCTAACCAGATAGTTAGTAAAGTAGTTCTGGCTTTTCTCAGGCAATGTTCGTAAGTACTGTAAAACTTCAATTAAAAGCCTTGTCCTGATCAAACGCCCAGGCCATTTTAGTGACCGGGTGTGGCTACACATTTTGACAAATAAAGGCCTGTCTCAATTAGACGCCTGGTCTGGTTGCCAAGCTGTTCATCTTTTTATAGAAGTACTTCCGATGTATAAAAGCGGGTTGTTGGCTGCCTCAAATTATGTGCCTATTCCTCGATTACCCTGTAAGTTATTCATATTCCTTTAGTCCTTAGATCAAAAGAATCAAAAGGTTTTTCATAAAAACATTAATCCAAGATGTGAGTGTTGTTTTAACAGGTTAAAGTGGCTGGATTACTGTAATGCAATTTTTGCTGCACTGACAGACGTTAAGTAAACTACGGACAATTAGAGTCACCAGTTAACCTGCATGTCTTTGGACTGTGGGAGGAATCTGGAGTACCCTGAAAAAAAACATGCTTATAGGGGGAGAACATGCAAACCGTGCAGTGTTTGTCATGTACGATGTATCTTAAGCACACTGAGTTTACGCTTGTCGTATGAAATGTGCTATATAAAAGAAGTTGAGTTCATTATTCCGGACAATAAAGATTACTGCAGTGAGAGAGGAGAAAGACCATTTTCAGCTCTTACATTAGGAAACAAGAGGAAGGCTTTCTCTCAGGAGATGAATTTGAATGAATGGGAAAATGGTCAAAATCTCATACTGGTGTTGGGCTCAGTTATGTCTGGGGAGAAATATCATGGACAGAGGAGAGGAGGAGATCTTATTTTGAATTTTTATTTCCTCTGTGCTGTAGCGTGTAATGAGCTGAAATACACACTGCAACAGAAATATCCCACGTTGATGCTGAAGGGGTACATAGAACATCATCGTTTTGAAACCTAGGGCCACTGCCAAGCTGCTGCATTTGACGAGCTGGGAGTGAGAACGTGTTGTGGTGTGAGATGATGGATAAATTAAGTCTAGATAAAGCTCCTCACACAGAGAATGACAAATAGATAATCTATGAATTTAGAGTTACAGCGCCCAGATGAACTGTATACTGTCAGAACTGTGCTAAAACTGTACAGGAAGCCTCTTCATGCTCCAATGCTTAGAGGACATGAATCCCTCCAGAATGCAAATGATCCATACAAAGACCTGAGAATCCTCTGGCATTATTTGCTCTGTGTGTTCCTCACGTTTGCCTTTGGGAACATGTCTTGGCATGTATAACACAGATTAGAGGCGATCTGCTGTCACATCATGGCAACCTTTGACACATGTTTTTCCCAAGAGAGAAAATAACTCACAGAGCATCTTGTTGATCTGTCTCCTGCGCCCGTTCACACTGAATTTCCTTCGAATGCTGCTGCTGCAGTTCTTTCCCAGGCTGCCGTTGGGCTGCCGCCTTTCACTGCACAGGTGAAGACCCATCACCAAGTACAGCACGCTAATCACCATCATGGGCACAAAGTAGAAGCACACGGTGGTGATCTGCATGACCATGTTATAGATCCACAGGGGCTTCAGCACAGTGCATATCGCCGACTCCTCCTTGTTCTCTGGGAGGTAAAAAATGCCGTGCAGGGAGGTGTTGGGGATGGCGCAGACCATCGACACCACCCACACGATGGTGATGACCCGCTTGGCGTGCTGGTTAGTCGACAGGTACCGCGTTTTGAGCGGGTGCACCACAGCGATGTACCTCTCCACGCTCAGAGCTGTGACGTTGAGGATTGAGGCGAAGCACACCGTCTCGAAGAGGAAGGTCTTGAAGTAGCAGCCGCCCTCGCCGAAGGGGAACGGGTAGTTCTGCCACAGGTCGTAGATCTCCAGAGGCATCCCGAACAACAGCACGAGGAGGTCCGACACGGCCAGGCTCACCAGGTAGAGGTTGGTGGGGTTCCTCATCTTCTTGTGCTTTGCGATCACCGCACATGTGAGCAGATTCCCAGACAAGCCCGTGAGGAAGATGAGGAGGTAAATGCTGGTCACAGGCAGGAAGAAGGGCGATCGTTTCGGACCCAGGATTTCAAAAAGGTTGACTTCAGTAAATGGATCATCTGTGTAATTCCCAGTGGCATTGGGTGGCATGCTGGTGTTGGATCCGTTTGAAGGGAAGCCCTGCAGAGAGAGCTCCATTTCAGAGAGGAAAACTGAAGGATTAACAGGGAGGTGTCAACACATCCTGCGCCGATTTCTGGGTTTGCTCGACTCTGGGATCAGTCTATAAAAAGATAAAGTAGAAAGATGAAAGTAAAGCCGTTATCAGTAGAGCATTTTATTTGACATGACCGCTCTGCGATGATTAGGGTCAAACTTCAGTTTAACATTTCTTTTTTCCTTTTGTTTCTTTTACACACTTTAAAACTGAAACTCAGGGATGAACACACTCCCAGAACTTAACACCTAATTATAACGTTTAAAAGATTTAAATCTTTGACCTGGCACACTCAAAATGAAAGGTATATCTGACTAAAACACGTCTGATATTTAAATAGGTACCATCATTACAGCTGCTACTAATGGTTGTTTTAATTAGTATTCGAGCATTAATCCAAAACCCCAAAGATATATAGTGTGCAGTAATATATGACTTAAACCAAGCAGCAAATCTTCATATTTGACAAGTTGCATTAAGAAAATGTTTAAACTTTTTGCTTGAAAAAAATCACCAAAACAATTAATTGATTATAAAAATAGACCTGATTATTTTTCTGTCCTTCTCCTAATTGATTAATTAATCAACTAAATGTTGCAGCTTTACATGTATACCCCCAGGTGACAGACGGATTAATGTGGCGTCCTACAGGGCTTCATTTTCAAGGGGGATCAGCACCCGCAGGAAATACAGGAGACAAACACAGTCAGGGCAAATTAATAACATATTTACCCAGTGGCATAAGGTAGCTATGATGAGCCCCAGTGCACGCTACTGTGATGGGTCCTAATGCATACTAATTACTACTTATAAGGTGCAAACACAGGCCACTGGCAGCTACATAGGAATCTTATGTAGAGAGCTTTGCTACTGTCTCCTCCTGTTCGTTTCTCTCTTGTCCTTTCTTACTGACATTTTTATGTTTGAAAGAAACAACTGCTCGCTGGACTTGCAAATGTGCTCAGCTTTTTATGTCTTGACAGATTGATTGCGCCTAAACTAGCTACCAGATGGTATCGTCTCGTCACATGATCTAAAGCACAGTGGTTCCTAACTGGTGGGTCATGGTCCAAAAGTGGATCACGGCACCATTCTGAATGGACCGCAAGTGACTGTAAAACTTGTCAAGTTTGTAATAAGAGCTTTTATTTTGAAGTGCCATTTCCCACTGTAGAGTGAGTCACTAACCGACAGTTACTTGACAGAGACAGCAAACTCAACCCGGTATCACTCCAAAGTCAATGAAGTCCGGTGCTTGAACAGTGACTTTTTTGCTTTTTTTTAAAAAAAAATTATAAAAGACTTATTTTGGGCATTTTTGCCTTTAATGGATAGGATAGGATAGTTTAGCGTGAAAGGGGGAGAGAGAGAGGGGATGACATGCAGCAAAGGGCCACAGGCTGGACTCGAACACAGGCCACTGCAGCAAGCGGAGCCTTTATACGTGGGGCCCCTGCTCTATCCACTAAGCCACCGACGTCCCACTATTATAGTTTAACGGCGCTTGTGGCGCTAGGGGAAAATTTGGCGGGACAAGAACAAAAGTTAAGGTGGCAAAGCTCCAATAGGGTGGTGGATGGGTCCAACAAACACAGACTTTCACCCAGGATAGCGGTGTTTGTGTCCTGCAAGATTATCAAGCCAAATCCTGTTCTTTTTTCCTAAACCAAACCATGTGTGTTAGTTGTTGAAGGCAAGAAAACGTCAATTTGTGGTGTTGTACCACCATAGTGCGTTTATTTTGAAAGAGACTGTATGTAAACGGTAAATTTCCTGTGAAACCAGAAGTGTATTTTGAAAGAAGAACATATAACAGCTAAACAACGCTAAATATATTAAACTGTGTGGACCTTGAACTAAAGACAAAGGAGAAATCTGGACCCCGTGGGACCAGTTGGAAACCACTGCTCTGGCAAATGAACCATTTTTATTTTAGTGAGTTTTTGTTAGAAACACACTGGTGTAGTTTGAAGGTGGGGATCCGAATCATTCGCCCCCTGAGGGGCACCATGCAGCTGCACTGTCTATATTTACGCCCCTGTGTTTACCTGATGATATCCACCTGGTGCAGAGATGCATCACTCTCATATCAAATCACACTTTGAATGTAATTATTTAGCATTTTAGGTCAATGACTGTTATGTAAAACTTAATCCAATTATACTTTTGTTATGAAACTACCTCATTATCAATCTAATTATCATTAAATATTAACTGTTCTATTTTAAAAAGTCTGTGATCTAACTCTGCAGATCTCTGCAGCAATAAAGACACGAGACCTGATTTTGTCTAAATTACATAATATTTTATGGCACAGACTCTTTCATGACAAAACACATTTTGTGTTGGTCACGCATGAAGAAGATCCACTTAATTGATGAAAACGAATTGGTCTCATGTGCAAACTGAAGATTTCCCCCGTGTGTTGCTTTTACTGCCTCACTAATATGGTTCAAATTATCCCCACCAACCAGAGACTGTTGAGGATAATTGGCATTGAACACACTGCACTGATAGATGTTAATGACTTCTGTAAGAAGGTTAATTATGTCCCCACATGTCATGCATCACCCCGCTAATCCAAGGTTATGTGACTAACACGGTGTGAGCTGCATTGTTGGAGTTGATCTGAAAGACACTGATACACAAATGTTCCTCTAATATTCCTGCAGGGAATTATAACCTGTCTGTGATCTGAGCATCATATTTAATGATATTTTTGATTGCTACATTAAAAAAAAAAAATACTTCAAAGCATCTGTCACAAAGGAAATAAAGATGGAAACACATCTACTTGATCACACACTGGCAGCCTTTAACTTTTGTTTTAAAGATTTAAAATAGAAATAAAGCTCACCTTCACGCTGCTGCTCTGCAACCCGCTTCTTATAACGAGCTCTCTGCGCGCTCATGATCCCAAATGACGGAACAAATGAGGCGAAGTGAGAGAAAAAACAGCGGATGCAAAAGTTGTTTGGCGCGCCACAGACAAGAGGAGACAGACGGGGCACGGTGCGTGCGCTGCAGCCAGGTCCTCCTTCAGACTGATATCACTGGTAGGATGAACGGAGGAGAGAGACGGCGGTGGTGGTGGTGGTGGGGGGGGGGGGGGGGGGGGGGGACTGCATAATTTATTTAGCCTATATGGTTTCAGAGGTCTGGATCAGGGAGTGCGCTCATGAGCTTTGCTGTTCAACAACAAGAGACAATATTTGCATAAATGCAAAAGACCACACTTGATAAATCTAAATGTTGCAGCTGATTCAACTCTCCAGGAATATTTCAGCACTATTTTGGGATATCTTTTTTTTTAATTAAAAAACTCATGATAAAATACTGCTGTGTACCAGGGAAACATCAGGGACTGCAAAATCTAAGAGAAGGTGTGTGTGTGTGTATGTGTGTGTGTGTGTGTTGGGAGGCGGGGTCACAAAAGAGCAGAGGGTTCTGTATTTTTAATTTTGCTCAAGGCAGAGTAGCAACGTTTTTCATTCTCTCCACCAACTCATCAAATATCAACTCTTGGTCAGCAGCCCGTCAGTGTCAGACACAGATGCACACAGTCAACCTTTAGTGGTGGTATGGGGCGCAACGGGTGGTGGCATTTGTTGACGCTCCAGGCAACCACCATGGTGTAAGCGAGACAGTCCGCATAGGTCGGGTGGGAAGGAAGGTGGATGGTTTAGACACAATTTAAAGTTGCCCCTAGGAGCTCGCTGTTGTTCTCTTTGGGAGACCAGTTATTTTAAAAACAAGGTAGTGTGCTAGTATGTATAACATATTATGCTAGCAACGTACATCATGTGAGGTACATGATGCTTTCTTCTAAACTACAGAAGAAGAAGAAGAAGAAGTTGTGTTTGAACAGAGGCTGTAATGTTTGTTTCCGACATACCCGTGTTGTCCTACTTGCGCTTCTGCACCACAATTTAACTACAACACTCCTGCTGATCCATTTTGTCCTCAACGATGGAAGACAAGAGCAAGAAGAAAAGGCGAATGAGTGTATGGACCTTTCCTTCCAGCTTATGCCATTCACGCCAGCCAGAATATTCCAGTATGGGGCATTTTCCGATTAAGGAATATGGTGTGCATGTAAACGTAGTCAGTGTCACCGCACCGCAAGAGGGTTCCTGGTTTGAATCCAGGGTGGGAGGAGCCCTTCTGTGTGGAGTTTGCATGTTCTCCCCGTGTCAGCGTGGGTTTTCTCAAGGGGCGTTCACACCGAGCGCGAATTCACAAATTCGCACGTCGAGATTACATACAAAGTCAATGCAAAGACGCGATTAGACACGATTTCGCGCCGGGTGGCGCGATGGACGCATCTAGCAGGATGCGATGGACGCAATAGACACGGCGAGCTAGACGCGAAATTCATGTCCAACGCCTCATCGCTCGAGTTGAAAATATTGAACTTTTGAGGCAAATTCGCGTGACACTGTGTCACGAAAGCCAATCAGCGTTGGGATTCTCCCAACGTCACTGCCGTCAGGACGTCTTGACGCCCTGATGTCCAGTTGTTGACGCAACAATAAACTGCTACTCACCGGAGACAGATGGACAGGTGCTCCGCAGCTGAAATGGAGCGCCTGTAGTTGGTGTCCTGCTGGGAGATCCTGGCACCAAGCCTTGCCAACAGGTCCTCAAACTGGGCCCCAGTCAGCCTGAAGTACCGCTGAGAGTGGCTATCATCCAGACAGAGTTTCTGGAGAAGGTGGTGAAACTCGCCGAGTTGGATTCGCTTCTGCAGGATAGGGTGAACCCAAAAACGACGGCGTTTGGCCCTCCGATGCATATGGGACTTCCAGAGCAGGTACAAAGCAGTGATGGTTGTTATCTCAGCCATGGTTGAGGAGAGAATGGCGGGCAAGATGTTATCTAGTGAAAATGGGCGGGCTCACTACTCGCGTGACTGACAAGATAACACGAATTAACAAAATGGTCCGGCGTCCAAACTCACACATTACGTGTGAGTAATTCGCTTCACTCGTGCCCGGTGTGAACGCACAGTCAGGGTGCTCCAGCTTCCTCCCACAGTCCAAAGACATGCAGGTTAACTGGTGACTCTAAATTGTCCGTAGGTGTGAATGTGTGTGTGAATGGTTGTCTGTCTCTATGTGTCAGCCCTGTGATAGTCTGGTGACCTGTCCAGGGTGAACCCTGCCTCTCACCCAGTGTCAGCTGGGAGAGGCTCCAGTGCCCCTGTGACCCTCAACAGGATAAGCAGCTGCAGAAATGAGGAGTCAGAGGCATAATCTGGTTTACTGCCAAGTAAGTTTTAACATTTCCTTCACTGCAGCTCAGCAAGGAAACACTGAATGGGAAAACACAAAGAAAGAATTCTGTCAGTCGATTTTTTCCTCCATCAAAACACTGGAAACACAATAGGGAGAGATCAATACACGTCCTCTATGAACAGGAGCGATGATGACAAAAAGCAGAACCTGCTTCTGTGTCAATGTGGGCAGCTGACTGTTGAAAATGTATGAACCTATCCTTTAAATGTTCACAGCCCTGTTGACATACATTAAACCTAAAGCTTCTCTGAGTTTTGGGTCTCTGGGCCTGTTGCCTGTTTCACCACATGCCTTCATACAGGGACAGGTTTTGAGCCAAAATACCTGTTTTTGTGTCATCATTTTTGAATGCCCTCCAGATGTGGAAAGGACACTTTGACTAAATAATTCAATTGAAAAGACCTAAATATAGACCACCCAGAATATGTTATGAGGGCTGCTCCAAAGAACGGAATTTCAAAAGGATTTCTTCTCAGGAATACTTCAGTGCAGACGGAGGTGTGTCCTCTGGCAGAGTTAATTGGAGCATATGCAGATGTTTTAAAAGCTTGACAAGCAGAACCATACATGACTGTGGGTACCATCATAATACATGTACTAGATTTGTGTCTGAAAATTAAATCCATAGCATCATATGCTACAGTAGTTTGAATAGGACAGAAACAGGCGTATCTAGTTCTTTATGTTTCGTAACTATCTGTACCATCTGTCTGGTCCTATGGCTGGAGACTTCCCCCTCGTATCGTGATGAAAAATGTTTGCCAAAGTCCTTTTTAAACAGCTCCATCACACTGGAAGAGGCACATTTCACACTATGTTTGTTATATTATGCGTCACAATGAAGCATGAGCTGTGCAGTATCTCACAGATTTAAATAAACAGCAGAGGGATCATCTTTCACTCTGCGTGGCATAACTTGCAGCACTGACTTGCAGTAGATGCTGGATTATCTACTTAATGAAACATCAACGTTGCCAAATAAACACTTTATATGGCTGTCAGCCCTCCTGCTTCACCAACACCATGTGATTAAATTTAACAAATCATTAATTTTTTTTGCATATTTGCATGCTTGGAAAGTTGTAGGGCTTGGTCTTGTTTTAAAATGGAATAGTATACCACAATTTATATAGATATAATAACCCTAATAGGCTATTGATACAGTAGATGGGCAGAATTTCTGTGATTGTGAATAATCCCAGCCGTTTTTGAATACACCATAATGATTACAAACTCACACCTGGATAAAAGCTCTTCGTTCTGAGAGCAGGAAACTCAGAAGTTGTAAATCTTATTGGTCTTTGCCAGTCATGTGTTTGTATTATCTGTGACCATAGATGTAGGTTATCGGGGCGCAGGGGTCATGTTGCCCTGAATGTTTAGACCGTGTGCATTTGTCCCCCCCAGTAAAAACATGACATTAGCAGAGGACTTTTACACGATAAAAAAGCACAAATTTCTGCTCAAAAATTCACCAGAATGCAGGAAATTATTTGTCTGAGCATCAAAAAATCTGCCACCATGGCACCATTTTGAAGGCACAGCTTCAATAAGTGGTACAGTTGCCCCCCTAGAATGCTGGCTCCCCATTTTCCCTCATAAACTGATGACGGGCGACACATTCTCACTCCAACCTCATCACATCTTGACGTTGGGTCATGGACTGTCCACACTGAGATCAATGTGCAAAGTTCCCTGGGTGCGTCGGGTGTCAATTTCAGCTTGTTACATGCACTGATGGTTTTCAAAATACACTTCCTTTTTTACAGGAAATGAATAGTTTGCATACAGTCTCTTGCAAAATGTGGTTATTTTTAGGCAACAAAAGCATGTGGTTCACATGATTCGGTCTTAATCAGTATATATTACAAAAAGTGTATTTCATCCAAGGGAGAGTATCAAAACAAATGGAGAGGTCAGCGTTGTCACAATGAAATTTAAGGTGTGTTGATCGATTCACGTTGTCACCTCATGTATATATAACTCTTTCATTTCAGCAAGAGGAGGAAAAGTTTAACATTTTACTGTATAATAAGTGTATGAAGGCCTGAAACTGAAACCACAACTTTTAAAGAACAAACTGAGTGTCCAGGAGTTGTGGAGCAGAAGTAGATTTCAGATCTCAGCTTCAAACCACAGGGTGACGTAGCTCACTCCTGAAGCACTGTGTACCTGCTGAGACATTTTCTGCCGAACACAGAGAAGCCTGATTGTACGTGCTTCCTGAAAAAGTTTTTTTTTTCCAAAGAGGTTCAGAGTTTATTCCAAGCAACAACAAAAAAAATCAGTGCAGCTTCCCTGTAGTCCTCATCTTTTTGTCATTGCTAAATATAGTAGAAAATGCACTTTTTACAATAGCTGAGCTGAAGTCAAACATCAGTGAACCCATAATCATCCATCTTACACGCTGTCTGGCTGAAACTCATTGACGCTGAGCCCTCGACTGATGCAGCCTCGGATCTTTTGTCCTCTCTCTTTGACAGCAAAGGTTATATGCACTGTGTGTGAGCACTAATCTGCTCCGTCAACATTTGGTGTCCATCCTAAATAGACTAACGACTGCATTTCTCTGTGTATAATTATTCAGGCTGTGTCTTCATCCTGCTAACAGAGAGTGACCTATTTAGTTCAAATCCATTCTCTCCACAAAGACTATTACTTTTTTAAGTGATACGCGGGAAGTTGTGACTCTTATTAGTATTCATAGTTGGCGTGGCGCTCTTCATACTGTGTGATGAATATACATAACGTCCTTCTTATCCATAGTCTGTTTTCTTAAAGTGCCAGTCTGTGGCTTTCTTTAAAGTACAGAACACCGCCTGCTGTTTTTATGAACGAGTTTAGTCATTACCTGAAACATATTTCTGTTGTTTATTTATCATGGCTCTAAATTGTTTATTTCTCCCCTTCATTTGCATAAATGAATGACAATTAGCAGAACTGCTAACCTACTTAATGGAGAGGGGAAAACATTTGCAGTGCTGAATTTCTGCCATTTGTTGTGTAATACTTAAAATCCCGTCTGGAGACAAAAACAGGATTTGGAAGAAACACCAAAGTATATTCATGCTTTTTGGCAGATGTTTTCCTTAAAATTCTGCTGGGAGCTGGTGCTGACGTCGACACCATCGAATCAAATGAACAGACTTCTGTTTAATTAATACACAAGAGTCTGAAGATCAATATTTTCAGGAGGAGCAAGAGAAATGGCTGCGTGCACTTTAGACTACAACAGAAACGCTATGCTCTATTCTGTCACCTGTTTTTTTGTTGTTTTTTTTCCTACTTGTCTGCATTGGTCTTCGTAGCTTAGCGCCACAAAAGGGTGTAAGCTTCTTATGAAGATTGATGCACTGTTAGTCTTGCAGTCAAGTATTTTATACCCATACTGCGTGGTTGTGACCGTCACCCACCCTCCCTGGAGACTGTCACCTGTTTTAAACTTCCAACAACCACTCTGCTTTTTCATGGTGTTTCTGAGTCTATTTGATGTCTGTCCTTTTTGCAGAGTCCAACAAAACTGCAGGAATAATCAAATCCAAGGCAATCATGGTGTGAAATCATTTATGTACTGTTGTATTTCCAGCTGCTATTAAGAGTTTTATTTGCATATGAAACAAACAGAATTCAGAAAGAGAAGAGACTACTGACATCACAGTGACTCTATAATCAGATGCATTGGAAGAGGGCACAGAAGAGATGACGGGAGTGTTTGACTTGTGTTTTTGAATACGGGGAATTTGCATAGAACTAATAAAGTACATCAACTCACATAATAAAGACATGAAATGTGCAACAACAGTTCTTTGGTTGGAGGCAACAGAAACAAGCTGTGAACAAAACAATGACATGTCATCATCCTTTGAACAGGATCTATGATAGAATTCAGAGCGTATGAGTTGTCTGGCCTCATACAACAGTTTGTATGATATCCTACAAATTAGCACCACACGAATGATGTTATGCGTTTAAAGTGGCACAGTGGGCACTGTCGACCTGCCATACATGCCACTCTCACTCAACTGCCCTCACCTGTGGATCATTACCTCCTGCCAGTATGAAGACTCCTGCTTCACACACTCTCTTTGCCATACTCACTGCCAATCTCGTCTATCTCTGGCGCTCCTGCTTCATCTGCTCCTTGGTGAACCACTCAACCTTCTGTCCCCGACCAAGAGCTCTGCATCTACGTTCCTGGTTTCTGTTTGCATGTTCCCCGTGGGTGTTTAGAGAGACCATCACCCACCTCTCCATAGTGAGTCTACCTAGTGATGGTGAAATCGAACCACTTTGACACGCCTGCTTCAAGAATGACACACTGTTTCGAAGCATTTCATACAGTCAGAAGAGTGACATCTGCTGGCTGAGTGTCAACTGCATCTAATTGGAAGACTTGAAAAAGCCTTAAGACTGCCTGTAACGAGGCCTCGCTCTTGGTAGTCACGTGATTGTGGGCGTGCTGATGCAGGCATCAAAACACTGCCTCAGAACACTTGCACTTCAAAAGGTCGACACTGTGTCGAGCAAACTGGCTCGAGCGTAACATCACTAAAGGCCCATTTATGCTCCCTTTACATACAAAAATGAATACGTCTGTTTCAAACGATGTTACCGTCACTGCCCACATACCGTCCGTATTTGGATCCGTATTTAACGATGAGCATAAATGGACCTTAAGTCTATCTGTTCTGCTGCCTGTGATTTCCTGTGCTGTGGATTACCTCGCCACGTGGCTGCACATTTTGCCATTGTGTGTGCGCCCCAGGATCCACTCATCGTCATTGTCAAGACCCTCGCTGCCTACAGTCGGCTCCGGACAAGTGAGTTGGCTTTTCCTGCGTATACTCCTGGTTGCGGACTCCCTGCTTGTCGGCAAATGCCACTGACTCACCAGCTCTCTGCTTCGGTGTGCCACACCAAGCACTCTGGACTGACCCTGCGTCTTGGGGGGTTTCAAGCCAACACATTCACTGTAGCTATTTTTTCACCTTCCTACTCTGTTTGACAGGTGGTTTCATTAAAGACAATTGCAAACTGTCCATCTGTCTTTGTTGCTGATATTGGGTTCACATCACGTCAGTGCCAAAAACATGATGTCATCACATTTTAAAGGGGATCTGTGACAAAATTCAGAGCGTATGAGTTGTCTGACCTCGTACAACGGTTTGTATGATATATGACGTCACCTATTTAGTGTAGAGTTACAAAGTTTTAGGAAAGTAAAGTTACTGTGGTTAGGTTTAGGAAAAGAAACATGGTGACAACACACCCTAAAATGACTCAAAGTTCACTCAAATCTCATAGTTGCAAACATCGATCTCGATGTACTGAGAACTAACAGTGTTCACTAACAAGTTCAACCTCATATAAAATGACCCAGACACCACAGACTTCACAAATCATGCAGCAAACTTCCGATTTATACAATAAAGTCTATTCTATTCTGTGACTCATTTGACCTACCCAGACAATGACAGCCAGAGATAGTGAGTGAGCATGTGTGCAATTACTGAATGGCAGGGTGAGAAAGAAATCTCACAGCGTGAGCATGTCAAGAATTGTCTCTCTGACTGAGCTTTAGCTCGAGCATCATATGTCTCTGTCACAATGTATTTTTAAAATTTTCTTCAAAGCCTGCCTCTGTTCCTTAAGCCTTGTGCTACCTCCATAATCAGTGCTAAACAACAGCAACAGTGCTGACAGAGATACTGGTGTTTGCCATGGGGGAACCAGGGAGTTGGCACTACGTTTCTGTGATGACGCCCTGCCATTATCACCAGTGACCATCGTGTAAGTGCAGTGCCAACAGGGGTGATGAATCAGCCAGTGCCGACCTGGTTTATCACAACACACAGAGCGAGCGTGACTTCACTCTCACCTCAGGACTCCATTATATCTTTACTTAGCAAAGTGGTTTGCTGCTATATTGATGCTCTGAATGTCACATACAGTAGGGTGACCATATTTTGATTTCCAAAAAAGAGGACACTCGGCCCGGCCACGACATAGCCTATTTAAATGATACTCGCAGTTAACTCAAAGATGCCTTATCATTTTAATATATTTAAAATTTATATGTATGGATAGAAAATTCAGTTATATTACAAAATAATATCTCTCAAAGACAGAAATTCAGATAAGCCCCAATAGGGGACACATACACACACTAGAGTGTGGCGATCTGAGCCCGACGGTACCCGACGGGTCGGGCCGGGTTTGGTCAAAAATGTAGCTATAAATTGTATTCGGGCTGGGGTCGGATTCAGTCAGCTTTCAGTGAAAATGTAGTGTAAAAATAAATAAAATCCTATTGTCTGTCCTGTTTATTGCTTGGGCACTGTTATTTACATGACAACAGCTGAACATAACACACACAGACACACATTGGCTGTTTGTTTCTACCTCTCCTCACGCTGGAAGTCTCGGACCTTCCACCGCCCGCCTCCGCCTTGATGAAACGCTGAAAATAAAATAAAAGAGGGAGACAGGTTTTTCCTATTTTATCTTATTTTGTTTTATGTCTCCCTCTCCTCTCGCTGGAAGCGTCGGACCTCCCGCCTCCCGCTCCCGTCTCAAACACGGAGGTCTCACTCTTTGCTGAGCACCCACGGCGCACGCCCGGCCTGTTAAATACCCTGTAATCGTAACAACTGTGTGACACAAACTCAGTGCTTTGATCATTAAATAATGTTAGGCTCGGTTTGGGTTTGGACAGAAATATGCGGCCCGTGCCACACTCTAACACACACACACAAACACAAGGAAAACCGGACATTATCATCAGTTTAGAAAAAAACCTGGACGCCCCGGACGGGACGTGAAAAGTGGACATGTCCGGGCAAAAGAGGACGTTTGGTCAGCCTAACATACAGTAGCTTTACATTTATACAGCAAACTTGTTGGTAAACAGTTGCCTTTTTGCACATCCGACATTTAGAGAGTGTGGGATAAAAAGGTTTTTTCAGCATATCAGAGTTCAAAGGTTTACTGTGAGTCTTCAAAGGTTAGGCACAAAAGCCGAGCTGGTCCCGGGAGCAGACTAAACTCTTTCAATACATGTACTTTTACTTATACTTTTTCATCTGCCCCAGCCGCTGTGGGCCTTTGCTGGCAGAGCCCTCCTGCCATCCCGCCCTCAGATCACTACGCCCTAATTCTGTCATTGTTTCACGAACTCAGCACTCACTCTCGGCACCAACCTCTCTGACACGATTGTTTCTCATCTCCTGAGCATGATGACCTCGCCTGAATGCAGTTTGCAGATACACACAAATGTGAGTACAAGCTGCAAAGGCATACACAAGGGATACTGAGCTGAGAGCCCGCGGGCAAAATCTGGCCCTCGATAGGGTGCTGGGTGCCCCCAACTACTTTCTAATTCACACTGGAAATAAACTGATTCGCACTGTGCATTTTCTGTTGTAGTTGTTTTGCTTTTGATACAAATAGGGTGCCAGAGTGCATAAAAAAAACCATCAAAACAGAGTCTGTTTATTGAATAAAGCGCCAGAGGATCCCCCAGACCCCCTGACAGAGGTCCAAGCTATGACTTGAATATCCTCAATTTCTTCAGACACCCCCACGTACACCTGACTTGCTGCGTGTGGCCCCCAGCCTCCTGTCATTTTCCAAAAGTGGCCCCCAGGCAAAGCAAGTTGAGTGTTCCTGGCATGCACCATCGTATTTAGCTTTTTATCTAGTTACAATCAAATATATGCTTAACCATGACTATCTGTTTATTAGTTCAGGCTGTACAATTTATCGATACACTCACTCAAGCAAAAATGAGTGTTGATATTGATATATAATGATATTTCTCACAGGAGCAACATAAGAACTCATTAGGAGTTTGTTTCTGGCCAATACTCACTCTCTTTTAACTTTGTTTTTGGTCTCAAACAAACTTCTGAGGGAAATATCTGGCTCTTTAACTGCAGTACACGCCGCTATCTTCACCGTAGTCGTGTCTGTCTGCTGGTTGGTGCTGAGCAGATAGTGTACGGTCTGTTTTTACCGCTTTTTGATGACAAAGAGCTACCTGCTATGACTGAAAATTATGCTGCGAGAGCGGTGTAAGTGAACCAAAACGCTGAGATAGATGAAGCTGTGAAGCTCAATAAAAACTGAGGGGAACTTTGGTGATTATTTTCTGCAGGATCATCACTATAAGTGACCCTTTCACATACAAGTAGCCACTGTTAATATAAAACTATTAAATATAGCAGCTTTAAGGTCAGTCCTATTACCTGATCTTGAACTCTGTGTTATCCAATTTGAAAATGTTCTTTATTTCACTTTTTTGCTTTTGTGATGCATATTTCTAAATCGATGTGTTAAATAAAAGCACAAAGAGGGAAAACAGGAGGTCAAAGGAGATCAGAAGCTTTTTGATTGAAGTGAATTTTCATCCTACAGTTCTTCCGACATCAAATGCCGGCAGCTATATCACACAGGAAGAGGGACAATGAAGTGTATTTGTCTCTCGTGCAGCTTGCAACCTTGATAACAATTTAAACGTGAGTACAGAAATGGCAGTACAATAGACAGAGGAAGTCACTTATTGCCTCTGAGAGGGCGCTGAATCAATGCTATTGATGTGTCTGCCTAAAAGGTAGCTTTTTTCTTTTAAGCAAACAGCATTAAACAGAAACAAAGAAAAATCCACCCCCTCTGTCTTCAATCCAGTTTTTACTTTCAACTATAAACCAAATGGATCAATAGTTTTCAAAGTCACAAAACACAATGGGGAATACAGTTATGCTCTCAGGCAATCCATCATTGTCCGACAATAGCTAATTTCAAGAGTGTATACTTTGTCAGCCGCAGCAGGTGAATAGGCAGGTGTCCCTCTGGCTTTACAAACTCAGTTTTTGCCCTTGACACCTTCAGTAAGGTCGCCAACAGAGGGCACAGTAAGTTCAGGTTGTGACACTGACTGCACACCGCTCCAAAGGGAAGACAAAGTAATGTGTGTGCGTGCATGACGTGACGCCTGTGTGTTATTTATAACCAGATGTGTTGCCTGACATATTTCCATTTACGCATTATATTGCCAAAAGTCTGTGGACACCAGTGTTTACACACTGCTGTGTACTTTTGGTCTCAGGCTGTTTGTGTTGCCCCATAAAACATTACAGCTTCTTTAAACTAATTGCTGAGGTTTTTAGAACCACAGCTTTACTCTTTTGGTTCACTCTCACTGCTGTTATCAGCACTGTTTACAGCTGCGGCAGCTATTGTTCAGCAAAAAAAAAAAAAAAAAAAAGATCTCAAGCCCTTTTTACACAGCTAATAGGGCTGCTACAAAGTCTCTTCTTCATGCACATTTTCACACAGACCCAAACAGTGATATCTTGTTACTCCAGTGTGATTTTAGACAGCATGTCGGCATCGCAGAAGCAAAAGAGGTATGACGGGCGTGACATGTAACACAACAGCAGCGGCCTCTAGTGTGACATGTCATACACATCAGCAGCTCTTTATAAACAATGATAATGGCATATCATGGCAATAACAAGCTCCCAAACCTAAATTTTTTTCCAATTTGTCCATGATATTTTCCGTTTCTGTTTTTCTTTAAGTTAGCTGCTAACTACTATCAGCAACTTTTTAAATCTCCCATGGTGGGTCACACACATAATACTAAGGCTGCCCCCGACTAAGAGTTTTCCTAGTTGACCATGGTCATCATTCAGGGCCATTAGTCAACTTCAAGGTTGAAGGTGTGAGAAAGAATAGTATCAGTAACAGTGTTAACACTGTGCTACATTACAGAGAAATACAAAACCGTATAAATGAACCTTCATTAATATAAACCTATATTTTATCTACAAGTTCCATGTTTCAGATGATAAGTCATGTTTGTAGTCGACCAATGAAGTTGGGTTTACATATCACCTTGGGTTCGAAAAACTGCACCATATTGCCTATTTACCTGATATCCCGAGTGCAGAGCTGATCTTCTTCCAGGTGCTGTTTGTAAGTGTGTAGGCCTATCGTCCGTGGGACAGATGTAAAGCTCGGTGTAGCCCTGCACTAACATGATCAACTTTTGCGTGTTTATCAGACTGAATATTCACAGAACAAGAGAAAGATATCTGTCGGCTGTGATTGGTTTGTAACGTGCTGAGCGTGGCCACTTCCTGTGTCTGTCCTTTCAAATTAAATTCCCACCTGAACCAGTCATATAGGTTTAGATTTAATTTTAGAAGACGCAGCTCCTGACAGAGTTTCATGTTTTTTTTCTGCACCTAAGCGAACAATTAAATCTTGCCGATTAATAACCTCTCTGGTTGACTAACGTTTGATCGACTCTTTGAGAGCAGCCATACATAACACATTGTCAAAACATCACACTTGTGCTGCCCATGATCAAGTCTTGCCGACTGTCCTGTTTAACAGAGGTTTCTGTGTTGTTACTCCCTCTGAAGCTGCTTTAAAGGCAAGACAACTCTGTCCCCCCATTCTGCGAGTTTACCTCTTATACAGGACGGCAAGGCAACATAATGAAATTCCCACCTTGAAGAAGCAATGTAAAAGGAGCTTTAGATAAAGTCACTAAATGCCACCTGCTCAGCAGCATGACTGCAGACAGACACAGTTAGCGTTGAGCAGCCAAACATAGTGAAGTGTTTGGCTGCTCAAAGAGCCAGATGTTATCTCCAGGAGTTGCAAACAGACACAGAGCTTGAGGAGAATCAATATTGGACTTACATTCATTAAATGGACACAAACACAACTCCAAATGAATACTAATGCTGCTCCATATCTGTTGGATATGTAAATGTAATAAGGGTTTGGACCCTCGGGGGTGTTGATGGAGTTCCAGGGGGTCCCCAGAACAATGTATATCCACTATTTAATTTACTATAGTAGTGGATGAAACATGGGCCCAACTAAAAACTGTTGTTGAAACAACACAAACAATTGTTGAAAAATGCTCGCTGAAGTGCCCTCTTGGGAGCCAAAATGTGCGCTAAAGTGCCCTCTTGGGAGCCAAAACGCATGCTAAAGTGTCCTCCTGGGAGCCAAAACTTGCGCTAAAGTGTCCTCCTGGGAGCCAAAACGCGCTAAAGTGCCCTCTTGGGAGCCAAAACGCATGCTAAAGTGTCCTCCTGGGAGCCAAATTTTGCACTAAAGTGTCCTCCTGGGAGCCAAAACGTGCTAAAGTGCTCTCTTGGGAGCCAAAATGTGTGCTAAAGTGACCTCCTGGGAGCCAAAACACGTGCTAAAGTGTCCTCCTAGGAGCCAAAACGCGCTAAAGTGGCCTATTGGGAGCAAAATGTGCGCTAAAGTGCCCTCCTGGGAGCCAAAACGCAAGCTAAAGTGCCCTCTTGGGAGCCAAAACACGTGCTATAGTGTCCTACTGGGGGCCAAAACACGCGCTAAAGCGCCCTCCTTGGAACCAAAACGCATGCTAAAGTACCCTCCTGAGAGCCAAATCGTGCTAAAGTGCTCTCTTTGGAACCAAAACGCGCGCTGAAGTGCCCTCCTGGGAGCCAAAATGCGCGCTAAAGTGCCCTCCTGGGAGCCAAAACTTGTGCTAAAGTGCCCTCGTATATCTCACAGAACCAGTTTGGATTATCCGGTGCTAATATGGTGTTAAAATGCACTAGAATAAAGGAAATGGCATCTACTTAAGGGAGGACCCCAGACCCCCCCAGGGATTTATTTCCTTCATACATCCATGTCTCTGTGTGTTCTTCACAGTCCAACATTGAATCTACACAGTTCTCGTGGATGCTGATCCTAACTACAAACTAACTTGAGTAGTCTGTCTAGTTATTCTGTTTTAAGGCTGTATAATGTGCCATTTGTGTAACATATAAACATGTCTAATGTGCCATTGAAAACACTCGGAACTTAGTGCTTTCTTCAGTGGCGAGAACGCGCTGTATGTGCTTTTCTTTTTTTTCTTTTTTTTCGCCCCTGCCCTTTAAAAAGTTTGTGCACGCCACTGGTGGAGATGTGTCGTCCTTCATCAAACGAAGTCTCCGGCCCTTTTCTGTTTAAACATGACATAGGCATAGATTTTTGGGGGGACAAAACCTGTGCAGCTTCAACCATAAAATGTAATCAGGTTTTGAACTTTGTCCACTTTTGTGTCGAGATCGGAACAACTGTCTGACTCATGCTTTTGGGTCCAGTTCTCTCTGTACTATACAACAGAATTAATTCCCCAGAATGCAGGAATTGAAAAGTTTAATGCTCAGACCCTCAGACCTCTTGTTTCATATGTCCCCCCCTCCCCCTAATGTTGAAACCATACGTCCTTGCAACATGACTATGCCTACCTGCACAAAGCCATGTCCGTAAAGAAAAGTTTTTCCCAGTTTGATGTGGTAGAAGTTGTTTTGCCTGCAATGAGCCGTGACCTCAGCCCCATCCAACAGCTCTGGGATGAAATGAAACATTGACTGTGAGCTTACTGCCCAACATCAGTGTTGGACCTCATTAATGCTCTTGTTGCTGAATGAGAGCCAAGTTCCAACCTCCTGTAAAAAGCAGCAATTTAGTGCCAATGGTTTTGGAGATATTCAGTGATATGGCTGCAATGTTCTGGTGTCCACATACTTTTTTGGCCATGCAGCACACGCAGTGTGTCCTGGTATTGATGCAGTTGAGCATAAAAAAATGTGGCTTGATACACTTCCAGAAAAATATTTCAAGTTTGTCTAATAATTATCCAAGGTGCTAATATAGAAAATGTACTGTAATCACAGTCACATGATGTAATTGGTGCCATAAAATGCTATTTGTTTTGCTCAAGACACCTGGCATGTGCTTCACGTACAGTAGGCCACCACTACTGAGGCTAAGGAGGTCAACTCAAATAAGCATGTAGCCCACTTTCTACATTCCTCCTTTTGCAAGAAGCGTAGTTAACGTCCTTGTCCTTGGTCTTTGCTTGGTGAAGAAACAGCTGCAGACAAAGCAGTACAACATGTGAGTGAGTGCAACCATTCTTCAAGTTTAAACTTACAATTTAACTTCAGAAAGTGTAGTAAGTGTTAAAATACCTCATTCAGGCTGACGCACTGAAGAGGCAGTAGAGCTATTCATCTTTGTATCTACGTCTTACAGCAGTTCCGCTTATCTTTATCATACAAACCTGTTCCACTGCTCGACCGTTTCCACAGGTGTCTGTGAAAAGGAAAACTCCAGAGACATAAATCATCAAGGCTGTGCTCTTTGCTTTGAGGTGATGATTTACAGAATAAACAGCCAAGATTGTCTGCCTGAATATCAAATAAGGCGTATGCACAGACCTACATGTTTTGTTACCTCAATAAAACACTTCTGCCGACTGAATTATATGAGAATGGGGCACGGTTTATGCAAAGTGGTGCAGCCATCAGCTCACATAATACCTCATCTGGAACACAGAGAGCTTTAAGACTTTTAGTGTCATTTCATTTTTATACAGCCAACAATATCAGATAACTTTAATCAGAGATTTATGCTGTGTAGCTGGTGTTGTTTTTTTTTTGTGTATGGTCAGTAACCAAGGCAATGAAGGACGGACTGCTTGACCATAACTGACAGGGCTCTTTATGGGTTTACACAATAACCAAATGAAATATGAAATCCATACAATCCACTTAACCTAGATTTTAAATGGGTGTTTGAGCTGATTGATTTTCTTGGAGACATTTGACCCAGAAGAACATGAACAGTCACTCAGACAGAGAATATATGTGCAGTAGAGAAGTGGCAGTTGATGAAGTGGGTGTATAACTAAGAAGATGTGTGGGTTACCAATAATAATAATATTAATAATAATAAACTTTTTTCATATAACACTTTTCAAAAACATGTTTACAAAGTGTTTTGCAGGCATAAAAACGAAATACAAAGTGCATTTAAAAGATAAGAATAGTTCAATGTGACTGAAAACGGAAACAAATAAAAGAGACTATGAATAAAAATTAGAGGATAAGTTAGTTATTGAAAGCATAGACACAAAGACACACACACACATACACACACACACAAAAGAAAAAAACTCAGTTCAGTCATGAACAATTTAGTTAAGAAAACTTAATTTCCATTTGCAGTATTATATTTGGCCATATGGCACGGTTCTGGGGTCTCTCTGCCTTTCCTCAGGCCTACGCAGAAAGCCTAAGGCAGGGAGAGCACATCTCCCTGCCCTTCCACATGCAAACAAGGAAAGCCTGACGCAGAGAGAGCACACCTCCCTGCCCTTTCAAATGCAAATGAGGAAAGCCAGAGGTATATAGAGCACACCTCCCTGCCCTTCCACGTGCAAACAAGGAATTGCCATGTGCCTACATGGAAAGCCTACGGCAGGGAGAGCAGCAGCACAATAGGGCGCCCTGAATGTGATCTGCCAACTGGTTGCATTAAAAGTAATCATGTGATCTATCAGCTGACTGCCTTCCATCAATCAGCTGCTCCATCAGTTGATCAGGCTGTTTGAGGTCAGTTGATGTAACTGGGATGTGAGCTGAGCTTGATGTCGGGTCCTGTCTGAACTAACACTATGCTTGATTTGATAAAAAATAGTTTTTACAAGAGTTTTGAGGGAGTACAATGAGGTTGTTCACAGCTGTGAAGCCCTTACAGCAAATGCCCTTCTACCTTCTGTCTTAAGTCTTGCCTGAGGGACCGATAACAACAGCTGGTCCACAAATCTGAGAGTGCGAGCAGGGGTAAGAAGGTCATTAATGTATAATGGGGCAAGGATGCTTAAAGATTTGAAAACAAGCAATAACATTTTAAAATCAATTCTGAACACCACAAGTAACCAGTGCAATGAGGCAAGAGTGGGCGAAGTGAGTTTATATTTTTGAGTTCTTGTAAAGACCCTAGCTGCAGTAGTTTGGACCAGCTGGAGACGGATGATTGATTCCTGGGGCAGTTCAGCATGTGGTGCGGTGGTGCAGTGGTTAGCATTGTTGCCTCACAGTAGGAGGGTTCCTGGTTCGCACCCAGGGTGGGGGATTCAAATCTCGGGTGAGAGGACTCCTGTGACTTTGTTCTCCCTGTGTACACCAATGCACATATGAAAGTAATGCATGAAAACAACAGGAAGGAAGAAACTGTGCAGAGCAGCAAATGTGCTGGAATAATGAATATATATATAACGGCAGACTCCCATCATGAAGCTAATTTAAACAATAGTTGAAAATACCACAAAGAAATTGAAACGTACAACGAGCGGCAAAACAATAATGTTAAATGAAAGTCATTTACTTTTTAATGTGAGGTTAGATTAAGAGGAAATAATTACAGCTTAATGAAACCATCTAATTACAAGTAGAAACTAATGAAGCTTTATTTGAATGGCTGAAAATGGGTTGAAATGGATAATTGCTGCAAAGACTTTTGTTTCTCTCTTTACTTTTAGGGCTGAAAACCTCCTTGTCCTTGTTGTTGTTGTTGTTTTTGTTAATCTTCTTCTTCTTCTTCTTCACTGTGTTCCTTAAAGTAATCTGTACCTCAAACTACTTTTGCAGCACTTTCTCTTGAAACACTGATGGGCACATTTAAAATCTCTCTCGCTTATTTCACATTCAGATTCCTCCATTCATGTCAGATCCACTGCGGTCTGCTGAAATGTCAATACATCAAATAGAACAAGCATCATTTCACCTGTCGTTCCAGGGCCGTGACAGAAATGTTCTGTTTTTGAGGTGATTCATCAGGTTTATTTTTTCACTGTCAAATGATTTACCAACTGGGATGACCATTCATATTGGAAGTTGTAGCTACAATCATGGGCGGATTATAGGACAATGGGCTCCTGGGCACAGAGACGCAAAAGGCCCCGACACCTCTCCCACATAGGAGCAGGACACACAGGCTTTTTTGTGGTGTTGCATCTCTTTGTAGTCGTTATGCATCTTTTAGTAGTTTAGTGTCTCATTGTGGTTGTTTTGTGTCTATGTAAAGTAAGCTTGTGTCTTTTGTTGTTGTTGTTGTTTTTGTCTTTTTGTATCAATTTGTGTTCATTTTGTGACTCAATGTGGGTGTTTTGGTGTCTGATGTAATTTTGTGTCTTTTTCGGGTCAATTTCTGTTGCTTTGAAGTCATTTAATGTCTCATTGTGGTTGTTGTGAGTCTTTTTGTAGTCATTTGGGTCTCACTGAGGTCAGTTAGGGTCTTTTTTTTGGTCATTTTTGTTTCACTTTGTCATTGTTTTGTGTCTCTTAAAGGTAATTTTGTGTCTTTTTTTCTTGTTTTGAGTCTTGTCAAGGTTGTTTTATGTCTTTTGTAGTTGCTTGGGTGTCTTTGGGGTATTTTTTGTCTGTTCCGGTCATTTTGCGTCACCTGCTGTCATTTTGTGTCTCATTATGGTTGATTTGTGTCTCATTGTGGTTGTTTTGTGTCTCATTGTGGTTGTTTTGTGTGTCTTTGAAGTCATTTTGTATCTCATTTTTAGTCATTGTGTGTCTCTTTGTCATCAGTTTGTGTCTTGTGGTTGTATTTTTGTCTCTTTGTAGTCACTGTGTGTCTCTTTGTAGTCAGTTTGTGTCTTATATTATTGTTTAGTGTGTCTTTGTAGTGGTTATGTGTCTCATTGTGGTTGTTTAGTGTGTCGTTGTAGTCATATTGTGTCTTATCGTCTTATCGTTATCTTTGTGGTCATTTTAGTCTCTTTCTGGTCACAACGTATTTATTACACACGGCATTTTGCAGGTGAAGGTCAAAGAGGCCCCCTGACACTTTGGGCCCATGTGCCTGGGCCCAGTAGGCACGTTCAGTAATCCACCTATGGCTCAAATACATAATTGTGTTGTTACTGCTCAGTATCTTTTTATCTTTCTCCGTATTTTACAACTTGTTTTGGTTGGCTCCTGGACCCAACAGACTGACTTTGTACTGACTGATAATTAGAGGCTGTTGATTCTTGGAAATAATTAGGAAGTGCTTTGATAGCCAAGATTGCTGCTTCCCGCTCCTCCATTTGGTGAGTGTTTTTGTCCTCAGGCTACTTCACACCAAAACAGAGGGTGAGGGTTATGACCAAGAAGTAATTTACTTTATCTAAATGTAATAAATTATTAAATGAAATAGAAATAGAAATGGTAGATTAATAAACTGTAAATATGACTGGGTACTTGACATGTGGACGGGGGAACCCAAAGTATAATCTTGCCCAGCAATCCAACAATACAGTTATCATATTATTTTACATAAGACCTAAATCGTGCTTTCAATTGTGGGTCACCAGAGCATCGCCATAGAGCATACAAACAAAACATAGAGCATATAAACAAATAAAATATGCACAGCAGTCCCAGTATAAGTCTCATTGTGACGCACGTGTGGCTGTAGTGTGGTTTCTAATCAATGCAGCGAGATAATAAGTTACTTCACTCGGTCATATAAACTGATGTTATTGTTTTTGTGGAAGGCATAAACTGGCACAACTTGTTTTTAATTCCCACAACATATTTGACAACAACGCCCACTTCAAATGCAACCTGAGCTGCAAGCTGCCAGATTTGTCATTTCCATGTTAGTGTGAAAAATGTGTTTCCTAAATAATCAGAAATCATAAAACAAAACAAAGCAAACAAACAAAAACAGCATTTTCAGACCATCCACTCAGTTTGGTCTTGTGCCATTAGCTGCGTGTTTAAGCACAGGTGAAACAAAGCAGTCTGATTCTGGGCATTTTCTATATAATTGTTATTTCTAATTTCTAAACAGTTGGACTTCAACAGAACTTTTTAGCTTAACAACTGAAAATTAAGCATTTTTTTTTACTTACAATTGAACACAGCTTGTAATCAGTGCAGCCAATTTACTTTCTTTCTCTCTGTTTAATTGGAATATTTTTACAGGCCTAATCAGAAAAAAAACTCAAAGCAAAACTCAGCAGTTGGAGAAAAGTCTTCAACAAAAAAAAATTTTTTTTAGCTGCATTCCTATCACATTAATCATTTTGTCATCCCTCAGATTTAACTCACAGCCATTTATGGGTGAGAAACCCCAAGCTTGGATCAATAATCACACATCACAGGGACAGTTCACGCCCAAATCAAGAGTAGATTGTATTAGAGTGTTGGAGATATCGACCATAGAGATGTCTGCCCTCACTGGAATATAGTAAAAGTAGATGGCACTTGGCTTGTGGTGTTCAAAGCCATACAAATGAATAAATAAATAACAAAATAAAACATTAGAAAACTCAACAGCAATGTCTCTTTCCAGAGATCATGACCGGATACTCAAGACTCAAACTTTGCTGTGAGCAGTTTCATGTAAGAACTATTTTCTTTCTACCAAACTGCACCCACCAACTGTATCACCGCTCAGAAGGAACCTCCTCGTCTGTTGGATGAGGCAGCAGTAGATGCCATCTGGTTCCATTATATTGGAGAGAAGGCAGACATCTCTACAGCCAATATCTCCAACACTTTGCACTAACACCAGAGCAATCTAGTTGAGAACCAGCCTGCCAAAGGGTATGATCCAGCCCACTAGATGTCTTGGCACATCCGACATTGATGCACCTGTGAAGGCTGAGGGGTGTCAGGTTTAAACTGTGAGTAGATACTTCATGAAAATTGCTGCCTCCAAGGCTTCTCCACCCTGACCAGAACACAGCTCTCTGTAGTCATATAAAGATACTGAACACTGTGCAACATATTATCAACCAGCAGCCTCAGTACAAAAGAATCTGTATCAGACTTCTATCCTAAAAACAATGTGGGTGGAACCCTGCTGCTGACGCACTGACAAAACTTCAGATTGTAAAGGGGTGGTAAGGCAGGGGATGACTCACACGAAATGAAAGTGAGTCGAAAATTGACTGAATTTCGAAAAACTGAGACGTACTGCTGAATATTTTTCTAAGGATATCGCAGGCTGTTCACGATTTGCTTTGTAAATGGATGAATGCTTTCAGAACAAACATCCTCACACTAACAAAACTGGAAAAATTTGAAGAGGTTGTTATGTCTAAGTTATTATGCAGTGGTTTTACTGGTCCGGCCCACTTCTGGGCTGTATGTGGCCCCTGAACTACTTAAACTAAAGAATACTTTTCATGCTCAGGCTCTAAGTTTCTTTCTCACCCTTTCCTATTCACTCCTTGCACACATGCTCACTCACTATCTCCAGGGCCTCTAGTTTCCTGGCGCGGCGCAGGGTGGCGAACCCCGCGCAGAGCTAGTTTCGGACCAAAACATCAATTTCTTCCTGGGAGAAGTTTGGCCATCTGATGCTGCTGCTCTCTTCTGCCATGGCGAATTGAGTAAATTCCCATTACGCCTTCACGCGGCACATTTAAGGGCGAGGAGAGGGGCTCATTTGATTGGTGTGATGTGAATCGGCTGTGTAAAACCCACTCCACGCCTTCTCTCCTCCCAATTTCCAACTTGCGCAAGTAGGAGGGACGGAGGTGGGAAAGAGCCATCACCACCCAGTCTACAGAGTCATCAGCCACCACCACCACCAGTGTCTGGACTCCATGGGGGGATTTATCCTGCTGCCACTCAGATGTCCCTCGACAAAATATCTCGTTCTGTTGTCCAAGCACCAAATACTTCTGTTAAATCTTAATCAGCACAAATCATCTGTTAATCTGTACACTCATATTCTGTATTAAATATTATCTTTACTTCACTCTTCTGTCTCTCCTGATTGAAATATGAGTTTGACATTTTTAATTTTGGGGAGAACCGTCCCTTTAACTTGAAAACTTTTCATTACAGTGTGAAGGTGGCACACAGTATAACTGTATTTACATTTTATAGAGGTCACAATAACTTTTTATTTTTATTAGACAGTTGGTTTTGAAGGCAGCATTCATATCAAATATATTGACTGTTATGAATCCTCAAAATAAGTCACATAATGAAAGATGTTCTTCCAAGAAGAGAGAACAATAAGCAGACGTCAGTCTCTCTCTGCTGATTCACTGGTGACGTTTCTTGGGAGATGTAAGGGGACAGCAAAGTGATGGGAACAGTGGCCACAGATAGGACACTAACCAGTATGACATCCCAGTCTGCAGGTAAAATAAACAACTCTGATTTATTGGTAAGGGTTAAATCAGCTGAGCATAAATCTGACACTGCTGATAAATCTCCACAACCTGAGTCTGCAGGAACTGAACGAGCCATCTGGTTCAATTTATGACTTCGTAGTAGAGTTGCCTCTGTTGTCCCTAATCTAATAAAAGGTGTAAACATGAAGTGTGAGACTAATGAGTAGTGATGAGACTCTCCATAACACAATCCATTTTTTTATGCTGTGACCAGACTTTAAAGTATTGTGGATAGAGAAAAATCAATATTTTGTTGAGCTGAATTTTTGCAGTAATAACAATAGCGCTTTGGTGTGTTTAATCCCAAAGTTTACACTGTACACTCACCTTAAAGGTCCTTAAAGGATTCAGGAGGATATATTGGCAAGAATGGAATATAGCATAACAAGTAGTTTGTCTACAGTATATAATCAACTGAAAATAAGAATCATTGTCGTTTCATTACCTGAGAATGAGCTGTTTATATCTACACAGGGAGCAGGTCATCGTCTACGGAGTCTGCCATGTTTCTACAGCAGTCCAGAACAGACAAAGCGAACACTGGCTCAAGACCCGGCCATGACAACCCGGTCTCACTCGTCCTTTCACATCAGCATGATACGCGGCCGGTCGCTGTTATTGTTTAACGGCACCCAACTGAACTGGGAACATTGGAACAATGGGTTTAATATGGTCGGAACAATGGTTCTGTCGGACCAATGGGTAGTTCCCATAGCACCTTGGCTTGTACCTTGCATGTCATATCTCAATGTGAAAAGTCCATGACCAAACGTTGATATGTGACGATGTTGGAGTGAGAATGTGTTGGCCATTAGCACTTTTTACAATGACCATCGTAGTTAGCAGCCTTTCCATGACAAGTAAACAGTAAATGTACCTTCACTCGTATAGCACCTCTCTAGTTTTCGGACCACTAAAACTATGAGTTACATGCACCCATTTGCACACATTCATACACTCGTAGCCAAGGCCATGATACAAGGTGCCACCTGCTACTCAGTTTTTTAGCACGCTCACACTGATGGAACAGCGATCAGGAGCAATTCGTTGATCAGTATCTTGCTTGAATACTTCGAAATGCAGGCTGGAGGGAACGAATAGCTGATCTTGCAGTTAGTGGATGACCCGCTCTACCTTCTGTGCCACAGCTGCCCCAAGTACACAAAAGCATTGGAAAAACACTGTTGTTGTTTTTTTAAAAGTGAAAGTGCTTTACTCAGCGTTTTTACTGGTTTAAATCACCTGGTCTGATTGTTTTGGAGAGGAGAAGATCTTTGCGGATAATTAGACTCCTGATAAAACCTCTTGAACAATGAACACTGAGGGAATTCTAATCAGAAGTTGATGGTTGCAATCTGCAGTCCTCAATGCTACACGCCACTAAATCCCTTTAAATCGTACACTCTATCCCTTTAAGTGTTGTGCTGACCAAGTTATATTCCTCGTACTGAATCTGCAACTGCACGTGGCTAATAAACTAATAACAGTCATAAATGGAAGGAAACACCACATTAATTTACAACTTGATGATAAAGCAGCTCACAATAACAGAAGGATACTCAACACTCATTAATATTTAAAACCATGTTAATGTTTCACTCATTTATTCAAAGTTCATTGATTGTATGACGAGGTCTGTTCTTCTCAGACTGGTCACGAACGCATCCTGTGCTCACTTGACATTTCTGCGTTCCTATAATCACGACAAAGGATAAAATGCACTTCATATGTCTTTCAAGTGTTTTGGCATTTCAGCGTGGAGTTGCTGTTTGAGGACACTTCATTATCTCTTTATTGGCCATGCTGTGACATAACATGTTTGACAGGGATGATTTGCTCAGTTTACAGCTTTAGATGTAACAGTTAATTGTCTTGTTTTACAAACCCAAAGCCTCAGATAAGGAAAGGCCACGATAAACGGTGACACCTGGATAATTTCATGTCACTCACTTTTTATGTGCCTGACATTCACTGAGTTCAAGCATCAAACCCACAGATTTAAAGGATCATGTAATAACTCAGAAATTACATGTTATATCTCCTAAATGTCAGTTTACTCTAAGCAATAGCTTTTCAGTTTAAAGGAATAGTTCCACATATTGGAATATATGCCTTATTCACCTCTTCTCAAGAGCTGGATGAAAAGATAAATACCACTTTCACAGCTGATTATCTTAGCATAAATGCTGGAAATGAGGAAACAGATAATCTGACTCTGTCCAAAGCACAGACTGTATAAATTAATGTTTGTAGGCACCGTGACATCACCCACTGGTTTGTGGACTCCCGTTTTGAAGCCTCGAGTTTAGCATCCTGTTTTTTTGGACGAGAAAATGGAGGGATGGATCTGACTTACAGACAGTCGCAACGCCTCACAGACAGCCACTCAAAGCGGCCCTGCCCTTAAATATGCGTAACTTTGGGCCTTAATAAAACATAAACAGGTGAATTATAAAAAAAACTCCTCATACAGTTGGCATGAATGTTGAGATTAACTATAGAGACCAAAACAGTTTTTGGACCAGGCTTTAAACATGTTTATTTCTGCTGTAAAGTTGGACATTGTAACATGGGGGTCTATGGGTACTGACTGTCTTCTGGAGCCAGCCCCTAGTGGCCGTTCAAGGAACTGCAATTTTTTTGCACTTCTGTGTTGGCTTCATTTTTCAGTCCTTGAGGTTGTTGCTTGGTCCAACGGTAACAAACTCTGCCTGGCCAAACCTCAAAGCTCATTATTAACACGTTTTAAGCTGTTTTTTTAAAAAGTGTTGTTTTCACGCCTTTATGCTAAGCTAACTAGCTGCTGGCTACACCTTCATATATATCCAACAGATATTAGAGTGATGTTGATCTTCTCATCTTGTTCTCAGGAAGGAAGTGAAAAAGCATATTTCCCAAAATGTCAAACAGTTCCTTTAGCCATCATTCAGTATTGGTGTTATCTTGTGGTTTAACTACAGTTGCACGGTGTAACAACTGGAGCTACACAATTTGCACATATCCAGAAGTGACCATATTTGGGTGAAAGGCTGGTGCTGTTGAGGAGTGAGGGGTGGATCTGACAGTTTTTGGCACCAGCGTAACCGCTTATCCTCTTGAGGGTCACAGGGGAATGGAGCCTATCCCAGCTGACACTGGGTGAGAGGCAGGGTACACCAGACTATCACAGAGCTGACACATAGAGACAGACAACCATTCACACTCACATTCACACCTACGGACAATTTAGAGTCACCAATAAACCTGCATGTCTTTGGACTGTGGGAGGAAGCCGGAGTATCTGGAGAGAACCCACGCTGACACGGGGAGAACATGCAAACTCTGCACAGAAGGGCTCCACCTGGGACTGAACCAGGAAAACTCTTGCTGTGAGGCGACAATGCTAACCACTATACCACCGTGCTGCCCCAATAAACAATGTATTAAATGCAAATATACATATCTATAAGTACATACAGTATAAACTGTGAGGTCATAGCCATATTCTCACAGTCTGCAAACATGTTTAAACAGTGCACGACAGAGAAGCTGAGCACACCGCGGAAACTGAAACTAATAACAAAGTTTACGCTCCTGCCATTTGTATCTTATCAGCTTTTAAATGATCTACTTAATCACAAAGAGCAGGTAATTACTGCAGATGTCTGTGGCCTTTGTGCGTTACAGCTGTTTGAAAAATAGTAATAAACTTAGGAGCAGAATGAAACAGGAACAATGGTTTATTATGTTTCAAATTAGTGATATTTCTGCTTCAGTCACTCCCATATTGATTGATGTCTGTATCTACTTCTATCCTGCTGGGAATAAGGCTGCTCATTACTGGTTTCATCACTACAGGATGTGACTCACAGGGTTGAGCTTTAACTCTAAGGTGTTATAGTGAGGAGTTGCATCTGATATCAAGTTTGAACACTGCTTTACAGGTTTAGGATTGATTTCAAATTCAAATTCATTCATGTGACACATGCTTTCAGACATTTCACATGTGATAAAAACTCATAAAATAGTCACATGATGAGTTTTACATGTGCTTGTATTTCTCTGTGAAACGTCATTTTCTCAGTGAACATCTATTTGTCAGAACGATCTACAAGTTAAGATTAAGAACATAAATCAGAATTATGTTTTAAATATGCAGATAAATCTCAGATTATTGCTGCTGTCTAACATTTATCTTGAAAATGAACTCCAACTCTTACATTTAAACACAAGATTACTGAAGCAGCCAGACACATCTATGTGACTCAAAGCTCCACTAATTAATATCTTTATGTGAAGCAGTGGGTCAGGTCACAAAGTGAATGTGAAAGGTCAGAGTCATCACCTGCCTCTGCAGGTCCGCTCAACTCTATAAAAGGTTTTTCAGCCCATAACTCCACAGCTCTGACTCAGTCTTACTGATCTCATCAGTTTCCAGACGCAAACATTTTCAGTGACAAAGCTTTGATCTTTTGCTCCCTGCACAGCAGCAAACGGCAGGCAGACAAAGTTAGCAACTAAGTGGTGAACGCAGCAGCGTTTTAAAAGAGCACTTCACCCCCTAAATGACCATTTATGTATTAATTATTCAGCCAATGTTACGCTGAATTTGTGAATAAAACGTAGTTTTTCTCACATGCCTCAACAGTGAATGAAGAATCCAAAAACTGAGAAGATTCTTATGAATGGTCGGGGTAAGAATGCGTTGTTCCAACAGGGAGCTGAATTAATGTGAAACTTATTTATACTTCCGGCAAAGCCGGACTCCACTGACAAAAACAGTCATTTTACGTCACTGAACACAGGAGCTGCTGGTCTACTGCTGCCTTGATCAGTTAGTTTGTTCGTGTTATGGTGTGACTTTGTGTTTTAAACGGTTAGTTCGGATTTGCCAGAGTCACAGAATAACACAAACAAACTAACTGATTAAGGCAGCAGTAGACCAGCAGCTCCTTTGTTTAGCAAGGTAAAATGATTGGTTTTGTCAATGGAGTCTGGCTTTGAAGAGAGCATAGAAAAGTTTAACTATATTTTAGTTCACAGTCGGAAAGGTGTGTCTGTTTGGGAAGTATTATGATGTAATGTTGCTGTTATTAAACATGGACCCCTATGATTTTAGTTCATCAGAAATTTTCACCATTTTTGGACCCATCCTTTACTGAAGGCATGCAAGAAAAACAAAGTTGTCTTCACAAATTCAACGTAACACGGGGTGAGTAACTGATATACAAACTGTCATTTGGGGGGTGAAGTATTTCTTTAAAATAAATGCTTATGTTGCAACAGTTTGCTAACACTTTTAGCATTACAGCTTTTAAAGGTGTCAGTATGTAAATGATTTGTCTGCAGGTTGTTTTGTTGCCTCCAAATGACACAAAACATCAATTAGAGCAGGTTTGAAGACTTAAGATCATCTCATAGCCAGAGGGTCACAGGTTCACCCTCAGCTAAAAACATAAGAAGGCCTACAAAGAGTCCTGAGTGAGAAACAATGCCCCCTGACCCACGTGACTGTAAGATGTCTGTGGTGAGAGGAGGTCAGATAAATACTCAAAGATATTCTATTCACCCTCAGGCTGATGATTTACTGCTCTCCAGCCTGAACGGTCGTCATCAGTCTTACCTGTCTGAACAATTGCCCTTTCCCATGACTTGGAGACTATTTTTCACTTCTTGGTTCAACAGAGACAAGAACAGACGGTGACGGTAACTTGAAATCAATACCTCAGGTGAATTATGATGTTAATGAGCTTCACTTTTTTTTTTTTTTAAATCACCAAAACATAAGAGGCTTTTCAGAGCAGCTCAAACAGTTTACGCTGAGGTGAACAGGAGTTACTGAGCGCAGAGAAATGTCAGAGTTAAATCCATCATTTGAAACCTTCACACAAACATCTCTTCACATCACATCACACTGGAGCATGAAGATATTAAATATTTCACTAAACTTAAATTTTTAAAGCGGATCACCTCACCCTGATTTCTTTTACGTCACACTGCACCACCCACACATTTCCGCCTCCGTGCTTTAATGACACGCTGTTGGCCTGATTTCTAAAGAGCTGATTGGGTAAAGCCGTACCTGTCTGAAGTAAAGCTTAGTGATTAACAATGCAATCTCAGCACCACTCCCACCTGTCTGCGTGGACTGCGTGATGAATACAGTGCAACTTATGGTGACTAATGCAGATAATGCTGCTGTTGTTTTAGGTTTTATCTCTACATGCTTATCCTGCGTGGGGTCACCAGTGGCTGGAGCCTATCCCATCATACACCGGGGCAGAGAGGCAAAATATAGACAGATTACCATTTACACACCCACCATGCATGTCATCTTTGGACTGTGGGAGGAAACCACAGCAGGATCAAACCAACTGGAGACCCCCGGGGAAAAAAAGAAAATTCCTGATCAATTTGTGTTTACCCAGCCCAATCACTCGACAAAATGTTCGCTTTGCATGTTTCTCAGATGTTATATTTGTACATTATTTCATACCAGATACCATGGTTAGGAGAAAATCATGTTTTAGCTAAAAACATCCACATTTAGTGGCACAAAAGCTGCTGGAAAAGCAGGGATGGGTTGGTGAAAATCGTCCAGGTTCAGCACCACAAATGCAGCTGCTGTGTGTCAATAATTTCCATGAACCCTAGAAATGCGCAAAACCTAAATATCGCAATTAAAAAACTGGTAGTGGAAACGCCTACATTTCGAACAAACTCAAACAAGTTTTTACGCTCTCATGAGGTGGTTTTTCAGACGTGTCGATATAGACGTATATCGCATAAGTGTCATGGAAACCCTTTTTTCGCAAATATACGTCACCGGACATTCAAGGCCTCCGAGAATTCCTCGTTCTGGATCCTTTCCCAGCAATCCTTTATCCGGGGTTGCTGCCACACATGAGGACTTTGCCTTTGGAATACCACTCACTCTCTTCGTCTTTGGTTGTAGACTACTGCAAAAGCAGCAGTGGCAACCGAGATGATTGTTCCAGCTCGCAAGAGATTTTGAATGTCCATCTTACTTCCGCAAACAAAGTGGAGTCTCACTGGATGAGATTTTACGAGAATTACGGCTCATACACAAAACACCTTTTAATGGAAACACCTGCAAGTCGCAATTGTTCTTTGTATGAAACTTTAGAAATGTCGCATTTATTTTGTGCAAAACTGTAAGTGGCAGTGTCAGTGGCTCATATGCTGGTGGAAATACTGCAAACGGCGGCCAAGAAAACAACTGTTGTTGCTGCTGTTTGTTTGTCTCAAACAATGGTCTGCATTTTGCAACATCACTTCCGTACCCGTGATTTGCAGTAACGTAAAATGACGATATTTTCTTCTGGTGACTGGGCTGGGTTACTGCAGTTTGCAGACAGGAAGTAAAGTAGCACAGTTTTATTTTGTCACTGCTTTGTAAGCAAATACATGATGAAACAAGAAAGAGCTCAACACAAGATATTTTACTCGAGGCCCCTCCACAGGATGGAGTGTCAAGATTAAGTGATAATGCAGGAGGGATTTTAAGGTGCATACAACTGTTGATAATTAAAAACATCAAATAACACCATCGTTATCTTTACAGGCTGAAATCACCTCATGAATCACACACACTTATTACTTATTAAATAAATGAGAATGAGAATTAGATGTTTCCATTTCAATCTCCAGCTCTATCTGACAGAAATTAAAGATTGATGACTGTTGAGATGTGATGTGCCACTGTGGGTCCTGTTATGTAGACAGATAGACCCTTCACGCTCTGCGTGAAGAATTGTGTTTAATGAGCTCGTTAAAGCCTCAGTGGCTTGCCACACCCTTTCACTCCTGTGCATGTGGATGCGCTGAGTGCAACTCATAAGCATGGTCAATTGATTTCTATTCGCGGCCGCCTGCTGTCCTTGAGAGGCGTAATGAATAGATAGTCATGCCATTCCTAGAAGGTCACAGGTTTGAGTCCTGCAGTGGTATTGGACTCATTACTAAGTTGAACCCATGAAAGGACAACTCTTTAACGTCAGGGAAAATGCATCCATATGTATTTGTGTTGTTTACAGCAACTAAATGATCTACAAACTTCTCCTCTGACTCCTGCTTACAAAGCAGCCTGTGTCTCATTGGGCCTAAAAGCCTATTAGCAATTATACCCATATCTTATATTTGTTCCTAATAATGAATTCAGATCTGGACAAACTCAAGGGCTGATAAATAAATAAACTGAACTTTATGTTCTCTGCAGCAGAAGCAGAAAAAGCCGTCAACTCATCAACCAGTTCTCAGTAAATACCATCTGATTATTCCACACGAGGAGCTAATGAGAGCTCTGCAGGCAGCTCACATGGGATAAAGTAATATTTGCATAGATTTAATGGTTTGTTGTAGCCTAGTTAGATGCAGCTGGGAGCTTTTCCCCTCATATGACTGTTAAGAGAGGCAAAAACAAAAAAGTTTTTGGCATGAAATCCACAGCATTTATTTGTCTGTGATATTTGTTTTTCTGTGGTCAGAAATCAATACGTATAAAAACACAGAGGCACATTTGGGGGAGGAAGCAGGGGAGTAGTATTGTCAGTGTAGCTAAAGCCTGATAATATTATGGCTGTCCAAAGACTGCTGAAAGCACATCAATCAACAGGGTAATATGTTCCAAACCCAGTCAGCAGAATATAATGTTTCTGTACCGCATAGAGTTGTTACATTTATACGTTATTTTGTAGAAGATCCATTGAAACTTTACTTTCTTTATATTTCAACAACCCTGTGGTTAAAATGTGGTGAGGTTTAGGGAAAGATCAATTATGTTTTGGCTTTAAATGCCCGGTTGTTGGAAAAGAAACGGTATCTCAGCAAAACCCAACAGTTCTTCATGACACTATCCCAGCAGGAAACACAGCAACAGGTCACAAAAATACACCCAGATTTGGTGGCTTTAAAGCTGATGGAAATGCAGCGATGACTCACTAAAAAACAACCAGTTCTGTTGTTTCTTGGTCTTGAACAGAGGTATGACAACTTAGAATTAAACACAGACAAGATGGAGGTTCTGATGATTGCTTCAGATAGCATAGCTTCAAAGGTTGGCCAGAGTATTGAATCCCAATCATCAGCTACACAATCAAATTTTAGGAATCTTTGTGCTATTTGTGATCAGGCCATGCATTTTGATCATCATGTTAAATCACTGATGCCTACTTCAGCTAAGAAATATTGCAAAGCTCAGGTCTGTGGGGTCTCGACCTCAGCTAGAGGTGATTTCACTTGTCTGAACAAATCTTCTCTGAACCGTCTTCAAATAATCCAAAACGCTGCTGCTAGGCTGATAACCAGGCCCAACAGGTCAACGCACATCACTCCCATTTTAGTTTCTTTACACTGGCTTCCCATCAGGTTCAGGATTCATTTTAAGATACTTGTTCTAACGTATAGAGCCCTCTATGGTCAGGCACCTGAATGCATCAGTGATCTCCTCCATCCATATATCGTCAGTACCTCTCTTAGGTCCTCAGAACAGGTTTGCTGCTGTTTTTATTCACTTTATATTATTATTTGCACTTCTTCTTCTAAATAATTTCTTTTTGCATTGATCTCAGCCTGTGAACCTTTTTAGTGGCTGGCTCAGTTGTATTGATGTGCGGGTATCTCTTCTGCTGTTCCTTCTTGGTTGTCCATTGTACCGACGCACCCAAGATAAACTTGTTGGCCTAAGTAGGCGCAGTGATTATTCTGGCATTGATATGATACATATGAAACCATAGGTGTAGATTCCGGGGACGTGTCCTGCTCAGTATGTAGAACATATGTATTTGTCCTTCTCTAATACAAACATGAGAGCACAGTTTTATTTGTTGAAATGAATCATATTTCCACCATGAAAAGGCACAAACTGGTCCAGACTAATTTACCAGTAGAGAGAAAATGTGTTTGATGCTTAAAGTTTCCTGGAGGAGGACTCCCAAACCCCCCATTTCACGTGTCGCCCCTGCAATTCATTCATTCATTCATTTATTCATTTGCTGTAACTTATCCTGTTGGGGGTCACGAGGGGGCTGGAGCCTATCCCAGCAGGAGTACCCTGGGAAAATCCACATGCAAACTCCGTACAGAGAGGATCCCCCACCCTGGGATTTGAACCCTCCACACCCTTATATAAAACCTACGCCCTCATATAAAAGATTCTTTTCGATATGACGTGATTCAGGTGAATGTCAGCACATAAAACAAAGTTCAATTATTTGCATAGATGTGAGCAGAGCTTTCTAACAGTACTCTGGTGTGGCTATATCGTCATCAGTGAAGCAAAAGGTAACTGTTTAACCCACCTGAGGTGTGATCGATTCTGCAAGACAGAGCTGCCAAGAGAGCCGGGCTCCATAAAAATAATCAGACAGGTGATGAGGCCAGAGAAGGATTTATGAATTCCCCCTTTACGACCCCGTAAAACCACATCACTACTCATTAACCCGTGAGAAAAACTTTGCTCCCATTTGTAGCAGCTGTGGTCACATGATCGCCGGGCTGCGGGGCAGAACTGTTTAAAAGGAGGCCTGTGGACGGAGGGAAGGCAGACACCGAGCTAAGCACCTGCTGAGCACATCAAGAGACAAAGACACCGCAAGACAAACCACTGTCAACTGTCACCATGAAGGCTGTACTCGCAACCATCGCTGTCCTCGTCCTGGCTCTCGGCTGGACCTCTGAAGCTGTGCTGGTTGAAGTAAGTGCATCACTTATTTGATGTCTTAATGATATGGCCTGGAGAGTAGCATTGCTCACAGGTTACTGCAAACCATGCTACAACTCAACAAACCTCTGCCACGTACAGTTTAACTGCACTTCTTTGACGCAGCATCTGCCTTTTCTTTTCAGGAGAATGGACTGTCTTTCTCTTTGGAGGCTGTCAAGAGGCTGCAGGAGCTGACAGAGAGCAGCGCTGCAGCAGCACAGCATAGCCCACGACTGCGGGCGGGCACCATGTCCCTCTGCGCCGACCCCATGCTGCCGCAGGAGTTCCTGCCTCTGTGCAAGCAGAGAGGAGCATCTGCATCCCTCGCCAGACTATGTGAGTCCATTACACATTGAACAGCCACTCTTTGCCATGGAATTCTAAATGTTTCGTGTCACGTATAATGAGGCAGAGGTGATCTAACAGTGTGTCTTTGTCTGTATTCCAGCTATGGTTCCCCTGGACGTCTGTGAGATCTGTGCCTTTGCTGCCTGCACCGGCTGCTAAACAAACCCAGCATGCCCAGAAAAATCTTGCCCGGCTTAAGACTTGTGATTTGTTTTTCTCCCTCTCTAAACAGTTTCAGAGAATTTCTAAAATCTCCTGCAATGATGAGACGATGACTTTATGCTCAGTGAGCACAGAGGCTCTGACTCTGTCCCACTGGGCATTTTATGCATTTTGAAGTCACTGTTTGACAAAAAAAGGCCCCCAAAAGAAAAATAATCAAACTGAGGTATGTTTTTGTTTTGTTTTGCAAACTGTTACTGTTGGTGCATATTTACCACTTTATTTTTTTGCTGACGGATTATTTTTTTGAATTTGACATTGTTTGTTACATTTCTATCTTACTAAGATTTATACATATTTAAAAGAGAAGTTTCCGTCCTGTATCTTCTTTTTTATTGATATTATTTTGAATAAAAAGCTTTCATTGACAGATCATGTGTTCGTTGTGCTCCTTCAAACACTCTATTACTACGACTGTATCTACTACTATTTGCAGTTTATTCAAAGTTAGGGGAAAAAACAGTTTTTAAAAAACACACTTAAAGCTGAATGGTTTTTTGGATGATTTTGGGGCTGAAATTATTAAAAAGCTGACACGCTGCTACAGATGAGGCGCTCAGTTATGCTCTGCTGGAAGAACGTGTGTAGCCCCTCTCTTGGCTGTTCAGTTCTTGAAAAAAACTCACCTACATAGTGGGTGTTATAGGGCTTCTGGGGTTATTGATATTTGGGAAATATCAATATTGGAATTTGAAAAAAAAATGTTGACATTGAAGATGCCTTGAAGATGTAATGCTTAGATAAAGGATGCAAACTAATTTAAGGACAGTGTGCAGTACCCACTCCTAAATGTGTGGATAAACTATATATTTTTTGTTTTACCACATTATCATTATTATTATTACTATTATTACCATTCTTATTTTATTTCATTTTATTTATTTATTTTTGTAGTATTTGTTTCTTTTTGTAAGATATTATTATTTTATTTTATTTTATTTTACTTTAATTTTTTACACGTTTTTTTTGTTTCTTTTTGTAAGATATTATTATTATTATTATTATTATTATTGTTATTTTATTTCATTTTACTTTAATTTTTTACACATGTTTTTTGTTTCTTTTTGTAAGATATTATTACCATTATTATTATTAATATTATTATTATTATTATTGTTATTGTTCAGTTATAACTCTTTTATTTCTTTTTAGATGTATTGCCATATGTTCTATCTTGGGGTTTGTATATGTTTGTGCAACTTGTTAAATATTTAAAATCAATAAACATATGTTTACAAAAGGAAAAAGCTGACAGATACAAGGCCACCACAATATCACCAGCTCATAACTTTAATATTCACACATCCAGCAAACAAAGAGCAACTTTATTATAAATTTGGAGTTGTGGTTTTGGACACCTGACAAATGTAAATCTATATTTACTGGTCTTTAACTCTGTTATGGTCTTTCAGGTAGTGATACACTAAATAAAACATACTTATTATATTATATATCCCCTAAATCCTACACACTGGACCTTTAATTCTCTATAAGATCAGTGTTATTAGCCACATACATAGCTATCTGCCACAGTGCCTTACTGTATTTAACTAATGTCACAAATACAAATGCGCAGATGTGGACTTGTTCAGACTCTTTGTGCAGTAGTTATAAACTATTAGCTTATATTTTAGTTTATTTTGTGTGTTTGAAAAGAAACTTCAGCTTCCAGACGTGTGTATAATACAATAATTTAAAGACTTAATTACAGGTGGTCAAATTAATCCTGCATTCTGTGTAAAAGTGCTGCAACTACTTTGTATTCCAGCCTCCTTCGCCTTCATTTCAGCCTCGACTATATGCCCATCTTCAGTGTGGTGAATAGTAAATTCTATGCATCTTATCTGACTCAGCAAATCTTGCTCATTATACAGATATACTGTCAGTTCAGGGCACCGGTGGATTCTCTGTGTATCTACTCCGACAACTGCAATAATCTCACAGCCTTCAGGCCTGAGGGCAGATAATTAATGTCATGATGAGTACATGTATTTGATGTGGTACATATACTTGAATATACATATTACATGCTGTACAGAGTGTGTGTGCAGTGATGCCAACAAGGTAGATTGTGGTACTGTTTATTATTCATGTGCTTGTTTTTGTGTGTGTGCATGAGTGCATGTTTGAGTGTTTCTGTCTATCTGCAGCTAATCTTGCAAACTACTGGACCATTCAGCCTAATATTTTGTCTGTACATGTATGAATGTATGCTCAAGCATCTCTCTTGGTTTCATTGTTGAAAAACTTGTTTTATTGATTGTTTCATTTCATCATTAAATGCTGACCCCTCACTCTTCTTAACGGACTGGTGGCAGATGCAAGTTTTTTTTCTTGGCCAAAAACAACAAGTCATACGGTCTGTTGCAGGACAGATTTTAGGCTTTGTGAGCCCGGTATCACTCCGAAGTCGTTGAAATCCGGCACTCAGGCAGTAACTTGCAGCGTCAGAAACCAAAGGAAAAAGGCATCCTTTAATGTCAGCATAATATGCGTCCAGTTGCCGTTATAGTTTAATGGAGCGTTTCAGAAGCAGAGCGTTTTGCCAGTTTGATTTTTCAGATTTGGTCATTTTTCTTTGTGCTCCGACCATACATCAGTAAGCAGGCTATGTTGTTGAATGTTTTTTGTTGTCTGTTTTAATTGCATTTATTGTTGTTATTTCTGATATCATTGTGCTGTAGCCAACAGACAAAGTTAATACTGTTCAAAGTCCAGTTATAAATACATGGATCAAAAATTTCTGTCTGTGTCAGTCATTAAAAATACATTTATCCTCATAATTACACTGCATCTACATTTCACACATGGAGCCTGTTAGCAGGAGAAATTGATCTGCATCTGATGTATATAGTATATATACATATAGCAGTTGCCATTTGTGGATGTTGGAACACTGGGCTAGGAGTTGTTTCTTCGTCAGCTTTGATGTTGGGTTTCGAAGCATATCCTCCATATCCACTGCTCTAGTCCATCTGTATTTTGTTCCAGTAGCCCATTTCTCATCAGGTTGCCCTGGTTCCCCAACACCTGACACGGACCTTGTTGGCCCAGGCAACGTACAAGCCAGTATGAGTCTTTTTTTTTGCAGTTTCACTCATCCTGAGGTAAGCTAGCAGCATTAAGGACCTTGCCAAAGGGTGCAGATTGGATATGGGGCTGTGACCCCCGAACTGGGAGATCGGCTCCAGCAGATTCCAGGTACATCCGACGTGTCTGTCCAGAAGGGTGTGGTTCAAGGAACAGCTAAGATACTGCGCAGAACCCTCAAACTCCCAGGTATATTAAGTTAAAATGACTATTGCTCAGGTCAAGTGAATAACTGTGGATACCACCTGACATGTTCCACTCAAACACCGTTGCAGACCAAGTACCTGGTACTTGGATCGGACTTGGCTCTGACCTGTCGAGGCATGGACACAGGATCTCTGGGAGTGACCTGTGGTGTCAGGCACCACTGCGTTGGCAGCAGATCCATGTAGTCCATTGGGTAGTACTGTTGCCATGGTCTGCAACAGTGTTTGACTGGGTGGAACATGCCAGGTGGTATCCACATGAATGCCAGAGCAAAAGGTTTCCCAGCAGAACAATGCACTAGAACAAAATAATCAAAGTTGTTCACGTCACCTGTACATATATTTGAACAAGTAAATGACCTGATAAGATAAAAAAAAAAGACAGACCTTTAGTGGCAGCTTGTTAAAAATGTCTTAGTAGGGTTGCATACAGGAGCAGCTCCCCAGAGCTGTACAGAAAGAGGATTGTTTTTCTCTCAGTTTGAGTGACATGGATGTCATATTATCAACATGCTGCTGCCTCCACTCTGAAGCTCCTGTAGACACCATTTACACTCCACATCCAGGCTCATTACAGGTGATAATTACAGCACTCAATACATCTATATGATGAGTTGGCTGGCCTCTCCTATGTGAGCGACATAATAACCCCTGCTACTACTTATCTGCAAAGCTCTTGTTGGTAAACGACCGTATATGTCATGCATGCTGTGGCCCTTAATAACCAGCAAGTCACTGATGCTCCAGGAGCTCTGAGCCTGTACTGCCAGTTTTCTGATTTTATTACCTGACTCCATCTGCTGCTGTTATTTTGGTTGCATTTTTCTATTAAACTGTTTAGAGGAGATTGCTATAACAAAGTATCTGTGCACAGTCAGTTTACCCTGCGTTAAAAAAAGGTTAGATGAATAAATAAAGAAAATAAATACATAATAATAATAAGTAAATTAAGTCATCATGAGTGAGGGTAGAATGGAGCGTGAGATGGATCAGCGGTTTGTTCTGGCATCTGCTGCTCCGGACCGTCATGGTGAAGAGGGAGCTGAGCCAGGAGGCAAAGCTTTCCGTTTATTAGTCCATCTACGTCCCAGCCCTCAATATGGTCATGAGCTCTGGGTAGTGACCGAAAGAATGAGATACAAGTTGGCTGAAATGGGTTTCCTCTGTGGGGTGCCTGGGCTCAGCCTTAGAGATAGGTTGAGGAGCACAGACATCCGGAGAGAGCTCAGAGTAGAGCAGCTGCTCCCTTGCATTGAAACGGGTCAGTTGAGGTGGTTCGGGCGACTGATCAGGATCCTCCTGGGCGCCTCCTGTTAGAGGTGTTCCGGGCACGTCCCACTGGTAGGAGGCCCAGAACACGCTGGAGGGATTACATATCTCATCTGGTCTGGGAACGCCTGGGGATCCCCCAGGAGGAGCTTGAAAAAGTTGCTGGGGAGAGGGAAGTCTGGGGCGCTTTGCTTGACCTGCTGCCCCCCGACTAGGCCCCAGATAAGCAGATGAAAATGGATGGATGGATGGATGGATGGATGGATGAATAAAATAAAATAAAACCTACAACAAACATGAGAAGAAGTATGGATTAGGGTTCTTAAACTGAGACCAAAACTGCGATACAAACTTCCACGACTGCGTTTGTGCACAGCGTTTTCCTGCTCACAGATTTCATTCTGTGGACTCATATTATGTGCACAGGCTGTTTTTTAATGTGTGTGGGTTTTGAGACTAATTGAATGCCATATGGCTGCTCCAGGTGCAGCCTGGAAATGAAATCAGGGCCTGAACTGCACCGCAAATTTGGAGAATCATTACACCACTTACATGCATTTTGAAATAAACATTGTTACTCATCTATACTCATGTTCGACAAAAGAAAGTACGCTGAGCAAATATAACATCTACTTTCCTGTCTTTTAACACCTATTATTGAACAGGAGACATTTAGTGAACGAATGTTGTTCAAACTGTTTCAAAGAATTGCAACACCTCCCACTGATAAAATTGAAAAACATTATCTCTGATTCAGGGGTTGGAGATGACAGACACTGATACAAGTCCTTCACTGCATTCTGTGTATTACATTTAGTTTGTATACAACAAGTTTAAGTAAGTTTTAATGCAGACTGTGATTATGCTTCCTCCATTATGTCCAACAAACAAGATAAATCTTTGCCCCTAAGATATCTTATAAATGGGCCCCAGATACATTGAAACCATTCTTGTTTTCATTCAGTTTTTTTACTTGACACTTATCACCTTACAGACTCACTCACGTCCCCCCGTTTGCTGCATACTACAAGTTATGTAGATCTGAAAGCATCAGCAAGCTTCAAATTATATTCCACACACATCCCAATGTAACAAAGCCACAATTCATCTTTCTGAAGATCCTTCGCACATTGTCTTTCACTTTCTTACATCAGAAACAAATATCTCCACACAAATCTGTGGATTATAAGTCATATTGAAGTATGCTGAATTTTATTTCTGCCTGTAAGGGGATTCTTTTACTGCTTTGTGTGCCAGAAGTCACACTGGACCTTTCCATTAACGACTGAAAATTGGATTTATCCTTTAAATGTCTAGTTTGGGACTTGTAATGGTTGAATAAGTGCTCTCGATCTCATTTTTAACACTTCCCATTTAAATTTTTCAACATTAATTTTCCAGTATTTCACCAGCTTGGCATATTTGAAAGTCCACGTTGTACCGCCTGGGAAACCTAGAACAGACATTTCTTTTGTACCATGGATGTTTTTAAACCTGATTTTTTTCCCCATAGACAGGGAGTAGACAGAACTTAAAGCTCCAATTTCAATTCAATTTTATTTATATAGCCCAATATCACAAATCACAATTTGCCTCACAGGGCTTTACAGCGTATGATGTCCCTCTGTCCTTAGGACCCTCACAGCAGATAAGGAAAAACTCCCCCCAAAAAAACCTTTAATGGTTAACGGTAATTAACTGTAATAGCTTACAACAACATTAATGAAAGTAATAATATTATAATTATAATTCTGGCTGTTGTGGTACAATATGTTGAAAGTATATATTAATATCTGATGGTATACATGTGTGACAATAACCATATGTGTATAATAACAGTAGAAGTGTGACTAATGATGCAGCAGCAGCAGGAGGCATCTGGCAGGACCGCGGCAGCAGCACAACCACACATGTCACATTATCCAGGCACCGCTGCGATATGAGTTAACCTGAGAGACAGTGGAGCACAAAGGCTCCGGAGCAGAAGCCGAGTTAGTGACATACAGTATGGCCGAGTTAGTGACATGCAGTACGGCCGAGTTAGCAAGATGCAGTAACAGGACATGAGAGAGAGAGAAAGAGAGAAGGTGCCTGGTGTATTATGGGGGGGTCCTCCGGCAGACTAAGCCTAAGTCAGCCTAACTAGGGGCTGGTCCAAGGCAAGCCTGAGCCAGCCCTAACTATAAGCTTTATCAAAGAGGAAAGTCTTAAGTCTAGTCTTAAATGTGGAGACGGTGTCTGCCTCCCGGACCGTAACAGGAAGATGATTCCACAGGAGAGGAGCCTGATAGCTGAAGGCTCTGGCTCCTGATCTACTTTTGGAGACTTTAGGGACCACGAGTAACCCTGCGTTCTCAGAGCGCAGAGTTCTGGTGGGATAATAAGGCACTATGAGCTCTCTAAGATATGACGGAGCTTGACCATTTAGAGCTTTATAAGTTAACAGTAGGATTTTAAATTCAATTCTGGATTTTACAGGGAGCCAGTGCAGAGAAGCTAAAACAGGAGAAATATGATCTCGTTTCTTAGTTCCTGTTAGTACACGTGCTGCTGCATTCTGAATTAGCTGAAGAGTTTTTAATGATTTACTAGAGCTACCTGATAGTAGAGAGTTACAGTAATCCAGCCTTGAGGTAACAAAAGCGTGGACCAATTTTTCTGCATCTTTTCGGGTCAGGATAGGCCTAATTTTCGCAATATTACGCAGATGAAAAAATGCAGTCCGTGAGGTTTGTTTTAAATGAAAATTGAAAGACAGATCTTGATCAAATGTTACTCCGAGGTTTCTTACGGTAGTGGTAGAGGCCAGAGCAATGCCATCGAGAGAAACTATGTCATCAGATAAAGAGTCTCTGAGTTGTTTGGGGCCAAGAACAATAACTTCAGTTTTGTCTGAATTTAACAGGAAATTGGTGCTCATCCAGGTTTTTGTGTCTTTAAGGCAATTATGAAGTTTAGTTAATTGATTAGTTTCATCCTGCTTCATATATAAATACAACTGTGTATCATCCGCATAACAATGGAAATTTACAGAGTGATTTCTAATGATTTTACCTAAAGGAAGCATATATAGAGTAAATAGGATTGAGCCCAGAGAAGCTTGCGGAACTCCAAAACAAACTTTAGTACGTACGGATGATTCATCATGAATGTGAACAAACTAAAAACGATCAGATAAATAAGATTTAAACCAGCTTAGTGCAGAACCTTTTAGGCCAATTAAGTGTTCCAGTCTCTGTAGAAGAATTTGATGGTCAATTGTGTTAAACGCCACACTAAGTACAGAGACGAGTCCTTTGTCTGAAGCAATCAGAAGGTCATTTGTAATTTTAACTAGAGCTGTCTCAGTGCTATGATGCACTCTAAATTCTGACTGAAATTCCTCAAATAAATTACTATCACGGAGAAAATCACACAGCTGGTCTGCGACTATTTTCTCAAGGATCTTTGACATAAAGGGAAGATTAGATATTGGTCTATAGTCGGTTAACACCTCTGGATCCAAGGTGGGCTTTTTTAGGAGAGGTTTAATTACTGGACAGCTACCTTAAAAGACTGTGGTACATAGCCTGTTAATAGAGATATATTGATCATGTCTATTAAGTGAGTGTTAACTAAAGGTAAGACCTCCTTAAGTAGCCTAGTTGGGATGGGGTCTAAGAGACACGTTGATGATTTAGATGAAGAAATCATTGCAGTAAATTGTTGATGAGAAATCTAGGAGAAGCAATCTTAATATATATTAGGTATTATATATTACAGCTGTGTTTGAGGGCAGACAGGTACTATCTGAGGACAGGAGGTCATGAATTTTGCCTCTAATAGCTAGAATTTTGTCATTAAAAAAGCTCATAAAATCATTACTGCTAAGGGCTAAAGGAATACAAGGCTCAATAGAGCTGTGACTCTCAGTCAGCCTGGCTACAGTGCTGAAAAGAAACCTGGGGTTATTCTTATTTTCTTCTGTTAAAGCTGAGTAATAGTTTGCTCTGGCATTGCTTCACTATGATTATGTTTAAATATCCTCCTGGACAGTCGTAAGAGTTATGTAATGCAGATTCAGTGAAAGTCAATGAAAATCTTCTACCCTTTGTTGATTTTCCAAACAATACTTGTCTAGTTACTTACTAGTTAATCATTAACAGCTATTGTACGTGTGTCTTTGTGTGTGAGAGTGATAGTGACAGTGAGAGACATTTCAGAATACTGTGATGCAGCAAGTCCCATGCTGCAATATGTACTTGAAAGTTAATGGTCATTTATCATTTACACTTCTGGGTTTATATTTATTTCAGATCTACTAGTAGAGATTGTTGCAGCAAGTACTGCCCTAACGTGTTTTTTTCCTGTGTTCACACCTGCCCAAACGAACCGCACTTAGGGGGCAAACAAACCTGAGCTTGATTGAACCGAACCAGACGGCATGTGTGAAAGCACCCTTAGTAACTATTTTCCTCGTGTATTTTTTTATGTTTATAACGTGTTTTTTTCTGTGCACAGGATCATCACTCACCTGCCAGCCAGCCTCACCTGCACACCATACTTCTTTCACTGTCTGCCCACGCCAGCTTCATCTTAGCCTCCTCCACTCCTTCCCACTGACCCCAGTCATTCCATTTTCTTGTGACAATAAACCTTTTTATCCCCATATTTTGTCCTGTGCTTGGGTTTACCAGAGGCTAAGGTTTCTGTCTGCCCCGTCACCATGTCATTACCTTATGTTACCTTACCTTACCTGCCATGCAAATGTGGTATTTTTGCTGTAGTTGTGGGCGCTGCACCAGACCGTCGTGGTGAAGAGGGAGCTGAGCTGGAAGGTGAAGCTTTCGATTTATTGGTCCATGTACGTTCCTACTTTAACCTATGGTCATGAGGTCTGGGGAGTGAGGTCGCGGATACAAGCGGCAGAAATGAGTTTCCTCCGTGGGGTGTCTGGGCTCAGCCTTAGAGATAGGGTGAGGAGCTCAGACATCCAGAGGGAGCTCTTAGTAGAGCCGCTGCTCCTTCATGTTGAAAGGGTCAGTTGAGGTGGTTCGGGCATTTGATCAAGATGCCTCCTGGGCAACTCCCGCTGGAGGTGTTTCAGACACGTCCCACTGGTAGGAGGGCAGACCCAGAACAGAACACGTTGGAGGGTGTACATATCTCATCTGGCCTGGGAACACCTTGGAGTCCCCCAGGAGGAGCTGGAAAGCGTTGCTGGAGAGAGGGACGTCTGGGGTGCTTTGCTCAGCCTGCTGTCTCCTCTTTTGTAAAACCTGATGATGTAACAATAAGCAAAAATACCAAGGTGCCAAGGGTTAAAGAGACATAACAACTATGAAGAGATGCAAAACTACCACTAGGGGACACAAAAATGACCACACACAGAATTCTCACTAGGACCAAACCACAAAAAGACGCATAATGACTACAGAGACATGCAAAACAATAAAATAAAAAAATAAAGAAAGAAAAAGAAGAGGCAAAATCACCCCAAAGTTTGGGTTTTGCTTCTGTGTAGAGGAAACGGTGGGGAGTTTTGCATGTCTGTGCCCAGAGGCCCAGTCTCTCCTAATCCACCCATGCTTATGGATGTACTTGTAGAAGTATTTTCATTTCTTTTTGCTGTTTTAACGTTTACAAAGCCTGCAGGCAGATGTTGCAAATGAGCATTTCACTACAAACACTAATCACAGTGCATCTGTGAAGTCCAAATCTATTAGAAATAAACTACAACTATTTCCTGTCTCCTTAAGCGGTTTTAGACAGTTTGGCCCAAAATAAGAACAAATGAAATCTGTCTCAAAACAGAAATGAACAAGAAAATTGAAGCCTTGATTTTCTCTTTTTACTCAGCAGAATAAAACCTGCGAAAATAGGTCAACATTGTTACTTTGATGTGACTTCTGAAACAAAGTTTCTGAGTTCACACAGTCAGGCTACAATTCATCGTTGATGGAGGAGCTCCAGACTGTGACGCACGGTGACGTCACACGTTAGACTCTTATCTGTTGTCAGACTTTGGGAAAGAGCAGCTCCTTACAGTAATTCTCACCAAAGTTGACTCGAGCCTCCAACTTCTTATTTCACTGATTTAAAATATTACATTTTAAAATATCAATTTTGAATTGAAGTCACTGTTTCCACATTTCAAGTTAAAGGGTACATTCCCCTGACCGTGTAACCAAACAAAAAAAAAAAGCCATTTGCATCTGCAAAATGTCACAATTTGCAAATATCACCACTATGCAAACAAGTGACCTATATGGATCAGCTCTATTCATTTATGGCCACTCTCTTATCAGACAGCTCTGTGACGAATATCTGTGGGAGAGAGACGAGAGGTGAGATTTATTAGGTGGCACTGAGGCATTGTATACGTTACTGTGAAAGCCAAAGTCAATAATGGAATACCCTGCTGACAGAGGGACAACAGAGATAGAGGTTATAAACAAATTCAGATGTCAGTGGCTATAAACCAAAAAAGAGGATCCAAAGCATGTAAAGTGCTCAAGCCTTTGGTTATCTTTGACCAGTCAGTGTTCCCTTACCTTTATCCCCCCTCACCCTGCCCACTGTATCTGTTAATAAATCACTCACTAATCTGTCCAAAAGCCTTATAAGAGGCAGAGCACACACACAGCGACCACAGAAGAAACTCTCCTTGAAGCTGAGACACATCTTGCATCATCTGAAAATGAGAGCGATCAGTGTTTTCCTGGTTTTGGTGGTGTGTGTGTGCGGAGGAGCTCTAGGTGTGCAGGTTAAGGTGAGTGTCACTTCTTATCTTATCAGACAGAGTGTTCATTTCTTTTCACTCTTTCTTTGCTCTTGGGTTGTATTATCTATTTGAGTCTTAGAAATAGCTGTAATTGACACCAAGGAGTGATTTTTTCCTTTTTTTATTTTTGAAATTTAAGATGTTGTCAGATTAATCTGAGGAAGTGTTTCACCTTCTCTAATTTAAGCAGGATTTATACTCGTGCGGCAGACCCTACGCACGTCGCCTACGCCGTTGTGAGCATTTATACTTGTGTGGTAGTGTTTCTGTGTCACTCTGCAGTTACACGCCACCTCCAAAACACTTGTCGGCAGCGAAGGTTTCTGTGCTGTAAAGTTTAGTCGATTCAAAACACACATTAAACATGTTTAATTTCACACACAAGTACACAAATCAGCTTCACTATAACTCGCAGCATTCACAGACAAAGCACTTGTCTTTATCTGGACACATTTTCCCCACAAATACAACATGCTAATGTTTTTAGCACAAGCCTATGGCATTTTATATTGTATACATTAGCCTAGCAACTAGCGATCTTTTCCTCTTCTTCTTGAACATGTTTTCCAAACAAACATAACATGCTAACATTATTAGTAACGTTACAAGCCTATGGCATTTAACACTGTATAAATTAGCCTAGTTGTTGCTGTTGCCCTCTGTTTTATATGAGAAGAGGAAAAGCTCACTAGCTGCTAGGCTAATTTATACAATGTAAAATGCCATAGACTTGTGCTACTAATGTTAGCATGTTATATTTGTGGGGAAAATTTGCCTGGATAAAGACAAGTGTTTGTCTATGAATGTGAGTTATAGTGAAGCTGGTTTGTGTACTTGTGTTTGAAATTGTCTCTATTAAGCCATGTTTAATGTGTGTTTAATGTGTGTTTTAAATCAACTAAACTTTACAGCACTTCACAGAAACCTCTGCTGCTAACTAGCATTTTGGAGGTGTAACTGCAGAGTAACAAAGACACACCACCACACAAGTATAAATGCTCACAACTGCGTGCATAGGCTACGGCGAAGGGTCTGCCACACAAGTATAGATCCCGCTTAACTGATGAAGGCAGCAGCAGACCAGCAGCTCCTGTTTTCAACTATGTTAAATTGCTGTTTTTCTTAATTGATTCTGGCGATATAATAGCTTAATTACTCTGCTAGAAATTGTTGTCTGATGGTAAGGTAAAGCAGTTAAAACATTCTGTATATGGTGTACACTTAAACTGTTATTGATCTTTTTAGGTGGCTGATGTACATTTTGTTGCAGCCTGCGTTCAAAGCAGTAAATTAGCTTCTGTGTCAGTACAGCCTGCTTCTCCAAAGTGGGGGTGTGCTGACAGACATCTACTGTATGTCATTTACTGACGATAGATTAGCACCTCAAACAGCCCACCTTCAAAAAATTCAAACTTTCCCTTTAAAAAATGCATTTCATCAACAATTGTCCACTGCAGACCTGCCCTCTCTGCTCTGAAGCTACAACTAAACAGTTTTTAAAATACATCGCACCGCTTATCATTTGTCATTACAAGACCAGTACAGCATGCTCTCTTTCTCAGTTCAAAGCAAATGCATTTGGAGGATTTTTCACGTCCGTCATTGTTGTTCCTCCCTCCCAGGTTGGAGACAGGAGCTTCCCCCTGGAGGCAGTCAAGCAGCTGAAGGAGCTGCTGGATTTAGACGACAACGTCAGCCCTCACCTCTCTGAGACAAGCATCGCCGCTGTATGTGCCAGCCCCGTCCTGCCACAGGTCTTTCAGCCAGTGTGTCAAGAGAGGGCAGCAGGCATGGTTTTCTCCCAGCTTGGTAAGACTGAGTGAAGGAGAAGTAAACAAATTACAAATGTGGAAATATTGTAGGACGTATGTAGGACACAGTTTGGCATTATATTACAATATGGTCCTCTCAGATCTCATTCTGTTGTGTCAAAAAGACCAAAAACAACAACAATAGCACTCAGAGCCCTGGAGCCATTGGTTCCTAATGGCAACATAAATCTTTACAAACAGCTCATTTCTTAAGGCAGCTGTTGTTTTTGGGAAACATTACTCAAACTGGAGGAAACTCTGCATTTGTTTGGGCCTATATTCATCTGTAGATTAACACACATTTGGTTCAATACCAACTATTTACAACACAAACAGCAAATGTTTGATTGATTTAAGATAAATAGAAGACGTGGAACCAGCCCAGTCACCACGAATATGTTAAGTTTGTGCATTTCATGCGTATCATATCAACGTTCCTAAAGTGACCTAGTGTATGAGCTGATGTCATCGTGAGGAGGAGGGGATGGTAGATGGTGTGACACCTTGCTGAGACACCTGTCAAGCTGCAGACAGCCGGAAACCACTGTTCCAGATCAACAAACAACACAATCGGTTGTTTTTAGTGAGTCATTGCCACACTCACGGCAGCTTTCCAGCCATCAAACAAGGCTGTTTTTTTAGCAACCTGTTGCTGTGTTTCCACCAGAGATACTGACACAAAAGGTGCTGTTTTTTAACCAAGTCAACAGCTTTTTAGCCACCAAACAAAGGTGTGTTTTGGTCACCTGTGCCGTGTTTCCACTGGGAATAGCGCCACAGAAAGTGGTTGTTTTTTGCCAAGACATCGCTGTGTTTCCTGTCGGCATGGCACCATTAAAAGTGGTTGTTTTTTAGTAAGTAATTGATCTTGTCCTCACCATAACCAGGTTGCTTTTCCTACATTTTAACCACAACGTTTTTGAAATGTAAAGAAACTTAAAGTTTTAAAATATTCACTACAGACATACACCACATCTCAATTGTGGGATCCTTAAAGGTGCATCTTATCTTACCTTATAATAACATACAAATGTGAGGTATCCATGGTTTGCAGAAAGTTACAATGCCAACATTTGTTCTAGTGTTGGAAGGAACATGTCACCCAGAGTCAGATCAATGTTCTCATCTAATTCTCTGCAAGAAAGCGAATGAGCAAACTTCCCAAACTGTTCCTTTAATAGCCGACCTGCTCTACAACTTACTGAACTATCTTTTTAGTGAGCATCAGTGTTAACGTTTGGCTTTTGTCAAATGCATACAAGAAACAATCTCACACAGGCTCTCAGAGCTGCCCTTTAAATCAGCAGTTTTATTACTCAGGCTGGGGCTCACCCTCAGACTCAAGATTAAAGCCACTGACAACAGGCACAGGCTTCAGTTGGTTTGCTCAAATGGATTCCTTGAATTCCCTGTTTACACATTGTATTATGCACATCCTGCCACTGCTGCACCATAAAGTGGCTCTAGAATGATAATGCCAGACGAGAGGCCTATGAAAAGCTGTTCAAATAGTCTCTGGGGGCCATTAAAGCTCATTAGACACAGACGGCACCCTTGTTGCTGCATTGAGACGGATACGGATACGGATCCCATTATCAATATTAGCAGCATTTCATAGAATTTAAAAACTTGCCCTTGGGATGTACAAATGCACATTTTGGGTCAGATGAATATTTATGTTTCTATTTTTTCTCGCACTTTCCAGTGTTTATCATCACGCCTTCGGATCCTTGTGAAATATGTGCCAACCCCTCCTGCTCTGGGTGTCGGTACTGAGGCTGCCATCTGCTCCGCACACAAACACGTCGACCGAGAGCCTCCGGGGCCGTCGCCCTCTATAGTTCCTGCACATTTATATGTATAAGGCATCCATGGACATTGGCAAAACACATTCTGTCACCTAGCAACGAAGCCCAACGGGTCTCAGAACTCAGTGGTCAATGTACTCAAATTTAATAGATACATAATAAAACTCAGTTTGACACCATTTTTATAAGTTTTGGTAGATGCTGTTCGTGCATATTTACTTCCCTGTCAGTTAAGTGTTGAAGCAGACGCTCTGCAGTTTTTTGTCTTCAACTTGCTTTCATATTGAACCTTTAATGTATTGAGTGTAATGCAGCTTCTTGATAATAAAGAAATGTGTATTCTTTGCTTCCCTAAAAGCGGTTTTCATTGGTACACACAAGCACAGGGAGTGTGCTGTTTCAACTCTAATGAATGGAGGAGAAAAAAGTACATTAAAACCTTTCCACACCCAGTGGACACTACAGGGGGCTGTTATTTAAAAGCCATTTTCTTGTGTATGCATGAGTTTTGATGTTGTAGTTGCATAAAAACCACGACAATGGACTCTAGTGCGTCTTGCCATACACTGCCACCCACTGGCCGGGTGTTGTAAGTGCAACACAAGTCTCTGAAAACCAAGATGGCCAACGGAAAGCAAGAAATGTTGGCTGTGCAGCGCAGCAATTTATCACCAATCCCACTACAACAGGAGAACTTTGCAGGTATATACAATTTGTTAACATCAAGTAACATCTAAGAAGTAATAAAGCTGTTAAAATTTAAAAGTATTGATTTTATTTTGGGAAGAAATTACAATTAATCATCTGTCCACTAAACTGGACATAATGCAGCACTGGCTATATTTCAACTATAATTATTACCATTACTGTGACTTTGTACTTCATCTGCAGTGAATTTTTGGGCTGTAAATAAATAAATGTTAGGGTTTTGGTATTTTGTGGAAAACATCAATTGAAAAAATATACATAGTTTACCAGGGGGCGGTGTGTGGGGGGCTGAGGAGTGAAGAGCAAGTTGCTGACTGAGGGAGGAGGGAGGTGTAGAAACAGACTTTTGCACATGCACTGGACAGTATTGGAGTGTGTTAAAATATGTGAACACTCTAGTTCAACAGCATCAAATTTCATCGGTTTACATTTCTTCAATTGAAAACTAAACTTTTAAAAAATGATCTTCACATTTTTGAGGAATATAAACTGTAAGGAAAAAAATCTTGACCAAAGCAGTCAAAATTCGAGCATTAAAAGGGGTCCAGTGTGTAGGATGGTGCTGACACACCAGACCGTCGGCCAGTGTCGGCCTGTCGGTGAGCGTCTGTCGCCTTAGTTTTTGCGGTGTGTCCCGCACCGTTGGCGCTAGTCGGACGCCTGTTGGCAGCTTTTCGGCTGATTGAGCATGTTGAATTGGCGGCAGAGCTTGTCGGTGAGAGAGATCACTCTGATGTTCAGGTTTTATTTCCTCGCCCCTGTACATGTGAATCTGCCTGTAGTGAAACCGGAGCTAACTGGTGCTCCCTCCTCAGGCTCCACCTCACTCAGCTGCCCGACAGACCCGCTTCTTCTAAACACTTTAACCTGAATAACAAACCGGGACTAGCTGTGAGGCTAGTGGAGCATTAGTCGCAGCATGACTGGAGGGAAGCACGGCCAGTTAGCCTCCCAGCTAGCGGAGGCCACCTGCTAGGCAACCGTTACTTTGTTTATCTCATGCATTTCTTGGACTTCCAGCTTCCCTTTTTGAGTTACTTCCTCTCATGCAGGCACATAACGTACGTGCTAGCTGACCGTCAGATGTAGTCTTTGTAGTGTGTTCAAATGCAACTGACACAGGGCAACGTGAGGTGATGTGAGGTGACATGAGACGGATGTCGGTTTGGTGTGTCAGCACCTTCAGGGGGATACACTGGCAGAAATGGAATATTCTCTGTAGTATGTTGTCTTTAGTGTATAACCACCTCAAAATAAGAATTGATGTGTTTTCCTTACCGCTTTTTGATGAACCGTTCATATCTACACTGTGAGCGGGACGTCATCTACAGAGATCGCCATGTTGTCCCACCATGTTTCTACAGTAGCTCAGAATGGACAAACCAAACACTGGCTCTAGATATAGCTATTCATGTTCTGGGGTGGTCACCATAGTAAGCAGCCCCTTGACAATAAGCAGTGTCAGAAAATCACAATATTTTTTATGTGAAGCTGCTTTATTCAGTGTTTTTATAGTTTTAATCACTTGGTCCATTTGTTTTGGAAAGGAAAAGACCCCTGTGGATAATTTGGCTCCTTGTAAAAACCTCCTGATTATCTGCATCTTAAGTTATCAGAAGAAAAGATGAGCACACTAAAGCAGGTGCTGGGTTGCAGCCCATCTGCAATGTAATAAATGACATAGAGGAAACACAGATTTGTAACATGAAACTGCTTTATTCAATGTTTTTATCAGTTTGACTTACCTGGTTTGTTTGTTGTAGAGAGGGAGAGGCATCTGGGGATAATTCAGCTCCCAGTAAAAAAAACCTCCTGAACATCTTGATCAGACATAAGGCGAGAACACGTTAAGTTATCAGAGAAATAGGGTGAGCACACTGGTTAGCAGCCTGTGTCCTACATGCAAAACAGCAGCTGAAAAACAAACACTGATTTGTAATGTGACACTTCTTTATTCAGTGTTTTTTCCTTGTATAAATCACCAGCAGTGGTGTAGTAGAGGATATACGCAGGTATACGGGGTAAACACCTCCTTTTCTGGCCATTCACAGTAGACCCGGCCATCAGCCAAAATGCCATTGGGATATATAGGAGAGTATATTCACTTTGCGTGGGAAGTGACGTACGCCTGGCCTCGTTTTGTGCGTATGCAGTGTTTATAAATGAGACCCCTGGTTCATTTGTTCTGGAGAGGAAGAGACTGCTCCAGCTGGTTGCAATCTGCAATCCTCACCTCTAGGTGGCCCTGAATCCCCCTAAATCTTACACACTAAAGTTGAGTTTAAAGTCGAAAGCACATGGCGACAGTAATGTAGAGTAAGTAAGAATGAAAAGTGGTTCCTCTATTCAAATCAGAAACTGTCTGTCACTCATTTATGGAAAGAAAAGGTTCGCACACCTGACTGTGAAACCCATTTTAGTACACTCCCTTACTGTGGGCTGTGTGTGTCTTATCTTTTCATCTTACACCTGCTACTATTACAAAAATAAAATGTGCTTCTCCAGATATTAGCAACACTTTAAATTCATCACAACAGTCCAAATAAACCAGCTCTGATCTGCAGTGGAGCAGCTGGACTCTTGCTGTTCGTGTTGCCTCATTATCACATGGCTCAGATATGACAGAGGAAATCTTCCCTCACATGTAAACATGCATCTTAAATTCCATTAAAATGTAATTTGGCAGGGCAGCCAACTAGAACGGCTGATTTATGTAACAGCAATCAGGAATGTGCATCACTGACATCAGGCATCAATATTCGTGATGTCAGTGACCTGTTTTCCTGCCTGCTGTGCTTCGCAGCGATCAGGGGACACACACGGTCATCAGTCATTAAAGTGACCCCTGTTTACAGCCATTTAAAGCTGCTCTGCTGCCTGCATTGTGTTTATCGGCGTCTGTATTTCCTAAATGTGTGTTTAATGGATCAGTTAATGGGCTGGTCTAATGCAAGTGATCAGCCTCAACAAATCCAGGGGCTGATGTGTGCAGCCCTCCACAGTGTGAAATAAAACACTTAGAAATAAAGCAGACACAGTCTCTGTTTTTCACTGGGGTATTGATGCAGACAAACAATATTGTTTCAAGCCAGTTCTTTTTTCCATCTTGGTATCCTACATTGATTTGGGGAAAGAAAAAAATGTGCAGAAATATATTCACATTCAGATTCAGACTCTTTTTACTGATCAACAGGGGACACTGGTTGGTATATTATATGGCAGTGGTTTTCAAATGGTGTGCCATGGGATTTTGTGATAACCACACATTATTATTGCAGTATTTTAACTGGGCCTTTGCAAAACTTTATGGATGAATTTTTAACTGACTGTTGTTCCCACCCATTTCCTAATAAATAGGCAAACTCTGGCTAAAAATGTAATTTAATGCAATTTAATTTAAAATACCTCCACAGGGAACCTATTTGTCGCCTTTCACAGGTGGGAATTATAAGAAATGTGACATATCAGAAGCCCTGATTGGCAGCCAGTGTGAGGGATGATAACATTGGGACAATGGATTGTTTCACTGTATGGAGCAATTTACAACAAAGCACCAGCGAAGACGACCTACCACCAAAAGAAAAGTAGACACTACCACGAAAGCTACCTGTCTTATTTTTTCTTTCTCACCTCAACTGACCCCTTTCGGCATGAAGGAGCAGCGGCTCTACTCCGAGCTCCGTCCGGACGTCCGACCTCCTTACCCTATCTCTTACCCCACATATAAACTCATTACAGCCACTTGTATCAGCAATCGCATCCTTTCGGTCACTACCTTGAGCTCATGACCACAGGTGAGGGCTGGGGCGTAGATGGACCAGTAAACCAAAAGCTTTGCCTTCTGGCTCAGCTCCCTCTTCACCACAACGGACCAGCACAGCACCTGCATCACTGCAGAAGCCGCACCAAAGCGCCGATCCATCTCATGCTCCATTCTACCCTCACTCGTGAACAAGACCCGTGACACTTGAACTCCCTCACTTGAGGCTTGAGAGTGCTTCAAGTCAGTATTGCATATTGCAGTTGAAACAGAAGAGTATTAAAAATATATATTACATATATTATGGGTTATAGCTGCTGCTGATGGGTAAAGTACGTCTAGAGACACATCAGTGTTCACACCTGTGGCTATCATGTGTCTCCTGCTGACCACTTGTGTTCAGATTCAGAATCAGATTCAGGGATGGTCATGCAACACTTTGTCCAACTTCACATATAATTGCTAAGTTACAGAGCTGTCACCAAAACACCCACCACATCCTGCAGGAATGACGTAGCCCTCGCATCAGAAAGCATTATAGTGTAAACACTACAAAAGATATGTGGTAAAATGCGTTCCAGACCACCCCGGCAAATTGTTTGAGTCATCGAATCAAGATGTGTCTTAGTAGCTATTTCCACCTGTATTTAGCCATCCGGTTGCTATTGGATCACTTAAGACACATGTCAATAGCAGGTCTAAACACGCTCAGAGCATCCGACACTCTGGAGGAGGAGCTGAAAGGTTTCAAGGCCACATGCAGCAATGACTTCCTGTGATGCATCGTAGAGAATGAGTCTTGCTCTGTGTGTACTTGATATAGTACTTGACACACTGTGTTTGACCAGCACGTCATGGACACATAACATTGACAGCATCCTCTTCTCTGACACACAGAATCCAGCTCCAACCTCACAATGTTAGTGGCCTTGTAGATCAATTTGTTGATGTCCATTACCTTCAGCCGCCTCCCGGGACACAACAGCAAACAGGAAAGCACTGTACACCACACGCTCATGAAGGATCCTCAGTATTGTTGTTTGATGTTGAACGACCTCTGCGTCCTTATAAAAGAGAGGCAGTTCCGGCTCTATTTGTCGAGGGCTTCAGTTTTCTAAGGGACTGTTCTTTACTTGTCAGTGTAGGGAGGGTAGCTGGGGTGTGACTTCTTTTTTAATTTATTTTGACCATCCCCAAAGCTACAAATATTTGTCCTTGAGCGTACCTGAGTGACTGGCAAAAATGCATGTTCCTCCCTTCACCATAAGTTAGTTATTAGATTTTTAAAACAATTTTTTTTTTTATGTTTGAAAGGTAAAGGTTGAAGATGAAATCCTGGAGAAAAAAAAAGCCTCGGTTTTTCACTCTTGTCATTCATGCTGGTTAGTCAGTGAATATGATGTGTCCAAGGACCGTCGGAAATTTGAAAATCCAACAATACTTTCTGTTGTTACACTTTCTGGCCAGGATAAACAGTGTCATTTTGGCCATTTCTACAGAGGAAAATGTCTGTGCAATAACTCAGCTGTTCAATTGTGCAAACATATTTCTTATGTTTACTTTTATTCTCGTCCTGTTTATTGTATCATTGTTAAATTTCACACATACAGCCTCAGCACAGTCATGATATATATTTCATTTTTAATTAATATATATCGTGAGTACTAGTGTTAAACACTGCAGCATAATGCACATTTAATTTGTCATTTTTTTTAATTTTGATGTACATTTTAATTTAGATTTTATTTTATTGCTTTAAATTTACATACTTATATTTCACACTCTTATTCCTACTCCTTTATTTTCTATTCTTTACATCGGAGTGACTGTAACAAATCACAGTTTCCCCTCAGGGATCAATAAAATATTTCTGATTCTTATTCTGAATACGTGTTTTAAAAATCAGCAGCAAGGGGTGACCTGTAGCTCAGTGGGTGGAGCATGCACGCCACGTAGGCTGAGCTCCAGCCTGCGGCCCTTTGCTGTGTGTCATCCCCGTTCTCTCTCCATCTTTCCTGTAATAAAGGTGAAAAAAAGTTGGCAGTTTGATAAATACAAAATACAGCCATTTAAAGTCGTATACCTCTCCCCTAAGCCAAAATAAAAACACAAGTCCCTCCCCAGTGCTTAAAAAAATATTTGACATGCCTCGCCTCTATTTGCACCACCCCCTCCCCTCCCATAAGTAATGGACAGTCCCTTAGCTCAGTGCAGTTTAAAGCCTGTGAACAGGTGGTCCTCCATAATGTCCATGTTCTTAACAGAAACAGTATGCCCGGAAGGATTGACACGAACCCGGAAGTAACGGGAAGTGAAGCCTCTCGCGTTGTTTGCATCCTCTGTGCAGACTCCTCTGACAGCGTATGACGACCTCTGGCGGTTGATGAGTGACGTAACAACAATCTGTCAACGTCTCCGTTATAATAACGGACTCCATCAAACTCTACACAGAGACAGGTCCCGACGGTAACTACCGGTAAACTCACAGGCCTCCGTCGAAGGAGACATATTTACGGTGAATATTTACGCCTGAGCCTCAAACTTCGCCTCAAAACACGAATTAATGACAAAGTTAAAGAGAAATTTAGTGTCAAATATGTGACTTTGCTCTCTGTTTTATGAGGGGCAACAAAAAACTTTACCCACTGAGCTTTGATGACGGTGTGAGTCAACCTGACGTTTGGTAAGTAGACGCAAAAATAACTAATTAATTAAGTTGTGGCATAAAACGGAGAGTTTGCCAAGACACATAATGGCGTTAATTGCTGTGTTAAAGTGTGAGGCCACTCCTGTCTTTCACAATGTTTTCAAGCTGTTGGAATTTAGCAGTGTCCATTTAATATGTAATGAACTGACGGCTGGGTCAAACTCGTGGTTAGTTTTTAATTAGCCTCACGGTACCGCCATAACTTTACCGGAAGTAATTGAGAAAATGTTAGTTGGACACAAACATAACGTGTTTACATTAGTAACGTCTCACGTGTTTGGTCAAGTTTTGCTTGTGTGGCAAACTTTCTAGATGTAAGAGAATATGTCACGTGGCTCGTTGGTCTAGGGGTATGATTCTCGCTTAGGGTGCGAGAGGTCCCGGGTTCAAATCCCGGACGAGCCCTCGGTGCTTTTTTTAATAGGGATAAAGTGTTTTGTCAAATTAGCTTTCTCAAACAATGACTGCTGCAGCTTGACATAAATTCTGAACGTAAATATACAGAAAAACAATAGTTAATCCCATATCAGATTTCCCCTTTTATTTCACATTGCAGTGTTTCTCATTTGCTTTAACACGTTTGTCCACTCAGACGTCACATTTTCCAAACAGTTTAGACACAGACCTCAGCTGAAAGTCGCTGAAAATGACACATTTGTTTGCAAAATGCTCAGAAAACATTGAAAACACAACTCTGTGAAGGCCATACAACAATGAAACCCCACACTACACAATATATTTTAAAAAATGGAGTGCTCACTTATGTGGTGAGGGTTTGAGTGGAACAAAGCACAAAGCACATTTCACTGGAGGGGACGCCAAGTGTGGATTTCAGGAAGCCAATCACTTGCATGTATTGTGGGAGTGTCCAGTGGACAGAATTTCATAAAGCACTTAAAAAGAATCTTAACACTGATCACCCTTTGCAATTTTCTATGTGGATTTTAAGGCAAAGCTCTCTGACAAATATATGTTTGGTATTTTGATATCTGCTGGTAAGAAAGCCCTCAAAAGGCGCTGGTTGCTTCCTGAACCGCCCACATTAGAGGAGTGGATAGATATTGTAATATATTTATGTTATCATGGAAAAGATGACTATTTCTCTTCATCCTCAGAAAGATGTGTTCATTAGATTATGGGCAAAGTGGGTGAAATATGTGAGACCCTTACGATCTATTTTGTACAGGTGTGCTATATGCCTGTGCCGTTTGTTGATAATTCACATAAATTTAGCATGTGCCAAAAAGACAAGCAAGAATATCAAAGCACAGGAGTCCTGTTCTCCAAAGATGAACGTACCACAGATAACAAACCCTGCTGCACTCTGCACCGGCACTTTATATGCTTATTTAAGATGCTCTGTTGAAATACATAAAAAATAATCATTATTCATTTGCCTTTGACCTTTTTGATCCATGCTTGCAAATAGCAACACAGAGTGACATCTTTTAGAGATGGAAAAGACTGTTTGTCAATTAATTAGTTCCCCACAGGTGCATAAAAGATTAATTTTTATGCAAGTGATTTCTATCAGCTTTGAACAGATGTTTTCCTTTTATTTAGCACAGTAAATTCAATAAAGTTTTGGGTCTTTTGATGCAATCTGTGTTAACTGTTTTGTGTGAAAAATGTGTCAAATCAATGAAAATCTCTTAATTCATTTTCTAGAGAAGACCGCTGCAGTGTTAGAAGGTGATGATGAAGTTCAAGTGGATCCCAGTTTCATGAAACCAGTCCAAGCAATCAAGAAAAACTGTAAGTCCTGTTAACTTTTCTAAAAGCATGCTGTAGGTGATATCACATGTTTATTGTGTAGCAGTTTGTTCCAGCTCTTCACTGGAGCTATGACGTTTACACTGAGCAAAATATGCAGCTCTTCAGACCCAAAATATGCGCTATTCCATCAAATGAAATATTGGGTATTGTCTTAACAATCATTGTACACACATCTCCCCAGAAGTCAGACTCAGGCATTCGGACATATTTAAAAATGTTATTGTCTCCTATAGAAAAAATGGATTTGATTTGAATTTGCTTTATTGTCAAAAAAAATCTAAAATTTGTCTTTCGTTCCAGGACGTCAACTGTTTCACATAAATACATATAAATGCATAAATACAACAAAAAATCATAGCACAAACAAATCACATCAGACATTACAAAAAGTGGACAAAGTGCACCAAATTAATCATTTTCTATTATTTAGGGAAAAATAAACGCCCGCAGGTTCGACTCACCCACCCATTAACCTTTTAACCCTGCCTGACATATTAGGTACACGTTTAAAATAACAACAATAACAACACATTTACATTATATAACTCCTTTCATACACAAAATGCAGCTCAAAAGAGCTTACACCAAGACGAAGGATTGTAAATTAAAGAAAAAGACAGAACAGGCAAATGAAACAACAGTTAAAACTTTAAAATATATCTAATAAGATACTTAAAATAGGACGTTGGTTAGGTATAAGCACAAACAATACAATAGGCAAATTAATTTGGTTCTGAAATGATTAGTCAATAGATTATTCAATCAGTAACAAATATGATAATACATTAAATCGTTTATTTGGCCAAAATGCAAAACATTCTCTGTTTCCAGTTTCTTACATGTGACGATTTTCACTATTTTCTGACATTTAATTGATTAAATGGTGAAGAAGTTAACCAATAATTGTCCGCCACAGCCCTAAATGCTGTTGTATCATTTAACTACTCAAGTAAGTTACTTTACTAGAGTTTTGCGTTAGGCCACCTGTACTTTACTGAAGTATTTTCATACCTTTCAGAGAGTGTTGTTCTTTTCATACATTTATTTGACAGCTATAGATGCTTTGCATATTAAGATTTTCTGATACAAAGCACATGGCAAGCATTTAAAATAAGACGCGTTATCACACTTTGTATTAACCAGCACTAGGCAGTATAAAGGAGTTAAAATTAGCCCCAGCTTTACCTGCTGCAACATTTAAATCTCCTTAAACCCTGAGTAAAAATCTAATTATATAACACTGTTGAAAGGGATATTCTTTGAAAATTAGTGCTTTTGATGCCTTGGTACATTTTGCTGGTTGTTCACCTCTGTTCAGTGTGCTCATTCCTCCCAGTACCCACCAGAGGGCGCAATACATCTATTTTTATTTTACAGTCTGTCTGTTTCGCAACTTCATAGCATGCTGGCTGCATATGAATACACACTCTTGATAAATCTATTCTCATGCAGTTCTGATAAGATTTTATTTATGCATTCACTTTAAAAAAAGACTTGATGCTGCCATGAGAACAAAATTAGGGTCAGAAAAAGCCCAGTGACACGGAGTCCCCTCAACAACAGCACACTATGGGAAGTGTTCAACATATTTGATAGATCGTAAAAAATACATCGACTTAAAAACATGCATTACAGTAATAATCTGTCAATTTTGTTTCCTGTGATAACCGTCCTATGTCCTGACTCTGTCCTGGCTCCGTTATATTGGAAACAAGTGATGCCTCCAGTTTAACACTGCGCACTTGTTCATGAGAAATCCTGTCCTGCTCCTTTATTCATGAGAAAGTTTGAGATTCCTGGGTAACCATGTCTTAACTTAAGATCTCATCTTCCCTGGAAGAGGAGTGTTTTATGGGTACAGGAAACCACCCCTCCATCCCCCATCTGGTTTTACAACTTATCCTGTTCAGGGTTGAGCTGTTGGAGTTCATCCCAGTGCACGCTCTTTGAGAGAAGCATGTTGACAGCCTGTTTTAGGGTCAACAAACATGTAGTCAGAAGATTTAGAGTCTCCTTGTCACCTAATGTGCTGTGAGAGATCATGCAGATACCTCACAGGAAATCCCAGCGGGTTAGGCTGAAACCATAACAAAGGAATGAGGGTAGAACGGACATTCCCATTCAAACAGGGTTCCCACAAAAAAAACCCAAAAGGCATTGAATTCATGAATATAAAGCCTTAATTGGTATTACAGTGTCTTAAATCAATCTTTCAGAAGTCTTAAAAACACTGAGACATGGGAAAGAGGATTTCATAAATCATTCTTCTTCCGAGGTTGCATTGTGTAATCTCAAAATAAGTGGTAGCATCACATTTTTCTAACAATTTATGTTTCTCACGTAAATGTCACACAGATCAGGATAGTGGAACCAACAACTGTCTTTTGTTTTTTACTGGCCAGGATGCAAAGGATCCACTGTCCCTCTAAGACAACATGGGGAAGTGCAAATTTAACAAAAAAAATAGCTATTGAATCAAGATTTTGCAGCATGGCTGATACCAGCTCTGCACTCAGGATTTCAGGTACATTGGCTACGATACAATACTCGTTTAGGTTGGTTAGCAACCTCAGACGCAACCTGCCACCATGCTCTTGAAAGCTGGCACAAAAAAGACACAAAGTAGCCCCCAGAACCCAACCTTACATTTTCCATGCGGTTAAAGACTCGGCATGTGTACAGCCCCTAATTTCCAGGGCTGGTACCTGCAGTTATTCCACAGGCTGGTTAATAACATGTCGGGCAGGAAATCCAAAGTGTGGGATCATTTTGAGAAGGTGAAGGACGAACCCAAGGTGATATGTAAACTCATCTTCATTGGTCCACTACAAACATGGGCGGATCTACCGGGGTGGCATAGGGTGGCAACTGCCACCCTAAAAGAAAGCCATGCCACCCCTGCTGCCACCCCAGTTGGCAGCAATGAATTCAAAGAAAAGTTGCCTTTTTACGAGCGCGAATCTCCAATGTCCGACTGCACTGAATGAGCACGAGATAACGCCAGAGCGGCAAGAGACTGCTTTGTTTGGAAAACTGAGCAGAGCCAGAGGGGTAGCCTATTCCAGAAAGACCTCTGAGTATGTTAACCCTGAAATGAGGGAAACTGGGTTTTCAGTTCCAGAAAGAGAGTTAAATCAAACTCTGAGTCAATCACCATGGCAACTGAGTCTGTGAGCAGGTTAGGTTTTTCTCTGTCTCCTCCCTCTTACACGCTGTTTCATTTCCTCATTCATTCAGTCTGTGTCAAAGCTTGTATCGAAGCGCATTCATTAGCGGAGATTTACCAACTGTCACAGTCTAAATCCTGCTGGATATTAGTTTGTTTCTCAGGACTGTTTTCAGTTACTGAATTTATGCACATCAATCAGCTTTTATCTTAAAATTCAAATATTACACAGCAAGAATTCATCATCAGCTCAGAATCAAACCTCTGTCCTTTTTATATTTATTATTGTTTATAACACTGCACAAGGATCAGACTGTCAGTCTGTTAGAGCAGCTCCGACATGTTTATTGCACATAATGTGTAGGTCTAATTATTTACATTTTAAAACTCAGTATGAAGCTTTAGACACGTAGTGTCAATGACTAATGATCTCTATCACAGATGTCATTGGTCGGACTGATGGAACATAATTCCTATAGCCTAATATTGGGGATTATATGTTAATATTTCTGAGTGAGCAATGGTGCAGCATTTCAGTGTCTGTAAATTTACTACAAATAAAGTCACTGAATGCTGTTGAGTCAAGATACAAATAGATGTTCAACATTTTAAAATCTACTGTATTTTAACCTCAACGTCTTTTCAAGTGCAAATCACCAAACATATTATTACTGGGTCAGACTGTGAGTTTACAGTCATGTCTTTATGTCTTTGATCTATAGCCTGGCCTATATGTTTTAAATCTTCCTATTTTTCAGTTGCTGCCTCCTGTGTTTTTCCCCATCAGATTAAATCTGAACAAATATATTATTATATATTATCAATATAATGTAATGTATCTACAGCCTGATACACAGTCAGATTTCACCACTTTATCTTCATTAAGGACATGTAAGTCTGATAAATGATGAATAAACGGACAACACTGAATAAAACTTTCTTATTAACTTTATGGTTAACTTATTTACACTTTCCTCGCTCTGACTCAGGCTCTTCTTTTAAAGATAAACGTGCACCGTCTGCTACACATGCATTAATATCTCTACATCCACTGGATTAAAATGGAGGCGCTGTCTTTTATTTGTGAGTGAACATACTCAGAGTTGACTAACTCAAATCAGCTGTTCTGGAACCGCTAACTCAGAGTTTCCCATCTCAGGGTAAATTAAGTCAGAGTTCAGGGTTAGACTCAGGGTTTGTTGAACCTCCTTCAACACTTATTCCTAATATGAACTGTTTCACATGAAACCTCAAATGCAAGACATTGATTGCATGAGATTAAGTTTGTCTGTGTGAGTTTGTAAATGGCAGCCCGTGCCCTTACGTAGCGTGAAAATACTATTTCTCATCAAACTGTGATTAAATACGTCTGTCATACGTCTGCCCCCCCTCTTGCCACCACATAAATATTTTTCTAGATCCGCCCCTGACTACAAACATGACGTATCATCTGAAACATGGAAGTAGCTACATGCCCATTAGCCCACAGCGTCATTAACAGGCGGCTCGCTCAGTGTGTGACGTGCACTTGTAGATAAAATATAGGCCTATATTAATGAAGGTTCATTAGCACGGTTTTGTATTTCTCTGTAATGTAGCACAGTGTTAACAATGTTACTGATACTATTCTTTCTCACACCTTCAACTCAAACTATTGTGTTGCCCTGCCCAAAATATATCATTTAATGCGTTGCTGTAGAGAGATCGAGGGTCAACAGAATGTAGATCGGCATATTTTCATATTTCACAGTGGACTAACTAGATGACTAACAAGACTAAGACAGTTTGGCGAGGTTTTTTTTTTTTTTCGCAGTTTGAACGTTTATGTGCTCGATGATGAGTCAACACAGTAATCAAGCTGAGGTTAGTGTAAGAGAGAAGCTCGGATTGGTGCACAGCTGTGTTTTCTGTTGTGAGTGTGACACACTTTATGGCCCCACTGACGTTTGTTGGCACCATAACAACCAAAACAATCACCATTTTCTTTTTATAAATCAGTCGAATGACCTTGGCAAAGAGTTGAATATCATTTCTCTTCAGTCTGTTTCTTAACTTCAAACCCACAGACTTCTTCTCCCAAAGCGGTGAAAGAAAACCAAATGTGTTTTGAATTTGAAGTCTTTTGGGTTTACGCAGCCCTGAACAATAACTTCCCTTACCCATGTCATGGCCTTTGCCAGATGTACGTCCCTTGATGGAGATGTTTGTTTGGTTTTGTGCGTGTGTGTCTTTCCTAGGCTTTAGTCATAAACTGATTTACCTCACTTGCACCATATCCACCACTACAAACATGAAAGTCTTTATTTCAACATGTTGGGTTGATTACATCAGTTAAGTCAGCCTCTTAACACTTCCCCCAATCTTTCCACAGAATTCCTATTGTCATACATTTCAACAGATTACAGAAGTACCAGAATATGTGCCAGTTGGCTGTTTGCTGAACCTGTCCTCTCTTAGGTACTGTTACACCTGTTGAGCAAGCTCTTTTTCACACTAAGCATATTTTAATATTTATATTTGAAACAAAGGGTCCTTGATTTTGATGATTCCAGCAACCTTTCACTATCAATTAATGTGCTTATTCCCCTAACTTAAAGTTCCAGTGTGTAGGTTTTTGGGGCACCTAAATGATTTGTAATATTCATAACTTTGTTTTCATTGATTTATAAACACCTAAAAATAAGAATTGTTGTGTTTCCTTACTTCAGAGTGAGTCATTTATGTCTCCATAGGAGCAGATCCTCGTCCACAGAGTCTGCCTTGTTGTTTCTACAGTAACCCAGAGCAGACTAATGAAACACAGGACCAGTCACATTTTTCTGTCAACAACCTTAGTTCCCATACATGCTTTGCACGTAGGAGAAGTCTCAGTTCTGTAGGCTCACAACCAGATGCCCCTGAATTCTACACACTGGACCATTTAATTGAAGAAGGTGTAACTATCAAATGTTAGTCTAATCCGTTTATCTAATATATTAATCTATTTTCAAGATAGCTGATGATGAGATGAGTAATTGACAGTGATGTAGTTCTTCCAGGAACCATTGAATTTGCCATCTGTCTCTGGCAGATTTAATCAGGTCACTAGCAAGCAAATTCAGACTTACTTTAAAATAAAAATCCTTTAAAAAGGCTCTTAAACATGCTTAAAGATGGCTACATTAAAATGCAGTGTCAACATGACTTCTACTATTGAACCTGGACTGCTACAAATCCTTGGTGCAACACTGTTGCATACTTTCGTCACTCAAATGCCACCCTAAAAGAAAGCCATGCCACCCCTGCTGCCACCCCAGTTGGCAGCAATGAATTCAAAGAAAAGTTATGGCCAATTTGACATTTACGAGTGCGAATCTCCAATGTCCGACTGCAGTGAATGCAGCACGAGATAACGCCATAGCGGCAAGAGACCACTTTGTTTGGAAAACTGAGTGGAGCCAGAGGGGTAGCCTATTCCAGAAAGCAGGTTTAGTGAAAACTCTGGATATGTTAACCCTGAAATGAGGGAAACTGGGTTTTCAGTTCCAGAAAGAGGTAAATCAAACTCTGAGTCAATCATCATGACAACTGAGTCTGTGAGCAGGTTAGGTTTTTCTCTGTCTCCTCCCTCTTACACGCTGTTTCATTTCCTCATTTACCAACTGTCACAGTCTAAATCCTGCTGGATATTAGTTTGTTACTCAGGACTGTCTTAGTTACTGAATTTATGCACATCAATCAGCTTTTGTCTTTACATTCAAATATTACACAGCAAGAATTCATCCTCAGCTCAGAATCAAACCTCTGTCCTTTTTATATTTATTATTGTTTATAACACTGTGCACAAGGATCAGTCTGTCAGTTTGTTAGAGCAGCTCCGACATGTTTATTGCACATAATGCGTAGGTCTAATTATTTACATTTTAAAACTCGTTATGAAGCTTTAGACACGTAGTATCAATGACTAATGATCTCCGTCATTGGTCGCACTGGTGGAACATAATTCCTATAGCCTAATATTGGGGATTATATGTTAATATAGAGTGAGCAATGGTGCAGCATTTCAGTGTCTTTAAATTTACTACATTTGTAGCTGAAATAAAGTCACTGAATGCTGTTGAGTCAAGATACAAATAGATGTCCAACATTTTAAAATCTACTGTATTTTAACCTCAGTGTCTTTTCAAGTGCAAAACACCAAACATATTATGACTGGGTCAGACTGCGAGTTTACAGTCATGTCTTTATGTCTTTGATCTATAGCCTGGCCTATATGTTTTAAATCTTCCTATTTTTCAGTTGCTGCCTCCTGTGTTTTTCCCCATCAGATTAAATCTGAACAAATATATTATTATATATTATCAATATAATGTAATGTATCTACAGCCTGATACACAGTCAGATTCCACCACTTTATCTTCATTAAGGACATGTAAGTCTGATAAATGATGAATAAACGGACAACACTGAATAAAACTTTCTTATTAACTTCATGGTTAACTTATTTACAGTTTCCTCGCTCTGACTCAGGCTCTTCTTTCAAAGATAAACGTGCACAGTCTGCTACACATGCATTAATATCTCTACATCCACTGGATTAAAATGTAGGCGCTGTCTTTTATTTACCTGTTACCATGGTGAATCGTGGAGTCGGAGCTCCATTGATGGTGGCTTTTTATACACGCTGAAAATGGCAACTTTTGATGAAGATTTGGATCGTGCAATAAAGCATCCCTGCTTCGTTCTTCTGTGAATTGTCGTAAAGATTTACAACAAATAAAACAACTTGTGAATGCACCTCAAGAAAAAAACCCAAACTCCACAAGACTCTTATGCCCAATGTTGACTTTTTTTTTCTGACATGGCCACTTGAAGTTAATTCGCGTCATCTTTTGAAACTTCTCGAGTCAAACGATACCTGAATATGATCCTTTTTGCGCCAGGAGTCTGATCCCTAGATGTTCCCGACTCCTCACTAGATAAGCCAAGTTTTTGTTGCTGCTGTCTCCGTAGCTGCTCTCCTCCTGGCAAGTTTGCCCTGTTGGCACGAGCTAACACACCAACAGCACTAAAACATAACACTGAGCTGATAAACAGTTCCAACAAACGTTGTTAAACCTGTGAATAATCATTAGGTAACATTAGCTTTGTGATGCTAACAGACAGCATTGTCACAGATCCAGTATAGAGGGGAAATAATGTACCTTGCCCTTGGAAGTAACGTAATGTTAGCAGATATGGTAACGATAGCAGAGCAGATAAACTCAGCATTTAATATGTTCCTTTCACCTTTGCTCCGGAGTTTTTGGCTTTGCAAAGGCAAAAGAAAGACACCGCCCTCTACACTCTTTGCACCTGAAACACTGCATCACGGTAGTTAGAAATCCAGAGTGACATGCCTGGTCAGCGTCTTTCCTATCTTGGCAAACCCATCTCATCTCACTCATTGTGGTCATGGGTGAATTCTCTTGACAGGCTTAATTTCAAGTCAGTTGTTCAATAGATGACAGGAAGTTCTCTCCTTCCCTCACTCAGATATCAAAATAACCCAAAACCTGATTGGATGACTGCTCTGCTCACTGAGCTCTCATGGGTGTCAGATTCTGAATTACAAACCCGCAGGATGTTCTGGAAATGTCAGATTCAGTGTGTGAATCATATGAGTCATGGAATTGCTAAATGATCCATTACTTTCTATCTTAAACACCTAGTTTTAGCTTGTTAACAAGAATTGGGAGTTTTGGGAGGCAGTGAGACACATAAATCATCTCTGCACCCAACACATAGATCACTGATGGGTCGAGCATGTTTCTGAATAAACTACATTTATTACCCAGGGGATGTTTTCCAGTTTAAAACCTCTGTACAGAAAAAATTGCACATAAAATTCATAGTCTGTCTGGCTGTGGGAGGTTATACCTATTGTTAGTCTGGCTTGAAAGCTGTCTGAATCATCTAGAGTCTGACTGAGCATGGCTTCGGACTTCTTAGTGTGACCTTTCGCTCTACATGACATTCTAAAGGCAATTACAATACACAAGTTTACTCTGTCGATTATTGCCAATACGGTGTATACTGTTCACTTTCAATTTGTTTAGACCAAGTAACCAAAGAGTCTAGTTTTTTAGTGTTTAAATTTTGCTAATGCCAAACTGCCACATTTTGGGATATTTTGAAGGGTTTATTTAAGAATGTACATTTGTTTTTCTTGATATTAAATGTTTATCTTATAGAAAGTTTTGTTGTTTGAGGTCATCTCAGGCACACCCTGAGATAATATTGTCAGTCTTACCTTCAGTGTTCTTAAGAGAAAGTGAGTCAGTCAAACGTAATCACCACGTACTTTACAGGAAATTCTGTAATGACGCAATATATAACATGTTAACATGTCTTGACAATGTGCAACCTCTAAATCCGTGTGAAATCATTGTCCTTCAGTCTTATACCTTCAGCTCCAGTCTGATGTTTTTTTTTATTGGGCTGCAACTAATAATTATTTTCATTATTGACTAACCTACCATTACATTTGCATGTTATCATGCAGTAGATACATTTAAACTTTATATTTTAACAACCTTGGGGATAACGTTTGGTTCGTCATAGGTGCAAAATCACCTGGTTATTGTTAGGTTTAAAATACCTGTTTCGGGAGGCATAATTCCAACTGGAAAAACAGCGGTCTCTGTAAAAAACAGCCACTTATCCTGCCACTATCCCCACTGGGCAAACAGCAGGTTGCTACAAAACACCCACATGTGGAGCCAATGGAAACACAGCGATGATGTGCCAAAGAACACCTGTTTTTGTTTGTTGGCCCCAAACTGTAGTCTGCAGTGGCCTGCAGCTTAGAGGGTATCTCGCCTGTCACGGTATCCACCACCCCCTTCAACTCCCAATGACAAAGTCAGCTAATATGCTACGTCACTTTAGAAGCGCTATGATACGTATGAAATGTGCAATTGTAACGTATTCGAGGTTCTCAGAAACGTACAATGCCGACATGTTTTTTTCCGACTGTACTTTACAGACTCAGTAAATGGCTCAGAATGCATGTGCATGCTGATGAAAACTTTGTAGAGCTCAATATGATGCCATTTGGAGGTAGAGCAGGTCGTCCATTTATTGATAAATGTGACCTGTAGAGACATAGTGTGAAACTGCTTTAAGTGGTAGGAAGACTAGAAATGTGCTATACAAGTGTAAGTCCATTTACCATTACCAGCACGTCTTGTTCTGAACAGTCAAGGACCCAAATATTTTTAATTTACTAAAATGCAAGCCCAGGAAAAGCAGCCAGTGCTCAAATATTAGTTTTAGCGTGAGAAATTAGTTAAAAGATAAATTGATTATCAAAATAACTAACTGATTAATCAACTAATTGTTGTGGCACCTAAGTTAATTCACCAACAACAAAATTTTTTATATTTTAAAATAAAGATCGCGACATCCCAGGCTACAAAATGGCAGAATTTTACTTGAACCAAGTCAACAGTCAAATTTCTTTGAGGTGCCTGAAGCAGCTTTTTTTATGCCGCTGAGCTGGCAATACCTGAAGCATTATGTTTTCTGGTTGTCCGAATGTACGCATGTCCCATTCTCATAAACACGACATCTCAAAAATGCATTGACGGATTCTTTTCAAATTTGGCACAACTGTCCACTTGGACTCAAGGGCGAACTGTATAGATGTTGGTGGTCGTAGGGCAATGTCACTGTGACCTTGTCTATGTCTCATTCTCGTGAAAGTGATATTTCAAGAAGGCCTTGAGGGAATTTCCTCAAATTTGGCACAAACATCCATTTGGACTCAAGAATGACCTGAGTATAATTTGTTGGTCAAAGCTCAAGGTCACTGTGACCTCACAAAACGTGGTTTTGGCCAAATAGAGAATTCATATGCTAATTCTGACCTAAGTATGTCTGTTCTGCTTTCCTCATTGAGTGGCGCAAGGAAATCCTGCATAAACACTTTTCTGGCCACAGTTCAACGTCATATCTCAGGAACAGAAGAGGAGACATTTGGTCAGATACTGGATTGGTGACACAAATCTTAAAACTGATCGTATAGATCTTCGGTGCTGCCGGGAGGAAGATGTATGTGAAGCATCCAAGTTTTCACAGACATGGATGCAAAATATAATTGCAACTTGACTGGTGCATGGAGGCATACAACCGCAAGGTGATAATTCTTGTTTTTTTGCTTTTTAGATTTAATGGGAAACTTGTAGGATAACCACAAACCCAGCTAAAATGCCTGTTAAAGATTCATTCATCTTCATCTTCTAACCGCTTCATCCCCGTGAGGGTCGTGGGGGGGCTGGAGCCTATCCCAGCTGACATCGGGCAAGAGGCAGGGTACACCCTGGACAGTTCGCCAGACCATCGCAGGGCTGACACATAGAGACAGACAACCATTCACACTCACATTCACACCTATGGACAATTTAGAGTAATCAATTAACCTAGTCCCCAAATTGCATGTCTTTCGACTGTGGGAGGAAGCCGGAGTACCCGGAGAGAACCCACGCTGACACGGGGAGAACATGCAAACTCCACACAGAAGGGCTCCCACACCCGGGATTGAACCGGCAACCCTCTTGCTGTGAGGCGACGGTGCTAACCACCACACCACCGTGCCTCCCCTGTTAAAGATTCACAATGGCTTAACTGACAAAACCAGTCTGGAATGCAGGTTAGCCATGTCTTATCTATCATTAACTTGTTAGACAATTAAATAATTTTGAGGCTGTAAAAACAGTTACAGAATCCCTTTCATTTAATCTTTATCCAACTGTGAGTTCAAATTAAACTGGGAAGTAAAAAGGTTAGACACTGAGTGATCACATCTAGGTTTAACATTGAACTTGCAAACCTCAACTACGTAGTAACTCAGAGCCACCTTTGTTCTCTAGGCGAGTACCTCCCTCTTTAAAGATTTATCCAAAGGAAAGTTTTGCAGCCCAGTCTGGAGGAGGGTGTTTGTGCCCTGAATAATAATCAGAGCTGTCTGACAGATTCTGCTATCAGGTCTGTCTGACGTGTCTAGTCGTGTTGGAAATGTTAACTGACATAAAGGTTGTTTATTGCAAGAGCAGCAGCAAATCCTCAAAAAGACATTTGTTTTTAAAAAGTGGGCCCACCTGTTCCCAAGGTATAACAACACCCAACACAGACTTGTCTGCAGTCTCTCCTTGATGTACTGGGACTCTGAATATTAAGTTGTGAATAAAAGCTGTAAAGGTGAGAAAGAGACTGTTTGATATGATGCAGCTAAGGCTAAAAAAATGACTTCAACTCATAGAAAATTAGGCTTAGTTTATAAACCAAATTAACTGTTTAGCCTGCAATAAAACTTGTTTGGAGGGATGTTTCTGTGAATTAATGATAGTAATTATAAAATTTTACATGACAGTGGAACCCAGTATTGTCTCTGTCTCTGTTTCTAAATTTCTTTTTCTGCCGGTATTGGTGCTATAATATTTTTTTAGAGACTGAGGCCATGTTTACATGAAAACGATCCACTGAAAAACATAATCATATTGCAAGTTTACATGACAACGGAGACGGTGCTGTTTCCAAAAAATTGCACTTTGGAATCCGTTTGCAAAACGTTGCATTTTCAGGCACCTGAAACGCCACTGTCGTGTAAACGATTGACCGAAACGCATAGAGACAGACAACCATTCACATTCACACCTACAGCCTATAAACCTGCATGTCTTTGGACTGTGGGGGGAAGCCGGAGTACTCAGAGAAAGCCCACACTGTCATGGGGAGAACATGCAAACTCCTCACAGAAGGGCTCCTTCACCGTGGTTTCAAACCAGGAACCCTCTTGCTGTGAGGCAACAATGCTAACCACTGCACACCACAGTGCCACCCGCACTTTTTAATGTTCCCAGAAAAATAAAAAGATGTATGCCTACTATATGCTCCTTGTTTGGAGACACTAAATTTAATTTTGGTGAAGTTAGTAACTGAACCCAAATCCAAATATTTTTAAATAATGTGTCAGGTCAACGGGCATGACTAACAAACAAGCATCGCCCTGTTGATGTTTGGCATGAGCAACCTTTAAGCCTTTGTTTCGTTTGGCCGGCTGAGACGTCCTGCTACATAGGTTTCACAGCCATAACACAGTAAAATGAAACAAAAGCATCTGTGAACGCTGGAAGCCGTACCACCCAAATTCTCCCAGAGCAAACAGTTATCTGCTTTCCTGCAGAGTTGTCAATAACAAAAGTCTTTCTTCCCAGACATACGGAGAAGTGAGACAGAGAGAGCTCTTTTTGTGTTTAAACTGAGATGAACCCACGAGTCACATAAATAAATGAAACGAAGGTGAGACTTTCTTTCCATCTCTCTGTTTTCTTTCTTTCATTATTTTTGTAGCAGTGTTAATAAGGTGGGCTGGTTTGATTAATGTGTGCTAGCCAGGCCTGGTCATTCTTCAGCCGTTAATTCATTTGTTTTTAGTTAGAGTCATAACCATCCCACATGAGGTTTCAAGACACAGTTACAAACATCTGCAGGGCATGCATGTGGAAAAAGAAAAGAAACATGAACAAACCAAGAATAAAAGGACAAAAATATCCCGAAATGAACTGTTCACATGAGAAACTACTACCTATCTTTAGATGATCTTCATAAAGAGCTGTTCTTTATTCTCCCAGGCTTTCTCCAGATACCTGGTCAGTCTTTGTGTTTCAAATGTGAATAGATATCTCAAGTCTTTGTGTATCTTTCATATTTGCAAAATGAATATCTATTTTTATGTCACTAAACAAAGCGTCATGCAGCTCACAATAAAAAGGACAGTGTAACAAAACAAAATTTAACTCATTTTCTGTTTCATTTAGGCCCCGATCACACATTCAATTTAAAAAAAAGGCAGCGTGGTTGCGAAACGTGAGGCGCGCCACATTACCTTTTTCTTTAACTGAATGCCACTCGTGGAAAAAAATGCTTGCGACTCACCTCCTTATTCTAACCCTCTCATGTAATCAATCTACTATTTTTTTATTTATCTAGTTTAAAACGTTGAGGCAGAGGGTACTTGCTGTAGCTCTGGTTGAGGGTTCCAGGCATATTTTAGGATGACTTGGGGGCAGTTTGACAACCTGCTGTCTATCGTCGGGCCATATAGCTCTGAGTATCCAGCAACCACTAACACTCCTCCATTGTTTACCAACTATAAAGTTGTTGCCTTGACCACCACAGAAGGCCCGCCCCTCAAATCATTTAATTGGACAATGGGACTTTTTCTGCTTGAGGAGTTCAGAGCGCTCTGGCAAAAATGCAAAGTGCAGAGAGTGCAGAAACGTGAGGCGCATCGCTACGTGAAATCTGCGAGGAAAAAGCTTAATTCTCATTTAAAACAATTACAAAAAGGCGCCTCCAGCTGCTAAAACACTTTCTGTGTGATCAGGGCCTGAGACAGCACATTCAACAGACCCACCTTTCTTTTTCTAGATTAACATACCGTCCAGTTTCAACAGTCAGTTTTGGTTTTGTCCATATATCATCAGTCTCTAAAACCAAAGATAAGCTTTTCATTATTAAAAAACCCAGAGTTACAGAAAAATGTGCATATATCTATACTGTTTATTCAAGAACCAGTAATTTGGCAAGACCTCATATAGGCTGTTGTAACGCTGGTAGTTTGTAATATTCTCTTTTGAGCCCTGATTTTTAGCCCATATTTGTTTCAATTTTGGAAAATTGGCACCATTAAACTTGTGCTGAATGAGCTATTAGCAGCTGCTGTTGGCATTTATGTCCACGCAGACACAGACAGCTATCACTAAATGACTTTGACTCTGAAGGAAACTTTAAAATGCAATTACTCTCAGGCAAGTTCTGAAGCTGAGTTAATGATATCCTTGGGAAGTGTAAGTCACACTGAAGATATCAATATGCTTTATGTCTTTGTGGTCTTATCCTGTGGAGTGTCCACGTCTGTTGCACACTAATATCCTGTCATTTCCTGATGGTTGAAGGCTGTCCCTAACCGATGTGTTCGGTGAGTATTTCATTCCCCACCCTCCCCTGTGATGTTACGCTGCATTCAAATGGGGTCGTGTTTACGTTGTTCATGGGAAGAGTCTGTATGAACAAGTGGAAATCTTCTGACAGCTCCAAGTTGACAACTTTCTGTACACTACTTCCCACGTGGTAAACCCAGGGTCATAAGTAGCATTTGAATGCAGCAATGGAGCTTTGGTTTTGTCACGGTTGTCATTTGCAGATATTTGATACAAATTAAGACTTTTAAGTACAGCTTTGGTTTTGTCACTGAACCGTGGTTCTTTTCTCAAGCCAGGCTCAGACTACAGTTGTTTTGGGCTGATTGATTCGTGATTCACCCTTAGTGGAGGAGAAATCACTCAGGGACCTTGGTCTGTACTCATGACTCGCCCAGATTATCTGGTAATGTGAGAGGTTTACAGATCCAGTCTTAACCCTTCTGAACCGCATGCAGGCTCATCAAAGCCACCCCGATAATTTCAAACATGTTTGATTTTGAAGCCCAGATCAGACCGACGATTTGTGATGAGATGAAACCAGTTTAGAGTGTTGCAGAGATAAGTTGAAGCGGTGTGAACTGGCTTTCTGAACATTGTTAACATTACAGTAGGTTTTTACACCACATCAGTCTCCGTTCCCTAAGAACACATGAGGTGCTGCATTCATGCTCACTGTCACAACAATCTTAATAATATCCTGCTGTGTGTGATGCTTCACCCTTTTCAGATCTTGTGTGGATGCATGAGATTAGACTTTGAAACTATTGGAGTCCGACCCCGGCTTTACCCCGGCACAGCAGTTTGGAGGCACCAGTTGGTTAAATGCAAACAGATGTCTGCCAGAGTTTATGCTACAGAAAACTGTACGTTTGCTTTCACTGATGGATCCAGTTAGTTGAAGGGAAGAATGTGTACATAGTGATTTATCCTCGAGGTTTGTTTAGGAATAATTGGATGAAAACAGCCACTCATTACCACACATCAAAGAGTCCTCTGTTTCAGGAGAATTTCAAGCAGCCATTCATCTGCTGCCATCATGAACAAACGTATAAGAGCTATCTGCTCTGACGAAAACTAACTGGACCTTCTGTTAATTGCCATGTAACGAGGCAAAGGCCCAAATATTGTGTTTTAATTGGGGGCATTATCAACAGTAGCAGCCTGTGGGAGAAGGGATTTGGGTTCAGCAGTCAGGTTAATTGGATATTAACTGTACTTGGCAAGTAAATCTCTTCTGTGATCATCAGATGAATGCGGCAGTTATTGGACATTGGCCAAAGTATGATGCGCTGCTGAAGCCGGCTCTGCAGGAGTACATTTAAAAGCTAGCGATCCAGATTGTGACGTGTGATTGTTCAAGAGGAAAACAGAGGTGTTGCAAGTCTGCCGGGAATTGCTGTGTTGTATCAGTTGGTAGGACAGATCAGTGTTGAGTCATGATGACCAACACTTCATTCTACTTTGGCTCTGGGGTTAAAGCCAGATTCAACGGTCCCAGCTGACAAAACACCCAGAAAATGTCATGTGCAAGATTAAAAAAAAGATGCTGTCCTGTTTTAGTTCATCTTCTCTAGAAACCCCCAAAGGATTTTTACAGTCGTAAGCTGGATGAGACCAAAAGGTCACTTCATCTACACCGGATAATACCACTAAGCCACAACCTACATTACGTTCACTCGATTGTTTTTCAGTCATACAAGAGCTGGAGAAGAAATGTGGCAGTGTTTTATTGCCAGAAGGCACTGACTTAACTACACCATGTCCTGTCATGTAGAAGAGGTGTAGTGGAAGAACATGGCAGTCCACCTAAACAGTGAAGACATGGAGTTTAAGTTTTGTTTTTCCATTATAATAGTTGATACAGTAAAGATCAGCAAAAAGATGAAGAAGGCAAACCAGACATTTCAATTTGGAAAAAAAGTTCTGCAAAACTTCAAGACTTCTTTCCAGCATTTGTTTTTGTTTAGATATCTTTGCACTGTTAAAGAGAACCTATTACACTCATTGTCAGGCTCATACTTGTATTTAAGGTTTTTATTAGGACATTAAAGGAGCAATAAGTGAAATTCATCATTTCTAGATTGAAGGAATTGAAAAATTGCTATGTGAAGAACTAGAGGTGTAATTTCATCTGGAGTATAGCATGACATCACACACCCTTTCTCTGTGTTTACAAGCCTGTCTGCCTTATGTGGGGGGGATACAAATTCTGGCAGACTGGAAAAGCAGTCTGAAATAATGTGTTTCCCCCTGTAACACTGGCTAGAAGAGAGGAAACTTGTTCATATTCACAGAGGTTATAGAGTATTATCTGAAGCACACACAAAATAAATCATTTGATGATCAGGCTTCATCTGCCCATTATGTGTGGGGGATACAAATTCTGGCAGACTGGAAAAGCAGTCTGAAATAATGTGTTTCCCCCTGTAACACTGGCTAGAAGAGAGGAAACTTGTTCATATTCACAGAGGTTATAGAGTATTATCTGAAGCACACACAAAATAAATCATTTGATGATCAGGCTTCATCTGCCCATTACAGTATATTTTGAGTGAAATAAATGTAGACTTAATTGAGGCCAGCAAACAATTACAGTGATCTTGATTTTGAGTATCGAAGTTTATTTAATTCAACAAATTCCTTACAAAAGCTTGAATTACAGCGCATTATATGTCAAACTACAGGAGGAAAATTAATGATTACCGTGTTTTTTCAGTTCAGTGCAGTGTGTAACACGACGTTAAGACGTACAGAAAAATAAAAGCATTTATTTTGATGGTTGAGCCATGTGTTACTTTACAAAACCTCGTTGATAAATTACAACACTAAAACGATGAATTAAACAATGCAATTGTTGGTAGTTTTCATTTACATGAGTGTTAAGTCATGTCAATCTTAAGTCTAAGTGGACGTTTGTGCCAAATTTGAAGAAATAACTGTAAGGTGTTTTTGAGATATCCCTTTCACAAGAATGAGATAGACGCAAGGTCACACCTTGATCTTTGACCACCCACTTCTAATCAGTTCCTGGTTGAGGCCTAGTAGACGTTTGTCGAATTTAAAAGAAATACCCTCGTGACTTTCTTGAGACATTGTGTTCACAAGAATGCTATTGTTGAGGTCACAGTGACCTTGACCTTTGACCACCAAATTCTTATGAATTCTTCCTTGAGTCCACGTGGACGTTAATGCCACATTCAAAAAAATTTACTCAGGTTCACAACAAAGAAAAGACGAGGTCACAGTGACCTTGACATTTGACCTACGACCACCAAAAGTCTTTTAACAACAGACACATCCCCCTGATTGGATATCAGTTATTGATTGGACAGGGCAGCGCTGCAGCTGATCGGACTGATCTGATTCATCACAACATCACTGGAGTTTCATAACAAAGTGAAAACAAATAACAGAGTAAACCTGTATCATTGCCACGTTTTATATTGTTCATTTGTTTTCTAAATGACCGTCTAGTTAAAAATTCGAACAAGAAAAGGATTATAAACAACTTCCTTCTTTTATTAGAGAGATTTTTCTCTTCACGATCTGTTATTTCCCTCATCAACTTTTATTATGGATACAGTTGAAGTCAGAGAGTCTGTCTGCAAGAAACACTGAAATAAATTGTCATCATTTCCATTCAGTCGGGTTGGGTTAATGAGTTACAGAACTTCAACTTTCCTGGAAACATTTGGCAGAATAAATTATTCCCAGTCTTCAAAGACACCATAGTTGTATTCTGGGTTATTAATGAACATCACATATATGCATTTTGTACGTCTGTGCAAGACACAGTACACAGTATAAATATAAAATGCCGGTTCATTTAAAGTTTCTATAGCTGTTAATAAAGTCCACCTGTGATCACTTACTGCCAACATCAGAAACGGACATTGCTGCATGTGATGCTTTGAAGGAAGAGACGTCTCATTTCTCTTAATGCATATGTCCTTGTTTTTCCCTCCTTGTTTTTCCCTCCTTGCATCTTACCCTTGCATCTCTCCCGTGTGTCTTATGAGGTTGGAGCTAAGTTGGGAAGAAGAGACGCAAGTGAGGGAAATGTCTACGTCAGATCAGGGATTCATCAGTGTTCTGATCAGTGTTTCTCTCTGTCTGACAGTCATCTGCACATGAACAACAAGCTGCGTTCTGTATTTATAATATGTACTGTGTCCTGTTCGGAGTCACATAATGTGTTTATATGATTTATTCATTATTTGCATCTGTATTTATTGAAATTCTGATTGTGAGTTCATTATTTAATAACCCAGAATATGATCATGGCGTCTTTGAACACTGGAAATGATTTATTAGGTCAAATGTCTCAGGGAAAATTAAAACTCATCAACCCGACGCTCAGGGATCATCAGCCTCAGTGTGACTGAATGGTGACAGACAGACTCTCTGACTTTAATTGTATCCATAATAAAAGTTGATGAGGGAAATAACAGATCGTGAAGAGAACAATCTTTCTAATAAATGAAGAAAGTAGTTTATGATCATTTTCTTGTTTGGATTTTTAACTAGATGGTGATTTAGAAAACAAATAAGATATAAAAATTGGGAGTGATACACTTAAGTTTAATCTGTATCTGTCTTCACTCTGTATGAAACTCAGATCAGATCAGTCCGATCAGCTGTCCAATCAATAACTGATATCCAATCAGGGGCGGTGTCGGTTGGTAAAAGACTTCTGTGAAGGCTGCACTCGTGTATCCTCGCTTCCCTCACCTCTGAAAGTCTCCTCTCTCCTCTCTCCTCAACTCCTCGACTCCTCCGAGTGCATTTAACGAATTGAGAGGTCCTACAAGATGACGAGTCTCAATCGATTTCTAGGTCAAGTGATCGAGGATAGAGGACGGAGGAGTCGAGGAGGGAAATTAGGATGAACCCATTATTGTCTGCCCTGCCCTGATTAGTTTCACCTGTCCCTCACTAGTTTGCAGTCACCTCACCTGCTGCTCACCTGTTTTCACTTCCCAATCACTTACTCCCTACATGAACCCGCCAGCTTCTTTTCCTTCTTTGTTAGTTTGTTGTCTGTGTCTCTCCCTGCGGATATTGCTCCATCCTGTTTTGTGTTTCCCCAGTACTTAGAATTCCTGGTGTAGTTTTTTATTTTTTCTGCTCTCTCTCATACCTGCCTCTGGACTCATCCTGCTGCCTCCTCATCTATTCATTTTGCATTTGGGTCCAAACTTACCTTTCCTGACCTGTGACATACAGCGATTACTTCTACATATGTTTACCTCTTTATTTGAAACTTTGGCCAGTTTTAATGTGAATATGTAACACCATAAGACACAAAATACAGAAAACATAAACGGACCCCTTGAGACTCTGGTGCTCCTTTTTCAAAAATATTAAGGGAACACTTAATCGTCACAGTATAACACCAAGTCAGTTAAACTTCAGGGATATCGGTCTGTCCTTTTAGGAAGCACCAGTGATTGTTGATCAGTTTTACCTGCTTTGGTGCAAATCAAAGTGACAAACGGTGCAACAGAGAGGCAAAATCAAGACGCCCCCCAAAAAGGTAATGGTTTTACATGTGGTGGCCACAGACAGTTGCTCTCTCCTTATCCTTCCTGACTGATTCTTCTCTAGTTTTATGTTCTGCTAGTGTCCTTGTAGCATGAGGCTGTACCTGCAGCCCAGTCAGGTTGCACAGGTGGTCCAACACCTCCAGGATGGCCACACATACATACGTCATGAGGTGATATGATAAAATTCACACAAGTTGGTCTGTAATTTAAATTTTTTATTGTTTTCGATTTTATTTTGAATCCAGCCTTCAATGGGTTAAATTATACAGTGTACATCTGTAAAGATTTTCAACTTGAATAATTCATTCGTCAACATCTGATGTGTAATTAAAGTGTGCCCTTACTTTTTTTGGGCAGTGTATTTCATTTAATGTTCCATTTTTTATGTCCATCTTTGTCGACAGGAAACTTATTAAACCCAGAAAAATGAAAGCGCTGCTCACAGCTGCACAACACATTGCACTTTGTTGATAGTGAAGATTTACTGCACCCTAAAGTCACAGTCTCTCTTACTCTATCTTTCTGTTTCTCACCTGTCTGTCTTCCACCGACACCGTCGCTGTGCAGCCTCGTCTGCCTGTCTTTGTCACACCGCAAGGTTGTGGCTGTCTAAACAAAAGTGCTGGAACAGTGGTGACCTGTGTGTTGGTTGCCTGAGTAGTAAATTTGGTTACAAAAGTTTCTCTGGGAAGTGAGTATTGTTTTAACTGTACAATACATTACTCTAAGCTTGGCAATTTGGGGACATTTAGCACCATTTCAAAATAATAATCAGTATTTTTCTTTTCAAAGTAATAGTTGGTCTTATGGCATGTTTGGTTAGAAGTATGCCCATTGAACTGTAAGCATGCACTGCATTCAGCAGTGTACTCTCCTGTCACATGTGGGCCTACAGATAATTTGCCTGCATCCCATTAAAAAGGAATCCAGTTAAATTACAGCCCTCTGTCTGAGCAGTGTTTACTCCCATCATGTGTGCAGCCCAAACTACTGCCAACAATACTGCACTGTCTGAGCCAAAGGAGCACAGCTTTGATTAGATTACTGGAATATATTTTATATTTTTTTTATGATATTTCAGTTAAACAGCAGATAGGAGTCTAAAGCAGAGTACACAATTTATATTATTACAACTGGTCCTTGTTTTGGAACATTGACACCAAGGCATGCATTCGGCTGATCAAAGCTCGAGTTGGAAAAACTGATGGTCATTCAAGTGAACTCAAGGCTTGTTACGCCTGACACTGAGCCAACTCCAACAAGCTTTGACAGTCAACATGAGACAGATAAGAAGGGTCAGACCTTGAGGAGGTCCATGGAGAGTAGATGGAGTCCTCAGAGGAAAATTGATTTTTGCAGAAATATCTTTTTTTGGAGTATGTTGGGGTTTTTTTTCACAAATTGTAGACTCTTTCATTTATATTAGAGACATTTAAAATTATGTTGCTTATGATATGATTAAAGGCGAGTTTCTGTCCAAATCTGAAAGACAGCCTGAGCAAATAATCCCGACAGTTCCATCTTATTCCCAAATGTCCTGGTAATTCCCTTTTGTTTATTTCCCATGGAAAGCTTCTAGTTTGTATATTCCCTAGTCAGTAGGGATGTAACAGTCCATTGCTCCAGATAGATATATCAATTAAATTATCAAAGATCCAATGTTATGGAAGCGAAGTGAAAACATAGATCCATATCATCATCTTTAGGATATGCTTTTGTTTTGAAAGTCTGTGTCACCGTCAAACAGCGGCAGGCAGATGGCAAGTGGCAAATCAGCAGTGTTAAAATATATTTGGGATTTTGGAGAAAATACTTTGTATTATCGGCAAATATCGTATTGCTGTCCAAAGAATCGATACAATACCGTATCGTGATTAAACATGGTGATGTACGCTCCTACTAGTCAGGCCTCTGTCCAGTAAATCTGTAGAATACGTCTTTGCTATGACTGAGGCATTAATCGTCTCACTTGTCTTAAAGAAGTTGTAGGACAGCGAATCAAAAGAGACACTTGATGAAACAGGAGCAGTGACTGTGTTTCCATTTCCTCCCGCTGTACAAAAATGATGCCAAAATATTTAGAATATGGCAACTGACATTTTGCATTGGTGACGTCATTTGGAGCCAGAGTCAGCACAGCAGCGATCTCCACATAATCCAATTCCAGCCTACACACCCATCCGACCAATTACAAGCACACTTACATCGGTGTGATACCAACGACCTAAAATGTCAGAAATCATCTTTTGGGATTGATTTCCCCATCCCCCCTCCTCACCTTCACCACACTCGCCAGGAACCTAACGTTCTCCACCACCAACACATTCACCAATGAAGGAGTTAGTTAAAGCTGTCACACTGAAGCTCAATCAAATGGATTAACTATTCTACATAAGAAATGAGACAGGTCTCATACGGCATCCTTGAGCATACCGGTGCATTTCACGGCTCTTTCCTCAGCCCTCCTTTTTTTCTCTGTGTACATGCTTCAATAAGGCAATATAATAAACACATTCACTTTCATTGATATGCAGATGACACACAGATTTATGTCCCATTAAAAACTTCATCAAAGAAGAGGAAAGCCTGTGTAACTTACTGTTTTGTTTCTAAGAAATCAAGTGCTGAATGTCTCAGAATTTTCTCTAGCTAAATGATAAATAAGAAATTTGTATTTGGTCCTCCAACATCTGTGCCCAATCTACAACAGTTTTGATAAATTGTTTGCAGATATCAAACCTGTCGCCAAAAATGTGTTACAATGTTGATGATGACCTTTTATTTGACAGACAAGTGGCAGTAAAAGTAATAATTATGTTCCCACCAAATAAGTAGCATTTCAAAAGTATTTTCTTTCTTGGTCTTGAGAAGGTCACACATGCTTTTATATCATCATGTTCAGATCATTGCAATTTGTGGCATTCAAGGTTCAGCCGACAAACACTCCCACACGTGGGCTGACTACACGATGGAGCCACAAGGTTTCTGTCTGTAATGGTTAGAGGGCAGCCACTCTTGATCCAGTGCTTCTGCTACTGTTGATAACTGCTATTTACCATCGAGTGTCGTCTACTGTAATGCAAACTGAAAACACACAAGGCCTAAAGATCTAAAATGACCCAAAATGCCCCATATGAGTATTTTTAAGTGCTCCCTTTAGATCATGTTTGAAGTCAGGCAACTAATACAAAGGTAATAAAAATTGAAAAACATTAAACATTATCCAAACCTTAATTTCCACTGCAAGCATCCTTGTTTTCTGACCATATAATAATGTTGTGCTGCTTCTACTTTTTCTACATCTAATCATGATTCTTACAACTTAAATACTTTAGGAAAAAACAAAAATTAAAGATTTTATAACAAACAACCGAGACTAAAATTTTGCTGGTGATGACAGGACCACCCACCAGCCCAACCTTCAACTGTACACTGTCTTATGGAAAATGTTGGTTTAGGCCAACTGACACATTCCCTAAGAGACATTCAAGGCCATGGTAGTCCATAGAGTCCCAGAGGGCAGTCCAGTCTCTTGAAAGAATGTCCGGTCAAATGATTTAACAGACTTTACTGGATTTTACAGACTTCTTTAAGACAGTAACCTTTACTTCTGCTGTTTTTTTGTTGCCTTGGTGTTTTAGTATTTGTCATACTAAACAGTCAGTTGTGACCTAGAATGTCCTCGACTGCACTGTGCCTTAAAGTGGAAGTCAGACCTCATTTCTTTCAAAATTTCTGGCTTAGTCAACATTAACTGTCACACAGTAAGGAACCTGATTTCTACACTCACCATTTTGCGTCAAGGTTGGGAAAATAGGGAAATTCATTGTTGAAAAAGCAGAGATAGCAGTTTGTACACCAGCAGCATCAGTAGACCAGAATGCAACATGTTCATTCATGTCAATTGAGTTAACGACAGCAGTCATAAACGTTTATGACATATACATAATGTTTATGACAAGTTCATGACAATGCCATGTCATAGTTATGACAGTGTCATGTCACCCTTATGTAGACACCTTCAAGTAAAGTGTTACCATATTTTGTTCTCTGTGTACTTCCGATCATGCTTAATGACCTCCTGGCAGACGTTTTAGTGGGATAGACGTTCTTTAAGTAATGCACAGTCCCTGCCCTACTATCAGGTATTTTATTTTGTGTATTTTTGTGTACTTCATCTGGCAGACTGTTTTGAAAGAGACGACTACACACACCAGTCAGATCAAAAACCCAAACTCCCTGATATCTGCAGCTGTGCTCATGGGTCAAAGAAAATATACAAGCAGAGGACATATTTTCTTTACTTGCGGCGTTTATGTACATGAAGAAGTGTGTCCCAGAGTTGGAAACTGTTTTCAGACAGTAATCTGTGATGCCATCGAAAAACTCTCTCTGAAGGTGCTCCATTGACAGTGAACAGGAGACGTACTACGTGCATCCTGTGACAGTACGATAAGAGATGGCAGAGCGGAAAATAAAAGTGTTAGCTTATCATTGGCTCACAGTTGGTGAACGCAGCGAGTGAAATGAGTTTGGCTGACACACAGACAAAACAAAGGGCGAATCTCAGGCAGAAGTCACTCTTAACGTTTACAGAGTGAAAATCCACATGTCGACCTGCTTGATTACTTATTTCCCCACAAGCCAAATAATTGAGGCTTTTTTGTCTCTAAATGCTGCAACAACAGAGCAACTCACCATCAACCGAAAACGCTCGTGTGTCTCTAATTTTTAATTATAATTATTAGGGGTTATGTCATTACTTTGACAGGATTCAGACAGTTTTTTGTGGATAATGTGGGATCTTTTTGTGTACATTCAAAAGCTTGGTTTCATGTGCTTCTAATTAGCATGCAGATTTGCTGGGCACATCCCACCCAGACTTTATTGCAAATTTTTCCGTCCATAAAATTGTCCACTACGGCTGGTCTCACTCTCAAGTTCACTCATTTCCCGCAGTCGTCAGTCCCTGCACATTTTGGGGGGGCATTTTAGGCTATTATATTCATGACTGCGAGGCTGTGCGGAGGAGAATCGGAGAAACCTAATGGAAATATGTGCAGAAGTCAGGGCCTGGGCCTGATTCTTTCTGCCCTCATTAGCCGCAGAGGGATTAGCCCTCATGCTGGCTGCCCTCAGAGGGATGATGTGAGCTGGGGGGCGTATAGAGAAAGGCGATTAGGACATGTTCACCTCTCCCCAGTAGGAAACGATAAGAGACTATGAGATTATGAGCAGGTCTAGAAATGTGCAGAGGGAATGACAAGTGTGATAGCTGGTGGTAAAAATCCTTATTAATACTAAACATTTGATCCAAATTCATCAAAATCAGGAATGAGGTTTATACCCTGTCGCATAATAAATAACTCTTTCCATTTATAAGTAAGTATTTTGCATGGTGAATCACGTTGTGGATCATTTTATGTTTTATTAAATGCACTCAGCTGAACTAGATTACCCAAAGGAGGAGGGTCATCGACTCCATTTTTGCCCAGAGAAGGATCTCTGCTTTGAAAAGGGGAGAATTAGCATCTTCTTGCAGCCTCACTGCTCCTTTTATACAGCAGCCCCGTAGCTGTCAGCCTCGCCTTGCTTTCTTAGTTTGATCTGTCTGAGGCTCTGAATTCCAACACGCCTCTCTCTCTCTCTCTCTCTCTCTCTCTCTCTCTCTCTCTCTCTCTCTCTTTTCCCCCAATTTGTCAACCATGCCCACAGCGAATCAAAGAGCTGGAGATCATGACACAGATTGAAGAGAGAGTCCCTGATGTAGAAACAGAGAGATTGATTGATACCAAACATCATCACTCAAAGTAAAAGTGACCAAATCAAAGGGAGGGAGTGAGCCGGGGAAGAGGAGGGGGGGTGAAATGGAAAGCACAGAGCTGTCACAGCACGCTGCTCACAGAGGTTGAGGTGATGTGTTTGATGAGCGACTTGATGTCGGCAGTGTCAGGGCGAGTGACGCTTTGATGGCACAGTCAGAACTTTTCAGGGTCAATCAAGATCTATATCTACAGCAGGACAGCTGCTGTGTTTTTTCCATTACATCAGGCTGACAGTGACGGAGGCTTTGATGAACATCTGACAAGGAAGAACTTCTACAGACAGCACTACGTAGGCTATACTATATGCAAACAATTTCTACATCTTGATTTGAGTTTGCAAGAACAGAGATAGTACTAGCATTTCAGATTATTTTCATATTCATAAACAAATCTGTTTAACAGACTAAAACTTATTAAATTTAAATACAAAATATTTCCCCCTATCTGTCTTAAAGGTCCAGTGTGAAGGATTTAAGGGAATGAATTTCAAGAAATGGAATGTAATATATCAAGTACGTTTTCTTTAGTGTAAAATCACCTGAAAATAAGAATTGTTGTGTTTTCACTACCTTAGAATGAGCCATTATCCACACAGGGATATGTGTGTTTTTGCATTGGCCACCATAGTTAGAGCCCCTCTGCAACAAGCAGTGTCAGAAAAAACTTGTTTTGGAGAAAAACGCAACAACCTCCTGAATGTGTAGATCTTTAGCTGTCAGAGAATAAATAAGTGGTGAGCACACACTGGCAGGCACTGGGCTAGCTGCCCGTCTCTGACATGCCAGACAGCGTAGGGAAAACACTGTTTTGTAACATAGACTGCTTTATTCAGTTTAAATCACAACGGGGTCTCATTTATAAAACAGTGGAACCAAACTAAAAGTGTACATGCCAACAAAAGCTGAAAATGGCATGGACCAAAAATATTCAGATTTAAAAATCATGCCCATGCCTGACAGTGCATATTTTCCTTTCATGAATCCCAAATCAACTTGGAATTGTTCACACATGAATCTGCCTCATCCCGCCCTTAACACGCCCAAATTCAGCCATTAATGGTCAATGCAAAGCGGCTCATGAATGTCAATGCATGGACATTAGCCTGCTAATGAATGAGTCTTTGCGGACGACTCATGGCAACAACAGAGTGTCAACAGTGTTTATATGTTTACAGCAATCAGACTGATTGCCTAACACCTTGTCAAAATGATTTGGAAAGGGTATCATTTGGAAATGAAAGTCTGATGACAACCAAATTTACTGTCGCGATCTTGGCCTGCATCATGATTAGGACTCATATTAAGGATATGAAGTGTAATAATTGATCAAGAACTGTCACTGGCTTTTCTTTACAACAGTTTATGACATAATCCATAATCCATATGTGCAGGTGGTGAAGATGAACATAAGGTGACTAGAGAAGGCAGAGTGTGTGTAGCAGCCACTGTGGCGTCTCCAGTGACAGCACAGTCGTGTTCACTGCAGTGACTTTACACACAAAAACTGTATGAAAACTTAAATCTTACTAGGTGATATATATTTACAGATTTGGAAGATACTGAAAACTGTTGATGTTCTGTTTTGCAATCATTTTATGCTACTTGATGTGAGCTGACCACGAGTGTCAGCAGCATAGTCCGACCCTCTCCTCTGTGAATGTGAGGGTGAGACGGCGCTGATGAATGAGCGGAATTCAATGTGAGATTTGAGTAATAAATTGGCTTATAATGTTTATAACTGAAAGGTGCTTATGGAGAAGTTATGACTCACAAGCACAAGCATAAATGAAATGAGAGGAATCATCCAATAATGATTCCTTTCACATTTAATTTCTACAATCTGGCTTCAATTCATCACCTCACCATCTGCATCGCCCATTTCCCCTGCGTCCAAAATGTTCGTACACATAAGTTTGCACATTCTCCTGTGAAGTTAGTTTTTATGAATCACAACTTTTGCAGGGGAAGTGGCATATACGCCTCTGTCAGGCGTCATTTTGTGCAAACGTAGTGGTTATAAATGAGACCCCAGGTCCGTTTGTTATGGAGACTAGGAGACCTCTGTGGGTAAAAACCTCCTGAACAATGAACACTGAGGGAATCCTAACTGCTTTTAGTTTCAGCTGGATGCAATCTCCCTAAATCTTACATACTGTGCCTTTAAGTACCATAGTCCTGTATAACAAAAGTTCATCATTAAAGCTATACTTATAAACTCTTTACATTTCCCCCAAATTTTAGCTGGACATATATGTTATCTTTACAAACTTTAGGAACTCTCTTGGAATTAAAAATAAAGTTCTTTAGGTCTCGGCACAGTTTGGCTGCATGGACAGCGTGAGTTTGTACTGACGGGGCCACTGGCCACTGTTTGCTAATTTTAGCCCTTTAACTATAGATTGTGGACACTTAACATTTTTGCTGGCTATTTCAGATGCATTCTGTACGTCAAAGAGTTTGGCTGTGTTTTTGACACAGCTCCAAAAAGCCACTGGGTTCCATTTACATGTATTTCTATGTGTTATGAAACTTGTTTTTAGGCAATGTTACATTTTGTCAACATATTACACCACTGCCTGCTTGATATTGCAGTTTAAGTGCAGACTGATTTGAAAACTTGGCAATGACTCTCAACAATGATGGAACTTTTAATGCAGACTTACGCTAACTGTGATGAGTTACAAAACTCAAGCAGGTTTTACAACCAATTTATTTTTATATTATAATGGAATGAATGGAAACTAATGACTGCTGAGCTTGAATTGTTATTTCTTTTCCCTTTTTCAGTTTTAAAGCTTTAAAGGAGGTCAATATGACATTCAGAGTGTATCTATGGGTGTTTTTGGACCAAACTGTTTAGGGGACTCCTTGAGAGGAAGTGCACACTGGGAAGCTCTACATACCTTCAAGGGCTTTTGTATGCAGTCAGGGGACACTAGGACCCAGGTACAGTTTCCCCAGTCAAGGTGAAAGCACGTAAACTGTTATGAGGCTCATGAAGCACAGTCCTGCACCGTGATTACCCTTGTGCACATGCTTCCTTGGGTCATAACAGTCCAGGAATGGTGGCAGTGGCAAGGCAAAGTGCTGTCTGCCACTTACTGTACATTGTTCATTTGACATTTATTTACTTATGTTTTAGTAGATTGAACATATTTATAGATTTTAATCTTTTTTAAGTGCTGCAGCTGCTGTTGGCCCGCGGTCACGGGAGTAGCTGGTGCCTGTTACCAGTAGCTGTTACCTGTGATGATATAATTTAAGGTTTGCTGTGGCACTGGTGTTTTTCTGTTGGAGAAAAGGGGTTTATTTTGTGTATATTTTTGGTAATCTACCGATAGTATATTTCCAGTGCATCAGCTTTCTGCAAACAAGCCATTCCAACTTTAACTGCTCTTATAAAATCGCTGTTAGTGACCCTGAATGTAATAAACCAGGCTGTTATGGCACTTTGACCCACACAGTAGCTATATTTCCATCCACAAGTGATTCGAATCATTGGGAAACACGCATTTAAAGAAATACAAATCCTGTGTGTTTCCATTAAATGTACGGACTTTGGTGAAAACTACAAACTTGCGCTAGTTTTCCGCAGAACCGGAAACAAAACAAGTGTCACATTCTTCTTCTTTTTCTACGTTTTCTGGCGGTTGGCAACCAGCTTGTAAATGCATTACCGCCTTCCCGACCCGGAGTGTGGATATCACCATGGAGAGAGGTGCGCTACGTCAGACTATGCAAACTTTAAACTTAAATTAACTTTTTCCTTCCCCCGTTTTGCAAATCAACATTTTTTTTTAATCAACCAAAACCCGGCTAAAGCGAGCGTATTTTAGTTTGTGTGAATCTGGGGATTTTAATTCAAATTTTGGCGTTTCCATCATAATTTTCCGATGCAATACTTCTAGATGCGCATCTAAACAGGCTGATGGAAACATGGCTAGTGACTGTTGACTTTGTTCTTGAAGTCCACCTGACGTAAGCTGGCTATTGACAATACTTGGAGTTTGTTTTGACAAGTCAAAATCATGTATTTCCCATGTCGCTTAAATGTATAGTAAAGCCTGAACTTCACTGTCAGTCAATTTTTCGTGTTTTCTTCCATTTCTATGCCACAAGCTGTTGTTTGTGTATGTGTTGTTTGTTTACACTGCGTTTTATTTTGTTGTTTTTAAATGACAGTTGCTGGTGCCACATTGGCTCATGTGTTACACCAATCCAAGTACACTTGCGTCACTCAAAGTTCCTCTTGTGCTGGGAGAGTACCTGCTCTGAAACAGGAGCTAAAAACAACTCCTCAAACTGTGTCAAAGTCCCTCCGGTCCAAAAACGGCTTATATTTCTTTCTATATTTTTTTCTGATTCCTGTTTTCTGCACAGGGTTCTCAACATGGAGGGGGCTGGGCTGGTGGCTAGCAGCTAATGGTGCTAACAGTGCCAACAGCGATACACAAAGCTACAATTCTGCAGTGATGCTGTTCCGATTTCAGCAGAGGGCAGAATGGCGGTGATTAGCTTGCGAAGTGGGACACAAATACGAGACTCACATTCAAGCGCGGCCGGACCATCAACGACAACAATAAACAAAAGAAACTTGAATTACAACACAAAGGGAGCATGACTTCATTCTCTGCCCAGGACGCCTTCACTCCATCATATATTTACATAGCTAAAAGTTTGCTGCTATAGTAATGCTGTGGATGTCGTATACAGACCTTTAATGTTAAAGTTAATGCTGATTTCTTGTTGGGAGGGGGAGTTGTTTTGTTTTGACTCAAACATGATGATGTGACTGTCCTGAAAATGTACTTTTAAGTCAACATAGAAGCTGCTAAATGATTTTCACATGGATCAAAAAGATATACCTGAACTAATTCCTGTAGCTTTTTAGACTTCTTCTCAGGACTGTGTAGGCACGTACAGTGAGTCTATACTTGACTGACGTTTCACTCTCCCTCCTCTCTGTTTTCCAGCACCTGTTAGGTGAGACAAATTACACCTTTATTGTTTTTATTAGTACATGGAGTGCGATGACGTCCCACTTTCAACCCCAGCAGACGTCTAATCAGCCAACATAACTGAAAACACCTGTGTGGGAGTGCATTTGACATTTCTTTTACAACTCATACAGCTGCCTTGATCTCATCCAGGCTGTAGATATGTTTTTGTTGGATGGAGCTGATTGTTTAATTCTTTCTCGAGTTGAATTAAACCATCATTTGGCACATCTATTGAATCGCTGTAGAAGTCAGAATTGTTGGTGGTGAGTCAGATGTCTGTAACCAGGATAATGACTGCCTGGAATGGTAGAAAAAGTCCTCTCTAACTTGTAAAACACAGCAGCATGGTTTGTACAACACATTTCTACTTACTACATACAAGCAGGCAAATGCTACAACTACTGCACACTAATTGTGGACATTGTGTACATACTGGCTGGATAAAAAGGCAAGATCCCATTATGGTAAGACGCTTGAGATGCAGGAAATTACAGTGTTTCGAGTTTGCAGCCTTACGCATGGCTCTGTGATGTGAACTCAGCAGACATTATGGCTTGCACGGGAAAATTGTACGTCTGGGGAGGCACACCTCAGGCATCTCAATAGAGCTTTGTATAGTCGCTTCCAGCTGAGAAATGTCATGAAAGAGGAAGACCTCAGCTATTGTTCTTCATCTTAGCCGTGTTGTCATTGACAGCCACTTTAACATACTGTTCATACGGAGCCTTATCCTGGTTTCATCACCCGCTTTTAGAGAATAAAAGGTTCCATTATTCAGGAAACATAAGAAGCACTGTCATGTACAAATATATCTGAAAAGTGAGAGGAGGTTGGGGGTTGAAAGCCCACTTGAATATTCATGCCATACAATCTGATACCCATCGTCATGTATCTATATATAGAATACAGAAGATAAAACAGGATTACAGGACAACGATTTTCAGCTGCCAAGAGGAACAGAAGAAAAATCCTAATCAGCAAAGCAAGACTACATAAAAGCATGAAGTGGGCCCCCGAGGGCCTCAGTACATTCCGCTATGCGCGCTGATACTGAGAATGCACAAATGACAGCACAAGGACTGTCCTTTGCACCCGTTTTAAGATAAACGTCCCTTTTTCATGCTTCAGCCAACATGAGTCCTCTGTTTTCGCAGTGGCCACATGATGCAAAGGAATGAGTGGCTTCGGTCCATTCACATTCCACACACGCCACGACAGAGCAGATGGAAAAGTACAACATACAACATATGTAACAATTAAAAAGGATGTTCACAAACAGGTTTTTCTGCTGTGTGACAATAACAAATTTGTGTGGTGTTTGACCTTGCGTTGAAGTCATTGCTGCTTTCTGAATGGCATACTTTTTCTTTTTACTTGGAGTACGTACTGCAGCTGCCCTTACAGAGTACATACTGTTGCACAGAGGATGCAAACAAGTGGGTAGTACTATTTTTTCATCACACTGATTGCACCTTGAACTTTGACCCTGAAAATGAAGTAAAAGGAATGTAAAAGTGTGTCATTTAGGCTCAATCCCAATACCCCCCCTGTCCACCACCCTTTAGGCCTTGGCCCTACCCCTGGCCATTGCCCACTACCCCTTGGCCCTCAAAATGAAGCAACAAGGGGTTGGGGTTGAAATCTTTCCCTAGGTATTGGGACACCACTCACTACGTCACCGCATCGGTGACGTTCACACATATGTAACTATTTTAAACAGGAAGCTGTGAGCCATCTACATTCCCAACTGGCATCTACAATGAAGTCTCTTGTTGAGTTCATCCTACCGATCGCGTTTCCTGTATTCATCATGCTTCGTTTGATGAATGACAGATGACGAAATGATATGTACGATGGGGGACTTCTGCTAGCTAGCTAACTAGCTAACATTATGAGGCAGCATAGACAATTTTGCAGAACAGGACAGAGCTAACAAGCAACCTGGCGACGGTAAGGTTACCTAGCTGGCTAACTTTCTGTCACCTCCAATCTAGACATCGTGGATGGCACTAAAACTTTTTCCCCGTCTCTTGCTCGGTGGTAGCCAGGGCGACGTCTTCCCCTTGCTGGCAAGTCAGCATCTGAAATCCCTCACTCCGAATGGGCTAGTTTCATATCCGCTACCCCTCGTTATGCCCCCTACACACAAAAAGGAATTGGGACACTCGCGGGAATGAGCAAATCTAGGGATAGGGCTAAGGGGGGGCATTGGGACAGGCCTTAATAGTAATGATAATAATAATACATTTTATTTAAAAAGGCGCCTTTCAAAACATCCAAGGTCACCGTACACAGCATAAAATAACATAGATAGCAAGAAACATGAATTGGCAAATACATATTGTTGCTTTGATAGAAGTCAGTCAGGCTGTTAAAAAGAAGTCACTTAATGTGACTTTGGACATGAGATGATGCTAGTTTCGGTTAATTTTGCTTTCAATAGCCCTGCACCCATTAACTGGTAACTGAGACAAAAATGCAAAATGAGGTAAAATCCTATAAGTCCAGTGCTCCATTTACTCAGTGAGCCTTAGTGCGACATTTTTAAGCACTATCTGTTTAGAGGTGGTGTAATTTTAATGTTTTATAAGGTAAATGTCTTGCCTTTCTTTTATTTTCTGTTGGCTTTGCTAACAAACAGCTAGCTAGCTGCGTTTACAATGGGAAACACTGTCCACCCTCTGGTCTCCCCTAGTTGGCTCGCCGCTCTTCACTGAGCACCACCCAGGTCAGGTAGGAGCTAGCTAGCAATGCTGCACATTCAGTGATTACTATGCTGTCCCACTTCAGTTTCCCCCATGTAGGCCCGGTGAGCAAGCATCCCAATTAACCACAAACCCCTTTAGCATTGTTAACTGTGTTAGCACCACTAGCCATGCTGGCACTGCTAATGGTACTAACAGGGCTGGCAGTGATGACATGGTTAACAATGCTAAAGGGATTTGCGGTTCAAAATGAAGGCCCTTATTCACCAGGACCACCCGTGGGGAGGTCAGAGGGGGGCACATTGTTTCCATAGCAACACTGTTGACTTGGGACAGCATTACTAGCAGTAATTGCCAAATGAGCACCACTGCTAACTTTCTCCTACCAGAACCGAGTGATACGCAGTGCAGTAAATTGAAGAGCAGCAAAATTAACAGATAATAGGCCGGCGTGTATACAGTCAAAAATATTCTCAGTGGTCAACAATTGACCATTGACATCCCTATTTTCAGTACAACAGTATGCTATCAGCCAAACTTGCCAGAGACAGAGGTCAACCAGGAGACCTCTGCTATTACTACTTTGCAATGTATGTAGTTTTAACTTTATAACGTTATAATTACATACATTGTAGATTATTTGTGATTTATTGTAGTCATTGCAGCTTCTGTCATCTGTCAATTAGCTGTTATAGTGTAGATGACTTCAGCCAAATGACCTGACATGTATGTTTACATTATGTAGATAACAGGAAATAGCTGTTTAAGTGACAGGAAACACCCTTTAATGTGTTTTGAAAAGCTTGTAGGGTGTGTCAACTGATAGTGCTTGTTTTTCAGACACTAGAAATTGTCATGATGTACCAATTCTTTTGCTTTCTTGCGAGTACACCCTCAGATGTCCAATCCTGTGTGTTTTGAGTCTTGTTATTCCACAAAAAGTCAAAAAGCTGTCATCTGTCATCATTGTTTGGAGCTCCGTCCCTGTGTGTTACCGACGAGTAACTCGGAAGCCCAGTCTGACAGAGAGACTGAACAAAGGAGAGTAGAGTGTGTGAGAAGCCACAGTTCTTTACAGTCACTGATTTCACAATTTAAATTTAAAGTGAAAACGTAAAGTAATAAACGTTGGTCCTTTTATATTCAGTTGTCCTGTTTCATGCTCATTCTGTGTCCTTTTTCATGTGAAGCACTTAGAGCATGCAGTGTCCTTATTGTAATGCACTTTGTGCTGCATTTCTTTTGTACTAAGTTTATCATTATTATTATCCATCTGCAGTTCAGTCGATGTGAAATGTCCTCCACTACTCAAAGGATTGTTGGTCAGAACAGCGAGAAAAGCATGCTGGCTTACTTACTGCAAAATGCGACCGGATGCAGTAGGATATGCTTGTGCTCGGATTGGGACAAATCAAGGGTGCTTTCACACTTGCCCTGTTTGGTTTGGTTCAATCAAACTCAAGTTCATTTGCCCCTTAATTGTGGTTCGTTTGAACAGGCGTGAACACAGCAATCGCACTCTGGCAGCGCTAAAATCAACCTGCGTAGTTGTCCCTCCATTGTGACATTAGAAAGTGTCACATTTATCTTGCAAGTGTACTCTTCTTCAACGTTTTGTTTACTTCCTGGATTTTTCCCACATGGAAATTCTGACCAATCAAGAGCAGCTTTCTCCTGCAAGGCATTTTATCTGGTCTGCTTGTAAATGCTGCCGTGAGAACACGAACCAACTCTAGGCAATTATACAACTTTGTAACAAAATTAGTCCCTGGGAACTCCAGGTCTGAAAGCACCCTAAACCTTTTTCTGGCGTACTAAATCGTATGGTTGCATGGGTACTGGAACACACCGATTGTCTGTACAAAATGGCGCTTCTTTTTAACAATCAGCCTATAATTGGTAAAGAAAATGTCAGTAAGTGGTCTTTTTTCTTTCTTCACAAAGGTCGCCCTATAACCTCCTGTCGGTCCTTGAAAAATTTGATTGATTTTGGTAATGTTTTACAAAAACACTCAACTCACTGTTTTAAGATGTCTGATATAAAGAACATCCAGAAGAAGCTTAACCCTTCAATGTTGCAACAAAACTGCCAAACAATGATCAGAACACATTTATTTTATTGGTTAAGAGGTTTTACAACTTATGTTATTAAACACAACAATGGTAGGTGGGCTTTTTCAGTGGTGTTTTGCATGTTTGCACAAGGTGTATGACAATTATTTAACTTTTACTTCTTTGTCAATTATACATTCAATTCCTTCTGATCTTGGCATAAGTTTTGTCCATCAAAATGTGCCCATGATTACATGAGAAATCTTTGCAGGTTTATGAGGTAGATTCCGTTAACTGCACAATTAAACATATTCCAACATTTCTAAATCCAATCTATCTATTCAAACCTAAAGGGTTTACATTTAACAAAGAGGCTCAGTAGGTCTTTAAACCCTGAATGAAAACTAACTACTCAATAGACAAATCACAACTGTGAGATCTCGGACTTTGTGGTGATCTCTGCACCACCACTTTTCATTTCAGAGCATCGGGGGCGACTGATTATTCTGTAATGTTTTACATATTTGCCTGAACAGACTAAAACTGATATCCTTGTGCTTTTGTCAATTAATCATTGTAACACAAAAAATGCCCCAATAGTGGTCCCATGATCAAAAAAGTAAAATTAGAAAATTTAAAAAACAACAAAAAATTGAAATCTTAAAATGTGTGAGTGGTTAAAACGGTGTTATTGACAGGAGGAGGAATATCGGGGGAAGGTCAGCAAAGGAGCTGAGTGACTGTGAAAAGGGCTGCGATGCTCGAGAGGACGGGACGCAAGTCGGTGGACCCGCTGCGTGTCCTACAGTGTTCTCTGTTCTGGCCGATGCAGGCCGCATACGCCATCACATGGGGGATATAGTTCTGCTCATTGACCCCGTGTAGCAGGTGAGCCAGGGGACCTTTAGCAAACACAGCCACATCTTCTCCTCCATGAGTCTCCATGGTCAGAGGTACAGCTGACTGGGCCTGGTAGTTGTTTTCCTCTAGAGAGCAGGGAAACAGAGAAAAGATGTTAAGATTTTGTTGTGTTCAACTCCTGTGGCATGAAAGGAAAAAGTAAGCGCAAAGTTAAATGTTCCCTGTGGAGGTTTTGCCCTCTGGTAGCACTTTGAAGCTGTTTTTCTTTTTGGATATGCAGCAATGTGCCAACAAAGGCAGGGAGGAAAACACTGGTAGCTGTTAAGCATAGATGCAAGGTAGTAATTATGATATACATTTGCAGGGGAGACACATCCCCCTAATATCCAAATATGCTCAAAATGCCAGGTATAGTTAAAGTCCAGGTAAAGCAAAAATAAATATGTGTACCGTGTTTGTCACACCACAGAAAAATGTGGTACTTACTGCCCAGCCAAATTATATGATTAAAGAAATCTGAAGTATAGACAATTAGGTTTCAAATTTGTAAAAAAAAAAAAAAGCAGTATTCTCTGGTCTCTCTCTGGTCAAAGCACACACACCTCCCGCCAAGCCGAAGAACAAGCCACTGCGCAGCAAGAGTCTTGTTAGCAGCTAACCCAGTAGCATGGTAACACACATGACCCCAAACTGAAAAAAAGCTACGATGCAGCATCCGACTCTTGCTAGCATTTAGGCCTGACTCAGTAGCACAAGGCATACAGACCCCCTCGAGGTGAAGAAAGAGCTGCTGTGAAGCAACAGCCTCTCTTTTAGCACCTAACTTAGTGACACAAATCACACATGCTTCACAGCGGAAGAACAAGATACCTCGCAGCTACAGACTTGTTAGCTGCTAACCCAGTAGCACAGTAACACATGTCCTTTTATGTTATATAAAGTCTGAGTGAAGTTTTGATCATTTATGCTGCGCTGCATAATATAAGTAGACATTAGCAGCCTTCGTTTATTGCACATTTGTACAGTAGACAGACCCGCCCAGCAGATTTGCTCCCCAGTGTTGACACTCCATGGCTACGGTTTGCTCGGATGTAGACAATTGGATTTAGAATACATTGGCTCTACAAATGTTTTATGAGGAAGGAAATGCATTCAACACATTTGTGAGAACTGCAGGGTACACACAATGGGTTTTGGTGAGTTGTAAATATCTTTTATTTATTACAAGAAAACTCCACAGGGCACTGTTTTTGGAGCTCTGATTTTAGTTCGGCAGCATTAATCTGATAATCTGAGATTACTTAGTTACTCCTGCAAATCATTTGTATGACTACAATAGCCCGTGATATCACAGCATCTGAGGTTTATTTTTGGAAATAATAAAAAAACCCAATTTACAGTGAAAAACATGCAGATGCTTCTTGTTTTAAGAAGTCGAAGAAGTTCATCTTTCCTTAGTAATTTTACTTACGGTAGTTAACAGTGGTGATATTCTCTCTCTCGCCGTTAATGACTTTGTAACCTGGTCCGTTCCCATATATGATGGAGGTGAAAGGTTTCTGGTCAACATCACTCAGCATTGGAGCCAGACCTGTGGATGCATTAAACCCCGTCATCACAGCAGAACCACACTGAAAAATTAGCTTACAACGACAATACAGCATCATTAATAGTTATGCATTATTATCATACCAATTACATACCAAATATTGTGTTTCCTCTAACTGTGTAGCCTCCGAAGTTGAACACGTGAGAATGATCAGCAGTGACTACAGTCATTGTATCGTGGGTGCTGGTCAAAAGACCTGCCCGGCCGATGGCTCTGTCCATTTCCACAGCTTCATGCAGAGCCTGCTTGGCCTTGCCTTCATGGTGTCCGTGATCAATACGTCCTCCTGAAAGAGGGGCGGATATTTACAGTTAGCTGTTAGACTCTGTAAGACAGTGACATTTCTAATCCTGTGTTTCTGCCTTAACCCTTCATATATCTCTTGTTATGTCTAAAGCTTTTCGACCACACTCTTTCCATAAAGGTCATAATGGTGTTGCGCTTGTTTGTACACATGAAAAGTGCCCAAATATTTGTGCGAAGGCGAAAAAAGACAGCTTGAGAGGAAAGATCAAACCCTGCCAACTGTCTCACCATAAATCTGACCGGTGGCTACCTGAACGGGGCATGCTTGTCAGATTGTTGGAGAGAGGCCCCACAATTCTGCCGTCAAATGCGGACGGGAGCCTTGTTTCACCTTCTGTCAGATAGTGTGCAATGATCCGACAAGCACTCTGTTTGAAACTTACTGACCCCTTTCATTCTCGCTCAGTCTGGCTGAACGATCACTGTCATACTTGCGGGTGTTTTAACAAGGACACCGAGTTATCAACACCACAACCTTCCTGTGCCTCACTTTATCTAATATTGTGTTGACATTGGGCATTCACAGAATTCTCAGTACTTGTTCCAATGTCAGTGGTGATGATGATAAGACCAGACCAATACAGGATGTCTGTGGGAACGGCTCAGAGTTTCTCTTCTCTGACACAAACTGCCTTGAATCTCAGCAACACATTCCTTTGAATAATAAACATTTCTCAGTCCTCATGGTTGATAAATGCTGTTTTATATATCAGTGATGTCCCAGAAGTTCTGAATGTAAATACAGTTTTAACATGCTTGTATTTCACTTGAGTATTTCCATTCTATGCTACGTTGAACTTCACTACATTTATTTGATAAATCTATTCACTAGTTAATTTAAAGATTCAGATTATTAATACAAAACATAATCTATAAAAAGGAAATTATATATTATATATCATTCAAGGTTAAACTACCCAGCTGTATGTAAAGTTTTTACCCAATCACATTCACACCAATAGTATACAACCAATACTGGTTAACAGCAATGCTAACCACTGCACCACCGTGCTGCCAAAAACACGACAATTCTTTTTCTTCAGGCGATTATAAACCAAAAAACACATAGTTATGAATATCATGTACAATTACTGCCAACAGATGCCTTTAAATCCTACACACTTTACCTTTAATTATACAATCTGAATACATCTTCCCCCACTAGTCCTTGACTGCTTTATCTGTACCTATTCCATATAAATGTCACTGAACATTACTGGATATGTTTCTGGTTGTATTTTATTAACTGCAGCACAATATGTTGCTATGTTTCCCTTGAAGTCCATTGAATTAAGTGAAACTGGCAGCAAGGTAGAAGATTGGAAAAAACAGCTTTTAAATGAACTGTTATCACAAATGTTTTATTAAAATTAAATATTAGAATCTGTCACTCACAACAGTCTGTTAGCCAGTGTAAGAGAGAGCAAGGTCCTCTGGCTGAGGGACAATCTTAATAACCACACGCCGCCCTGCTGCTTCTACCCAGTGTCACTCATACATGTTAATACTGTTAATGTGTGATCCCCCTCAGTCACTCTTTGTTAGGTTTCTACCATTTCTTTTCCATTGATGTTTTATTTTGGGGCGGGGGGGTTCCTTATCTGCTGTGAGGGTCCAAGGACAGAGGGATGTTGTAAGGAATGTCGTATGCTGTAAAGCCCTCTGAGGCAAGTTGTGCACAAGAACTGAATACAATTTCACAGTGGAAATCTATAAAAATAAGAAACGTATACGTCTTTTAGAGAAGTTGGATAATTTTCTTAAAAACATGACTAGATCCCAAGTAAGTTGGCTGCTAGATTAACTTTTATGGAGGAAAAAATAAGATTGCGGGTCCTTTTTCAAACATGATGCCAACATGTAAAACTAAAACATGTGGAGCATGTTTTGAAGGCGTGCATGTTCAGCTGAAAACTTGGCTCTTGTTAAAGTTATTTGAAGGTTTTAAAGGACGTTTCATTAGGAAAGTTTAATGATAAATGAACCACAAAGGGCTCATACTGTCTCTTAAAACACTTTACCTTGTCTCTGTTTTTCATGATCCACAACATTTCGCTTTCCTTCAACATTCTTGTACGTCAGCAGATGTCATTGATTGAATTATTTGTGTGGAACGAGCGTGAAAAGCAGATTAAAAAAAAAAAACCCACTAACACCTCTAAAGCTTGCTAATTAACATCCTCTTATCACACATACATGCAGTTTGTCTCCATCTTTTCATCTCAGCTTCAAAAAGAAAGCAAACAAGTGTCTCTTCAAAAATGCTTAACTATTTCTTTCATAATCCTGATAACACAGTTGGGTAGCAACTGTGTTATGCTGCATTTCCAGAACATGGTACGGCACAGCCCTGCTCATATCAGCTTGCTCTTTTAAGTATTATCAGTTGTGCACAACACCTACTAGGTTTTTTTGTTACCACCTCACTCAAGGTTCCAAGCAAGCTGAAACCATACTAGAAGGTGGAGTTAAAACACTGCTAACCACTGATTGGTCAAAGAGAATCCATCTATCCATCCCTTTTCATCCGCTTATCCGGGGTCGGGTCGCTGGGGCAGCAGACCAAGCAAAACCCCCCAGATGTCCCTCTCCCAACGCTTTCCTGCTCCCCCTAGATGACCCTAAAGCGTTCCCAGGCCAGATGAGATATGTAATCCCTCCAGTGTGTCCTAGGTCTGCCCTGGGTCCTCCTATCAGTTGGACATGCCTGAAACATTTCTAACATGAGGCGCCCAGGGCAGAGAGTCATCTCTAGAATTGGCATTACACGATGCAAGACATCCTGTATAACATTACCTGACATTATTAAAGGTTCAGTGTGAAGGATTATGGGGCAGAAATGAAATATAATGTTTTCTTTAGTGTATAATCACCTGAAAATGATGTTTTTGTTAGCTAAGCATGAGTTGCTTGTATCTGCATAGGGAGCATGTCCTCGACCATGGAGTTCATCATGTTTCTACAATAGCTGAGGAATGATCAAGCCAGACGCTGGTTCAAGATAGGGCCAGTCGTGTCTTTGTATCTGCCACTGTAGTTCCCACCCCCTCTGTGGTTCCCAACTGGTGGGTCGGGGTCCATTCTGAATCTGACTCATGAAACGTGTCGAGTTTGTAAGAAATACACTTTGTTTTTAAGTATAGTAATTTTGAATAATTTTGATAATTTGAAGTGCCGTTTCCTGCTGTAGAGTGACTGACCAACGGACAGCTACTTGACAGAGACGGCAAACTAGCTTGACAACATGGCCAAATGCAAATATGATGCTGAATATGTTTGACTGTGTGGACCTTGAACTAATGACTAAGGAAAAATCTGGACCCCAGGGCTGGACCAGTTGGGAACCACTGGTTTAAATCACCGGCTCCTTTTATTTTGGAGAAGTAGAGACCTCGGTGGATAATTTGGCTCCCAGTACAATCCTCCTGAACAACGAAAACTGAAGGAATTCTAACTGGGAGAAGTTCAAGCTGGCTGCAATCTGCAGTCCTCTCCGCAAGATGCTCCACACCACTCCTTTAAAGCCAAGCTGATGTCAGTAGCAGCCACAATTGATTTATTCACTTGACCCAGACTTTTAAAAAATGGCAGCCAGCAAAACTATGCGGTACACTATGTATGCCAAAGTGTAGATATTCCTCTGTTTGGTTGCCAATGAAAAGATTCAGTGAGTGTCGCACTGAAGACGATGTCACGGCAGTTTTAGTTTGTAAGTACATACTACGTACAATCCGTGGTGAAAAACGAAATAGAGAAAAGGACCTGGTCCCAAAAGTGAGTTGACTTGAGTCTAGCCGTACCATGTAGTGGAAATGAGGCAATATAAGGCCTCCTTGCTTCAAGGGGCATTCACTATTGAAATCTGCGATGTCTCAGACAGACACTACAACTTAACTAAGTCGGTAGACCAGCCAGCCAGATCTTTGTGACACAAGCCCCAAAACTAAAGTTGACAGTCCAATTTCACCACAAACTCACCCTCTACAAGCAGGTAAAATCCACTGGGGTTCTTCTTTAGGATCTTGATGGCCACATCCACCATCTCTGTCAGCGAGGGATCAGTCTCAGTGTTCCTCTCCAAGTCATACGTCAGGTCAGCAGGTTCAAACAGACCTGGAATAACAGAAGGCCCGGTTCAAGGAGAAATAGGTTATTACACGCAAGAAAATAAGCCCACAGCAAATGCATACACATGTGGCTCTTCATTTACACTTCAATGAAAAACTTCCAAGTTTTATAATGACGCAGAGACTGGAAACTCACCCAATAAGTAATCCACGTTGTTTGGGTTCAGTGATAAGAGCTGCTTCTTGTTCCATACATAATGGCCTTTCTGCACAAAGACACAAATGTACAGCCACAACAGTGTGAGTGGTTAACACTGCACTCACTTTGAACTCCTAAATATGGAAATGTAATTGGGAAGATAAAAGAGAGAGCAGAGAAATGAGAGGGAGCAAAGAGAGGGAAGAGGAGGAGAAATTTACTTTCTCCTTCATTTTGTCAGTCCACTCCTGCACCAGGTTTCTCCCGTCTTTTCTTGTGCCGCTGTGCTTCGCATTGCTGGGGTACTCTACATCAGATGTGTTTTTGGGGAACATGTACTTCCTCCCTCCACCAAGGATCACCTGGAAAGTCGCACAAACAGAATACAAAACAACAATCTTAGCTGTAATGGTTTTAGGACCAAATGGCTCGTAATTGACAAAGAAACAACTGACTGTTAGCAAAGCCCCATTTCCCTTAGTTACTGTTGCTACCCCTGTAAAGTGCACATATGCAGTTTACAATAATATCATGTGTTCAACTCAAAGTTTTTTTCCGAAACAATGGGTCTTCAATTTCAGACACTGTTAGACAAAAGCAGACTTCTAATTTCCAGCCAGAGGCGGACTATTCTTTTGGTTGAAATGACAACTGTAACTAGCACATTTCATCAGCTGTAGCTAGCTAAGCTTAAGTAAGGTTAATGAGTTGGTTGAAAACAGGTTTATCGGCTAAAATTTTAAAGTTTCAGGCTGATTTGTTTAAAGGCAAGAACTCTATAAAATTAGTCTTAAATATATGCTTGATGGCGACATACATAATATTATGCTAAAACCCTGAAGCTAAAGACACGTATCCCAGGAAAAAGGTCAGCGTCCTCTGATGATCAGGAGAAGACATGAAAATAAAGAAATGAAATTGTTCCTGTGTTGCAGCTTGTTAGTAGAGTATTTTAAAGGGATCGTACTCCTAAAAATGAAAAATACATATTTTTCCTCTTATCTGTGCTATTTATCAGTCTAGATTGTTTTGGTGTGAGTTGCAGAATGTTGGAGATATCAGCCGTAAATATAATGGAAGTAGATGGCACTCAAGCACCAAAAAATGTAATTTAAAAACTCAACAGCAATGTGTCTCTCCAGAATTCATGATCTGGTTACTCAAGATAATCCACAGACTTTGTTGTGAGCAGTTTTATGTAGGAACTATTTTCTCTCTCGTAAACTACACCCGCCAACTGAATAACAGCACAGAAGGAAGTGTGCATCTACTCATGGATGAGAGGTTCGTGCTTATGATAGCATGAGATGTGAACATTAATGTTGTCTTCCTTGGCTGAGCTGTAACGTTAACTGGCTGAGTAGTGCTAGGTGAGCTAGCAGTAGATGTGCGCTATCCTGCGCAGCAATTTGGCCGTGGGTGTAGTTCATTAGAAAGAAAATAGTTCCTACATGAAACAGCTTACAACAAGGTCTGTGGATATTCTTGAGTAACCAGGTCATGATTTCTGGGGAGAGACATTGATGTTGAGTTTTTCAAATGTAGATTTGGTGCTTTGAGCACCACAAGCTGAGTGCCATCTAGTTCCATTATACTGGAGAGAAGGCAGACATCTCTAAGGCTGTTATCTGCAACTCACACCAAAACAATCTAGACTGAAAAATAGCACTATGGGTAAGAAGAAAAATATGTACTTTTGATATTGGGATGAACTGTTCCTTTTAGTATAATAAGGAAAATGCTTACATACTTGGTCAGAGCCATGCTTCATTGTTGATATTTTAAATACTAACTCAGATAACATGAGTTTGGCTGAGGATGCTAGAGTGTAAACTTTGCCAGAGGACCAGCTCTCACACAGCGCAGAAGTAACTGTTACTGCAGAGTGAATTAGCCAGATTTGAGTGTTTGTTTTTTAATGCAATGTTTAATTCCAAAAACAAGTTACACCATTCGATTAGTCCAATGTTGGCACTCTTAGGTGAACAAAATGTTCAACAAAGTGTCTGTTGCGTAGTTTTCAGAACACCCTACATTATCTAAAATCACATACTACTCTTGGGACACTTTATAATACGTTGTGTATCAGAATTATTTTTTTGTTGTGACTCACATCAATGTTGGGAATGTTTTCAAAGAGTTGTCTGGCGATATCCTTGCAGCCGTCCTTCAGAGCCTCAGCTGGCATCTCATTATCGGAGTACCAGTCTCTGTCCACGCTGTGGGCATAAGCAGCACTGGGAGTTGCATGGTTAACACGGGTCGTCGTCACTATTCCCACTGACTTGCCTGCAGTGGACACACACATACACACACACACACAGGCAACGGTCTGAGTAATTTTCTGAAGAACATGTTCAGACCTAGATGAATTCCCTCATTGTGTCTCCCTGGACAGTGTCTCCTTGTTGAGCTGCAGTGGAAGGATAGTAAGGCAGGCAGAATTTTCTACATAAATGACTGTAACTTTGGAAAGTACGCAGAGTGCTGGAGCTTCATTAGCTGTGGTTGAAATGCATTGTTGCTTGAACAAGGAGTGCAGGTTTTGTGCTGCATCTCTTGCAGAAGGAAATCACCTCGGCTCGTGTTGCAGCAACCAATATGTGTTTAAATGGACACATGCGTGTGTGAACGCGTATAATGGTGCAAACCTTTCCTTTAATCATGTGAAAGCAACTGTAAATCTGTTAAAATTAAAGTGCACTGGATTGTACAAATGTTCTTTCACAGAAATATTTTATCATCAAATACCAACATAAATTAAATTGCACATTGCAGCTTTATTGTGTCGTCAAGGTCCCCACAAGAAAATGTTGATACTGCTCAAACCTAGTCTGAGCAGCAATTTTTAACCGCAGTGTCCAGCAGTGATTAATGGATGGAGCAGTACTTTCTGCTAATAAATCTTCTGGATCTTAAAAGTGAAGCATTAAAGGAAAACCCAGCAGAGCACAGTCCTGTAAAACGACCCGATGAAAAACATGTCTCACATTTCTATTTGCTCCTTGCAGGAGGTCGGCAGCTGCCCGCCGTGTTCCCTCAGGAATTATTGGATTTCTTATTATCTGTGACCCCTGAACCCACACAGACCCTGACCCTCACCCACCCACTCCTAACTCATTCCCACCACCGCCCTCTGAGAATCCCTGGTGCTCAGTCCTTTCCTTCTTTATGGTGCAAGACGTCATTCCTTGGTGTATTTTGCAAAGGTGGTCATCTCTCAGGCTTCTGATCAAAACTGTTTACATGGGATTTTACTCTGTGTTGTGTTTTGTCTTTACTGACACAGCATCAAACTGATTATTGAGATTGAAGCCCATGTGTGAAGAGTCTCGTAAGTACTAACCAGCAGGCAATTTTAGGGCAGACAAGGGGGGATATTGTTATGATACCAGTGTGTTTTTGTACTCCAAATATTAACTAATACCTTACATTATATAATCACTTACACCGAGCCATGACTTTGAAAAGAAGGCCTTCAGAGTTTGCAGTAAGGTGGCCACAAATATACATGACAGAGCCTACTGGCGTTCTAAACTGGGAGAGCTTGTTGTACTCCAAATATTCAGTAGAATCTAAATGATCTCTCATTTCTTTAGTTTGTGAACAACAACAGTAATTCAGAGTGAGATTCAGATTCTGTATACAATATTAAAAGCACAACAAAATCAAATCTACCACAAAATACACATTTAAACAGCTCCCGAATACAAAAAATGTCCCCTGGGATCTATATATATATAAATCAACAAGTGATTTCCTTCTTTTAGTAAAATCCTAAATGACTGAGTTGTGTTTTTTTTTCCACCTCCAATCATCACGCTGTAACCTGTGACAGGCTGTTACAATACCACAACTATGGAGTTTTTTTGTGCAGCTGTGAGCATCACTTTCATTTACATTACCAAAGGTTTATGACAAAATGACTTCAAAGCTGACTCTTGTGTGCGCACAGCGAGAGAGTAAAGGGGGGAGAGACACTGTGCTGCTGCCAGAAGAGCCGCTGAATGAGTTACTTCTGAGCGGCAAGACGCTAAAAAGGGCCGAGAAGTCCGGGGCTGTTCATAAAACAGGACGCCACAATTTATTCCACACTACTGAAGCTGCTCCTCTTTTTGGAATAATTTCGCTCTCAGCCATGCTTGTTGTTTTCACACACAAGAGGGTGACGTCAACATGTAAACAAGTCGAAACAAACAAGTCGAAACACCTCGATACTATGATTTGAATTTTTCATATATTAAAAATGAAACCGATATTACCATAAACGACATGATATGGCACACCCTTAAACAACACAGGAAGATGAGAAAATGTGTCTGTCTCTCTTGTTTGTGTTGTTTAACATGTCAGTAAATCTGATTTAATTTTACTTTGGTGCTCATGGTCTCTGTAATTTGAATCATTCACTGAGTGACTCAATTGTAGACAATCTAACAAAGCTTAGGATTGGTAGCATGTCCATAACTTTAAATATTTAACATTATAATTTTGATGCGCAATGCAAAGCTTAGACCTAGCTATGGTTTTAAGAGGTTTGAATGTTCGAAAAGCCAAGACTTTGTTTATTTGAAACCAGATGAAACCCCACTGTACCGACCCTGCCTTGTTACTACAAGCCTTTCATTCATAAGTTCAGGTAGACATACAGTATTTTCAGACTTAGTTTCAGAAGATATAGTTCTTAATTTCAGAATTATATTTATCATCTGAAATGTTCTGAAACCCAAGAGTTAGTTTAAAATCAAACAAAAACTAAACTAAACTAAAATGACCCAAAATCGACATGTTGGAAAACAAGCTCGTCCCCCCTGTTAAAAAATACATTGCCTACTGGTTCTAACAACTCCACACATAACTTCATAATAAAGGATCCAGACAAATCAGGGTTTGGAAAGTTAAAAAAGAAGATGAAACTTCATAGTTAGGGTGGCCTCATAGAGCTTTTCCAAAACTCTGTTGTTTAAAAATATGTCTCTTGTCATTTTAAAGGAGAATACATTAAAGAAAACTCTTTGGGCTAAGTTAATGTCACTTACAAACTGCTCGAAGGATAACTTTGGTTCAAAGGATGAACAGCTGAAAAGAGGGAACGAGCAGTGTGGAAAAACATGCATTAAGAGCATCACTTTTGAGAGCACTTCAAAGTCATTGCTTTGAGCTACCAAGTCGCCCCAGCGAGTATTCCCACCACCCATTAACACAGTAATCAACCACAACCACAATTAGCTTTCCTCGCACATGAAACGCATATTAATCAACAGCAAAACGTGAACAATGACCCAGTGTTAAATTAATGTTACTCTACCTGCGTCTTTAGCCCATCTGAGGATGGAGGTGACCTCATTGCCCATTGTGGTGTTACACTGGGATCGGACAGCAGCTGCACTCACACCCACCGTGCCCTCGTTGGCCTTGACCCCGCAGAGGTATGCTGTGGCAGTGCCGGCACTGTCTGGCACCTGGGCGTTGGTGTTGTATGTCTGCAGAGTGACAGGTTAGTGACATGTGGTCAGAATCTAAACATCAAACAGGATTGTTTGTTGACTTTCTGATATCCTTGTGATCGGGTGTTTGTGTGATGCAATTTGTTTGGACATGGGTGCTTTTCCTGCAACAGCAGTATGTCAGACTGCTGACGGATACAGAGTTATTCTAATTACCAGCAAATCCTAATAAAGACCAAATCACCAGTGTGCTAGTGTAAATATTTCATGTCCTTTCATCTCTCAATACTTCCTGAGCTTGTATATGGCTCTCAGCCTCAGGCCCATTATTTCCTATTGAAGATGTAATTCCTCAAAAAAAAGACAGAAAAACATTTATATACAGTCTATGTACTTAAACATGTACTTGTGCATCAGCTCTATGCAGAGCCTACGCCGTAGCCTACGCACATGGCCTTCGCCGTTGTGAGCATTTGTACTTGTGCGTAGTGTGTCACTCTGCAGTTACACCTCCAAAACACTAGCTGGCAGTGGGGTTTCTGTGAAGTGCTCCAAAGTTGAGTGTATTCAAAACACACATTAAACACACATTAAACATGGCTTAATAGAGACAATTTAGAACACAAGTACACAAATCAGCTTCACTATAACTGGCAGCATTCACAGACAAACACTTGTCTTTATCTGGACACATTTTCCCCACAAATACAACATGCTAATGTTATTAGCACAAGTCTATGGCATTTTACATTGTATTAACTAGCAACGAGCGTAGATTTCCTCTACTCATATGAAGCAAGGATTATGTGTGATTACACACACAACTTAAAATGCTATTTTGTGGGGGGTTTATTGTCTTCACAATTTATTGTTTCTTATCTCGGAAATTAAAGTAAGTAAAGTAAAAAGTTTTGTCATACAAGTTTCCAACTACGGCTTGACATTTGCACTGACAGTTTAAGGCTAACGTTACTCAAACAGGAGGAAACATGAATTTTTTAGTTTTAGACGATTTGTCAGAGAAAAAAAGCATTTTATAGATGTCTTACGCTATGGGAAACTGAAATGGCATTTCTACTCTCTTCTTCCGTTTTACAGACCAAACTATCAATCACTAATTAAAACTAATCATTAGCTGTAGACAGCAGGACGGTTACATGGTCTCTAGATTCTGTTTACTTGCCTTTCTGACTGTTCAGACCGCCATTTCCATGGCTTGTTGGCTGAGGCGCAGAATCAGACTTATACAAAGGACCTCAAAATCAGAAAAAAAATGGTATTTGACTTATTCCTATTAACACTGCATTTTCAAGCTATTCGTAGAATGTGTAAAAATTATTTTCCAATTAAATACCGTTAGTCATTAGCAGCAGAAACCTGTGGGCTGTATCTGCAGTCTCCAGTTTTAGATGCACAGTGCGTGATTTTTCACACAGCGGGTACCTTCATTAATTAGGCCTTTTCACATCTTTCAGCGCTTGCTTTTGTATGAGCTGTTCCACACAGTGTTCATACAGTGAGATCATTTGTAGGTTGTCCAACTTTTTCACTTTATGCAAATCTCCAAACCCCTGTCTTTCTCTGGATAATACAATTAGATTTGGTTTGTCAACCATAGTGTTCTAGAAAGTTGTCCATTTATGTAAGCTGAATAATCAGCAGAGGTGTCTTCCTCTCCAAACAAGTGGATCCAGAGATTTAGGGTTCTTTCAGACCTAGAGTTGTCTTGCTTTGGTCTGAATCAGACTAATTTTCTTAGAAAGTTGTATAATTGCCTAGAGTTGGTTTGTGTTCTCACAGCAGCATTTACAAACAGACCAGATAAAATGCCTTGTGTGAGAAAGCTGCTTTTGATTGGTCAGAATTTCCATGTGGGAAAAATCCAGGAAGTGAACAAAACGTTGAAGAAGAGTACACTTGTAAGATAAATGTGACACTTTCTAATGTCACAATGGAGGGACAACTACGCAGGTTGATTTTAGCGCTGCTCATCGTGGACTATATTGCTGTCATTGTTCATTTTAGTCAAACCATACAGTTTGAAAACGAGGCGCGGCTCCAACTAGAAAACAATGTTTTGATGCATTGGATGTGCTGAATGTGCATATTAAGGCAGTACAGGAGGAGGTGCACATTAATAATCCTCCAGGACTGTAACATGCTCATGTTTAACCCAAACAATGTGTTGAGGTCTGAACACATTCTCCCCACAGATGAACCGCACCAGAGTTCATTTGCAACCAGACCAAGACCACCTCTTCAAGAAGGTCTCAGTGCGCGCACCCGAGTGTGATTGCTGTGTTCACACCCAAATGAACCGCACTTTGGGGGCAAATGAACTTAAGTTCAACTGAGCATGAAAGCACCCTTAAACTGCTTGAAACACTGACTAACATAAAACAATTGGTGTTTTATCTATGCTTTCACTGCACAGGCTTTGCTACCACGTTGGCTAATGCGAAAAAGGCAAATGACCCTACTAAAGTGTTTGGTTTGTTCGTTCTGGGCTCCAGTGGCAACATGGCAGTCTCCGTAAACAAGGACCTGCTCCTGATGCAGATAAGCCTCATTCTAAGGTAACAAAAACACAACAATTCTTATTTTTAGGTGATTATACACTAAAGAAAACATACTTGTTATATCATATTCCATTTCTGCCAATGTATCCCCCTAAATCCTACACACTGGACCTTTAATTGATGGTTTTGGTCTTTTAATTGGATTCCTTGGCTGTAAGAAAAATATAAAATATCACCAGATTTACAGTTTTGCAGGTTCATATGAGGCCATAGCTGCTGTGGACTCATAAAAAATCAAACTACTCTATGATTTCTGGCTGTCTTTTTTAAATCAAATCTGTAACATAACACAGCCTATGTGACGTGACACACTAAATGACCTTGTTTACGGTCAGAGGCCTTGTCAGGAAGCCATTACTGGCAACAGCAAGATCAATACACATAATGTACATAATAACCGAGTCAGACCTTGGCCAAAGACACAAAAGGGAACTTGTCCATCTCCAGCTGCGTCTCCTCGCCGCTCTGTCCGTTCAGCTGACCCTTCAGTATTCGAGCAGCCGTCACCGTGGGAACGCCCATCCCTATACACCAAAAGCAGGTCGACCGTTAGATTGCATTGGACTTTCCTTCAGGGCGGGAAAGAGAGCGAGTGCACATGAGAGACATTAACACTTTTCATCCCCCTGCTGCACTCAGCATGCAGCACATGAAAGGTTGTTGCTTTCTTTGACATTTCAGAACACGATGGCTGCTGTTAGGCAAAACATTTTTTTAAGATATAAATTACTTCAATAGCAGATACCTCATCAAAAATGTTGGAAAAACAAAGATAAACAAAACAGATACTTTTGAGCTCACAGTGAGACTCATCTCTAGTTAATATGTAACATGGAGAATGTTAAATTCCCAAGACTTTTTGTTGTTTGCCTGAAATTATTCACAGGAAAATATCAGAAAATGTTAAATATAGTCCTCTGTAACTGCTATTCTCATCTTGCCTCACCTTCCTTGTATTAGACACAGGATGAAAAACAAATTGCATGTGCCTCAGGTCTAGTTGGATGATTTACAATAAGGTTGAAGCCCCCCCGCGTAATCAAAGTCTGCTCAGAGGTACACAGGAAACAGGTCATTGTGCAGCTGAGTCTTGTTTCTTAAACTGAATCCTGTGATTTTTCCTGGTAAAAGGTGAACAATGTCTGGGAAGCGTTGTTCCAGTTGGACAAGCGCATCCTGTTGCATCTTACCAGTGTTGTAAGATGGTGCCTGTTATTCTCTAATTGCGCAAACATGACCGTGCTTGCAGCAGGACGCAAGAATGCCTATAGTCCAAACAGAGAGAGCAGAGGCCAGATGGAGGATAAAAGTTATTGTGTGACCAATGAGCGGCCCAGCACAGACAGAATCCCAGTGATCTGGTGGCAGCACGGGTGTTTTGTTTGCTACTGTACTGTTCATTCACCTCGCGTGTTAGAAAACATTTGAAAAATCTCATTCATTATCAGCTGGATTACTGGATCCTCTATAGCAGGCAAAGTTTTGATGAGTGAGTGCCAAGTTAAGGAGCCAGCGTATCACTGAGGGCCGCACAGGTTCAGGAAAGACGATGTTGGCCAGTTTCACCAAACTCTCCATCAAGCAACTGCTCACTATGTTTAACAATATCCTGAGTTACCACATACTATAGCTTGCCTTGCAAGAATTTTCACGAGATTTGCAAAACCCAGCTGTCGGTTACATAAGCCTTATTGAAACTGTTCAACCTTCTGTTCTCGCTTTATCCATGTACTTGTCGTCGGATTTGTGATTGATATCAACATGTTATTTATCATTAAACTCCTTGAGCAATAAATTAACCTGTTTGCAGATCACTTTCTGTGCCCCGGGGTCCGATAAAGTAAGAGTAAATCAAATTTTTCGGAAAACTCCTTTTCTCCTCAACGTTACAGCACTTTTTTGTTGGCTTTTTAATCTCACCTCTACATTAAACTGCCCATCTGTGCACTGAAATCGCCTATTTAAGCTAACAGAACTAGCACTGATGACCCAACGTAATTTCTACTATAGACCCTTTCATGGCATCTTTTGGTTGCTAAGAAACAACATCGTTGTTCCACTTATGAGACTTCTGGTCCAGCCACTACTGCGAGAAAACATAGAAAGCTTTAGGACTCTCCTGTTTAATGGTAAGTTGTTCCCTTTGACAAGGTACAATCTTGATGTCAGAAATGAAAGTCTGCCACTTCCCTAAAGAATTAAACCAGCGCAAAGTTTGGATTGCAGTGATGAAACAAAAGAACGACTTCGTGGCTCACCATCTCCAAGGAAGAGGATGATATTCTTTGCTTTGTTGGTGTTGAGAGCTTGGAGCGTCAGAGCGTTCTTCAGGGTCTGCTGTGCCCACACATTCCAAAATTTGGGATCCTTCTCTTGTTCTGTGTGTGGAAATAAACAAGTCTTGTTAGCTTTGGATAGGAAATCAGAAAATGAAAAATTCTCGACAGCACCAAACGACTTTTCAATCCATTTCACTCTCACAGGCACATTTACAATGTGCTAATAAAATCATTAAAGTTTGACCTCAGTTGGTGCACGCTCCCATGATCTCAATAGTTTTCTTGATCATATGGTGTAAGGTGGTCATATAACTCAGTCTGAGCTGTCTTTTTTTTGTCTTGATGTACCGATAAAAGTTTTTAGTGTTGACTCATGCAAATAGTGAAGTCCCATGATGTTAACATTGTCGGGAACCAATGGCTGCGCTCTCTCTGGCACCAAACAGGGTAGACTGTAAACACAAAGGAACTCTGGGGAGGTGCAAGAATGTGAACAAGTCTCAGGTCTCTTAGCTGTGAAAAATTAGGAGAAACTGGTGGAGTGCTTGTTATTGTGGAATGTTTCATTTGGCATGTATCTGATCCACCAGGCAGCACTTACTTTTGTGAGAAACAGTTAACCTCTCATTCCCAGGGTCAGAAGATAATACAGCTAACCAACGGAGGCTGGTAGCAAGTTGAGACGTCACTATCCAAAATGTAAAGTTTGTATGCATATACAGTTTATCTTTACAGATTATATTGAATCTGAATTGATAAGAATACTTTCGACATTTTACATCTCATTTTTTTGTGTTTCTAGAGTTGTGTTTTTGCGAAACCATAAAGAATTGTTGATATGTCATGTTTATTAACGGGAGTTTGGCGTGATATTTTCCACCAGGTGCAGGATTAAGAAATAATTTCGAGGAATCTGGTTGTAGTCTTGCAAATTGTGACCCTGCAAGATCCTCAATCTCTGCAAAATCTTTTAAGCCCCGTTTCCAACGAGGAGTAAGTTACGGTATGGTATGGTTCAGTTCAGTACACTTTTTTCCATTTCCACTGTGAAAAGTTGGGGACCTGCCCATTGGTTCGACCTCCCATTGGTCCGACATCCCATTGTTCTGACCACATTGAACCCATTGTTCCAAAGTCCTGTTGTTCCGAAATCATCATGATGCCCTGTGGTTAAGGTCTGGTTAGGTTTAGGCACAAAAACCACTTGGTGAGGGTCAGGAAAAGATCATGGTGTGGGTTAAAATGAAAAAGAAAGTGGCAAACACATGAGCCACCGTGAGCCTGCTTCGCCTCAAGCCTTTCCCAGCTGACCCAAAGTCGATCACGTCGCACCATCAAGGCAGAAATACGTCCGCCAGGAGCCATTCAGCACCGTGGAGAGCTCCCCAGAAAACCCCGACCCCAGAGTTAATAACAGGAGGTTATGGTGTTTCATTCTCTCCTCTCTATGGCACTTGTATCTCGACCAGTAGCCTACTTTTGTTGCGTTTGCTGATGCTCTATGGTACACAAATACAGTATCGCCTAGTATAATCACATATCGGATATGGGCACCAATGGGCTGTCGGACCAATGACATGGACCCGAAAAGTTGCGGATGGTACCAATGGAACCATTACGTACCGTCCCCATTTTTGGTCCCCCCTCTGTTGGGGTACCTAGCACACAGATCTGGTACTAAAAGGTGGAGCTGTGAACACGGCAGTCTGATTGGTCAATAGAGGACGGTCACTCTGCTCAGGTCTGAGCTGTGGCTGGTTTTGAGGCTCATGTAACCTCTGTTCATACTGTGGAGAGTTTTATTAGTAACCTGTAACTATAAAATGAAAGGATGTTTTGCTGCCTCTCACAGCAGCTGGAGTTGGAGAAAAAATAACTTAATTTACAGGGCCGACTGTCGGTGACTTTTAAGGTGGAACGTTAACTTTTAATGTTACTCAGTGCATGAGGTGACAACATGATTCTATCAACACACCTTTCCTTTCACTGTGACAACTTTGACCATTACTTTAGTTATTATATGACAGACACTTTTAGTAATGAGTGGATCTTCAAGCTTTAATACATATTAATTTTGACCAGGATGGCATTTAACCCACTCCTCATTTGGAGAAAAAAAAAGTGTTGTAGAGCATCGTTCCTGTGGGCTCCAGCAACACTAAAACCCTGAGCTTGCCTGAGAAGGACTAAATGCACAAACCCGCTCTCACAGGCTGCAGTGAGAGACTCTCACTGCAGCCTGTTTTATTTTGCTCTGAAAATATCGGCGTGCAGCCTCATTCTGTGGACAATAATGAGGGAATACAGTGAGTGCTGAACGGAGCAGTGAGTGACAACAACCCCGCCCAGATTTAAGAAACGCTAGGGTCTAGGTACCATGTCTGAAGGGTTACTTTTGGTTCCAAAGGTACTATACCGAAAGTGTTTGGTGGAAACGGGGCTTTAGTCTGTGACTAAAAACTTACATTGACTTCAGATGTGAGAGGGTATCAGACTTCAGTCTTTTCAAAGTCCTTTAATGTATAGTAAACATAACAGTCCAAAACCAAAAGATATTAATAGAAAAAGGGTCAGATCAGCCAAATGTTTTGGTATTTCTGCTTAAAAATAACAAACATTTCAAACATCAAAATAATTGCATATACCTTTTCTGTCAATCAGTTAATGGACAAATCATTGCAGCTAACTGTCACCAAATCACTCAGATCATCTAAAAGCAACAAACGATTTCACATTTTGAGAACTTGTATTACACGTTTGACATCTAGGTTTACCTCTTCATATAAAATGTTACAGCAGGAGTTACAGGACAAACACACATCTATCTCATACAGAGCAGCAGGGTGGTCTTCAACAAAAAATAAACAATATATTCCTGTAATCTTCTTGGCACCACCGAAACTTCCACCGCGGAAAAATATCCAGTGGTTTTTTTTTCTTTATAGAAGAACAGGAAATCTATTTTGATACACAAACTTCCTTAAAAGGTTCAAACATTCCCCTACAACCCTGGAACCCCTCCAGTGTGTGCTGAACATCTCCTGATGCTTTTTTTTTTTTTTTTTTTTTTTGAGTGACTGACTAACAACACGGTAACTTACCAGGGAATAGTGGCTTCCCCAAACTCCCCGACATCAGACAGGAGCAAACGATGAGCAGGGCTGTCACCTTCATGTTGTCGTCTCAGTGCGGCTGACGCGTAACTCCAAACAGCCTTAACATGCCACTTTGAGAAGCTGAGGAAGCCTGTCTGCTGTCGCCTCACAGCTAGAGAGAGCAGAGGAGCACACACAGTAGAAATTAAATGTGTGTCATCTTGTCACACACAGACTGTGACACACTGGCTTAATGTGTGTTTACTCTGATGATTTCAATAAGCACAACATGTTTGAGGCAAACAACTCACTTCTTGCTCATGCTGTACTCCTTAAAATATCCGCTCTTTGTACTGAAAGTGACCAAAACAGTCAACTCCACCAGAGTATTGGTTCATTGTAGGGATGCACTGATTGTGAAATTCTGGGCCGATGCAGACACCAGTGTTTAACATAACAATTTGGCCAATAGCCGATACTGATGGGTTTTATTGTTGTTGTTTATCTTGCTTTTGTTGTTATGTATTCCCCTTTTTGTGTTAGAGAAACAAAGAAATCTTCATTGTAAGAAAATAACTGTTTTAAAGTTATGTAGTCCTTCGTTACACTATCTTTGAATGAGCACAAATTCAATCCTACAAATTTCTGAAACCACCTTTAAAACGGCATCCATGGTGTGAGATGTCTGTCAGTTGCTAATTTGTCCTGTAGGGGTCACTGTATTGTCATGGGTGTCTGCCAATACAGGTAGGAACCATTGACTGAGAGACAGGTGTTGCTACACGGAGGAGCACACATAGTTTTTTGACAGCAATGCCAGGCCATGTTAAGTGAGGTGTATGGTGCTCTATGTGTCGGTGAAACTTGGCTTATGGACACAGATTCGATGAATGTTTACAAGTTTCATTCAAGACTACAGTGGTGATAAATAAATTATGCATCAAAGAAGGAGAAGACATGGAGTCTTTGTTTTCACTGAAGAGCAGTGGTCGGTCACGGTCAGGCGAGCGCGTCAATTAGTAAGTAGCCTGTCTATGCAGCCCCTCAGTGGCTTTAAGTTTAGACTTAGCCGCTATAACAGTGACACTAAATATACGACCCATGGGCAGAATCTAGCCCCCAACAGGGTGCTGGGTGGCCCCCCAAACCATTTTTTAAATTGAAAATTACAATAAATTGCTAACTGTTTTTGTACTTTTATTGTACATAAGGTGCCAGAGTGTGTAAAAAAGGACAAGACAAAAAAAAAGTGTCAGTGGAGGATCCCTGCACCCCCTGACAGAGGTCTTGGCTAAGCTCCCAGTGTCCTAAAAATCTAGGAACGCCCCTACGTTCATTTTTGGGGCTGCTGCGATTGACCCCTGGCTTCCTGTCATTTTACAGGAGTGGCCCCCAAGCAAAGCAAGCTGAGCATCCCTGCCTAAAAATAACCTTCTTTCACAGTTTTAAAAAAATAACTGCTTTGTATAATATACCATAATTTCCTCCCTAATGTGTACTGTATATTGCTGTGAGAACATCAACAAATTTGTCCTTCCACTGTATTTATTAAAGTTTCCCAACAAAAAACCCGATGCTCATTTTTACTGTATAGAGCTTGAACTCATCATAATGTAACTCAACGCAACCTCTGTTTGCAGTTAGTTGTGGCTACAGGCGTCTAACAGCTAACCTTAACTAGCTCTTCTCTTACAGATATCAACTAAGATTCATTGTCCACAATGTAGCATTATCAGGCAAACAATAGGGTGTGTCCCCCAAGTGTCGATAGTGAGTTTACTGTGCCCTTTCATCACAAAGGCACCCCAGGTAAGATCAGCCCAAAGAACAAATTCACATCCCCAGGACGTTAATATGCAAAGGCATGGCCCACCCTGCTCTTCCGTTATATGCCTCTGACTGGTTTACCCCGACATTCTTGACCTAAACCTAACTCATCCATGGATGTATGAAAAGAACAGGATACAGTGTTGGAGGTGGGCTCCTATTCATTCCTATGAAAATTACTCTGTGGTGCATGAAGCCAAAAAAACTCAATTTCTGCAGTTTGAAATTACCCGGATCTATACCGCATGATGGGGCTCAAAGAGAGCGCCCACTAGAGACTTTACAATAGCCGAGCAGCTAACTTCCAGTTTAGCACTCCGCTAACTTGAATGTGGATAAAAAGATTTAATTAAATGGTTCTTTTAGACTTTCAAAATGTTATTGGACCCAATGGATCAAATATATAGTAATGACAGTGAAACGAGTCATTTCGCAGGGGTTGAAACACTCGGGGAAAAAAAATTAATCCACTAATTTTCAGACGTCTCTTTCCCAAAGTAAGTCTATGGGAGAGAGCCTTTCTTGACCCCATGACATCACGTGACTGACGAGGAAGTTGTAATCCAGGTTTGGCCACATTGTAAAAATTGTCTTCAAAGCTCAACACTGTTCCTGAGGGCTTGAACCAATCTCAATCCTCTTGCTTAAACCTTTGCTTCTCAAAGTCAAGGATGCTTCCTTGATAGGACGAGTCCTACAGTGCCCAGGCATGACTCCTTCCTCGCATTGAGTGAACACACATTGGAACAGACCAGCGAGTGCCTGGGTGTGCCTTATTCAACAGGCCCTACCTTCAATTCCGGCAAATCGTGCTCAAAGAATTGTGGGTACCTGCTGAGGATACACACATGCATGCTTGAATATTCTCTAAAGGAGGGACTCGGTCCTCGGTAGAATTCGAAGGATCCTTGACACTGGAACAATCCTTCGGCAGAATTTGATGATGTAGCCTTCTGGATTTTCAGCCATTTAAGGTGCCGTACACACACCGCGTCTTTAACCACACCAAACAAGAGGTCGGGTGCTTAGCACTACTTTTGTATCTTTCAAGAGCGCGGTGGCAGCTTGCGTCTGAGGTTGCTAAGCAACCTTAACAAGCATCGTATCAAAGCTTATTTACGTAATATCCTGAGTGCAGAGCTGATCTTCTTCTAGGCGCTGTTTATAAGTGCGTGGGCCTATCGTCTGTGGGACACATGTAAAGCTCTGGGTAGCCCTGCACTCAACTTCTCCATATTTACCACAGACTGATATTTAGGGTAGAAGGGAAAGATGTTTGGTTGTTCCTCAACACATGACATGCCGTGTGTGCTGCTGGGTTCCAAAAGCTGAACTCTGTTTATCTCAGGACGCAGCCATCGCATCCTGAAAAACAGGCGCTTGGGAACATGTGCACGTTGTGATGTTGTCACTCTGGCGTTTGAGCACGCCTGCAACATGCCTACATTGAAACAATGAATTTGAGGGCGCAAAAATGCGGCATGTGTGCAGCTCCTGAGGATCCTTCTTGACTTTGAGAAGCACCTTTAACCAACCCAACCAACAGAGACACTGAGTACTAGCCAATCAGAGGGAGAGGGGGGCAAGTCATGCTTTTCCTTTCCTATGAGACACAAATTTATGTCCCAGGAACTTAAGTCGGGAGCCCTGCTTTTTAACCTGCACAGAATTAAAGTGACACAACAGAAAAACCTCGGCCACTGCCATCAGTCAATGTCATCTTGTTTGCTGATAGGCTGATGGCAGTCAACAAGGCGAATATCAGCTCACACCGACCCTACTATCCCTACTTCTTTGCTTAGTGGGATCCAAACAGAAATTACGATAAGAAGTGCTACTATTTGTTGCTCCCTTCTCTACAGATCAAACAAGGCAGGAGACTGCAAACAACGGTCAGTCTGTTTTCATGCCATCAAAGCTGTGTTGATGAAAGATGATTTTGTGTGTAGTTGAACCTGGACCTTGTAATAAAAAAAAAGAAAAAAAAAAGTATCAAGCGCATCGGGCTTTGCAGCAGAAACAAAAGGAGAGCTCAGTGAAGTTAAGCTGGAGGCCTCGCTGTGAATGTAAGTAGTCACAACAGGGGCCCTGATGGGTCCTGGCAAGTCAGCCTTTCATCTGTAATTATTCACACCCTCCTCCTTTCTTCTCTGTGCTTATAGTCAAGGTCATTTTAATGGGATTGAGCTCCATAGCACTGAGAGGTTTAAGGGCCATAACAAAGCTGATTAACAGCGAATGATTGACTGGATACATTCACCCATGAGAAGAAAAAGATACTGCTACTACAAAAATCTTACCTGTGCAAATCTAACAAAGGGCTTCTGAGTATGTTTTGTTTGAATGTAAAAACACTGTAGTGAACAGGAAGACGTACCTGCCAAAATACTTTGTAACCCACCTGTCTATGTTTAAATTTATGTTTCCCCATTGATAGTGTAATGTTCAGCCCCTCTTTTTATGACCCAGTTTGTGCTACTGATCTGTTCTAATTGTTTACCTTTGAACGGCTGTCTTGCTCTGTGTTTGTGCTCCACATGGTGACTTGTGGTCTTGAGTACATAAATCTTCTTTTTTCTGTATGGACAAGGCTGCATGCAAACATCTCTAACACCGTCCCTCAAAATTTCAAAATAAGTAGGCCAATATATCCTTCCCTCTGTTTTGTTAGTTATGTTTCCTAACAAGCTTTGGCCTGTCATCATGTCCTGTTCCCACACCGTACCTTTAGACTCCACCTTTCTGTATTGACTGTTATAACATTTAGTTTACAAAGATCATCTTTTAGCACATCCAAAAAGCTTGCTCTGACTGGTAACTGTGCCAGGCTGCACCTGGTTTTCTCAGAAACAGACAGGTCTGAACCAACAGCACCGACCCTGCAGGAGTCAGTGGATGAAATCAAAAAGTAGAGTATTCATACAGAATGACGTACTCCAAGCCAGTTGCTTTGACAGTTCCTCGAATGCATCAGGCCACAGGTAGTCGTCACCTGCCATTAGAATTTGCCAGGTCCGCCCAGTGGCAATGAACCAGCCAGTCTGCAGCAAAAGAAGCAAAGCACTGCCACCACGGCCACCAGCAGGATGCCAGACAGGACGGTGGTCAGTATCACGTGAAGTCCCACTTCAATCATGATGTCACCGAGCCTTCATCAGCCACTCCAAGTTACCCAGCTGGTGTCAAACGGGCGAAATTTCCCAACAACTAAGTTCAGCTGAGCTCCTTCCTGAGCCCGAGGCGAGTCTAGCCGGCACTAAAACATGTCACTCCAGCAGGTAGCGGCTCTACAGCGGGGATTAGGCTGCTAATTATGCTCAGGAGTGGAGGGGCTGATAGATAAGAGGCTCGCCTCCAAATATTTTATCAAAGGTCTGCTCTTAGACGTGCTGTCCCTGCTCCTCAGACAAGATTGTGTTATCTCCTCTGTTCACCCTGACTGGCTGGGACACTAAACACGGTTGCCAGATTTTAAATGGGCAACTTGGTTTGCTTCTCACACCATGCTGCCTCCTCCAACCTCTTGTGTGCCTACAGAATAACTAACATTTAAACTGGATTTCACACAGAGAGGGGGGACATCTGACTTGTGTATCTCCTTGTCTCTCCCTCTTAGCCTATTTGAGTGAAGATTTAATTTGTCCTGTGTGATTATTTGACTAAATAAAGATGATAAAACTGTTTTTATTGGTGATTTTCACACAAAAAGGGAGGTCATCTGACTCATTTATCGTATTTATTCTCCCTCCTAGCCTATTTGAGTAGAGATTTCATTCGTCATGTGTGATTATTAAGATAAATAAAGATAATAAAACTGATTTTTATTAGCGACTTTTACACAAAAAGAGGGACATCTGACTTATTTATCTCCTTGTTCCCCCCCTTAGCCTGTTTGAGTGAAAATTTCATTTGTCACATGTGATTATTTGTCTAAATAAAGATCATAAAACAGATTTTTATTAGTGGCAAAATTTCATAGGTTGAAAAAAGGCGTCCCAAACGTATTCATGGCCAACAAACTATTAAAATATGTGTGCATAAATCCATGTCACGTCTACAATTCTGTCATTAAACCCCCCAAAATAAGATATAAATATAAAATAATGGCACTGTTACTGCCCCTGGCTTTTACTCGTGTGTTTTAACCTTAGCTTTGCATGTAATTTATGTGTATTTTACATATTTAATCCGTCTCAGCTGTCAACAGCACAGATGACGTCCTCAGAAAATAATCTGAATTGAATTTTACTGCACCCTCCTACACATATCCCACAGGAAAAGGGATCAGGAGTATGTGCAGGGAATCCCATGACTCCATTGCAAGCTCTTACACAATCCCAAACTGTCCAAATAACTGATCAGGTTGCTATAAAAATTACAAAACACGAAATCCTGCATGACTTGAATGAATAAATGAATGAATTAAAGCTGTACTAGTGCAACCTGTCGAGTGGCACCACTTAATCCAAGTGGAAACGGATATAAACAGAGCCAGACTCGGTGCAACAGTTCATCAAAAACTCCCTTTAAAGCCCAGAGTGGATTATTTGACATTGCTCCGGATCAGGGATGAACTGGCTGCAATATTTGGAGCAGACACAAAGAGGAAAGCTACACAAATAACAACCTGTAAGCAAAATTTAAGCCCACACTCCGACCGCGCGTTTTCTCCCAAATCAACCTGTTATATGTGTAAAAACGCCCCAAAAAAGTTCCAATGTTTTACTTACTGTAAGTGACCGGAGCAGAAATCTACATCCAAAATGTGCGTGCAGTTCATTCAGTGTTTCACCTTGAAATGTGCGTCCTTGTCGGTGCTTTCAGTCCGTTTTATAAGGCCACAGTTGTTCGGCTCCGGCTCTGGGGGTCTGAGAATAGCGGTCTGTATCCCACGAGGGAGGAAAAAAAAGGAAAAGCTTAGAAATAACGCTGCCATGCTGCTGCTGCTGCTGCTGCTGAGGGGGGACATGGACCGAGAGCGCCGCCTGTCGGACGACCGAGGCATCGCTTCAAGGACAGAGCTCCATAATTATAACTGTGGGAAATGACAGTGGAAGTACCACAATTTAAAAATACTCCGTCATAAAAACAAGCTCTGCGTTCAAAACTGTAGTTAAAGTGAAGAGGTGTAATCAGAAACATGTCGCATGTTAAAAATAAAAGTATTTATGCAGGAGAATGGCCCTGTCAGTGTTATAATATTATATTTATATATATTTATTATATTTTGTATACAGAGTTTTAATGGATTTTAACTGCTTTCTATGAAGGGAAATTATTTATTCATTAAAGGTTTTGTCATTTTAAAAAAGAAAAAAAATTAAATTATTCAGCTGCGCAATATTTTTCAGTAAAGGTAAAGTATATATATAGTAAAGGTATCCTTTATCATGCACATAACTACATATTTTTTATGTTTACTTTATTCTATTCTTGTTTATTCTACTGATGTATATATTGTAGTTAAATTTCACATTTACAGCATCAGCACAGTGATGATAAATATTCTATTTTTAATATTTTTATATTTCAAGTATTAATTTTAAACACTGTAGCATAATGCGCATTCTATTGTTATTCTTTATTTTAATGTACTCTTCTTTATTTTAATGTACTCAGTGATGATATATTCTATTTTTATATTTTAAATATTCCTTTTAAACACTAGCATAATGGATATTCTGTTTTTTTAATGTACATTTTTTCCATTTTATTTTGTTTTATTTTATTGTTTTCTATTTATATACTTCTATTTCATACTCTTATTCTTATGTCTTATAATTTGCTTCTTATAATTCTTTACATCCAAAAGACTAACAAATCACAATTTCCCCTCAGGGATCATTAAAGTATTTCTGATTCGGATGCTTTGTTTTGTTTTTTTACAGACAATCATTAGGCTATATATCATAAACCAATGACACAAACCACAGCATTTATGGCCGAAGGTTGTTTGCAGTGCTTGTCACAATATGGCCCTTTGCACCAGTGGTACCCAACTGGTGGGTTACGGTCCAAAAGTGGGTCACAGGCCCATAATGAATGGACCACAAGTGACTCGCAATCATGTCAAGTTTGTAAAAAAAAAAACCCTCACTTTATTTCTATGTCCACTAAATTTCCAGCCCAGACCTTTTATTTAGAGTTGTTGTTTCCTGCTGTAGAGTGAGTGACTAACTGACAGCTAGTTAACAGAGACAGCAAACTAGCTCGATAACATGGCCAAGCACAAGTATGACACTGAATGTATTAAACTGTGTGGACCTTGAACTAATGACTCGGGAGTAATCTGTGTGACCCACAAAATGAGTGTGTGTGTGACTCTGTCACATTATATACATTCAAAGAACAAAAAAAAAATCCCAGTGTAAATCAATTGTGGGCCAGATTTGGTCCAAGAGCAACAAGTTGAGTATCACCGGCCTTTAGCCTACTTAGATACTTTCCACCCCTGCTAACTATAGAAACAACTAGCACCTAAAACAAACAAAAACAGATAGATAACGCCTCCAAAAAACTGTGGTCAGTTTTAGCCTTTAAATTATGGACTGACTGTTAAACTGATTATACATTGTAGGCTCCTTGCTGTTTCCTATGGCCTCCTGTGGATGTCAGTGTTTCAGCTCAGCAGGCTTATACTGTATGTGAGGCAGCCTCATTCATAATATGGGATACAACTTCCCTTTTTTCTTTATTTAATTGAGTTTTTCCTCCACATATTTCAAACACCATAGCTGACCATAATTAGCTTGGAATTCACCAAACAACCATTAATATATAGCATAGCATAGCATTTGTGTTGGTCTGGCCAGTTATGGAACATTTAACCCACTGTAGCCTCGTTCTTTTAAGATCCAACAGGATTGATTTTTTTAATGTGTAAACCCCACATTTAGACCCAACTCATCCTATGTTCTTTCAGAGTATTTAATGGTCTTCCTGCCTGGAAAATCAATATTTACAGCTGGCAGAAGCAGATCCAGTAAAGCCTGGAGGGAGCTTTCACTAAGCACAGTGGAGCTTCTGCTTTCCGCCCTGTACAGGCCATATTATTCTGCTGGGAGGTTCGGTTTGTTTTAAGATTATAATGACATTAATTGCTGATAACATTGTGAGGTGCTGTAAAAATACAGACACATTACTGCTTGATGGAGGATGAAATTCAGCAGGGTTCTCACACCTTCTTAAACTTAAAATCCAAGGAGTTTTCAATGACTTTCCAGGCCAAATTCCCTCAAATTCAAGGACCTAACCTGGCAAAGTTTGAGAAACAGATTAAGGTCAACTACTGTTGCAACACTGAGAATTTTTATAATGACAACTGGCAGGCTTTACAGAAGCTCAAGTAATTGACGCTGCTCAGCAATATATACTGTTTATTGTATAAAATATATTGTATAAGCTGAGCGATATCTATTCTTGTAAAAAAATTTTTTACAAATCTAAGTACTTGAAATTACCTTTGCCATGACGTCTATTTTCAAAAATGTCCAAGGTCTAAAATGTTTCTCCCTCAAATTCACAAACTTATCAGGATCTCAAGGACCTGTGGTAACCCTGAGCTAGCTAGCTAACTGTCAGCTAGCTTGTGGTTAACAGTCTTTATGTAGCCTACTGTTAGCTAGCTAACTGTTAGCTAGCTAGTGGTTAACGGTCTTTATACGGTTGCATGGCTTTAACATTGCCACCACAATAAGGCTGCATTTTCCAGCTGCATTTCCAGGTTTTGGGATTCATTCCTGGATTCCATTCCTTATTTAGATAAGGATAAAATAAACAATCAAAAACTTTATCATAGCTCCAACAAATATGTTGCGATATGCTGAGTATTGCGATAAAATGTGATTTATCACCTTGTTTTTCAACTGTAAATGATGTCCCCCCTTGTCAGCATCTGTTCTAATTAATGGGATAAAGTTTTCAGTCTATTCATCTCACTTCAGCCATTTTTTGCAGCGGCAAAATGTATGTAGTAGACTGAAAAAGCAAGCGATTATATTATTCTAGTAGGCTACCTAAGGTTTAATTTGCTCAAAGTATGCTCAGTGCTTGTCAAACACATGCACAGTGAAATTTATGTGTGCTCTCTGCTTTTTTGTTTTCTTGAGGAATTCAAGGTAACATGACACTAACTAATTCCTTTAAAGCAATTTATCGCCAAAATATACATTGTGTCACCTCAAAATCAGCTGGGCAAGAAGTCTGTTGTTATCACAGGCCGAAATTTTGTCTTATTTCTCTGTATCATCGCTTTTATCTTTCGGTGAAGGACTAGTTCTGCTGTGTTATGTGCTGTCCTAAGTTTAATTTGTGTTTGCATTATTAATAATTCATACAACAAAAAATGACACACATGAAGAGACACAAATGACACGCACAAATATCGCGATACTTTCCTGTATCGCTTTTTCCTCCATTTCCGGTAAACAGGTGTGTCAGTAGGTGTCTTGTAATTCTGAAGTAACCACAGAGTCAGCAGATCATAAAGCTGCAGGCAGAGCTTTCTCACTTAGGTGCTACAGTCTTAAAATAGACCATCATAAATGTAGGTATCTGACCTTATAGTCAGGCAGCTTCAAGCTAATAAACCTGCTGCTCTACTGTCACACTTGTTATGTTTATCACACTTAAACCACAGGATATCCTCTCTGAAACCTTAGCTCGTAAACACAGCCTGTCATTTACACTGTTTTCTCTTCTTCTCAGAAACCCTCAGGCGGGTGCGAGCTGATTTCCGGGGTAGCGGAGCTGCGGACAAACTTTCAGAGGGATGTGAACTATCTTGACAGAGAGGCTCAGTGTCTTTGGTCGTTGCAGCTGAGGCTCCCTCACTGTCCCCGGTCAGACAGCACACCGGAGCCACGGAGAGTGGCGGCGGATCATCCGACAGCAGGGTAAGAACATGTCTTCTGCTCTCACACACACATTAAAGTACAAAAATGAAACGTTAAATAGATGATTTCATCTTTCTGAGGCATGACACACATCACACGCGCTCAGTTTAACGCTGGAGCTGATCACTGCAGGCTTGTGTGCGGTTGTTGACATGACAGTAAATGTTTTCCTATAGAAACTTCCGAGTAAACAAATGTATTTCTGACATTATATGTATTATTTAACCACAGAGTTTGTGTCGTTTGCTGTTTACGGGACCTTGCGTGAAGTTCAATGACTTAACCACAGCTGCAGTGTATTTAAATCTACTCTGAAATCAGTTTAATATTCCCACAGGGACCTAAAGGTTTTGCTGCTTTACATTAAATTGTAATTATAAGACTTGTTGCTACTCTTTTTCAAGCATCCTCTAACTTTTTCCTCACATACCTGTTTCACAATCCTTTCCACTTCCACTGAAACTGATTTTTACACTCATCAGGTTCCTCATCTGAGCTTCACATACACTCAGCACACTTTAACTGAGTTAAAACTTAAAATGACCCCTGACACACTAACTAACATGTTTTCAGTGGCCTGTATCACAGTTTAGCCTCTATGCCGAATAAATCCACCAGCTGTGACCAAAACCACATCCAACACACCAAAATTAGTGTGTAGCCACAATGCAGTTGCATATTTGTTTTGCATGATTTAATGGCCACAGTGGTGTAAAAGTAATATTTACTTTCGCTGTCTAAATGTTAGCTTGGATTCTCACGAGCTCGTTTATCATCTGGGGTCTTGGAGAGCAGACTGTTAAGCAATGACGTGAAAGAGATCATCATTTAAAACTGTATTTAAACAGACACTTGGGAAATAAATGGCAGATGTAAATTTTCAGTGTTCTGCTTAAGTTAAGTGTGCTTGCTCATGCTTGGTGACACAAAGCCAATAGTGAGGGATCATCTTGTTAATCAGATGTAAGGGTGGGAAAAATATGGTACCAAGAGAGAAAAAAACATGATTTGTGCGGCAGTTTAAAAGCAGAAGTTGCCGAGTGTTTTACAGGAAGAGGAAATAAATGCCGTTAAATTAGAAAACAGAACCTGCAAAATGACCATTTGTAATTTAATAACCCATGTTGCCCTGAATTCATGAAGAAAAGTTAGTTTTTCTTGCATGCGTCCACAGAAAATAGCGAACATATTGACTGATATCGATTTAAAACTCAATATATTCTCAGCCAAACAAATACAATCCAAGTCTCCTTCAAAAACAATCCAAGGCACACTGTAGAGATTGTGCAAAAATGAAGATGCCTTTATTTTACATGACAGTATAGACTGAAAAGACCAACGTGTTGTGACTCACAGGTCTTTAGAGTGATGCAGTGAGCCCTTCACAAGATGGAATTAACACAGTGCGCCTGAAGTATGCCAAAAGCACCTGTATGTGACTACCACTAATACCCAGCAGCGCTTCTACTCTTTCGTCTTCATATGTCAAAACACCTGTTAACAAACTCTCACACAACTCGTTCAGTATAATCCAAGTCTCATTTGTCCAGCCGTATGTTCAGTACTTCTCAAACATGCATTTTCACTGAAACCTTACTTTTTAAAACTTAAAAAGGGAAACTTATTGATGCTTCCTTCAAAGCCAGACTAAAATACTATGTTTTCTTTAATGATAATGCATGTGTTCAGGAAGTACTGATCATACGACTGGATAAATGAGACTTAGATTACCACGCACAAGTTGTGCAAGAGTTTATTACAGATGTTTTGATGTAGTTTGCTCTTGATAAACACAGTCCTTGATCAATCAGGTACTCAGGATGGTCACCGTTTTCCATGGAGGCATGCAAGAAAAAACAGTTTTCTTCACAAATTCATGGTAACATGGCACGCCAAGTTGATCTACACATGGTCATTTTGTGGGTGAAGTGTTTCTCAGAGCCTGTTTATTGCAAAATATATATTGCATAACGTTAAAATCAGCTGGGCAAGAAGTCTCTTGTTATGACAGGCACATTTTGCGTCTTATCTCTCTGTATCATTGCTTCTCCCTTTTAATCAAGGACTAGTTCTGCTTTTTTATGTGGTTTTCTCATTCATGAGGCAATAAAATATGACAAAATATGGTGCTACAAATTCAAACCTGTAGGTTGAGTATTATTCTGTTGCTTTAGGGGACCTTATTTTACCGCACAGGCATAAAATATGAGGGGCACTATCATTAATTGTACAAGCTAACACCTGAGTGATTGATTGATTTAATAATATTACACAGCCCTGGATGTGTTGCACCAGGGGAGCTTGGTTTACTCTGCAGTTACTCATTACCTAGGTGTGATCGTGAGAGGGCTGCAGGGCGTCATAACAACAGCAGGAACAGGTAATCTCTTGTTATCTGTCCGTGCCTTGGCTCAAAATCTCAATTGTGAGCAAGCTTCCATGTGCCACTCCTTTAATCCTGACCTTATGTGTAAAAAAGTCAGAAGACAAAGCTTTTAAAATCCACATTTATTTACTGGAGCACCTACTGGAGCAGATTGAATATAAGACTTGAGCTACTTGCAACAGACAGTGCACGATGGTGACACGAGACCCGACTTGGTGATATTTGATCATCGCACATACGTCAGAATACCTGAAATGTGCACAGAAGAATGACTCCTTCGTCAACCAGGAATCTGAAGAATTTCAGAGCTGCAGCCGGCATGTTGATAACCATGTGAGAGAAAATGCAAGCTCTTTATTTATTTATTTTTTTCAGAGCAACGCTGCACATGCACGACTAAAAATAAACCTAAAGTGTAATGATTCTGCTAAAAGTCCCTCGGCTTAGTCAAACAATCCCACAGCAGAGCGTGGAAAAGCTGATTGCCTGGGAAAGTAGCTTTTTTTGGTTAACACTTCATCATCAGGGTGTTTTCAGCAGAGGAAACATCTCTGTGCTGTGAAAAGGAAGACATTTCCACTGCTGCCCTGACGTCAGAGGTCAGGAGCTAAAGCCTGAGACAACTTTCTCTTATCTGTGGCCTTCAGGCAGAAACACAGCAAGGACTAAACACCAAAGATAAAGAGCTGAAGCTGCTGTGTTTATGAATGTCTTGATGTTGAGTCATGATCCTTATTCGTTTGCCTGCTGCATCGATAAGTGAATGTTCAGTTAACTTACACACACAGGCACATACTGGACATTGCACAGGGTCAAGACCTCACATGCAGGTCAAGGACACTACACGGCAGCTCGTGCCACTGCAGTAAACAACCTCATAACACAGCTGCAGTGTGCGCAGCCAGTTTACCTTCAGGTGAGATTGTGTTGGATCAGATGAAACTGTTTGAACTGTGCCTGCTTGATCTTGTTGTAGTAAAAAGTGTGGTCATGTTTACATTCGGCAGCGTGGTATTTCTGGAATGTTTTCCCAGCCTCACTCCTCTCCACAAAAAGTGACTGCTTTAAAAGCTACAGTAGGCAACTTATTTTTATAGCTGTCACTATATCGTGACAGTAGTGTACGAGGCAGATAATCTGTGGATAAAAAAAATCATGTAGCTCTGCCTCCTCCTAGTGCTTCTAATGGCGTTTACAAGACAGATGTTTTTAGAAACATATTTTAGTGTACTGTTTAGCTGTTAATCAAGAGCATTTGTGACACAGCTGCATGCTCGACTGTTTTAACGCAGCAGCTGGTTCATCATCTTTATCAAGTATTGTTGGGTTTAAATACGTATGGCCCACAGGATATTGCGTAGATAGGAAACAAACTCAACTCTCGCTGGAGAACCTGATGACACTTGTTTTCCTGGTGGAAACCGAGACATTAGTGGACTGAACAGAGATGATGTTTCGAATAAAATCATGTAGCTGAGAAACTGCTATTGTTTTAAGGAGAATTCTTAAAGTAATATAACTTAAATGTAAACTAACTTAAATATAACATAAGTTATATCTAAAAGGGGGGCAGAGGCATTTTCCTTTTTCCTAGTCTTGTAACATCTCCCACCACTCGCAGTCTCCATCTTTCTCAGTTCAGCTGCCTGTTCCACCGTTAGAGACTGACCTCTGGTGGCGTATGCTGCGCACTACAATACATTGCCTCAATACAGCATCTCTGTATCAGTTTGATTGAAATACCAGCATCTTGTTTCTGACAATATTCAAAATCATACGTTGATAGTGTGCAGGTTTACGAGCAGTGACATTAGTAACAGCTGATTTCAATGAGATATGATATGATGCGATACGATATGATATACTTTATTGTCCCCATAGGGAAAATCGTCTTGGACTCAGGAGCTGCACAAATTTGCTGCCTTACAATAACAGTCCAGAAGGAACGAAGCGTACACCATTAAAACATAAAAACACATACTTCACAAAACAGCACCAAAGGCATCAAGCGACATTATTAATCATTTCTCTGAAAATGACCTGTGATTGGACAGAGTCTCTTGTCACGAGCTAGATTTTGTAAACCCTGAAACCAGAGCCAAGCAGAGTTGCACAAGTCTAGTGTACTCTCAGGCCCCTTAAATTATAATATACTCAAAGTTTATTGTGAAATTTTTTCCCATTGATGTCAAAATCAAACTGCCTACCCCAGCTCTAAGCCACATAGAGGAAGTTTAGTTTTGCTGTGTTTGATGTTCGTGTCACTTCCGTGTGAAAGAGAAGTTACAACACTGAATAGCAGAAGTTGTATTTCAGTGGAAATGTGCTCCAATCACAGAGGTCAACTAAGTTGTCACACAGAGTATGAGGCTTAGATTGTCACTTAGATTGTTTTTGGCATGTGGTCTTTAATTACTGTGCATCTGTGGTCTGAATCCACATCTAGCCCCTGCATCTGACAGGCTTACCATGGTGGTTAACTGAGCCGCCTTTCCTCAGATGCAAAAATGTGTTTACTGCCAGCTTACGTCAAACATGCCTGTAAATCACCTGTAACCTCCTTCCTTCCACTTCCATCTCATCAGCGTCATGACTTTAGACTGTTCTTTTTTCTCTCCCCTCTTTAAATCCTTGTCCGGTTCTCATTCTTCTGTTCAGAAACAAACTTGTCAACCACTGTACACTGCGGTTCGTACAGCACCCAATCCCACACACAAACACGCTCCAGTTATTCTTGGAGGAATGCCCCTGCACTACAAATAATCGTCTGGTTTGCAGGATCAGTGACGAATTACTGACGCATGATTGTGGTTTACGGCCTCGCTCAAAGGCCGCGGCCCCGCGTCATTTCCAGGAATCGTGGGATTGTGACCCCTCGTGCTGGCGGCTTGTCTTTGGGAAGACATCTTCACGCCCTGTGGGACACAACGGGAGACTTGCAAGCAAGCTGACCTTGACCAAAGACTATTATTATGAGACTTGCATCATTTGTACTTCCAAATGGCTCCCAGTTGCCACTTAGCGTGACTTCCACAGCGTGAGGACATCAGCAGGGTCTCCTCAGTCGTTTTTACAAATGTCTTTCGACACATGTTCCATTACAGCAGGTTACAGCATGCCGATGATGTCAGATTTTTAAGTGTTTATATGTAATTCCTAGTTTCAGGATGATGTGGATCAGGATAAAGAGGAGGAATTCATGACTCAGGTATAAACTCCACAAAAGGAATGGCTGATATTAGTCACCAAATATCAGTAACAGGAAAGGGAAGGCTGTTTTGTCCCTAACGCAGAGATTTGGCTCGGGGGGAGGGTCAATCTGTGTGGCAACATGTGCAAGCACATCTGCACAGACCCCAATGCCAGGAAAGTGTTCAACAACAATGATTGTATGCCGAGGAATGTGTGTGTGCGACAACAACACTGGAGTGTGCCAGTGGATACCGACACTTGTTGCTCTGTGTCGTGTAGACCCTGAAGCAGACCACATGATTTCAATCAGGGATGTTTTTTGATGTACTTCTGCGAGGTAAAAATCAGTTCAGTGGAACAGCTGTAATCCTCTCATGAGTTGCAGGTTAAATATTGATGGAAATCAAATGCAGTGTGTGTGTGTCTGCAGAGAGGAAAGCATCGATACCCCCATTAGGCTCTTTTGCTTGCAGCTATAGGTCATTTGAAGCCATTTATGTAATTGAAAGTGTCCTAAAAACAATGGGTGTCCTCTTACGTCTCCCCCTCCCCCCTCCCTGTCTGTCTCGCTGCATCTCTCATCACTTTGCGTCCTCCATGTTTTGTCCCAACAGTTCTTTTATAAGCCGATAATGTGACTTGGCTGGCCGGGTGCTGGGTTTAACAGGGTTTTAAAAGCACACTAACAACACAGGGAGAGTTTGCATGATTTTATTTGTTTAAGAGTGAAGGGAAGGCCGACCTCAGCTCCCTCCTCTGGGGACTACTCGGGCTGATTTGTGGCATATTGTTCGATAGTTAACAGGAATCTGGTTTGGCTGCAGTTCCCTGGAATGCTTGCGGTGGGAACATGAGTTTTCTGTTGTGATGTGTTTATGTGAATCAAGCGGGAAATAAAATAAAGCATGGATCCACCACTGGAGCGCCTTCTGGTTATGTTTACAAGAATAGCTTATCTGGCTTCATCAAGTAAACATTTATATGTAGCCGCTGGTTTGTCTTGTACTCAGTGGATGGATGTTAACATGAAAAGCTGGAAGCCAGAGCATGGAGGTGAACGTCCAGAAGGACAGAGACTGATTGTGCTGATAGAGGAAGTATAGTTCGGACCCTCTCTTCTCCTCAGAGTCTGCAGTGTGTCACGTTGTGTTGAGCAACCACTCTGGAGTGAGCTGTGTCTCTGTCAGGCTGTCAGACAGCTGAGGTTAATCATTGCCCTCTTTACAGTGTGCATGCTGTAGTGTAGGAAAATCAGATGTAAATAAGCTTCTGTAGTTCCTCCTGTTTCTGCTGCAGGACCTCTGTGTACAAGCGTTACATGAACATTGACCAAATAAATGACATGTATGTGATCTTGTTGTAAGATTTTTGCTGTCATAAGCTGATCACCTTTAGAAACACAACTGATGTGACCAAACCTTTAACAGCACCAGGTAACATTATTAACCTCTCAGATTAAAGAAATACTTTGCTGATTTTCAACCAGCTCTGTATCATATTGGCAGTATGTGTAAATGAACTGTGGTAAACTTTCCTCCATTTTATCGGCGCCTAGGGGCAGTATTCATAAAGCTTCCTCGTACAAAGAGTTTCTCCCAGTGATGCAGTTCCCAGAAAATTCTAAGCATTCTTAGCTAGAATTTCCCCTTAAAGTTAAGACTAGTTCCTTGTAAAGATAAAAGTTATTTACAGAGTGTCTTAGACCTTAAAAGAGCTTGTGAGGTGACACACTGTTGGGAGTAGAGAGGAGGACTTTGAAGAGGGTTAAGACTTTCTTAAGCGGCTAAGAAATGGCAGAAAGACAGAGAGGTCGTAGAAATATTCTCCAAACGCTTGATGACGAGGAAATTAAATGTGAGGAAAATGTGAGGAAATGAAATGCTACAGATTAGATCCTGCAAGGATAATATGCACATTTGATGTCATTAGGGATACGCACACATTTCCAGCCCAACGCTAAAACGCCAGAAATAAAAATGATCACAACACCAAGATATTTGGAAATCTGGAACTATGCAACGCGACTTAGGTCTGCCTCAACCTTCCATCAGCAGTGATCACACTAACACTTTTACAGTCTGCATTGTGATGCAGTTCATTCCATGTCCACTGGGTGTCCACACCTTGCTGGCTCTCAAAAGGGCTTGTCTCTGACAGCCAATCACATCTGATAAAGGAATGCATCATACCTAGCAACAAAGTCAACCATACCTCCTCACTAAGGTAAAAGATGCTCTGAGAACTTTCCTAAATCTGACTAAGCTAGGACTCCTTACTAAAAGTTTTTAGGCAAAGTTAGAAGCTCTCTGAGAGTTCCTAGAATGTTTGTGAATACGGCCCCACATTCCTGCTTCCTCATCATGCAAACCAAATCTGACGTACTGTATTGTGTCATCCAGCATAATTTCGTGGGCTCTAGGGTTGTTGCTCGAACTACAGTTTATACTTCCGCATTTTCATATGCCACTACAGACACAAAGAGTATAGAAACAGATCTGGAGACAGACCCACCCACTTTCTCCCTCAAACGAGGAACACGCAATACTGGTCAATTATAAACCAAGATTCTGTTACTGCGTTGCCGGTTTCTCACTTCAAGTGTTTTCAGAAGCGTGTTTTAGCTTATCATGTAACGGTAATTCATGATCGTTTGTTACCAGTCGGCCGCCATATTGTTTCCAGTGGGGGAGAAAACGGACAAGCTCGCATTATGTTCGAGCAGCAACCTGTGGGGCTGAAAAATGAAGCCAACATGGAAGTGTTGAAAACTGAGGCTGGCTCCAGGGGTCATTCAGTCCACTTTGACCCCCATGTTAAAATGCCCAACTTTACAGCAGAAATAAACATGTTTACAGCCTGGTGCAAAAACTGTGTTGGTCTCTGTAGCTAATTTCAACATTTATGACAACTGTAAGGAGGCTGAATTAGGGTGTGTAGTCTAAACAAATAATAAACAGAGGTTGAATACACATTGTGGGCTTAGACCTTGCTCATCCACAGCTCCACCCTCTTGTCCAAATATGACCCTTTGAGCAAAAGCAAATGGCACAGTTGTTTTCCTCTGTTTTCTCAGGTCATATAGATTTTTGCTTTAGATAGACTATTACTTTTTTATTCAAAAGTATTTGCATCTTTCTACTACATAGACAACTTAGTTTTATCAAAAGATCTTTTTTCCAGCAATGAAAAACTTCTTTAAGTTCTTGTCTCATTTTAGTTCTGTATTAAAAGATCTGTATTTAAATAGCAAGTTCCAAACGTTTAGTATTCCTGTTAAGTCCCGTGCTTAAAACTGATTTTGTTCCACTTCTTAAATGCCTGTTAAAGTTACACATTAGCTTCAAATGAATTCCATTTTGGCTTTTTAAGAATAACCAGGACAAAGTATAGTGAACAAATATGATGTAATACTTGGTTTAAATATTTACATTCAAGATTTATAATGTATTATATACAGTAAATATGTAGAATATAAGTTTGCCTTGAAAAATATTTTACAACATGCATGATATATTGGATATATTTTTTTAACTTAAACTTTTATTGCTTTTTTTTCCAATTTGTTATCACAGAACAAATATACAAAAACAAAAGTCTCCAGCATGCCTGTTGTACAGATGTAGATTTACTTTATGTCTAAGGAGTAATGAGAATCTGATTATGTTCATCCAACAAAATTCTTTCCACATCCTGAAGCCGGTTGTAGTTTGCTGTATGTTGCACTGCACAGTGTCTCTATCACTCTGTTTGGCTCATGAGGAAAACCTAGCTTTATTTCTTTCACAGAGAAATCCCTGACCTGCAGGTACCGAAACAGATCTTGATTCTCCAGGTCAAATTCTCTCTTCAGTTTCTGAAGGGATTTGACCCTTGTCAGATATTGTGCTTAGTGCTGTTGTACCCATGTTCGCCCACTGCTCAAATCTACTGATATATTGGATATTAGCAGTGAAACAGCCGTCTCTATCTGCATTTGTGATGTTATGCTTCAAGATCAGAATGTTTTACAGTAATTTTACATTTTATTTGTTGGAATTTTTCATCACAAATGGATTTAGTCCTGTGGTGATGTCATATTTAGTAGAGTTTGCTAACTGTTTGTATGAACAGTATGTTTGCAGCCTAGTTGAAACGCCTTGTTTGCTATTTTTTTTTTTAAATACCTGTTTGGTGTACTGACTCCATTTGTAGTAAATAAGTAAACTATTTAGAATGCAGTGTTTATGTCATGTAGTGGAGGCTCTGTGGGTGAGGGGTTAAACTGGAGACGAACTGCCTATCAGGTAACGGTTGCCACGGGCAGCGACTCCAAGCATGTAGTGGGAGGAGGGTGTTTTCTCCGGGCTCCTCCCTCGACTGTATCATGTCCTATAGAGAAGACACTGGGTGTGAACTACAACTGTGAGGTTCCCTCCCCAAATCTAAGTGAAACCACATTGGGGAATGCTCTCATACTCACACACACACACACACACACACACACACACACACACACACACGCACACACACACACACAAGCACTTCCACACACACTCAGTCATGTAAGTCGCTCAAGTCAGTGCTCCTTCCTGTTTTTCCTTAGTTCCGTCTTCTCTCGTGCCGTGTTTGCACAGACTGGGCTGAGCAGGAAGTGTAGAAAAAAGTTTGCCCAGGAAGAGCCACAAAACGGTGACAGAGGAGGAGAGGACAGGGAGATCTTACAAGGACTTTCGTGAGGACGTGTTGTGACGTTTGACACCAGGGGGTATCTGCCGGTCGCCATGGGGGCTGCGAGAGGTGTTGTTGGGGTTGAAGAGAGCAGAGAAGTGCTTTTAGAAGGAGGGGACTGACATACTCGCTCCAACCAGACAGACCACATACCTCCTGATGGATTTCAGAGGGAAACCCTAACCTGAAGCCTCAGACACTGCTGAGGAATAGACGTCACACAGACACACACACATCAGTGGGAGAGGAGAGGGGCTGCAGGGAACATGGAAGCACTGAGGGAGTCTTTTCTGCATTTGACTTTTCAGATGTCAACGTATAAGAGAGCCACGCTGGATGAGGAGGACCTGGTGGACTCCACCGGTGACGACATCTACCCATCATCGCCCATGCAGGTAAATACGCAAACACCTTCCGTGAGTGCGGGATTATCATACAGTAGGAGAGACCGCAGTTGGTTGGGTACTGGGGTTGGTTAGGACATGGGTATTTTCTGGTCTTTTGAAGGTCACAGAAACAAACATGTAACATCAAAATGTTTGTTTTCTTCACCTGCACTCACCTGTCATGTTAAATCATCTGAAAATCACTAACTAACTAACTAACTAACTAACTAACTAACCAAACCTATTACAAAACTGTCAGACAGACATATTGGAAATGTGGTACTTCTTGTTACGAGACAAATGAAACAGCTACATTCTGATATGAGATTTGAAAGTCTTTGAGTGATGGTAGCTGGCATAATAACATAATTTCATCACAAAGTAGGTCAAATGTGAGCAGGTTGCAACTACAACTCTATTTTTAGGGATTAAAACTACTTAAAGATTTAAAACAACATTTGTATTGCTATTTAATTATTATTATTTTTGAATGGTCAGTGGTTAGTGGTCATTTGTTTGTTTTTTTGCATCTACAGAATTTTAACAATGTGCCAACCACTCTGTGATGGAGCTGTGTGGCACAAATGCACAGCATGACTTCAATCACAAATCACCTAATTTTAGAAAACGCTTGTGCACATTTAAACATTTATTTATAGCTTAGTTGCTGGTTGGAATATGCTAGCATAATTCATGCCAGTGAAATATGTAACGCCCTGAACACACTGCCTTGTGAGTTGCGAACCTCTTTGTGTTTTACTACGCCCTTGTTAACAGGTGAGAGCAGCCACACTGCCCACTTAAGCTGTGTTGCTCAGGTGCTTAGCTGCAGAACATCTAGAGAATAGTAGGCTTGCTGATTTTTTGTTTTATGTTTTTCCACAAAAATAGACTGTGAAAGTGGTTTTAATGATCATATTAACATTATACCACCTTTCGTGACAATTTAAATATTTTTTAAAGTCACTTTTAACACTTCCTGCTTCCGTTTAAAAATAAACGCCCTCTGGCAGCGTTTCTTTGGGCAGAATCCCTTAATTTGTCAACACGAAGCTTTTTGTTGTGAAATATTTGCAGGACAATGTTGTTGACAATGTTGTGGCCTTCACGGCTCCGTAAATGAGCGGAGTGTTGACTTTTGATAGTGGAAATACAGTAGTTTCAGCAGCAGTGTGAACCCTGCAAACAGAGAAGTTCAGCGAGGTTGCCGTTATGTGCTGTTCACACAGGCAGTGTGTTCTGGGTGTAAGAGAGTGAAAACCTGGCCAACCAATCCCTGTCTCCCCTACACAGGAAAAAAGTCAAGGTCCTGTATCGTGCCTTGATCTGACCTTTTCAGAAAAATGTAAACGTAAAAAAAGATGGAGATGGACGTCAACTAATTTTGCACTATCATTGGGGCCGTTCAACATTCATCTTACAATTTAGTTAATTAAATTCTTTGTAATCTTAGTGTTTATGTGAATATAGTCAGAAATATTGGCTGTCAAACCTGAGATTGTAAATGTTTTCCAAAACAGATTAAGAGCATTTTCTCCTTAGTCCGCGTGCTGGACACATCTACAAACACAGACCTCACGTAGTAGGTGTTTTTGTTAACAGTACATACGTGCAGCCAATTTTTTGCATGATCCTGTGCATGCTGAAGTCACTTAGCATATTACTTCTCATTGCCAAATTGTTTCACATCTTTTTCTGTTGCCATACTTTATAAACTTCATAACTTTATTTATAGTTTTTAAAAGTAGAACTGCTAAACAGTTTGTTTTAATGGTTCGAGCTCTATTTTATAGACAGTTTCTTCTTCTGAACCTCAGAACAAGCAGCTGAGATCCTACGGTGCAGTCATTCCCCACACTTAATTTGACCTGAAGAGTTTAAAAAAGCAAAAGTCTTAAATTTTCACGACATAATTGTGCCAGCATAATTTTGCCATGGATTTCAGGGCAATAAATGTGGTTTCCGCTAAACTACACATGGAAAGTAGTGAGACTTGGCAGTGGGATTTTCTCACTTGCATTTAGAAACACAGTTAAAGTCCAAAACAACCCAACATGCTGAGCTCCAGGGATTAAGAAGCCACTGTGGCTTTGGCATTTGATTTACTCACATTAAGTCTGACTGTTGATCTCACATCTGAGCTAATGGCAGTAAATCGGATCTTTATATATACACTTGAGCGGTAATTGACTTCCACAGGATGTATGTGAGGTCCAAGATCTGGCATTTATTTACACCGGCGATACTCAAAGACCGGGGAGAGTGCTAAATGTGACCTGTGAGAGATTTGCGAGTGGCCCTTGGAATCATTCCTGTAGGAAATAAACTCCCTTGGCAGCCTTTACTAAAGCAACATTCAGGAGAAAAAGAGCAGGAGCAGGACGTGCTGGTTTATGATTCACTGCACCAATCGCTGATTTAAAATGCTCAGTCAACGACTTCAAAGTAAGGACTTTCCTCTGACTTATAAATTCCTTCATGTTGATTTTCTGAGAAGCTTTGCAGCTGAATATCAGTAAACAGGTCACAGTTGTCCCTGGTTGACTCTCATATTGTTCACAGGTGAATCACAACAAAGCAGATGTGGTTCAACAGGATTATGATGTCTTATCCCAATGTAGGGCAGGAGGAAAATATCCTTTATGAGTGCATGTTAGACTAGAAGCGAGGGAACAATAGAAGAATGCTTAACCTTTTCTGTGTAGGAGGGTTGAAAGCCCTGCGATAGAGAAGCCATTGTGCTTCGAAAACCAAACCTGTCATCAAATCCCGAGACACTGTTTGACTGTACACAATATTTTCCACACTGCATTAGTTCAACAAAGTAACACCAGTCAGAGTGGGTGTTTGTGTGGTCTAAAGCTAAAGTCATAACATGTCTTTAACCACGCTAACCTCCTCAGAATGGCTGTATATGACTGAAAGGATTAAATTAAACTCTTTAGGGTTAATGTGTTTGTGTGTGTTTGTGCACAGGTGACTCTACTGCACGGCCGAGGTCCCACATGTTGGCCAGACAGGACGCAGAGAGAGAAGAGGCTGCTGTTTTTGTTGTGTGTCGTGTCTGTGGGCCTGTTCATATCTCTCATCACGACTGGGGTCTTCTACAAACAGTGTGAGTCTGAAGTGCTTTTTAAACTGAACACTGTGGTGACGTACGCTGACAAGAAACACCTGCGGTCTCCCTCAAGTAGCCTGACCTGGGGACCTCAGATGTAAACTCAATTTTATTCTGAAGATTTTAAATATATCATAAAATTAAAAAGCAACAACAGAGCGACCTTTTCCAAAAAAAAGAATGAAATAAATACGCACATACAAAAGGGGAAATGCCTCAAGTTACACTATGCAGGGTTGTCAGTTACTGTTTGGAAACACAGTTGCCAGCTTAAGAGAAAGTAAAGGCCCAGACACGCCAACGTGACTTCAGAGAACTAGCGGTGAAAAAAGCCCCCTGCTGCGTGGGGGAGCCTGAACACACCGCAAAGACTTCAACCGATGACTAACCAGCACATGCGGAGGAATAACTCCCCACACCACCAGACAACGGTCGTCTGTATATGTCATTCAAAAAGAGATACTTGAAGACTGTCCTGATGCTAGTTAGCCAGTTAGCACATTAACAACACAATCCAGTGTTGAAAGAACAGAGTATACTTATTTTGCAACAGTGAACAGTAACACAAACCATCATGAAACATTTCTGAGAGAGCTGAACTACCAATCGGTGATTTCATTCACTGATGAGCTTCACTGTCGCAGATTCAACATGCTGAAATGGTGAATGGTGGGAAAAAAAAGACAATCAGCACCATGAGGACCATGGATGCTCATCAGTGGCCCAACATTGACCAACAGCTGACCGTTGGCTCGGTGGGTCAGGACCTTGAAAGCCAACCCCAGATTCTCCCCTCTTCTTTTCTTTGTTCAGTACATTGACGGGCGTTTACCCCCACAGCGCTCAGGTGAGGTCAGGGCTTTATGAAATGGTAGTGACCAGATACCAGACCATAAGCAACAGGCATCCAAGAGACACAACGCCAAAAAAAATGCAAATAGCAAAGGGGAAATGCCAAACAGGAGTGCATCTGGGATTTGCAAGCGTGCTTACAAACAATAACTGACAATCCTGCATAGTATACCTTTAAGAGGCGCTGGAGTACTTACACAATATTACCATATGTGTATTGTTACCATGCTATAAATATTTCACTTTTAAATATGGCAGTTATCGTTAATACCAGTATATCATGACACCTCTCGTATAGACGTAAGAGTGGTATCAGTTTTGGTATCATCTAACTGTCAGGAAGAAAACAAAGACTTTTTCAAAATGTCAAACCATTCCTTAAATGGTCACTATCCTTTGTTTGTAATGATAAAAATGAGGTTGTATGTGTAAAGCTACTGAATGCGAAGAGGTATAAGACAAACAAAAGTCAACCCACATTCATTCCAGAGGCACCCTGGATTTCCCTCCTCTGTCTCTCCAGCCTAAAAACTATAGAGCTGTGCTTTTTTAATACAGTTTATGTGGTTTATTATTTTAAACCGAAGCCACACCTTCAGCTAAGCTGCCTAAAAACAACTCTAAATCTCTCCCTTGAGCTTGTTCATTATGGAAAAAGGGCTTGTGGATTTGCCATCACATCCAGGCGGCGTCTCATCTGTGCCGGTTTCCTCAAATTTACCATGGGAAACCCTAATGCCACTTCCTCCCATTCAGAACCGAATGTCAGATCACAGTTTGAAATAATAAAAGGAACAGGGATGAATTCTCCTCGGGATACTAACCTCATCGCTGCTCGTAACTTTGTCTCCGTCTCTGTTTCATACCTTATATGGACAGACGGTGGAAGTCTTTACAGTAAGTCAAGTGTTAGAGGTGAGTCGTCCCCTTGAATTGTTCTCGCAATTGCACTTCTCTAAACATTTTATTTAGTTCTCGAAAGCTCTTCCTGTAAAACATCTTGTGTGTTTAGACTTTCAAGAGTAAGACAGAGCAGCTTAAAGCCTCTGGCTGCCCCTTTATCACTTTCACTAAACAGTATTCCGCACAACACACAAAAGAACAATGACATGTATCATTTTCAAGACAGTTAAATGCCCTTTAAAAGCAAAGCAAACTTTACTTTTTAAACATTTAGATTAACTCAGGCAGAACTCTGAATCTTCATCTGGCAAACTATCCAGTCTACTAATTAGTCAGACAATTGCATAATCCATTGGCAACAGTCGATGTGTGACATTACCTCCTACAAAGACAAGATCATCAAGCCTCGCTGTTCCTCTAATTATTTACAAAGGATTTTTACAAGAAGAAAGAAATTCCACCCAGGCTGTTCATCTTGGCTGTTGCTGCTTCTTCTCTAAAATAATAGTTTCCAGATGGTCTGAAAACTTACGTGCATACATATATTTGGATGTCCTATCAGGAAATACTTCTAGATTTCCCACCGTGGTCCTCAAAGCAGAGGGCTTATACCTGAACTATCCCGGGTTCAAGTTCTGTGTTTATCATATGCACAGCAGTTACAGAGAAGCAATCGTTGGGGCAATGGAAATCTAAAGTCCCAGGCTCCCTCCAACAATGCTGATTAAATATGTATAAAAAAGAAAAGGAAGATGTGAATGAATGCAATTGGGGATGTAGTAAATGTGTATTCAGCTTTCCTCCTAGGTTTACAATTAATTATTGTAAACACAGAAACTGTATTTATGTGAGCCGGAGTATACGCACTGAAGAGTGGATGAGGACAGAGAGAGGAAAAAAAGGCAGCGGAGGCTCTGCAGGATGTGAAGTAAGGAGATATGGAGTTCCTGGAGTTGCTCTGACCCTTTGCCCACAGAGGAAAAATGCCTTTTTTGTAAAGAGTGGTTTGTGTTTGCGAAGAGAAATTAGAAATTAGTGTAATTGTAAATGACAGCAACGCAGTAAAGAGGACTCTCCCCTACCATTGCTATTTTTGTCATTGAAAGCAAAGATGTTTTGGCCTGGCAGGGGTTCCCATCAGCCTGGCATCCTATTGTGTACATTTAAATACACTCAGCAACCACTTTATGTTACACAAGGTACACCTTGCTAGCACCAGGTTGGACCCCTTTTGCCTTCAGAACTGCCTTAATTCTTCGTGGCATAGATTCAACAAGGTGCTGGAAACATTCCTCAGAGATTTTGGTCCATATTGACATGATAGCATCACACAGTTGCTACAGATTTGTCGGCTGTTTAGCCTGCTGGAAGTAGCCATCATGGGGTACACTGTGGTCATAAAGGGATGGACACGGTCAGTAACAATACTCAGGTAGGCTGTGGTGTTTAAACCATGCTCAGTTGGTACTAAGGGGCCCAAAGTGTGCAAGAAAATATCCCCCACACCATTACACCACCACCAGCAGCCTGAACCGTTGATACAAGGCAGGATGGATCCATGCTTTCATGTTGTTTACACCAAATTCTGACCCTACCATCTGAATGTGGCAGCAGAAATCCAGACTCATCAGACCAGGCAACATTTTTCCAATCTTCTATTGTCCAGTTTTGGTGAGCCTGTGTGAACTGTAGCCTCAGTTTCCTGTTGTTAGCTGACACGAGTGGCACCTGGTGTGGTCTTCTGCTGCTGTAGCCCATCTGCTTCAAGGTTGGATGTATTGTTGGTTCAGAGATGGTCTTCTGCAGACCTTGGTTGTAACCAGTGGTTATTTGAGTTACTGTTGCCTTTCTATCATCTTGAACCAGTCCTGCCATTCTCCTCTGACCTCTGGCACCAACAAGGCTCACTGGATAGTTTCTCTTTTTCGGATCATCCCCTGTAAACCCTAGAGATGACTGCATGTAAATGAGTGTATATGCAGTATATACAGAGGTGTAAACGGTTCTAAATAGGACGGAAACATGTTGTATAGGTAGAGTGAAATAAAATAGTAAAGCGTCAAGTTATAAGCTCAAGAGTTAAACTGTCCTATGGCCTGAAGAGTGAAATCCATATCGGGATTGAACCCAGGAATCCTAACCACTAGACCATATGGATTGTGAATTATGAACTAATCATGTTCTTTTCAAACACTATTTTCTTCTGCAGCTCACCCGGGCCAGTGCCTAACAGAGCCGTGCATTACTGTGGCCAGCGCGGTCATGGGAGCCCTGGACCGATCCGTCGACCCCTGCCATGACTTCTACAATTTTTCCTGTGGGGGCTGGGTGAAGAACAACCCCCTCCCTGAAGGCAAGTCCCGCTGGGGACCTTTCAGCAACCTCTGGGAGCACAACATGCTTGTAATGAAGCATTTATTAGGTAAGTGTCCTTGTGTGACTGCGATGCAGTGTCCTCAGCTGCCTTCACCCCAGGCAAAGGTGTAAATTGTTTTTCTCCGGCTCATTTTCCTGAGCTGGTTAAAACAGTTTGCTTTTCATTCACGTTATTAATCTTTTATCTTTATTTGGCAGAAAACACAACGATGAAAGGTCTGAGTAAGGCCGAGGAAAAAGCCCAGCGATATTATCATGCCTGTATGAATGAGGCCAAGATTGAAGAATTAGGAGCTAAGCCCCTACAAGAGCTTATCAGACAGGTATGATTATTTCCTAAAGTGGTCAAACATCAAACGCATTCATTATTTCAGTCCGTCTTCATTTCCTCATGTCCAGCGGTCTCTGACTGTCTGCCTAAACGCTGCCTGTTTCAGATAGGAGGATGGGCCCTGACTGAACCCTGGAATAAAGACAACTTCCAGGAAGTTTTGCGCATGGTGTCGGCCAACTATCGCACCTCGCCTTTCTTCACAGTGTTTGTTAGCACCGATTCCAAAAACTCCAGCAGTAACATCATCCAGGTGAGAGGATCAGGCGTCTACTTATCTTAAATCAACTTTAAATTGTTAAATCAAATTCTCTCCAGCAGAAGCAGCTTTTATGGGCCTCCATCAGATTTGATCTCTGCTTATATTCTGGGGACAATCGACTCACTATCACAGTGTTCTTAGTTTCACGCTGACGGCTCGACACAAGAGTTCATTCCATAGCAGGGTGTCATGAGACCGTTACAAATAGGACAGATATGATCTTTGGCAGGCTTCTACTTTTAGCCCACATGCTGGCAACGCAGGAATGAAAACAAAAGTTGTTTGTGATTGTTGAAATGGAGGCTGAACTGGAAATCATAGGATGTTTCTCTTGACTCTAGGTGGATCAGTCCAGCCTGGGGCTACCGTCACGGGATTACTACCTCAACAAAACAGCAAATGAAAAGGTACCGTGGGTGAATTCTTGGTTTCACAGTGGTTGAGCATGTACAAAGTTAAACTGTGAAAGTTAAAGGTCAGGTCAATCTGAGATCATTTCCCTGTTTTTAAAACGGAAACTCCCACACAGCTGTTATCAAAAAGCAGCGATGTAGGTTGCAGCAGTTATCCCCACACACTCTCTTCACTGACAGTGGAAAGCGAGAAAGTGTTAACTTTTAAAAAACAAGGTGAAGACACATTGAGATTTAATATAATACTGCACATGAATTGATCTACAGTCAGTGTATTACCCACAGTAGATGCCAGCTGACACACTCCCAGTGTGGAGAAGCAGACAGGAGTAGGGTTGCCGTTTCCACTGTGAAAAATTGTGGATGGTACCAATGGAACCATTCCCTGCCATCCCCATTTTTGGTCCCCCCTCTGTTGGGGTACCTAGCACTCAGATCTGGTACTAAAAGGTGGAGCTGTGAACACTGCAGTCTGTTGATTGGTCAGTAGAGGATGGTCACTCTGCTCAGGGCTGAGTTGTGGCTGGTTTTGAAGCTCATGTAAGCACTGTTTATACCGTGGACAGTTTTACATTAATTAGTAGACTGTAACAATAAAAACCAAAGGATGTTTTTCTGCCTCTCACAGCAGCTGTAGTCTGAGAAAAAAGATAACTCACTGGGCTGAATGCCGGCGACTTTTAAGGTGGAACGTGTCACTCAATGCATGAGCTGATGACATGAATTAATCAGCACACCTTAAGTTTAACTACAACAACTTTGATCATCACTTTAGCTTTTAAATTACATACACTTTTAGTAATTAGTGGATCTTCAAGCGCTTGAAAATATATTTTTAATTTCGGTCGGATTATGTGAACACTTAACCCCTGAGCTTGTCTGAGAAGGACTAAAACACAACCCGCTGTTTTTAAATATCCCATGGAGAGAGACTCTCACTGCAGCCTGTTCTATTTTGCTCTGAAAATGTTGGCATGCAGCCTCGTTCTGTGGACGATAAACAAGGTGCAGACTTCCATCTGTGTCACCGGTAATGAGGAAATACAGTGAGTGTTGGACAGAGCAGGGAGTGACAACAACCCCGCCCACATTTAGGAGTGCTGTTTGCAGTGGAAACACTAAATGGACCTAGGGTGTAGGTATCAGGTCTGAAGGGTTACTTTTGGTTCTAAAGGTACCATACAGAAAGTGTTTGGTGAAAACGGGGCTATGGGTGGGTGCAGCAGCGAAATGTATTCTAGCCCCCTTTAAAAAGGACCACCTGAAAACAAGTCAGTGTCAGTTTAAATGTACCCATTATTAAGATTATTTTACCAGTTTCCCTTGCAGTCACACAGCCCTTTCTGTTGGGGAACTGAAGCTGTTATCTGTACTCTCGTCAAAGCCACCAGAGTCCATTGACAGAAACAGTAATTTTACCTCATGGCTCAGAGGGAGTTGCGGGTCTACCTCCAACTGAGTAGTTTAGTTTGGTTGTTTATGTCTGACTTTCGATATCGAACTAATGTGGCGTCCACAGCAGGATGTGGGATAACGTCAACATTGTCAGAAACCGACATCACATCATGTGGGAAAAAGTTTTCAGAGGGGCCTGAGAAAATAACATTTTGAGGCTGAAATACACATATTTTGATCAAAATCTGAATTTTAGGATCTGAATACATAAGTTACACTAATGTAAAACGACAGAATGATATAAAAACATCAATGATAATAATAATGATAACAATGATGGAGCCACCCTTTAAAAAATGAAGCTTAAGTCAGGCCATTAAATCAAGATCTGTAATTTTCTGTAATGAGAAATAACAAAAGAAATGACCTGTGATTTAACTCTGAAAATACCCACTGACTCGTTGCGGATGTTTGCAAAGAAAGTCAACAAATATTAAAGAAAATATTTCAGCTTCAGGGGAGAAACTCTGCAGAGTAGCTTGTGTTTGCATAGTTCAGGATTACTTTCCTAATTGAATTCTTCTCAAATACACACACCCTTTGTCTCCCCGGCCGCCTCCACCCCCACCTCCACCTCACTCTGCTGCCTGTTTTGGACTTTGCAGTATTTGACGGCATACCTAAACTTCCTGACGGAGTTAGGGGTTCTCCTGGGCGGCTCCGAGGAAACGTCTCGGGCGCTGATGCAGGAGATCGTGGACTTTGAAACCACCCTGGCCAACATCACAGTCCCTCAGGAGGAGAGGAGAGACGAGGAGCTCATCTACCATAAGATGGAGGCCAAAGATCTGACAGTAAGTACAGCAACAGTAAACAGCACTTAAAGGGACAGTTCACCTCAAAATCAAAAATACACATTTTTCCTCTTACCTGTAGTGCTATTCATTAATCTAGATTGTTTTGGTGTGAGTTGCAGAGTGTTGGAGATGTCGGCCATTGAGATGTCTGCCTTCTCTCCAGTACAATGGAACTAGATGGCACTCAGCTTGTGGAGCTCAAAACGCCTAAAAAATACATTTCGAAAACTCAACAGCAATGTCTCTTTGCAGAAATCACAATCCAGCTACTCAAATTAATCCACAGAATTTGTTGTGAGCAGTTTTGAGCGGGAACTATTTTCTTTCTAGTGAATTACACCTGCCTACTGTATCACTGCACACAAGGAAGCGTGCCTCTTTTCAATTTCTTTGCAGTGGGAGTGCAGCATTTTTTTGAGCACCGAGTGATAAATGTTAATCTATGGGAAAGACGCTGTGCTCTTCACTGTCACTTTTTACCCAACTGTTCAGTCACAGTGGAGGAGGGACAAATACCACAAAGACCAGCTGTCACAAGAGCTGAACAACAACAATAACAGAAGAGAAATATGTTAATACAGTGTTTATATATATTTATATATGTTTCCTCTCATGAATCCACACATACCAGATGGTCCGTCCTCCCGATATGCTTCAGCCTTCCCTTCATCCAGGGCAAGAATTCTACCTTGCGCCAACATTTTTATTTCTGCGCATATCCCGTGTCATAGCAATTAGACGCATGTAAAGCATTGCAGCTGAAAACATGCTGCACTTTCAAAGCGCTGACAGCTTTGCTTTTCCTGAGGAGTGCCTGGTGTTTTCAACTGGGGAGAAATGCTTTGTGGAGCTGTAACATTAGCTAGCTCACTGGTGCTAGGTTAGCTAGCAGTAGACCGTACACTTTCCTCTGTGTAGTGATATGGTTGGCGGGTGTTGAAAGAAAATAGTCCCTACATGAAACTGCACATGACAAGGTCTGTGGATTATCTTGAGTAACCGGGTCATGATTTCAGGAAAAAGATTTTGAAATATATTGTTTGTTGGCACTTTGATCACCACAAGCCGAGTGCCATCTAGTTCCATTATATTTGAGAGAAGGCAGACATCTCTACAGCTGATATATCCAATACTCGGCAATGCACACCAAAACAATCTAGAGTGATAAATAACACTACATGTAAGAGTAGGAATGTGAATATTATATTTTTGGGATGAACCATCCCTTTAAGCTTCTTTTTTTTCCACAAATCATAACTGCTTCTGCCATCTACCAAAGAAAGTGAAAAGCTATATTAGTGTTAGAATTTAAATGGTTTGGTTATGTGTGTTTTATCTGTGTGTGTGCAGACTCTGGTTCCTGCAGTGGACTGGATGCCATACCTCACAGAAGTGTTTGCTCCTGTGCAGCTCAGCGAGTCAGAGCCGGTGGTGGTTTATGCCAAAGAATACCTCCAGCAAGTTTCTGACCTCATAACTAAAACAAATAAAAGGTCAGACACTTTGCAGGCCTTAATAGTTTTCCCATTTAAACATCGATTACAGGTTGAACATTACTACGTCTGTTCATGTTTACACAGTAGATACATGCATAAATCCTCCCACTGAAAGACACAGTGGTGAGCATTCAGGCAGCTACTGAAGAGAGCAGCAAAACAATGAATGTGATATTTGCTTTTTTTCAGCCTCCTCAACAACTACATGATAATGAAGGTGGTGAGGAAGATGGTGTCCATTTTGGACGAGAGATTCCAGGACGCAGAGCAGCGCTTCCTCGAGGTCATGTACGGGACCAAGAAGGTGAGAGATAAAATGTACACTCTATAATCCAGCATGACACAGAGAGACTTAAAACACAGAGGTGGGATTAAGCAGATAAAAAGTCCTGATAATGTGTTTTAACACATTTGTGAACTGCATACAAGTATCTGAGTCGCTGTTTTGTCGTTGTCTTTCTGCATGTATCTGGCTATTCAGAAGGCCAGTGTGTGCAGTAGAGGAAATGGCTCAAAGCCAAACAGTTTGATTTAGAGAGCGCTCACTTGACCTCTTGTTCTTGTGTGTGACACTCGGCTCTGTTTCCACTGAATGCAGAAAAATGGAAATTGGCAACGACAGAGGAGCAGGATTTTCCCTTCAGTATGACAAGACTTTAGTAAAAGAATTAAAATGACTCATCAGTGGGCAAGGTTTATTTATACAGCACATTCCAGCAATGCTCTACATAAAACATCAAAAGCATCTACACAAGGTGCAAAAGAAACACATTATAAAAGATCATTTACAAGCAATTCATTTAAAGAACTAGAGAATAAAGATAAATAAATAGTTAAATTACACCAAGATGGGCATGTAATACAAGAATAACAGTTAAAGTGCAGTAAAAATCAATAAAAGTATTTGAATAATAAAAATGAAAGGAGGAAAATTAAAGGAGAAACCTGGTTTTAATAGTTAGGATAAGAGATTTAAAAGATAAATCTGCTAAAAAAAAAAGAAAGAAGAAGAAACCAAACTTGATTTCTGACAAAACCTGAAAAGTTGCAGGGGTGTGAACTGCCCATCTGAGCTCGACTCAAGCTGGCTGATGGTGTCACCTGCGATTCAGCTGGTCAAATTGCTGACAGTTGGTCTTGGAACGTAAGACTGGTCACTGGTTTCAACGGCCAGTCGGCGTGTAGTAAAAGCTTGTGGTCAAGTCAAAATGACCACGGGCGGCGTGTTCGCCTACCGTGGCAGATGCTCCGTCCCAGCAAACATACAAATCAGAAAACACTAATATGGCATCATTACACGTGTCACAGTCTTGATTGAAAATTGTTATTCTGGGTAGATGTATTCTGAATGCATGTTGAGGATTTCCCACCATAACATGATTTCTCTCACTAACTTGTTTTTCATGTACATGTAGACACAGTCAGCTGGTTAGCCGCGAGGCTAAAAGATAAGTTCAGCTGCAAATAAGATTGAAATTTTCCATGTAATACGTTCAACAGTGACGTGTCTTTCCAGGGACAGTGACCTGGTCCCTATTGATAATCCACAGATCTCGCTCTGGAGCGGTTTTTTACTGGAACCGCACTCTACCAAAGAAGTTGTTCCACCGAAAACTGTTTGATGTTTGTGGATTATCCAGAGCGACTGGGACATTGTTTTATCCTGCAGGGTCGAAAGCAAAAATTTGTCCTACATCCAAGGTTAATCAAACCAAAATAATCTGTGTTACTTGATGCCACTACACTGCAGATAAATGAGAAAATTGTTTTTGGAAACTGGGTGAATTGAGACGTTAATCACACACATATTCAAAGATAATAAAACTTAAACACATATTCTGTCTAAATCTGCGTTATATGAACTCGGCAGCAGCTTGTTTCCTCAGTGAGTAACAGTCTGGCTGTGAAGGCTCCGGTGGCCTCAGCCCTTATCTCAGCAGGATCCTGTTCCCTCCACCTTCTTTTCAACTGGGGTCAAGCTGTAACAACAAACCCAAAACTTTCTGTGTGTCTTTCTGAGTATCTGTTTTATGTGACAGTGCCGGCGAGTCAGGTTTTTTTTGCCATCCGTGCCTCCGTGCACGCGTTTACAACTTGCTGTTTGCTTGCTCAGAACACTCCTCATTTCCTCCGTCCAACCTGGTGTCCTCTTTATCTGTGTTTACATGCATCCCCATTTGTCCTTGTCCTTCCTTTCACCTGATAATAACTTTGGCATATAAGGAATGTTTGGCAGTCAGCGAAGTAGCTGGTTTAGAGTCAGATTGTGTTTAGAAAGTTTAGATGTGAAATCATTGTTTTAAGATAGATGGAGAACCGGTTGTTGAAATAGATATGTGTATTTGTGTTTATGTCTTGTAAGTGTTTGTAGATGTGAGTAAAACCAGTGATGAATAAATGCAAGATTTTCAGCTTAAATATAGTGGATAGTGCACCCAAAAATGAAAATTCAGCCATTATCTACTCACCCTCACATCCTCACATCCTTTGCGGAGATCGGTGGGGGGAGCAGCTAGCACACCTAATGGCAGACAGCGCCCCAGACTAACGTCCAAGAACACAAAATTGAATCCACAAAGTATCTCCATACTGCTCGTCTGTAGTGATCCAAGTGTGCTGCAGCCCCAACATAAAAAGTTGTTTCGAATAATGTCATATGAACTCTGTTTTTAGCCTCACTGTAGCCTGTAGCTCTGACTGTTTCTCTGTGCTCCGCGTTGATCAGTCAGTCAGTGATGCACGGTCTCTGAAGAGCAGCAGTCTCGTCAGTACTGATGTCCAGATTCTCAAGTGCAGGCATCGCCAATTCCCAGTCTGAGCAGCAAAGACTTTCCTCATCCGTTGGCATTGCTTTGCATTTGAAAACAACTACACCACCAGGTTTCCAGTGCTTGACTCCGGTATTCTGCGGCTGGCTGAGGGTTAGGCTCATGAGCTGCGGCGGCTGCTCCGTCCAGTAGCCTGAGTTCCGTCTGTATATTCGGGCTCAGACAAATACGGCTCAACGAAGAAATGCTGTTCCTCCTCAATTTCAAAGTCTTCAGACATGTTGGGCTGTCCTTTGCTAAAAGACTGTAGTGCAAATTATCTTTTAGCTCTGTGGTTACTGCTTTCTCCCCCTGCAGTGCACGTGTCACGTGATGTAAACACAGGTGAGCAAAGCTCATGCTTTCGCTGGTCTCGTGCAAGCGCTCACACGTGAACGCAGAGCACAGAGAAGCAGTTTGTAGATTCAGTTTTGTGTTCTTGAACGTTAGTCTGGCGCCGTCTGACATTAGGTGTGCTAACCGCATATGTACCTACCTACCTACCTACCTACCTACCTACCTACCTACCTGTTAGTTGGGTTTTGATAGTGTTTGGACATGTATACTGCACATTCAGAATATGCGTCTCAACTAGGGTTTTATTGCGACACTCGGCCTCTTGCCTCTTGTACACAAACCAACAAGCCAACAGGTTGCAAGGCTGTGGAGTAGAATTACATGCCAGAAAGAAAATCTGATAAACAACATGTCAGGGCATGTTAATGTGAGTTTACACAGCTGCGTGTAAACAGTGGTATTAGTGAATATTCCTTTTCATTAGTCGTGTAAACAGATCAGCAGGAATATTGTATTTTTCTGAATGAGGGCAAAAACAGGATATTTTGCATTTTGCTTGCATTGCTTCAGCTTTGACTTCAAATACCATGTGTGGTGTCCTGGTTGATGCTATTTTGTCCAAACAAAAAAGCCACTCTGTCCCTTAGAGAGAACTCTGTGTCTCAGCCCACAGAGAGATAACAGCTCAGCTCTGCCTCAAGAACACTGTGCACAGAGGTCACACATTTCTCATGATCACAACCCTTTTCCCTCATTTGTGTGGATTTTCTTAGTTAGATGAATGTTCTATACAGCGACTCCTCAGTGCTCTGCTTCATTGGATTGCGTCTATTTTAGAAAAGAATAAGAAACATTCAAGATTTTTTAACAGTGGCAGCTATAGTTTATGTTTTATGTTCTGTACATATCCAGAAAGCATAAAAACTATGCTGATTAATTTTAGCATTGATGTCTTTTTATTTCTTCCTCTGGCAGGAATACAACCAATTAGGGCTGCAACTAATAATTATTTTCATTGTCAATTATAAGTCCAGTGTGTCAGATTTAGGGGGGTTTATTGGCATCAAGCTGTACTTCTCCTGGTTAGAATTCCTTTAGTGTTTATTGTTCAGGAGGGTTTTACCACTGAGATCTCTCTGGTGGATGGACCTGGTGATTAAAACCGGTTAAAACACTGAATAAATCAGTGTTGGTGAATGGCCCTATCGAGAGCCAGCGTTTGTTTTGTCCATTCTGGGCTACTGTAGAAACATGGCAACGCAACATTGAGATCTCCGTGGATGAGGACCTGCTCCCAATGTAGACGTAAACAGCTCATTCTAAGGTTATGAAAACATGACAACTCTTACTTTCAGGTGATTACACACTAAAAAAAAAACATGCTTATTATATCATATTACATTTCAGCCTATATATCCCCCCTAAATCCTACACACTGGACCTTTAATCGGTCTTTTTTCCTTGATTAATCGATTAATTGTTGGGTCATAAAATGTTAGAAAATGGTGACAAATGTTGATCAGTGTTTCCCAAAGCCTAAAACAACGTTCTCAAATGTCTTGTTTCAATTCACATCACAACAGCAAAATAGGTGACAATAGAATACAATAAAAGTGGCAGTTTTAAGTAGCAGGTTTGTCAGGTAGGATACCTGTCCCACGTCTCTGGTCCCTCTCCTCTCGGACACTCTCTGGATCGGGTCTGTAATATCTTGTAGGGTTGTGGGTCATAAAGACATTTATGTTGCAGCTCCACAGCCAATAGAAAATGTAGACCCCTTCTTCACATATAGGGAGAAAAACATCAATCTTACATTCATGTTTATCCTGTTCAGAGTGGTAGGAGGCCTCTATCCCAGCATGCATTAGGTGAGAAGTCAGAACGGATTGGCCAAACTGTCTCACTGCTTTGCAGGAGAAACAGCAGTCTGTTATTAGACTGTATTGTCTTCACAGAAACACTTTCACGTTCTGACTTTAACTCTGCAACTGTTTCGCCATCACCACAATTTTCTCCACCTACACACGTTGCCCAGGGCTGAATGGTACAAGTCTACCCACGTCCTGGGAGATTTGTCATGTCTATTCTGGGAAATACAAGAAGTGACGAAACGGGTTGAACGAAATATGGCACACTGACAGAGAAATCACATTCCAGATAGTCTGATGTTATCTAACAGTGATGATGCGTTTTTCCAACATGTCTTGATGTGTTGATCTGGTGTTGCAGAGCTGCACTCCACGCTGGAAGGTGTGCGTCAGCGACACAGACAGCGCCCTGGGCTTCGCACTGGGAGCCATGTTTGTCAAAGCCACCTTTGCCGAGGACAGCAAGGCCATTGTAAGCCGTCTGAAAGTCCTTTCCTTCACAAACTGCCGCTCCTGCTGTGCGAGATGATGAGCTTTTATGACTTTCCTCTGTGTCTTCTGTGCTTCAGGCTGAGGATATGGTTGCAGAGATTAAACGGGCGTTTGAGGACAGCCTGAAGTATGTGAGCTGGATGGACTGGGAGACAAAAAAAGCAGCGAAAGAAAAGGTAGGAGGAAGATGTGTGTTTCTTTCTCAGGAACTTTCCTGCTGAAGCTTAGGGAGACATTAACATCTGAATGAGCTCTGTTTTGTGTGCTGAGAAATACAGCACTGCCACCTGGTGTGAAAATGCATCTTTCACAGTCTTTTTTTTTTTATGTGGTGACAGGCGGATGCAATATACAACATGGTTGGATACCCAGAGTTCATCATGAACGCCACAAAGCTGGACAAAGTGTTCAATGATGTAGGTAAATGTGGAGCTGCGTTACCTGTCCTGACCATCCTGTCACTTTTATGTGTCGCAGAAATGTCTCACCACAACACAAAACTCATCACTTCTGATTCTTCTCTTTTAGTTCGAGGTGGTGTCGGATCTCTACTTCCAAAATGTCATGCAGTACTACAACTTCTCAGCCAGAGTGACTGCCGACCAGCTGAGGAAAACTCCCAACAGAAACCAGTGAGTTGCTCCCTCTTCCCTTCCACCGCCCCGCCTGCCAGAGAGGAGGCTAAACGCTCCGACGGGGACACATTCCCATCATACTGACTCAGCAGAATACGGCTGCCATCCACAAATGTTCCCAGGCAACGAACTTCTCCCCGCTGAACTGATCCTTGTCTCTAATTAGACGAGAGGGGGGAGGAGGGGACAGATGAGGGTTCCCATGCTTTTCAAAACCAATCTGCAGTCAGTCTGGCACGACCAAGCAGGCGCTATAGATACTCTGAATGTGCTGTGACCCTTGATGTCAGCCTTATGGTGGTCCTGTGTTCCTTGTTTTTTCAGGTGGAGCATGACCCCTCCGACCGTGAATGCATACTACAACCCGACCAAGAACGAGATGGTGCTGCCTGCAGGAATTCTTCAGGCTCCGTTTTACAGCCGCTCGTGGCCTAAGTAGGTCTCCTGCACGACAAATCTGGATTTTATTAAAATATAAAAAAGGTTTATTGTCAACCAGAGTGGAAAATTGTCTTTAGTTCACAAAACCATCAAAGCAGTGCAAAGATAAAAACACCAGTGAAGTATAAAACAGCACTGGTAATAAAAAAGCACAGCCAAGCAGCACCAGATGAAGTAATTGGGCAGCTGTTTTTTAACTACATGTGAGAGCCCCGCGGTATGCTGAAGATTTAACCTGATAATCAGACTGAATTGCCATTTTGTCTCACTTCATTAGCTTTTATTTTTATTTGAATATTCAATTTGATTTGATTTGATTTGAATTGCTGAACATATCTGAGATGTGGGAACTCACACATAACAAGAAAGCACATAACCTCCTGTAAGACCACAAATTGTCACTTACACTTTGTTTTATTTAGATTAAACAAACAAGATAGTGAAATTTAAATGTGCTGGCAGGTGGATTTTGTTACCTTTGAACAGAGCCAAGCTAGCTGCTGCCATCTGTTTCCAGTCTTTGTTCAATCTGAAGCAGGAGCCAGAAGCCAGTTAGCCTAGTTTAGCACAGACAGACATGAGAGTGGTATCAATCTTCTCAGCTAAATCTTGGCAAAAAAGTGAGTTTTCCCATTTTTTTCCCTTGCAAACTGTTGCTTCTAAAGAAACAGTTGGTAGCTTTTATGACAGTAACTTTTTGTACTATTTTTTTAAACTGATAATAAGACAGATAATGTGTGTCTCGTAGTGCTTCGACTGGCATTTGGAAGAATCTGTGGCTGCTGAAGGAAAACAACAGCAGAGGAGTCTTTAACGCAGCTGTCAATCTGCTTGAGAATTGGGGTCAAAGTGTCAAACTAGGCAGCGCTGATCAAATATGAATCAAGATTCTGTAACTGCATTGCCTATTTCTCGCCTCAGATGTTTATAGAAACATATTTTAGTGTACTGTTTAGCTGTAAAATGAGAAAGTTTGCTTCAGCTGGCTCTTGGTTTTCGATCCACTGTTTCCAACATGGTGGCCGGTTCACAAACTTTCTTATTTTCAGGTTCTGGAAACATTTGAGGCAGATGCAGCAAAACATCCTCTCATTTTATAGTCACAGTCATAATAATTAGACTCTCCACAGTATGAACAGTGGTCATCTGAGCCTCAAAACCAGCCGCAACTCAGCTCTGAGCAGAGTGAAGCTCTACAGCAGGGGTGTCCGAACTTTTTTGAACGGGGTTCAGCTGCTTCTCGCATCATATTGGCTATTAAAAAACATCCTGCACAAATGAGAAACAACCACATGCAGTTTAAAAATGGTCTTTGGGCCACAATTGGCACCTGGGCTGGACTTTGGACATGTCTGCAATACAGAGATGGAGGTGCATGATTTTTTTCCACAGATTATCTGTCTCATCAAGTTTGTTTTTTGTAATTGAAATGTTATTTTATTATATTATTGCATAAAATACCACGACAGTCAAAAACAAACAAACAGGCAGGAAGTCTAGCCAACATAGACATTAATACAGGATAGGTAGCTCTTAGGTCACAGTAGTGAGCCAGTCATCAGTGCAATGTGTCTCTTACAAGTGTACTATTACAAGTGTACTTTTACACGATCAAATTTCTCCCTCCAGACATATATCCACTGAAGCTGTGCCATTGTTCATTAACCATATCATTTTTCCAGCTGAATCTTCCCAGCATCTTTTCCCACGCAGTAGTTTCCATCATTTGAACCATCCACATATACAGTGTAGGACTTTAAGGCTCCTTCCAACACCTACAAGTCAAATCACCGGAGCGTCTTTCTGGCTGCCCCGCTGGTGTTATTGTGGTCAATTATCCCCTTGTACTGCTGGTGGAGTTTTTAAATTTTCTCGCGGCACTTCACGGAGGAACCCTGGATTTCCACCTCCTACAGCTTGCAGGCAACAGATTGATAGACCCTCTCATTTCTGGTTGCGCCAGACAGGTCCTTTTGAGGGGTCTTCTCAGTCCACAGAGCCAACAGGGCTTGCGTTTCTGAATCGAATCAAATCAAATCAACTTTATTTATATGGCACTTTTCATATGACGGTAACACAAAGTTCCTCACAGAGGTTAAAAACAACAAAGAACCAAAACAGAAAACAAAAAAAGAAAAGAGAAAACCCAACCCTCCCACCCCACATAGAGATACATAAGTATACACATATGCACACAGACACACACACACACCCACACACACTAGCTATCACTAAAGAAACATGGCCAAACACCGAGACCTGAGGCAAGGAAAAAGCCACCTCTGGGGGCCGTCCACACTGAGAGGGCCCACGGACCATGGCCACAGGGAGCGTTGCCGTGGAGACCACCCCGACCTGGGCAGACAGGAGGCTCCTCACCGAGGTGCAGTGCCCTTCAGCCACCCAGGTCAGAGCTGTCCACGGGACGGCACCCCTATCGGTAGACCAGGAACAACTCTCAGTGTGGTACGCCTCCATGAGGAAACACTGGAGCTAAAAACAGACTAAAACAGTAGTCACACCTGGTTCTGAAGCAGACCAGGTGCTTGCCATTGCATTTTTTTCTCTTCTTTAAACAGTAGAAATCGACAAAGTATCTGCTGGCATTTGCAGCAGAAATGTGACATTGCTCATTTGACGTCACCGCTACCTGCTTTAGGGCGGGCTTTTAAATTTCTGGTCCATCTCCGGCATGTCTTTACTCTGCGCGGCCAAGAGCGTCAATGGAAAAACACATCATACACACAAATATTGAAAAGTTGTTGTCAAGGGTTATAAAGTGTGCTTCATGTACATTTTTAAAATGTGCGACTTGTATTCTTTTCAGAGCTCTTAACTTCGGTGGGATCGGAGTCGTCATGGGACATGAACTGACTCATGCTTTTGACGACCAAGGTTGGTAAAAGAGTTTTCCATTTTAAACAAAGATGCTAAATCTCACCATTCTCGTGATACTAAAAGATTTGTTGAATATTTCACCCTTTCATTCAAAGGGAGAGAATACGACAAGGATGGAAATCTGCGTCCCTGGTGGAAGAACTCTTCTGTGGAGGCGTTCAAGAAGCAGGCGCAGTGCATGGTGGAGCAGTACGGAAATTACAGCATCAACAAGGAGCCTCTGAATGGACGACACACCCTGGGAGAAAACATCGCCGACAACGGTGGACTCAAGGCCGCCTACAAGGTCTGATGTCAGATAGGAAGCAGGAGTGGATGTTTTCTTTATGTGATTAAATCATGGGCACAAAATGACTTTCTGTCACTGATGTAGACGAAAGATTAAACGCTGCTGCGAGAGAGAGAGGAAGTTCAGGCCGCTGCTGTTATGTTTCCTATGGCAACGTTGTCAGATAGCACGTTCAGAAGGTCAGAAAACGATCACGCAGATCTGACATTAATCCTCGGCATTAGCTTATTCTCCAAGGCCGCTGCGGGTCACATCCATTCATCTGTATTGGAAAAAGCAGGTTGTCTGGTTTACAGCGAAGCCTGGAAATGCAACAGGTGGTTATGAGTGGCCTTGTCAGCCTCTGGTTACTTCTTCACATGCACACATTCTTTCCATGTAATGAAAGGTCACAAGCTCTGAAGCAGAGGAGCAAATCATACGGAGGTAAAAGCAGCGAGTGGTATGTGAACCAGAGGGAAATAACACTGTGGATCTTCTTTTTTTTCCCTCTGTCTGTGTGATTATACACTTTTACATGAGCAGATCTATAAATGCATGTGTGTAACATGATCGTTTGTTGCTTTGAAGGCTTACGTGAACTGGATTGAAAAGAACGGCGACGAGGCCACACTGCCTGCCCTGGGATTGACGAACCATCAGCTGTTTTTTGTCGGGTTTGCCCAGGTTTGTATCCCTCACATTACCTCCTCTGACTCCACCATACTGTCCACCTACTTTTCACTGTATTTCTTATGGCTTCCCCACCAGACATGTTTTAATAGACATGAAAATACTCTGATATGGATTTTTACACGTCTGTGCCCTCGCCCTCTTTGAAAAAAATCCATAATCTATAAATATGCAAATACTGTTCATTTCCCAAGTTCAACTGCTGGACACAAGATGTCTCCTGCTTCACTGAGGAGTCAGCTCTCAGTGTTTGTGCCCTGGAGGCTTCAAGTTTCCACATCACAGTTGTATAAGTTGCATACCGGACTGTGATTGGTTCCAGACTAGTTGAATATCCTGCTCAGACGTACACGTGTCAGACTCAGAGTCAAGGTGAGCACAGAGAAACCTGAAAGAAGATGAATGCAGGAGCAGCTTTCCACAACCTAGATTCTAAAAAAGGCCGGACGCTGTGTAACATGTACATAAAAACAGCAATAATTTGAAGATTCTTTTTGACATACAGTGACGGAAATAAGTGTTCAGCATGTCAATTGTTTACCAGCCGTTTGTATTAACTCAATAAAACTACACTAATAAAGAAATTGTAACATTTCAGTCCTTAAAACAAAGGAAAACTTTGCACATCTATTTTCAAACGAGAGGAATACACCTTGTAGAAAAGACTTCCACACACTGTCTTACTTGCAAAAATAATAATTTCAGTGCATTAAAATCATTACTTTTGCAAGTTACACAGTGTGCAGGAGTCTTTTCTACAAGTTTTAACACTTAAATCCTTAAACATGACGTGCAATAAAATGAAATGACACAAGAAAAAAAGGAATTAAATGCACTAATTGAAATTTATTAAATACTTGATGAAGCCTTTGTTTGAACAATGCCAACTTTAAATTGCTTCCTGTATGAAGAAACGTGTGTCACAGTGTTCAGATGAGATTTTGGTCCAGTCCTTCACACAGTCTTTAAATCTACTGCTACCTACTTTTATTCGTTAGCGGTTGAGTCCCCCTGATGTGGCGTTCTCTGATACATGGCGGTGTGTGCTGTGTCTCTGATTGTATGAGCTGTGCACCTGACAGTTGTGTTGCCTCTCATGTGTGTGTGTGTGTTTTTAGCGTCTTATTCCTTCTGTACAGCACTTTGGTTGAGTTAGATCTCGAAGATTTTGTGAGGCCCACTTGTGAATCTTGAGATATTTCACCTTCAAAACTTTAACAATTAGTGTCCGCAGTTACCAAATGCTTACTGAGTGATGTTAAAGGAAAAAGTGATGTAACACAGAGGTAAACACTCCCCTGTCTCGACTTTTTTGCAGTGTGCTGCAGGCATCAAATTCAAACAGAAATTTTTAATTAATAACCTTAAAAAAAACACTCAAAGAGCTGTAATGACAAGAAATGATTGCTGATGAAAAATCATAATGAGCGATGTAATCAGTTCATGTCAGTCTCTGAAATCTCTTTAGAATTCTTCATTGAAATCAACTAATAATTTTAAAGGACCACACAGAATTAATCCCTCGTGTTGCGTCTCTTTCTTTATTATTCCTGCAGGTATGGTGCTCTGTCAGGACACCTGAAAGCTCACACGAGGGCGTCATCACAGACCCTCACAGTCCGTCAAGATTCAGAGTCATCGGCACCATCTCCAATTCACAGGAATTCTCAAAGCACTTTGGCTGCAAAGCAGATGCTCCCATGAACCCTAAACACAAGTGTGAGCTGTGGTGATGCCTCGTTGCTCTGCGCTGCTTATCAGCCAGGAGTAAAATGGACATTTGGGAGAGTAGATTGACAAAGTCTCTATGGACGGGGAACGCAAGAACCACTGAGAATCCCACTGCCTTTCCACTTAACGCTTATCGGGCTCCTCATCAGGACAGAGTGTGCCTGCTCCGTGTGGAGGATCGCTATCTGCAGAGCTTCTCCACAAGAACTGCTGGTGTAGCAAACAGCTTTCCCCGACTTCTGAAGTAAAATGTTGCTATAAATGCGCTTTTCGAACACTGGAAACCCGACAGACGGTTACTACGGACAATGGGGGAACCACTCTCAGACTTTGTGAACTGCTTATCACGTATAGTGATGAACAAGCAAAGTGCTGTTTCCTTTTTTCTGACCCTCTTCACTGTGCTCATGATCTGCTCCAGTTTACTTTTATTCTAGTTTATTTATGGTCACAGATTTTATATGACAATGAACCAGGGACCTGCAAGATGTTTAACCTGATGGAAAATTAAAATCCGGTCCATATGGACAGTTTTATTAAGAACTGGTTTATAAAATACATTTTAATACCACAGCAACAGTTTGTCAAACCCCACAGACTGTTACATTTATAGAGATATAGACTTGATATTTGGCACTTCATATCTGTGATGGAAGACCAACGCAAATTAGAAACAGAATGAAGGAACAGAGAAATTCACAGCAATAAATTGAAATGAGTGACTATTTTTTCATTCAGACCTTTGTCATGAGACTGAGCTATGATGTGCCATAACTGTTTTTATGAGAGTTTGTCACAAATTATTTTGTATAGTAAAACCAATCGTAAAACACGTTTGTCTCATGTGTATCGTTTGTTTGGTGGCTCCCTCTCTCTCTCTCTCTCTCTATCTCTCTCTCTCTCTCTCTCTCTCTCTCTCTCTCTCTCTCTCTCTCTCTCTCTCTCTCTCTCACACACACACACACACACACCTTTTAAGATGGGCGGATTATGAGTAAGTGGGCCCCTGGGCACAGTTATGCAAAGGCCCCGACAATGTCTTCTACATACTGTAGAAGCAAAACACAAAGACTGTAGTAATTTTGTGTCTCCTTGTGGCTGTTTTATGACTTTGTGTTGTCATTTTTGGGTCTTTGAGATAACTTTGTGTCGCTCTCAGGGTATTTGGGTTTTTTTTGTCATTTTGTGTCCCTTTGTGGTTGTTCCGTGTGTCTCTGGTCATTTTGTGTCCCTTTGTAGTCATTTAGTGTCCCTTTGTGGTTGCTTTGTGTCCCTTTGTAGTCATTTAGTGTGCCTTTGGGGTTGTTTTGTGTCTCTCTGTGGTTGCTTTGTGTCTGTTGGTAGCCATTTTGTGTCCCTGTGTGGTTATTTAGTGTTTCTTTGTAGTCATTTTTGTCCATTTTGAATTGTTTTGTTTCTTGCTATAGTCATTTAGTATCCCTTTGTGATTGTTTTGTGTCTCTTTGTAGTCATTTTGAGTCCCTTAATAGTTGTTTTGTGTCTCTTTGTGGTTATTTTGTGTCTCTGTATTCATTTTGTATCCCTTTGTGGTTGTTTTGTGTATCCTTGTGGTTGACTTGTGTCTGTTGGTAGCCATTTTGTGTCCCTGTGTGGTTATTTAGTGTTTCTTTGTAGTCATTTTTGTCCCTTTTGAATTGTTTTGTGTCTTGCTATAGTCATTTAGTATCCCTTTGTGATTGTTTTGTGTCTCTGTAGTCATTTTGAGTCCCTTAATAGTTGTTTTGTGTCTCTTTGTGGTTATTTTGTGTCTCTATAGTCATTTTGAGTCCCTTTGTGGTTGTTTTGTGTGTCTCTATAGTCATTTTGAGTCCCTTTGTGGTTGTTTTGTGTGTCTTTGTAGTCGTATTGAGTCCCTTTGTGGTTGTTTTGTGTCTCCATAGTCATTTAGTGTCCTTTTGTGTGTTTTTTTGTGTCTTAGTTGTCATTTTGTGTCCCTTAATAGTCTTTTTGTGTCTCTTTGTGGTCATTTTATGTAAATTAACTGTGCTTGTAGAGCACCTTTCTCATTGTCTGACCACTCAAAGCGTTTTTACACTACATGTCACATGCACCCATTCACAAGCGCTGTCATGTCACCTGTCACACACAGGTGGCTGAGGCTACCAGACAAGGGGCTGCCTGCTACATAGTAACCACACACACTGATGGAACAGCCATGGGCAATATGGGGTTCAGTATCTTGCCCAAGGATACTTCAAAATGCAGACTGGAGGAGTAGATGGAATTGCTGATCTTCCGATTAGTGGAGGACCCCCTGAACGTCTGAGCCACAGTGGGCCCACAGACATTTGTGTCCCATTGCGGTTGTTTTGCCTATTTTTGTAGTTATTTTGTGTCTCTTTCCAGTTCCTTTGTGCATCTTTGTGGTCATTTTGAGTCTCTCCCTGGTCGGTACATGTCAATTTAAGTGACATTTTGCAGGTGAAGGTCCAGGGCCCCCCTGACACTTTTGGCCCCTGGGCCTGTGCCTACGTCCTTTCAGTAATCTATCCCTGCCTTTTAGTTGTACAGAAATGTGTGACTACATTCATACAGCACCCTCTGCCTCAGATTACACTAATTAACCAATCACAGTTAAATCACAGTGACTCACAGAGAAACTATCTCGCAGACCTGCGGATGCGAGGCAGCCACATGGACGATAGATGGCGCTAATAACACATGAATCCATGTTAGAGTGCTGCTGCTGGTGCAGAGTACAGGCCATGTACTATAATGTGAAAATATCTGAATACTGGACGTGAAATATTTTCGGCCATACATGCACACAAATTACTGGGGGGAAAAAATCAAACACGAAAATATTTTATTTTCAATTATTTTGCTTCTCATGTTTAAGCAGTTGTCAATGAAATGTTAAATTGTGGAGTTTTGATGTCGTTAATTTAGGATTTTAAAATGACAAATTTAAAAAATAAAAAAGGCAGAATTCAGTGTTTCAGACACACTGTGGACACGTGAACCTCGCACAGTATCTGTATCTGATTGTAGGTTAGTTGATTAGCCGAGCGAATCCGTAACTGGCCGAGAATTGCCGAATCATCTGTCCTGCCCGGACTGCTGGAAGCGGCCGCAACGCCATGTTGGCGAAGTCTCTCATCTCTGTGAGAAAAAAATGATAGAAAACATACGTGTCGAGAAGAAAAGGTAGATCGCCGAGGGAGGCTGAAGATCGCGGCGATTATTTGTATTGAAAGAAACGAAACCGAGCCGGATCCGCAGAGGTTCCGGACGGGCGAGGGAGGCTAAACCTCCCACCGTCCCCATGAATAGCACCGCTGATCCGAACAGCGACTTTCCATGAAAAAAAGACGTTTGTGTTGCTATTCGAGCTTCGTTATCCCGGTTCGTTAAAGGGATTTGGGGCCTGCTTCAAGAATCTGCTACGCTTGCTCAATGCATGCAAGCTAGGCGTTGTTTGTATCAGTATTTATTAAGGTATTGTTTTTATTTGTTGATTTTTTTGCAATGAGTTTGCCACCGAAAGTGGTCCCCAAACCCGCCGCTGTCGCAGTTAGCGGACCTGGAAGTGGCCCCTCTCCGTCGAGCCAACTGCGGGCTACCCTGACCTCCGTGTCTCTGCCGCCGGGAGCCCCAACAGCTCCTCAGCCCGGCGCGGTGCCGCCACCTCAGTATCCTTTGACTTGGGTAACGTGGAAATTGCTTGTGATGTTATGCATTTCACCCCCATTGTGACAGCAGCACACATTGTTGTTTTATTAGCGGTATGTAGCAGGGGTTTGATGCGGGGATGATGGTTTCGTTTGGAGGGAGCTGGGAGGGGAGGGGACAATTAGCTAGCTAACTATGCTAACGTTAGCTTATCAAGCCGGTTGCCAAAGCTAACGGAAATGTCAGTTAGATTTTCGGGAGCTACAACATTGATTCCAGCCACGGTTGTAATTGAATATAACTGTCATTTGAGCATAGTGGGTACACTCAAAGATAAATGAGGTGACATTATTCGGTGTATGAAAGCGCCATCACCGGCAGGCTATCAGGCTTTCCCCACCGGTTACCGGCTTTGTTCAGTTACCGTTGCTGGCTAGCAAGGTGCATTAGCTTCGTTACTGTGCCAGCCAGCTAACCGGAGGGTAGCCTCTGTGGCTAGCAAGTGCACAAGTCAGTGAATGCGACGTCGCAGAGCAGTAAAGCTTCACCCATTTTTGGGGGTGACGACCTGTAGCTCCATAATGGGGCCGACATTAGCCTGCACAAGGCCCTGTTATTGGAATTGCACTTCATTTCCGTTTTCACATGACATTAGGTTAGCTTTTAAGGAGGTGCTGCTGTGCACCTTGACAGGCCTGTCAGTGCCTGGGCCGGTGAGCTCTCAGCATGACAGCATGTATAAATTAGCTGTGAGAAAGTAGCCTGCTTGTTTATTGACTGTGAATGCCATTGCTTGACATTAGAAGTTTGTTTTAAACCATTTTAGGCAGATAACATTGTTGAAATTGACATTACAGTACAATAATCCTCCCCTCACATTTTAGCTCCACAACTATTAAAAATGCAGTGTATAGTTCAGGCTTTAATGTCTAGGTTTGCACTGTCATTGCCCCAGAATACACCTTTATCTTTGAGTTTACACAGTGATCCGCCCGCACTACTCTACCCTACTTTTGGTGGAGTGAAGTCACTGTGGTTATGTCACCTCCTGTTTTATTTACAGCATGGTGGCAGTAGTGTGAGACAGAGGATTAGGTTGACGTCTCCTGCCTGCTAGTGGCAGAGAGATGTGTCTTTTGTGATCTGACAGGCTTCTGTTGTGGCTTGGCTTTGGGGTGTGATGTCTCAACCTGATTTCCTGCCACCCACGATCACAGCCTCCCTGTGTTTCTGACATCTGTAAAGGGCAGTAAGTCGCTGGTTGTGGCAGGTGGCAGTGTGAAACCCCCGTCTTGCTTACAGTGTGTTGTGATGTTTTGCAATTGTTGCGAGCACAACAGCGAGGATAATGGTGTCTTTATTTGTTGTGCTGTGCCCTCTTTTGACTCTCCAGGCTCTTGAAATTTGCTTAACCTACTTTCAGCTGTATGATGTGAAGTTCCTACCAGTTGAATACAGACCTACACCCTCTCCATTTACTTAACTGGTGTCTTGTTTAAGGTGGAAGGATACATAAAAATGACTTGAATCATGGGAAATACATCTCGGGCATAATTGATCTGTTTAGATTTTCAGTTTGTTCATTATTTCTTATCTTGGCTTCAACACAGACTAAATTGATCAGTCTTATTTTGTTGTGGAATTTCTGACTCCTCTTGTAAAAGTTGTTGCTATCGATCCACTGATCTATGAGTACCTGTGACCCAGCACACACAGGGACAAACCTGTGGCAGACAGTCATCAGACAGGACATATCGTGCGATAGCTGGTTACCTCATTTCTCCTTGCTACAGTTGTTTTTAATGGCATTAAGAGATCAGTCAGTCTGGCTTTTTAACTGCAGTTTTACAGAATGTGTTCAGGGGTTGGAGATAATATGTTTAGTACAGTTAAATTGAATCCAAAAGATCCAACGTAAGGTTTATAAGACATTCTGTCCCCACCTGAATCCACATTGGGGTTGCAGGCAAATGCACTTGTGAGTACACTGATCTCATGCCAGTTTGTAAGGTTCACTTAGCTAATGTCCATTTAATTCAATCCAATGCAACAGCCATGCAGTAAATCCTACTTTCATGTATTTAAGCATATTAGGTTTGTAGTTGCAGAGGTATTGTTTCAACTGCGTGGTCATTTTAGAGATTGTAGTTTCTGTTGAATTTAACGGGATTATATTAAATGTTCAATGTCTTTCGCTATAACAAGAAAGTATGACTTTTTTCTTGTATTACATAACCATCTGTGCAGTAGGTGGGAGTAAACAGAAAGGATAAATTGTTCCGTCATCAAAACAGAGTGAATTTGCAGGAAGCTTTGTCCTGGTACCTCTCTGTAATTTCCAAGGTCCCCCTGATGGTCCCTGGACCCTGTTTTAGACAGCACTGCATTTGATTTTCATGTCTACATGAAAACGGACCCTCTTGAGTGTCGCCACTTGTCTGACCTCTCAATCTCTCCAGACCTCTGAGGTCAGCAGTGTGGGAGCATGTAATGTCTCGTCTGGCCTGGTCGCCTGATGTATGGGAATTCCCACTCGGGAGGATGTTGCTGTGTGTGTTTGCGCGAGTCCTGAGCTGCACAGGGGGGTTCAGAGAAGCAGGGTGGGGAGGCGCGTATGTGTGCAGTGCCGGGGGTGGTGGGGCAGTTTGTTTCTGTTCCTGGTTGCCAGAGAAACACCCAGCGCATGCGTCTGCTGCTGCACTTGCCAGACAATGGCAGCGCTGCTTAGCATTCAGAGCGAGAGGCCAAGGTGGCGCTTCCCACCATCTGCCAACAAAGGCCCAGGTCACCCAGCCTGCCTCAGCCCTCCCTCAATTTCTTCCATCCCCCCACGGCTCACCTCACCCCACTGCTGGCCCAGCTGAGAAAACTGAGGGCTTCTCCCCGTCACCCCCCCGCTCGTCTCCCTGGGCACCCCCTCCAGCCCCTCAGCTTTCATGGTGCAGCACTTTCATCTCACTCCTTTTTCACACAACTTTTTTTTTTCATCTCTTCGCCCTCATGGTTTGGACAAAATGATGACAGCATGTGCCAATAAGAAGCAGTGAAGTTTACGGTAACCTGTGAGCCAGACATGCAGTCACAGCCAGTTTGAGATACGACTGCGTCATGTATGTACCCAGCTGGTTGGTCACACAGCACCGTAGTCCTGTATTTTAGGACAGGTGTGTGCAGCCTGCATGACAAGATATCCTCATGAGCATACTCACTGTGGGATGTTATAAATAAACTGCTGAGTTGTTATGAGCCAGCATGCAGGACTGTTCTTTCCAGAGAGGGAGTGGCCTGTTGAGGAAGACATTCTGCACACTGTCAGAGCTCTCCCAGTGTTTTCATCTGATGTGACACTTCCACATTATTAGGATGTTTTGTTGTTCGACTCAATCTTCAATTGACACCTGCATTCACTCTGGAAAAATCTTTGCAGATACAACCAGTAATTGTTGAAAAACAGACATTTTTTCTGATCATACTCACTTTGCTTTCAACTGTTCTTACAATATTTAGTATGTACAGTGAACTCTGGGTTTGGAGATCCTTTCCACCCACGCTGTGATGCTGTAAGGTCGATGGTGGAGTTGAGAACGTTCACATCCTCTTGTCAGCAAGTAGTGCTACAGCAGTTGCCAATACAGTGCTAGTATTTGTGTCGGAACAAGGTTTTATGTTTAGCCTCATAAATGTACAAATGAAATATTGCATGTACTGTGAGAAGACACCTCAGCCAAACAGCTGCGTAATCTGTGTGCAGGTGAACTAGGTTAGTAAGTGCAGCACAGTACACAGCGAAGCAGTGCAAGCAAACTTAAGTGCGTTGTCACAGGCAACTGGACTGGCTTCAGTGCAAGTAAAGTTTAGCAACCATTTCGTCCCTGTTCCCTTGTTGTTGGTGGTGTTAGTTACTTATTTCAGTTCTCTGTTGTTGCACATTTCAGAAGTTTTTTTCTGTAAAACAGAATCTGAAAAAATAAATATTTCACAATAAAACTCACCTTTGGAAACCAGAACCAGGTTCTGTTTGCCGAAATCATCATGATCTGTTCTGTACGACATCTATTGCACGTCTATCCGTGCTGGAAGAGGGATCCCTCCTCAGTTGCTATTCCTGAGGTTTCTACCGTTTTTTTTCCCCGGTAAAGGTTTTTTTTTTTGAGGAGTTTTTCCTTATGCGCTGTGAGGGTCCTAAGGACAGAGGGATGTCGTATGCTGTAAAGCCCTGTGAGGGAAATTGTGATTTGTAATATTGGGCTTTATAAATAAAATTGATTGATTGATTGATGGCAAGTGTTTTTGTCAGCTGGGCCCATCCTCATTGTTGAGGCTGGTGGTACTTAAGACAGGGTATTGTTACTCCAGTCAAATGATACCTGCATTCAATCTTTTTCGTACCCAGATCTAGAAAAAAATGGACTATTTGTGTGGTTTAGCTCGCAGCCAATCACTGCAAGTATTCTAGCAACCTGTGATTGGCCCACTCCTGCAGCAGCTACAACCCATGCAGTCTGTGGTGTGATGAAGTGGACTGTGGTGTATTCAGGGTCGCAAATGAACTTCTTTTGTCCACTGATGGATCCCAAAATCCACCGGCCACTCAGTAGATCACAATTGTGTTTTTTTGGCTGGTGAGGGAAGCAAATCTGGCAGCCACTTGCGTATTTTACCAGCATTTGGCTAGTGGCTGGTGTTAATTTCCAGCCCAAGCATTAGGTATTTAACAGAGTTGGTAGATCAGCGTGCCGAAAGGCCACATACACTTTTGAAAGTATGGCGTCTGGTGGGATTTTATGCAACTGAATGCTTCTATTCACATAATGGTTATCAGATGAACTAGGAAAAAGGGCATCAAATGAAGTGCTGTTTCCTGCCATAGTGTGAGTGAATAATGGACAGTTAATTGACAGAGACAGCAAACTAGCTCAATGACATGGCCAAACGCAAGTATGACACTGAATGAATGAACTGTGTGGACCTTGAACGAATGACTAAGGAGAAACATGGACCCCGTGGCTAGACCAGTTGAGAACCACTGCTCCACTGGTATCGATATTACAAGTACTCAGCCCTGGCTAAGTCCAGCGCTGCTTCTGTTTTAAACATAAACCTGTAACGGGGTGATAATGTAATCCTGGCTGCTGTTCTTGCCGACTGGCCTGTGTTTCTGCTTCCACTGCGGGGTCTCATCGCAAACTGTTCACTTCTTGTTCTTCACGATATGGCTTATATAATTTATCACCTATGTCTGACTCATACAAAGTCGTCAAACTTTGTTTTTTTCATACTTTTTCAAGTTGTTTCACAAAAAATAGCTGTCACTGCAAAAACAAGGTCACGTTGGCGTCCACTGACTGAATAACAGGAAGTATTTTCACATTTTTTAATGCACCTTGGCAGAGTGTCAGAGATGTACAACAGACTGTTCAGCCTCATGGTTGTCTTAAGACTATCACTTGGAGAAATGACACCAGCAGACTGGCTTTAAAGATACTTCTTTATCACACTCAAAGTGCCTCAAGTAATTGAAATCCAAAATAAGTGGCAACTTGTGTGTGGATTTAGACATTAAGTAGTGAAAGTACATCCATTACAACTTTATTTATCCTGAGGGAAACTGAGATTTTTGGTATTTATTTACATATTTTCTGCATTTACCTACTTTAAAGTGCAGACGGACGGTCTCTCTCCCAAATTTTAAAACCAAACATGGTCTGAGCTGCAGATATTTAGAACCATTGCTTCTCAAGATTTGGCTTATTAGAGTTGAATCCACCAACACACCACCTATCGTTCATACTCTAGTGAAAGAGCAATCTCAGCAACAGCAGGCAGGCAGTGAGAGAGGTGTGTGTGTTTGTGTGTGTGTGTACGTGCAAGCAAGAGTGGCCAGTGGGCCAGCAGGGAGAAGGAGGGTTTGTGTCTGCACCATCTGGGCCGTCTCCACTCACTTCCTGTGCCTCCACGCTGAACCCGCTGCACTGAGACTTCCAGGTAGCCTGTGTCATTCAAAGGAAGCATGGTATTTTTTAAATGTGTGCCATATTTATGTGACACAAGACTCTTTTTCCTGCTGCGGCAATGAAATTGCTTATGTGTTATTATGTGGCAATCCAAACATCACTGTTTGATTTAGGTGATATTTGTCTACAGAGCGGCTAAGTCAGCAAAAACAGAGCTCACCTCTCACTCTGACAGAACCTCTGTTGCCTCTTCTGCTTGGGATATTTCATGTGATTCATTCAGGGGTGAGGCTGGTAAAGGGACAGTTCCCCCCCAAAATCAAAAATACACATTTTTTTTCCTCTTACCTGTGGTGCTATTTGTCAGTCTAGACAGCTTTGGTGTGAGTTTCCGAGTGTTGGAGATATGGCTGTAGGGATGTCTGCCTTCTCTCGAATATAATGGAAGTAGATGTCACTTGGTTTGTGGTGCTGAACGTTCCAAAAAATTTGAAAAACTCAACAGCAATGTCTCTTTCCAGAAATCATGATCCAGTTACTCAAGCTAATCCACAGACCTTGTTGTGAGCAGTTTCACACGGGAACTGTTTTCTTTCTCCCAAACTACACCTGCCAAACCGAATCACCGCACAGAAGGAAGCGTGCATCTACTCATGAGACTTCCTTCTGCACAGACAACAAGGTCTCTGGATTATTTTGAGTAACTGCGATTTCTGCAAAGTTTTCAACACACATGCCTAATCATACATGCCACCCATGAATGTGTGTGTACCCAAACATGGACACATAGTTACCCACATATTTATGTGATCAATAAAGAACAAGAAAAGATAGACATCTCTACAGCTGATATCTCCTACACTCTGCAACTCACACCAAAAGAGTCTAGATTGATAAATAGCACTACAGGTAAGACATAAAATATGTCTTCCTTATTATGTTAGGGCGAACTGTCCCTTTAAATACACAGCTGTGATTTATTAACGTAATCAGTAATAGCAGATCACAGTTTATTGAGCTGCATCATCGTCCTGATCACACCCCTGCTATTTTCCAAGGCTGTATTTCCTCCTGTCTTTCCTTTTCTCTCCCCCTCACACACACACACACACACACAGCACATTAGTGGCTTTACAGTAAGCTAATGATGGAGCAGGAGCCACAGAAGCTTTTCCCTCCTAAATGAGGCTTACAGGTCACTGTATGGTCAAGGGACAAGGAGGAGTGGCTCAAGCTACTTTATGATCTCCTCAGATAAGAAGGGGCAGCATGGACTCGATTTAGGCTGCGGCGGCAGACATGTTTTAGAACTAATTTTCACCTTGTCAACAGTAAGATACATGGCAGCTTATCCTTGTGTAGGAGGGAGGAACCCTGGTTGAAATGTGAGCTGATTTTTCGTGGACATGTGCGTACAGTCAGTGTCATAAGAAATCTTTGGTTTTGGTCTGACATACTCTCAATCCTCCGTCATCTGAACGCTGCATTTCTTCTCATTCCAGCGAGAGTCAAATGTGAATCTCACCATTGGTGTAGTTTTGGATGTTGCAGGTAATTTTTCAGCCACTCTCATTCCCCGGGGCAGTATCACTGTTGCAAGTCTGTAAGTTGACATTGTGCTCGCCCTCTCTCCTCAAGCAGAAAATTAATGGAGATCGAACTAATGACTAATATCTAATTAGTGCAGTCAGCCACTTTCATGCGCGTGCCTGATACATGCAGAAGAGCTTGACTGAGAAGAGTCTGCTTCCATCTGGTTACCTGGCCACCCACATGGAGGGCTTGACATAAGTGATGTTTTACCTCGGGACATTTTGTTTTTCTCAGTGGGATCGTCTGGATGTGACTGAGCATGAATAGCAGAACGCTGGAATATCTTCAGCTCCAGCAGTCGATCTTTACTCTGCAAGAATGCATACAGAAACCTAGATTTAGTGATGAACCCTTATGAGGATTAGTAGCCAACAAACTGAAAATGCTTTTACTATCAAAGTGGAATGTTGTTACAGATTGTGTGAAACAAACATTGAGGCACAGAAACCGCATTACTTTACAAGATGTCCAGAGGGAAAACAAAACTGGATCAGTTGTTCAATTAAACACATTTCTTGCTGTGTTGCTTAAACTTCATTTTGCTTTGGAATAGATTTTATGCTCATTATTGCCTTTTGAATTTCACTCAAAACATGATATGAAAGATTGTTTGAGCTGAAGGCACCATCATAGAGATACAGTGGAATGAGAGTAGAATGGACACTTCCACTCAAATCTAATAGCAGGATCATCAGAGCGGTGGCCATTTTTGTTTATTGGCCATTTATCTCATAATAAGGACCAAAATAATATGAAATGTCTTAAATCAATCTGTCAAAAGTCTTAAAAAATGCAGTGGCATGAAGTAAGATTTTCTGCCTCTTTTGTTTGTTTTTTGGTCAGGGAAGGTCCGACGGTGACATAGTGTTCTGGTAGATCGAAGCGTAGTGAACGGTCCAATGCAAGGGAGTAGTCCAATGTGTTTTTCTTGACTCATCATCCTTTTGATGTGTTCAATTAAAGGTCCCCAAATTTTAGAAAACTTTGTGAGTTAGTAAGACAGAGTGCACCGAATTCCTTCAAGATGTAGACAAGAAACCATGTCATTCAGCCATTTTGTAGACAATTGGCTGTTTAATTGACTTTATAGCGTTGCTGAAACTATTACAAGGCAGTACCTTAAAGGCTCAGTGTAACTTTATGTTGAAAGTTTTCAAAGTCAGCACGATGGGAATCAAGGCAGTGAATTCTCACATGGAGATTTAGAAACACAAGAAAACCCGCCAACAAACGCCAGGTATTTCCCAGTTCAGTTCAACTCTCACTTCCGCCAAAAGGCAAGTTGTGTTATATGTTACAGCATTTGGGCAAATTGTCCGAAACCCTAAGTAACTGGAGTCTGTTCATTTTTTTTTTCTTCAGTTTTGATTATCATAAATTTGGTCTGAAGTTTCCTTCCAATTTGCATTAAAACAAGTCTGAAATTTAACTTCCCTTTAGCTGTCAAAACCCTGCCTCTACTTACTTGAATGGGAATGAAATTATTTGTTGCGCAGCTCTTTATAGAGTGTGTGTTGTCACCATGGCTACCAACAACAGTCACCATTTTCTCTCCTACTTTGTTGCGTGACAACATTCTGCAGTGACTACAGGTGTTTACCTCCTGAGATAACAGAAATCTGCATGCTGGCTTTGAGCCATGTAAATATTCTCTTTTTAGAGCTATTTGGCTGCAGTTATGAGACGATGAGGTCTGCCAGAATTCCTGCAAGAATTCTCATCTTACTCGATCTTTTTTGCTTTTCCCGGCCTTGCCGCTGTCAACAACAGCCCCCTAACCTCCAGGTGGGTTTGTTCCTGTTGCTTTAGCAGGTTGAACCCTGGCTTCACCGGCGCACATCATCTCGCTGCCTTCCCTCTGTTTACAGTCCCAGACACAGTTGCCAAACAGCGGTCATGGAGCTCAGACCGATCAGGTTGCCTCACTGTTGAGAGCTCCCCGCTTCCTGTGTCGTGCTGTTTCTGTCCCCCACCAGACCTGGGTCAAGAAGCATTTGAGATTAAGACTTTTCATTTCTCACTTGCTTTGTGACAAGAGATGTACCGCATTTTCAGATCATGACAGGCGATCTGTGAATCTCTGAAAAATATCCTCAACTTCCAGAGGATTTTTTTTTTTTCTGTCTTTCTGGTAATTGCACTGTTTGCTAAGATGTCATGTGTCTGATGCTTTTGGCACATCAAAACAAAAGATAAAAAATTCAAACACTGTGTTGCCCACAGCTCAGTATTATTTTGTGCTCCTCCTCACCTAACCTGTCATGTCAGTGTGAAGAGACTGAGCCTCTAATTACTTCTAATTTCTGTGTGTGTGTGTGTGTGTGTGTGTGTGTGTGTGTGTGTGTATCCTGACTGTGTGTGTTGGAGGGTGGGTGTGTTGTTTTTCCAAATTCCCCGGCAATGAAACAGATAATGCTTCCTGCTGTGCTTCTGCTTTTTGAATCTCAGCCCTCTTTTTAAAACGATTCTTCCCTCTCCTTATCTCCCTCTCCCCCTCTTGTGTTTTCGGGTGCGAGTAGCTGAGCTGGCAGGGGGCCAAGAGAGATGACGGCCCCTGCAGGCAAGAGCAGAGTAAACTGGCTTAAAGGGGCCAGTTTATTCCGTCAGAAAAGCTTGTCGGATGGTATGATAGCTTTGGGAAAGCTTTCCTGCCCCTCCCCACACGCACCTTTTCCGACGTCGGATTAGCGGGCAGCCATTCCTGTAACTTTCCAAAGTTTACGAGCTGACATTGACGCCCACTTAGCGGCCTGATTGACCAGCTGTGCCGAGGTTATAGAGTATGCCCGGTTTGAACTTCTCATTAGTTACACAACTGTTTGTGCCTCTTTTCATGCGTACAGCCGAGCGCAACACGATGAGTTTCATGCTGGAGTGACTGTCAGAACATCTGCGCTGATATCCCAACTTTTAAACGATACTGCGTTCGCCCCCTTTCTTCGTGATAGCTGGTATTTCAATGACTCCAAACGCTTTTGATGTACATTGTGGTTGGACATGTCATACTTCTTTTCCAGCATTACCCAGCCCTGAGGGGAGAGGAAGGCGTGATTTGCGTGAAGGGAAGAAACCCAGACATTTGGTTTCCCCTAAACCATGTGACCATGTGTGTGTGTGTGTGTGAGACAGAGACTTACTGTCACAGACAACTGCCTGAGCAGGTTACTAACCACAGGGCTTCCCTCTTCTATGTGTCTGTTACACATTCCCTCTTTTGTCTCCTCCAACATCTGAGTGATGTCTCCAGAGCGAGTCTCATTATTACATGTTTTGGAAGTTATCTTCTGTTCAAACAGAGCCCACAGCGCTGATAAAGCCTGGACTGTTACACGCTTTTACAAGTGTCGTAACATGAGGTTTTTCTTTGACCTATTATTTTACTTTTAGCTTAAGACAAAGAGAATTGATACTGACTGAAGTTTTGCTGCTCCTCTGCAGTTATCTAATCTCCTGCTCTGTCTGTCCCCCTCGCCTGAAGTGGTCCAGGAATCCATTTCAGATTTTCCCTTTAACACTTGCAAAACGGTGAAGGTACACTGTGTACTCTCAGAGATGGGGCATTTTGGGCGGGGTGGGGTGGTTGGGGGGATCCTTGAAATCAAGCTACAGAGCCATTGGGGCTCGAGGAAAGCCCTTTGGATCTGAATCAGCTGAATGTGTTGCATAAAAACACAGAAGTGTTAAAGGAAGCAATCACAGAGAAGTGTCTGCTAAACAGGAAACTTCCACACGCATTGAATCAAGTCCCCTCATGTGGTTTAGTCAGCAATACTTCGTCTCTGACATGAATACATAAAATATGACAGGAATCTTACCTGATGAGCGGCCCAACTTTTATCTAGCATGAAACTGGTTCTTGGTCTCCAGTAGAGTTTGTCCTTAAGCACCTCTCTCCAGAATCCCACGGGTTCAGCCATCACTGGACGACCGAATCTTCCCCACACAGCCTGGAGTCGCTGCAGTCTACAGCGTGAGTCATTCGCCCCTCTCACACGCTCACTCTCACACACACACACACACCTACCTGTATTCTGCAGTGCATATACAGGAAACACACACTCTTCAGATACAGAATACACACACTTTTTAATATTTTTAATAGAGGTGTTTTTTTTATTCTGGAGCCATTAAGCTACATTGCATCCTACAGAGAGGTGTGTCCAATGTTTAGTCTGCCTTAACTGATGTAAGTTACGTGGACAAAATATGAGAATCTCCTCCCACTGAACATTACAACCATTGTAATCATGCTCTGATGTTGGCTTCATGCCACATCAAAAACAACATTAGATTCTTTTGCTATTTCTGACCTGACGGCAGAGTGACAGACATGGCCGTATTTTTGAGGCAGAGCGCCAAACTGAAGTTCAGTGCAGGTGAAACGCACCTGTTTCCTCCTAAGGCGGAATCTATACTTCTGCGTCGAATCAATGCCATACATACTCCGTAGCTTGACGTGTTCCTCCCCAGAAATGTATCTGACAGCAGACATTGACACAGACCTCCTGTCTATTTCTATAAGCTGAAACCATTTCCCTCAGTGGAAACAAAGCTTTTATTTACTTTTATTTTTCAGATAAGAAACAATAAATTCTAACGACAATACAGCCCCCACAGAAATGGCCTTTTAAGTCTTGTGTGTGATTTATCCTGGCTTCATATGGGCAGAGGAAATCTCCGCTAGTTGCTAGGCTAATGTAGACAATGTAAAATGCCAAAAGCTTGTGCTATTAACGTTAGCATGCTGTATTTGTTGTTTTGTCGGTGAACCTTGTGAGTTGGGGGCGTCGGTGGCTTAGTGGTAGAGCAGGCACCCCATGTACAAGGCTGTTGCCGCAGCGGCCCAGGTTCGACTCCAGCGTGTGGCCGTTTGCTGCATGTCACTCCCTCTCTCTCTCTCCCCCCTTTCACACTTGTCTGTCCTATACATTAAAGGCTTAAAAATGCCCCCCACAAAAATCTAAAAAAAAAACAAAAACAAAAAAACCTTGTGAGTTATAATGGAGTCAAATTTTGTAACATATTTATGTTGCTGTTGTCCCTGGCTTCATATGGGTAGAGAGAAGTCCGCTAGCAGCTAGGCTAATTTATACAATGTAAAATGCCATAGGCTTGTGCTAATAACGTTAGCATGTTGTATTTGTGGGGAAAATGTGTCCAGATAAAGACAAGTGTTTGTCTGTGAATTCTGTGAGTTAAAGTGAAGCTGATGTGTGTACTTGTGTTTGAAAATGTCTCTATTAAGCCATGTTTAATGTGTGTTTTGAATTAACTAAACTTCACAGAAACCTCCGCTGGTGACTAGTGTTTTGTAGGTGTAACGACACAGACTTACCACTGCACAAGTTTAAATGCTCACAATGGCCTAGGCTATGGCATAGGGTCTGCCGCACAAGTATAAATCCTGCTAAAGAAAACTGTAATGTTTATGAAGATGGGATTAATTGCATTCATTTTCAAGTGTAAATCCTCTTCAGGTATACCTAATACCACGCAACATGGCAGTACCCCAGATCACTCACCCCTCCTTTAGAGGTTTTTTTTTTAACATTGTGTTAAATACGGTATTTTTAAAGTGTAAACAAATCACAAGGGGTTAAATAGCTTTAAAAGGTACTGTAAACATTTGCATTGCATTTGTGTTAATTTTATTATGCAGAGAGGATGGCGTGCTTGTAAAGATGTAATGCTGTGATATGACTGCTGTGGAAATGTGTCACCTCAGGGGACCTTTGCCATTCATTGTCTCCTTTAGGAGTTAATTAACATTTGCCATATCTGATCTTTGTCATCATAATATTCACATAACTCTTGTATTTATTTGAACCTGCTTCGAGTGTCTGTGTGAGAGAGCCAGGGGCTTTAGGAAAACTATTAGATTTGGTCACAGGAAAAATATGCACTTAAATATGTTGTCCCTGGCTGAACTTTGGGAACCATTTGTTGTCTCGTCGGTGACTGGCCACACCTACTGTAGCTCCCTAAAGACAAACAAACCCGAAATGGCATCCTCCCTTCCTCTGAGGACATGACAGGCACCATCTGCAAGCGGGCATCATGCTGTACAGCAGTGTTGAGCGCGGCCGCTCACAGACCCTCAGTGCTCTGCTGCGCCGCTCTGGGTTTCTCCTCTGATAAGCCAAATGTGCATTTACCTGGAGGGCAGTGATTTGTTGGAGGACTTTATGAGATACAGATTAGTGGCAGCCCTATCATTAAAGGTACAGATACCTCCATGTTCACTGTTGGACATCTTGTAAATGAATGTATACTGCAGAAATTAGAGGATAGGAGTATTGATTTCCCTTTTCGCTTCACATTTTATTGATTTTTTTTTTTTCTCACTCAAAATGAACTGAGCTGACATATTTAATACAGTTGTAGCGCTCGCTGAGACTTCCTTTAACATTATAGTGATATTTTGTGGGAAAATATTAGCTTGTGTGTGTTTGTTAGCCCATTTTGTAATCTCTGGCTGGCTTTTACGAGCATTGTGGTTCACCATAGAAATGTCACTTTGATTATTTGACACCACATAAAGGATGTTGTCAGCGATGATGTACAGTAGGCAGCTGCAGTTTGTGAAAGAAACGCGGATAGGTTATTCAGCTATGAGATTATTTATCCACTACGGCACAACGGCACTGGATACACCACAGGTTTTATGAGATGTTCCAGCTTTCCGGCTTTAAGCCGCGAGGCTGCAGCAATGATGACACTGGTGGAAATAAACCGTGCCCATGGCATGAAGCAGTTGTTCTCTGCAGTGGATGTGGGGCTTGTGCACTCTTTTCCCCCTACCCTCATGTACAGTGCCTATACAGCCGCTTGCCTCCCCTCCCCCATACCATCACTCTGTATGTCCTCAGAATCAGTCACTCGCCTGGAGCAGAGCAGGCTCCTCCCCTGGCAACAGCGGCTAGATTAGTTGCTTTATCCCAGGTCATCTGAGGGAAGTGGGCCACACATAGAAGATGGAGAGATGCAGAGGGGATTGGTACTATAGAAGCTGTGCAGAAAAATGCCTGAGATTTAAATGATATCATTTTCAGATGTTGGTTTTTAAATGTTAGCTTTGCTGCAAAAGCTTTAACAGCTAGAGCTTGTAAAGATTAAAAAACAAAGGCCCTGGAGTGAAAGGTGGGTTGCCCAGCTCTCCAGTCTGTCTCAGTCTCGGTGCCTCCTGTTTTCTAACTGCAGTATCCTGTCTCATTCCCTGGTGTGTCAGGCTTGCTGCAGCAACAAGCAGCACCTGCAGTGGTGCCAGGCGCCCACAGCTGCAGCAGCCAAGGCCCATCCTGCCACACCACAGCCTGAGAGCTGAGTCAAAGCTCCTCTCTTCCCGATACTGCTCGCTCGGCTGGTGCGACTAACCTGAGCCCATCGTCGGCCCGTATCAACGGAGCTTGTTTAGCATGACTCAGTTGTATCTATTGTATCAGGTGCACTCTATTTAGCGCAGATGAGTGGGATTGTAATATGATTACTTGACCCAGTTTTGCCATGTGAGGCCCCAGACATCTTTGCACAGCATAGTTGGGCACAGCAGGCTGCAGAAGAGGCCAAGCCAGTCTCGGCCAACCCCTGCAGGCTTCAACACCCATCCTCAGCACAGGTCTTCACCTCTGCACACATACAGGGGCTAATCCTAGGGCTTTAGCTTAATTTACAATCCTCCGCAGGAGGGAGCACTAATGACTTGTGGAATCCTGCCTCCACTGTTCCTCCTCTACATCCCTTTTTGTGTGTGTGTGCATCCATCTGACATAATATCTCCTTTTGTGTATGTACCTAATCTTTATGTTTCATGTGATACAGGTACCCAGGCATGCTGGCCCTCCTTACACTGCTCACGACATCACAAAGGGACACCCTAACTTGGCGGGCACCCCGCCCGGTCATGCCCACTCCCCGGCGCTCTCTCAGGTATCAGTACCCACAGCTTCCCCATATCGCTACCCTAAGGGCTGGGAGGCAGGCGGAGGGGTGAGTTTGTCACTGTGTCCGCCGTCATCCTCTCTGCGTATTCATGTTTGATCTGTCCATTTGTCTGCTTGCTTTTTATGATTTTATTTTTGGGCTGGGCGACAATTCGGCACTAGAACTGATAATTTGATAACATGATTATGCTATGCTATTGTAAGATTGCAAACACTTAAGAATTTAATTTTTAGATCTTTATTTGAGAAAAATACAAAAAAAATCAGTTAATTTGCTGTAAAAATGTCTGCAGTATGTAGATAATTCTGCCCTCATTGTCGACCCCTGACCTGTATTATTTGTTTTTTCTTACATCAGCTTTTTACACGTTTTATTTTCCTGTTTGTCCCTTTTCTTTTCCACTACTTTCCTAATACAGCAGTAAGCCATGTTTGCATGATTGTATTGCTTCAGTTAAGCTCAGGTGAATGTATGTACAAAATCTAATAGAACAATCTTGGGTGGGGGGGGGGGGGGGGGGGGGGGCTGCGATCGACATGAAGTGATATCATATGCACATTAACGCAGTCAGTTACAGAAGAAGCGGCGACCCATTTCTTTTTTGCTTTTGGCCCTAAGAGAACACATAGATAATTGTAAATAACTGCAGTAAAGTTTACTTTGAATTGACTCTACTAACAAACATAAAACACGACTTAACAAGAACATTTGACAAAAGCATAAAGTAGCTTAGTGGTTAGCAGACGTTTCCTGTCAGCATGGCTTAATGTATTCCTGCATGCATGTTTTTTCAGGCCAGTATAGTTGAAACAGAGCAGCCAATGCTGTCATAGAGAGAGCAGCAAGATAGCGGAGTGACATGCCCGGCTAATTTATTCCTGAAAGGGCCGTAAATATCCTCATCATCTTGCCTCCGCTTGCCATTATCTGCCTAGCGCTGTTTGATGGTGACAGAGACGTGCCATGGGAACTTCAAAATGAAGGTGAATCTTTAAGATGATGATGTGGATTGATGTTAACACTCAGCATCGATGATATTGGATAGTTGATCATTGAATCAATACATTGACAGATAGATAATGACACCACTGTACAGACAAACATGCATCGACTGTATTGTCTATACAGTGCCTGTTCAACCCTATTAAGGGTCTGGAGGGGGCGAGCTCAGCATGCATATGGCAAAATTAAGAGCAGTATACTATCATGTATTCTGATGAGGTTTCATATTTGGCAAAACAGAAATTATGTGATCTGTATACCTGAAGATTATGGGAGGAAAGCAACACCTGGAGGGAACCCACTTGAACAATTAGAGGATGTGGCTTTGAACCCAGAACCAGGTTTGAGTAATGTTTTGATGAACTGTCAGTAATCGTCGACGGCCTTGTCAGTTGCAAAAGGTTTTGTCACTGTGGAAAGAATAGTACATTGTTTCTTGTGCCGTGGTGTTAAAACCAAACCACAGGAACTCCCTGTCAGTCATGTCGGCTGTTTCCCCATGATTTTATGCTATATTAACATTGGCTCAACCTAACTTCAAAATGTGTAGGTCTGTTTCCAGAGCTATGCCCCTGAGGCTGATAGAGGTCCTTATCAGTTAAATATTTTGAAGCCAGTCGTGTTCAGACCTCGGCTCTTTGGGTAGAAGCTCTGTCAAAAGTCAAAGTGGGGAATAATTAATCAGGATTGGGAGAATGTTAAAAGGGGATGTGGGTGTTAAATCTTGTATACGACCAGGGATAAGGGCAGAAGCACAGTGATTAGCTCGGATTTAGGTAAGATTATTCAATTAATTAGGAGCGGAGATGGTTGAGGCTAGGTAAGGGTTAAATATATGGTGAGAAGTTAGTTTCCTTCTCTGTCTATAGCTACGTTGAGATACACACACCTGTGATGGATGGAGATAGTATAGGGCAATGATGTAAGTCAGGGCTGAGCATGATGGGAACAAAGAAAGCAGCATCACATCATCTGTTTACACTTTTAGTTAGGAAGAAATTTCAGTAAATACAGTCAAACAGGTCACTGTGATTGTTTAATTCCTCTGTCAGATAGCGACACTGCTGCCGTGATGCTTGCATCTCTGACCGCCTCGCTGCTCTCGTTCACAAGCATGTCGACTCCGTGACTCAGCGTCTCTGCAAGTATGTGACAATGCTCGCGAGGAATCTAGTTGTTCCACTTTACCGTTATAGCCTAATGGCCCACTGCCTCACCCTCAAGCTCTCACCAGCCTTCTATAGATAGTCCTGTCAGCCAGCACAAACTTAAATTATCACCGCCATACCGGCAGCAGCAGCTCGGAGAACAGTAAGCAGATCTGCTTAAACCTACCTCCGCCTGGCTCCACTGCACACTAGATGAGGAATAAAGCCACACAGGATTTGCAGTCCTTGAGGGCACCAATTATCTTTGCGCAGCACATAAACCCCAATCGAAAACATTTTCCCCCAGCATCATCAACGGTAGTGTTGCTGGTGTATTTGTTAAGGTTGAAATGTCCTAATGAATTCAGTGAGTGCTGCACAGCTCCAGGTCTGTGCATGTAAACAGGGCTTTAACTATTTTCACCGCTGCCATGATATACAATTTAAACCATCCAAAGGAAATGCTCGCCCTTCTAATTATTAAATGAGTATTTTTCTACAATGATATTATTAACATAATTAAAGTGATGCCTAGCATAATTAAAAAAATCCCTGGGAATGGTTAAATTATAGATTAGCTCCTGTTTATTAAACCATTTGTTACATTTTCATTAATTTATTCATGTCACATGCATTCAATTTATAAATGAACAGTTGTTTTAAATTGTAATATCTGTAAACTTTGTGATTCCTTTTTTTTTTTTTGTTACATCTGTAAACACTGGGCATGTGCATGTGTGCGCACATGAGGGTGGCCTCTCTGGTGTCCTCAGAGAGAGACGAAGAGTGTAATTGCAGTTTTCCCTTATCTGTATCTTTGTTTCTTCTTTAGTATGTTCTGCTGTTTAGGCCGCCAGTGACACCCAAAAGCGTAAAATCGCACCGCCTCGGAAGTAAACCTCGGATTCACTCGCATTTAGCGATACGCCTCTACGTTTGCGTTTTTTTTTTCCTCGATGCTGTATGTCTTGGATGCCTCCTGCTTACGGCCTGGAAACTGGTTGCTACCTTTATAAAACCCCAACCTCACCCATGCTCTGTGAGGTTACATACTCATAAATGTACCACAAACAGAAAATACAAAAGAAATGATAAAATACAGGCAGAGGGCAGAGTCCTCCCCCCTGGACGGTGGGACGCACTTCATTCAGAGCCATGACATAATGAACCCTCTCCTTCTCTGTCTGTCTGTCCTTTTCTTCTTTCGACAGTCTCCATACAACCCTGGACAAAATGCTGGCTCCGCCCCTCTAGTGTATTCTCCCCAGACACAGCCAATGAATGCACAGCCACAAAGTCGCCCGGTGAGTGTTCCTCCGGTCTTAGATTTATGGCACGCCTGTTCCAAGTACAAACAGTTTGTGGTTTACTGCCACCGTTATTGAAAGTTGGAGTTTCATGGAGTCAGTGATGGAGGGTCCTGGTGTGTAGAAGCCACAAAGAACGCCAGAAATGTTGCCCGACCTCAGACCACTCATAGTAGCGAGACACTTTAACATAGGCTGTATTTTTTTTAATGAGGTCTTCTTCATTGTCTCCTCAAAGGCCTTTTATAAGCTTGTTGTGGTTGGTGGTTCTTTATCATGGGTGGCGTGGGGAGATACAACTCAATACTGGTGTCATTTTTTTCCTTTTGTTACACCCCCATCCAGACGGGTAGTAGGGCAACATAAAAGTTAAAAGATTGATCCCTTTGTAGATGTTAGTTTAAAATATCTATATTTGTGTAAAGTGAAGCTGCTTGTAGTTGCAACATGTATTTAGCCTAAGAACAGCCATGTAAAGATGGAGACCACCTTTGGAGAAAAACCTCCCACCACAACAAGCCTAGTGAAGAATTTCCAAATATTATATTTACTTTGCCAGCGTTCTCTGCACACACACACCTAGTAAGCATTATTTATTAATCCTGCCTGGCTCCTGCCCAGCCCCCATCAGTAGAGCAAGGCTAACCAGACCTTGGTCAGTGTGTATACACAGATATAGGTCGTGTCTTAAACTGTGTGGTTACAGTTTAAGGTTTGCCACATAAAAATGATACACGTGTTTGTGTTTAACAATTTGGCATTGTAACACTTAACATATCTGGCACTTAAATCAGGCTATTATTTGCAAGTACACATCTTGACTTGGGTCTGAGAGCTGCATCTCGTGCCATGTGTCTTTAAAGCTTTGTTGCTCTGTGGTTTTGTACTGTTTTTCAAGCATCTGCCCCCATCGCTCATCTTATCTCTGTGTCTCTCTTATGCTCTTTCTTCTCCCCGCTTTGCCATCACTGCTTCAATCTCCTTGCTGGACCTCTCCTCCCTCCCCCACCAGTTTGCTACGGGCCCTCGACCAACCCACCATCAGGTAATTTACCCCCGCTGAACGCCCCTCCTGCTCCCTCTCTTGCATCATCATCATCAAAGCAGTATTTGCTGGTACCTGCTGGCAAAGGGCTGTTGGTGGGGCGTCTGCTGTTCCTTAAAAAAAAAAAAAAAGTCTAAGATTTGAACGCCTTCACGTTTCTTGGATACAGTTAAAGGGGTTTTAATTATCATGGGATTTTTCCCGAGCGCACTGCTATTTAATCAACATATCCAGCCAGGTGCACAGAGCAGTTTCCTGACGGGTGTGTTCTTGCACCATTCATGTTTATTTTTATGGTGAGTTCATTCCAAGAATTCAATTGGTATTTAATAGTCTTTCTCAGGTTTAGATGTAATGAAGCTTGTGGGTGTCCTTGAGCTCTGAATGGAACAAGTAGCCCTTTTTTTGCACAGGATGTTATGAATCTCCCACACTTCCTTACAATTTTAATATTTTTCTGATCGGTGATTAAAAGGCGTTGACATGATAGAATCTTGATATCCACTACATTTAACTAAAAAGAAAATGACTCATCAGTCTCTGATAATGTGTTTGAACTTTGCACTGGTGATGTGAGTCTGTGGTGTTTTGCTCAGAAAAAGAGAAGGTGAAAAATATGGGGACGCCACATTATGGATGAAATAAGTCATTTACCAGGATTAACAGCCAGTCAGAGAGTGCTTTCAATTGCATCTATCACAATTCAATGAGCAATCGATAACGGCTAGCATGTGTCAGTGGCGCTGGACACACCACAGGGCACTGCCATGCATCAGTAATACTGTATGCAGTTCCATTAAAGGGGAACACCACCTAAACTAAGAATTGCAATATGTTATTTCACTGGTCAAGGAAAGTCAAATTAGTGTTTGTGAACAGGAGCTTCTCTATCTCAATGCTAGAAACCATAGAAGAAAGGGTGCTTTCACACCTGCCCTGTTTGTTTCGGTTCAATCAAATTGAAGTACGTTTGCCCCCTAAGTGCGGTTCGTTTTGGAAGGTATGAACACAGAAATCGCACTTGGGTGTGCACCAAAACAACCAGACCGAGACCTTCTTGAAGAGGTGAAAGAAACAAACTCATGTGCGGTTCGTTTGTGGTGAGAACGTGTTCCGACCTCGATCCGAACCAATTGCAGTCAATTGACACATTGTTCGGGTTAAACATGAGCATGTCACAGTCCTGGAGGATTATTAATGTGCACCTCCTCCTGTACTGCCTTAATATGCACATTCAGCACATCCAATGCATCAAAACATTGTTTTCTAGTTGGAGCCGCGCCTCATTTTCAAACTGTATGGTTTGACTAAAATGAACAATGACAGCAATATAGTCCACGATGAGCAGCACTAAAGTCAACCTGCGTAGTTGTCCCTCCATTGTGACATTAGAAAGTATCGCATTTATCTTGCAAGTGTGTGTCTCAGCACACTGCTTGACAGTGGCGTTAGTTGTGCTCATGGCGTTGATTGGCGGGTCCTTAGTCCCCTCCATGATGCTCAATGGTCATGTTTTTATTTCAGCTGAGAAACCGCTGTTTCACGTCCCAATTCAGATGTAGAGGGCAGATTCCAAGGTCTGGACACAGGCAACTAATGAGCTTTATTCTGTTGTAGCATTCTCAGTACTGAAACCAAAAATATAGCCATATTCTCAGAACACTCCCCTGGGTGTTCTTAGTGTCATTTAGAGCAGTAGTTCCCAACTGGTTCATCCATGGGGTTCAGATTTCTCCTTAGTGGTTAGTTAGACGTCCACACAGTCTAATACATTAAGCGTCATACTTGCATTTGGCCATGTTGTCAAGCCAGTTTGTTGTGTCTGTCCAATAGCTACACGTGAGTCACTCATTTTACAGCAGGGAATGGCACTTCAAAACAAAAGCTCTCTGCTGGAAGTTTACTGTATTTCAAAATAAAGTGTGTTGGGAACTACTGATCTAGAGCCTCTTCCCCAATTCATTGTCTATGGAGCAGCTCCAGACTTTATAATGACATCATAAATTTGAGTTTTAGCACTCTAGCTTTTGGATTTGGGAGAGAGTTGTTAATGTTAACTTATATATTTGGACTGTCTCAGACCATAGGATTAACATGCATGATTTTTTGGGCGTAGTGGTAGTAAAGTAATAGAATGTCCTCTCTGTCCAGTGAAATGACATTAACACAGTTTTCTTGTTTATTTGGATGTTTGCTCATCAAACAGGATGATGGGGGCAAATATTTGTTCCTCCTGAGTAGCTGTCATCAAGTTGTCATAAATGATAACCATTTTGATTGTGGAAAATGTAGTAGAGACATTATTTGCAATCAGACTAGTGTTTATGGATATTTGGCTGTAGCGCACATTGCTTTGTGCCAGATGACAAAACCAGAGACATTGTTATTACTGCGCTTGTGTAGCTGAATCTGTTAGACTTATTCAGTGATAACACCCTCATAGCACCATGGTCTATTTTTTTTGTAGTAATTACACCAAGGTAGTGCAATTAAATCGGCTGTTTTATTGTTCAGGTGATGATTTTCTTCACATCTACAAGCCAAATTCCAGATGGATGTAATTGGCTACAAGAATTGTTCTTAAGATGCTGATTATTTCATGTCGTACATAATCACAGGGTGAAACAAGACAAAGTAATGAAGGATTGTATCCAGTGGTCAGCTCGACTGTAGGCAAGGAAAGAGTCAGGAGCAGCTGTGTGGCTCTGTCTCAGTGTGTGTCTGTCACGTGGATGTATAAAGAGAACTGGATACAGTGTTGGAGGCAGGGCACTGTTCATTTCATAGACTATATGAAAATAATGTACGTAGCCACCGCGGAGTCACCCATTTATTTGTGGCCTGCTGTTAAGAAGCCTCAAGTTTGGCATTTTGGCCGTCTCCATCTTGGATTTTTGGAGCCAGAAGTGACCAAACTTGCACGAGATGGTGGAGCTGTGGAAGAATGAGGAGGGTAGACAGATGATTTACAAGACCCTAAACATTTTATTTCTGCTGTAAAGTTAGCAAGTTGACATTCGTGTCTATGGGGATTGACTTGCTTTTGGAGCCAGCCTCAAGTGGCCATTCGAGGAACTGCAGTTTTTGGCATCATGGCTTCATTTTTCAGGCCCGGAGGTTGCAACTTGTTTCATTCCTGTGAAAGTTTCTCAGTGGTGCATGAAGTCAAAGAAGTTGGATTTCCGGATATAAAGTTACCTGTGTCTTCCAGATCCGTGAGCCCATAGAGCTAGCGCACCACTGTTACCTTTTACCCCACTTCCCAACTGCTCAGTCTTAACATGAATGACAGTCCATTATAACTCGGGATTTGGCTATTTATTTGTTTGGCTGGTTATTTTACGCCTTTAAGGACAAAATGATTTAATTATGGGGTATTATGTGCTCATACTGGGAAGCTAATGTATCTTAAAAAAAATACATATATACGCTGATTTTAATACAGTATAAGTCTGTGGTGACAGTTTTGACAGATCCAGAAGTTGTAATTCTACGGTTTGGCCACTATGTCAAATTAGCTTTAAAGCCTGGCACTGTTCCTGGAGGCTTGGTATGTGTTCATGTCTGACAGCTTGTGTGAATTATACTCTGGCTCCTGTGAGGCAGTTGACACTTCATGAACCAATGTCATTAGATTATGAAGGGCATGTTAATGTGTTCACGTCTGGCAGTGTAGTATTTATGGCGCTGTTTGTGTATTACCTTGTGGATGCTAAGGGTCTTGGACATGTCTGGGTGCTGACATTGAGTCCATGTGACTTCCTGTTATCTTTTGTGTTTGTTGATTCATGCTGTAATGATTAATGCAGCTGCCCGCCTGTAAGATTGATGTGTTATTCACACCCCAAGATGCACCCTGTGTGACTTGTTGTCTAACATCTTCACCTTCTGGATCCTTCTGTGTGGACAAATTTTCAACAGACTATTAATAGTATGGTGTCAAAGTGTGTCGGGTGTGTGTTTGCCCATGTTACTCTACGAACACACACACACACACACACACACACAAGTGCATGCTCTGGCTGTCACAAACTGGCGCTGGGATCTCTTGTGCCACCACGGAAGTGGAGTCGGAAAGCAGATGAAGCCGAACAGTGGCCTTTTATACCAATGGAGAAAACAGCCATTGTCCCCTCTGAAACACACTCAATGCACAGTAAAGGCTACATAGAGATCAGAAAATTAAATCATTTGGCCAAAACATAAGTCTGTCTTCAAACAAGGATCGTCATTATTTTATTTTTTTCCCTCCACTTATCGGTGTAACTGGCTTCTGTGGATTTCTAAAACAGCTTTTGTGTGTGTGTGAATTAGAAAATAATTCAAAGCAAGTGGAAATTACACTAAAACAAACAACTGTTGTTGCAGTCAAGCTGTTCAGAGTGTAAATAACTCTATTAATCTGGGATTTTCCCTTCAGTGTGTCCTCAAGTAGTGGAAGCATCACATAATGGCGAGACCTCAGTACCGCCACTAGGGCCGTCACAGTGAAGGAATTTCCCTTTTGGTGATTAAGGGTGGCTCAACAGCGCAATATGGTGTATTACCGCCATTTTTTTGCTGTCTTTGCAATTTTATTAATTTATCCTATTTTAGTGCTTTGTTAATAAGCTTTAGGCTATTATTAGGTATATTGGTGCTTTTTAAATGACAAAGACAACAGTTTTAAAACAAATTAAATACTTTTTTTTTGCTAAATGCAGAACACAAAAAGACTGAGTTGCACTAGGGGGTGCAGCGCTTTTTTATGATACAGATACAGAATATCTGAGGGAGCAAAACTGTCAGCAGTTTTAGGTGAAGGGAAGACTGAAGCACGTAGGGAGAGAGAGGACCCATAAGTCTGTGTGGGTTCAGTAATAATTTCTCACCTATTATTGTTGTTCAGTGATGTGAGGTTTGGTCTTTGTGGTATTTGTCTCGTCCCTCCTCCAGTTTGACTGGATGGCTGGGTGGAAAAATGACCTTGATGAACGACTGCAGCATTTTACCCAAAGTTGAAGATGGTAATAGATGATCAGCGTCTCGTCACGCTACTGGCATTTGTAGCAGAGTGTAAATATGTGGCACTCCCATTAAAAGAAAAGTAAAAACATGAATATAGAGGTTGTGGCAGTAGCTTGCCACCTCCTTGCTTGTCAAGTTGTTTTCAAATTTAACACCAGTTTTACTTTTTGAAATCCACATGAACCATTTCTCACGTCAGCATAAATTAGATCACTGCACAACATTTGCTTATAAAAAGTACATTCTGTGACTACAGTCACTTAAAGCTGGTTTATCTGTTACCTCAGTTCTTTCCTTCTTCTAAAACAGTGGTGAAGAACACCAGGAGCAAACACCAGGAGTTAAGTTTTCATTAACAATGAGGTCGAAACAGCATCACTAGTCTGATTTTAACTAATATTCTCTGGTCTAACTCGGCTAAAAACACAGAATCCGTCAGCACATTAGCGTGGTGTTCACCACCAAAACAGTTTCTAACTGGCAAATTGACTTAAGCAGTTTAGGTAACAGACACTTGACTGTCCTGCTGTTATAACAGACATGTGAACTAACCACAGACATTTCCCTCATTCATGGGCTCACTGCGGTGCACTGCTGCAGAATGAATAAAGGGTAAACAATGGAATAGATTTTTGGGGGTTATTTTTGGCATTGAAAAGATTTTTTTTTTGGCTGGGTTCCCTGTACACTAACCCAGTAAACACTGGACCTCAACATTCTGTACATTCTTGTCAGTATTCCACGTTAATGTGCAACATAACAGGGCGTGATGTTGAGGGCATTGTTTTAAGTGGGTAGAACATAGTAAATTTGGCGTCGAACTCTGGCTACTTCAAAACAATCCTTTATTCTGACAGTATTTTGAACAAAGATGCTAGAGATAAAAGATGAAGACATGTTCGAACAGGGTGAAATGGTTCACGTCAGGGTCAGAGCTTCAGAGTTCAGCGTGTTACTGAATAACTTTTCTGCAATAAAGTGAAATCATCAGCCCACATCTCCCAAGGACACTAAAGGTTTTCACCAAAAACCAAGTCTTATTGAGCCAGCCGGAACACCAGGGCAGTAAAGTGACACCTTTCAGCTCCATTAGATAGAAGGGTGTCTGCAACCCGCCCCTGGTGCAGCCCTCAACATCACTCCAAGTTGCCAAGTCACTGTCGCAGGTGACAGCCAGGTCCGTCGGGGCTGGAAACCGCCAAATTGGCAAAGTAGACTGCAGGAGACTGGCACACAGACTCAGGCCGCACTGTTTGAGAAAGGAAATACCCCTTGTAAGTTAAGTGTGTGTTTGGGTGAGAGAGGATTTTGTGCATATCTGTGCAGCCGTGCATGTTATGTCAGGGTGGCACACAAGTCAAACGCTGATGTGACATTTTCACTGTGACTTTTAAGCTTTTTTTTTTCCACTTTACTGCCCCCTCAGTGGTAAACCAAGGGTCTGTTCTATTGTACAAGGTTGTTTTTTTTGCCAATCAAAGCGACTCAGGACCAGTTACTGTGTCAGGTAGATGGAAATAATTGGGCTCTTCCCTGCCTTGATGTGTGTGGGTGAATGATTGCCTGCTTGTTTTTGTATTGAGTCTCACCAGTACAGTCTCCCATTGGCTTTTCTCTCTTTCCTGCTTTCAATACTCAAGGGAGGATTCAGGCCCATCCAGGTAACATTAACCTCTGTTAAGTCTCTCTGCAGACCTGCATGGCATGATGAGGATCATCCTCAAATGATCCCATCCCCCCCAACTTCTAACCCATGTGCACCCCCTCATCTTCACCACAGTGTATGCTAAGTAGAGAGCTCCATTTTATCCCCATTTTGTAGTTTTTGCTCCACTCATTACTCATCTTTGATTAGCTTGCACAATTTAACAAACAGCATGCGGAATGAAAGAGACTGTGTATATTGCTCCCTAAGATAAGTGTTTTTCCTTTTATGTCCATGAGAAACCTGTTGGAGATATGTCATGTTTGATATTATTTTGCAGATGCCCATTGGATGTTTTGGTCTTAGCGTTGCTAGAGAGCACACTTATTGTTTCAGTGATTGCTATAAGCCTTGCAAAGCACTTTTTTTGTTGACAGTGTTGAAAAGTTGTTTTGTCTGTCGACTCATATTTCTTGCTTTGCCAGCTATTTTACTGAGACTTTCTTCGGGTAGCTGCTAATGAACAGTTTCCTGGTCCTTTCCCAGATTTCCACAGGGCTATTTACAATAAAGCCATTGAACCTGATTTATTATGTTAAAGGTGATTTCCCTCCTGGGTATTTTTAGACGGTTTTACAGCATTGTTTATTCTGCTCTCCTTCACTGGAGCACAATGTGACTGTGGTCGGGTATTCCCAGCATGAGCCCCCGTTGTTTGGAAGTCAGTCACAGCTGTTGGTAGTGGTCTTTCTTCAGGCCCATCCAAACACAAAAGCCCGTCCAATATTAACCTTTAACTGATCGTGACATGTGCTGTATAGAAGTCATTGTAGCCGCATTCACTATGAGTGTATTTTCTTAAGTTTTCTGTGCTGTGTGACGTAAAAAAAAGTCCATATTGCCGCCTGATGAAGAGAGCCATGCCATGTGTCACACATTTAGTACAACTGCAAGGTTGGCCAAGCTGCTCAGGCACAAAAAGAGGTATTTGAAGCCATTCAGCCGTCCAAGAGTTTTTATTTTCCACAGCTGTGAAGTCTGGTGCATCTTGTACACAGTGCAGACGGACCGGCCAAAGACGGAGTTTAAAAATAGGAAAATATTAAAAACAAGAACCAATGAAATTTACACTTTGGCTATTCGTCTTAAAGTTTTCCTAAGGAAACCGTAATCAGGCTTGTCTCTGCCAGTAAGCTCTGGACTGCTTGGCTTTGAAAAAAATGTTCCAAAGTCCTTTGTTTCTTATCCAGCTATAGGAAGACAGACATTTAAGAACCCAGTGACCCCAAAACACTAAACCACCAGTGTGTGTGTGTGTGTATGGCTGTGGGATATCCCGGGGAAAAACTTTAAAGGCCCAGTGTGTAGGATTTAGGGCACAGAATCTAATATTTATAATATTTATAATCACCTGAAACTGAGAATCCTGTTTTTTATTACCTTTAAAATCAGCTGTTCATATCTACATACGGAACGTGTCCTCTTTTATGGAGTCCGCCATGTTGGTTCTACAGTAGCCCAGAACGGACAAACCAAACACTGGCTCTAGATGGGGCCATTCTTGTTTTCACATTGGTCACTGTAGTTGTCCTACATACTTGGCACGAGAGGAGTTTGAGTTGGTTGCACTCTGCAGCCTCACCACTAGATGCCACTAAATCCTTCATGCTGGACCTTTAAATTATTATACTTTATCTCCATCCACATGTTTGTGCAAACATAAGTAAAAGGAAATGTTTCGCAACCAGTATATTAGCTTATTGCCGTCCTCTGCAGCAAACTTTATACCTGGATGATGCGTAGCTTCATCACATAAATTACATAAAATTATAAACACAAAACAATTTTATGAAGTATATTTTTCCATTTTTTTGTAAACATTATGGCATCACCATAGCAACATATCGTCATGCATGTTTCGTTTTTCCATCCAGCCACAGAGTGCTCCTGGTTTACTCATCAAAAAAAGCCTGTGTGATTTTTCAGTCTGATTTTGGATTATTGCAGAAAGTAAATTGCATGGCAAACATGAGTTTATGATACTTAATCGTGTTGTTCAGTAAGATAATCTTCACACATGAGCACCACTTCCATGATTTTTGAAGCCTCAATGCAATCACCGGAAGCAAAAAGCTAACGTTAGATCATAAACCGTTAGATCATAAACCACCTACACCACGGTCGCATGACTTAACATCCCTGCCACAACGAGGCTGTAAAGTCCCTTGCTTTAAAGCCACTTGTTAGCAACCGCATTTTTAAAAAACATAAAAGCTTCAAAATTTACAAGCGGGGTATTTCCCGACGTATTTACCGCCGAAGAACAAAACATGAAAGTCTCTTAAGCTTGTTTTAACCAGACATTATTTCAGGCATAAATATTTAAAAATATTTAAACCGTTTTACCTGGTCTTACAGAAAGAGAAAAGACAGGGAAATACTCTGATACAGATTTTTGTTTATAGATAGTTGGCAAATAATGAGATAAATGATCAGTTAACACAGAGAAACAGAATTAAAAGAAACATCTCAGTCTTTAAGAAAATAATTGGGTCAAGATATCATAAAGGACCCCTGATGGCGAAACAGAAGCTCTGCAGCCAGACTCTGTTCAGTTAGTAAAACTTTTCCAAACATAAACAATCCAACACTTCAGTCATTTGTACGTCTGCCTCCCTCCTCATCACCAAACATTAAAAAAAAAAAACATCACGATGAACACAGGGCGTTTTGTGAACATCTAGATGAATTAAGCCGGTTGACTCTGCAGTGCACTGATTGCAGTTATGTACCCTGGCTTCCTTCTGCTATATTTTTATCTCAATATCAATAAACTGTGCTTTTAAGGCTTCTTTTTAGCTGATTAGATCATAGTAAGAGGAACTATTTAGGACCAAAGTGCAGAAACAGAGAGTGGTGCTCCTGACTTTGCAGATGTCATTAATGTGATTGGTAATATTAGTTGTCAGTTACGATATAAAATCCAAACTTTAAAGATATTTAATTAATTAATTAATGTAGGTGATTAGGGGTTGATTATAGAGGCATCAAATAGGAGTATGAAAGTGCATGTCTGCCTTTCATTCCTCAGTCGGAACAAGAGTTCATAGAAAGTCGTGGTGCTGGGCCTCTTTTTTTCTTCCTCTTTTTTTTTTTTTAAAGCTGTTGATAAAAACGAGGACTGTCTCACTGAGAGAAATGTGTAGGCCAAATGGTTGAGACGTCTTGAAGAACCATGCTTATTACTGTACTATTGTAGATGAAGCATGGCAGCTTGTGGAGATGAGACTGCTCTCTCTGGGATGGTACTTGATGTGTTTTGTTGTTTCTCTGTGTTTCTCTCACATGTTGCCTGTAGTTTTTCCAGAGGACTCAGATGCAGACTGCGAGGCCCAACATCCCTACGAACACACCCTCCATACGGCCTGGCTCACAGACTCCCACGGCGGCTGTCTACCCCACTAATCAACCAATCATGATGACCATGGCACCCATGCCTTTCCCCTCCCCACAGGCTGCACAGTACTACATCCCACAGGTGACACAGACTCACTAAGCTGGGTCTGACTCTGAACATGACATTTGGGCCGTACCTCAGTTCCAGCTATAGATATGTCTGCACATAAGAGATTTTGATTTATGGTAATGAACCAAATTCTGAACATTCAGATTCAACTTTGTCTTTGATTAGCATTAAGAAAATATTCAGCAATTGTGATCATTTTTTTTGTGTGAATGAACACTGAGAAAATGTTCTTTGGCTGCAGCTGGTTCTGGTTAGGTTTAACTATTTAAAGGAATAGTTCAACGTTTTGGGATTAGCATGAAGCTGCAACTTCACTGGTCAACTTAAGATAAGATAATCCTTTATTTGTCCCACAGTGGGGACATTTGCAGCATCACAGCAGCAAAGGGACCGTGCAGACAGGAAGCATCAGTAGAAAAGAACAAAGTATAAAGCATCGGCAGATTTCCCAAGATGTCACTTTTTCAATCATTTTAAAGGGACAGTGCACCTGCTGATTAAAAATAGCGAATATATTTTTCCTCTTACCCATAGTGCTGTTTATCTATATTGTTTTGGTGTGAGTTGCAAAGTGATGGAGATATCAGCCGTAGAGATGTCCGACTTATGGCCAGTGTAATGAAACTAGATGGCACTCTGCTTGTGGTGCTCAAAGTGCCAAAAAAATATATACACCGCAGTTTCTCTTACCACAAATCATGACCTGGTTCAGGTTCCCATGGTCATGAAATTCCTGGAAAAGTTATGAAATTAGATAAACTGAAATGTTTCTGTTTTCCAGGCTTGGAAATGGTTTGAAATTAAGAGCGCTTTGGAGAAGTTTTGAATACACATTGTTTTGGCTTTAGTTTACATTCCTGAAATTCCCAAAACATGTCGAATGTTACCATTGGTAATGTGACCATTAACACATCATTAGTATCATGTGGTAAACATAGACCATGAAGGCATCACGTCATGGCCAAGGGCAGCACCTCCTTTTGGGGGAAAGAAGCTGTCAGTGTGATAAATCACTAAATAATGCTGGTGACAGTTGCTACAAATGGATAGCTAACATTAGCATGAGTGGGAGGCTGCTGCAGTACAGGCATACAGTAAAGCAGCATCAGACGGTCTTCTCCAAGTAAACATCAGCCTTGATCAAAGAGATGGCTTTTAACAGGTTGGTTATTTATAGAGAACACTTAGACTAACAATACCTGGTGAGTCAATCAAATCTACATATTTGATTGAATCACCAGGTATTGTGATCCAGACATCTATACATGAATAGATTTCTAAATGTTGGGTCGATGATGTCCACCTAGATGGAGGAAGACTAAAGGGACATGATGGCGAGATTAATTTATTAAGTTTCAGGGAGAGTCACAGAGTCAGATTTTGGGTTGAACTGTCCCTTTAACAATGGCTTCACACCTGTCTGTACCTCAGTTATCGCTTTATGTCTGTACATCAGAAACACATTTCACATTTGCTCCCGTAAATCACCTGCAGTTATTTTGTTTTTGTGCCAAATGATTACAAAAAATGCTCACTGATTGCAGCTGGTGCAGGTTAGATTTCACTGATTACTAGTAAAACTGTTTATAATGCTAGTTGAGGCAAAATTTGAAAGAGGTGACTGAAATCTGAGGGTTCAAAAAAAGACTTCATTGTGCAGTTTTTAAAATGAAGTTGCTGCAGTATGTGATAATGTGTTAAGCCATCTCTCTCTGTCCGCTTTACTCGCAGTATCGCCACAGTACGCCCTACGTGGGACCTCCTCAGCAGTATTCAGTACAGCCTCCAGGGTCTGGCACCTTCTATCCTGGTCCAGGGCCAGGGGAGTACCCTGCCCCATATCGTGAGTCATTAATCCAACACAGACACACATCAAGCACTGCTCTTGTATCACATTTACAATCTGAATTCACCACAAATACACACAACCTGTGAGCCGTACGTGCCCCGCAGCGATGTTGTGCTGATATCTGTTTTCTTCTCTTTTGTTTTTCCCTTTCTTCGTCAAATGCATTCAGATCCCCTCAGGTACCATCCGCCTGTCTCACCCTCTGTTCCGGCTCCTGTCCCCACAGCTGGTCCACCCTACTACCCAGGACAGACTGTGTATCCCCCCTCACCCCCCATCATAGTGCCTACACCACAGCAACCTCCACCAGCCAAGCGTGAGAAGAAAACAGTGAGTATCTTAGTAGTTCCTTTGTCTCGATTCTCTTCCAGAAATTGTAGCCTTTTTCCAAATGTTTTCCAAAGTTGGAATCTTTTGCTTACATGGAAGCTTGAAAAATAATAGTCAAGGTTTTGTTGATAAAACAGTCTCACCTCAGCGTCCATTTAGTAGCAGTTCTGGAGCTTTTGATCAGATCATACAGTCTAATCTTCATCAACAAATGAAGTTATTCCAGTTACAGAGTCTGTTTCCCCTTTTTGTAAATAAGCATTAAATGTAAATGAAATGAAATGAAATTATTTTGCGAATTTGATAGAAAGGTAAGAATTTAAGCTTCCTGAATGAGTATATAATGAATATAATTATTCACACATATTTTCATACAACCCTGAAAGACATGGAGAATACATTTGATCATTTACAGCCTTCAGATTTTTTTCAAACTTGCACAAGATCTATTTTCTACCACTAATAAAAATATGACACATCAATTCGAGACTTTGACATCTCGCTGTGACTTCACTTATGTACAATCTGTCTTGTTTCTGTTACTTACAAGGAGGCTATATTGCGCTTGTGAAATAACAGGCTGCCACTATCAGAGTATAATTTCAAATCTTCTAATAAAGTCAATGAGATAACATTTGAAAAGAGATACATGTCATTATGAGCCCATTTACACCTTGTATTAACAAATGTTGTAGTGATCTGAACGCAGCTGGACAGACGAGACACATTGCCGTCCACACCTGTATCTATCATGCGTCTCCAGCTGACCACTCTTGTTTAGATTTCCTTACTATATATGTCCCTTATCATAGAAGGTCGACGGGCCTGGTGCACAGTTAGAATATCCACAAGCGGTTGTGTCAGTACAGCTGTATGTCCTGTGTCAGCAGAATTCAACACGCCTCCTCCCTTAGAGCAAAACACTGGACGGTCATGATCACCTCCTTGTAAAATGGACTTGCTATTAAGCCTTAGCACGCTGTCACCAAAACAACCACCACATCCTGATTTTATGATGCAGGTCTTGTTGGGGACACATCAGGATGCATTTGCGCTAACACGGCAAAAGATGTGGTCAAATGCGTCTTAGAACATGTTGGAAAATGGTTAGAGTGATTTGATATTGATATTGATATTGATACAGTCAGTGTCCAGTCATAGTTAGGGGGCGTGGTGAGGGCGGAGTCGGCATTGAAAGTAGTCCTTTCTCCTAGCCTGTAACTGCTGGGAAAGCTCAGTTTTTTAACTTATGTAAGAGACACTATTACATTTACTATAGATACAATTAATTAAACTTAACACAAAATCAGTATCTTACCATGATTAACACTGTGATGTAATAGACTTGTACAGTTAAGTGAATTCCATGCATGTTTTGAGACAGTATAGCAGCGTTCATGTTCCTCAATGTCAATAGCCATTGATGATGATGTGCTAACATTATCAAGCAAGGATTTGTAACTTCAAGAACTACAGGTCCTTGATGGCTCACAACATTCTTACCAGTGGCTTAACAATTTAAAACTCCTTGGATAAAGCACTAGATCCTTATTGGTTTACCAGAAAGAGCCCTGAAATCGCCATCGCCAAACCCACCAGACCCCATGTAAATTAACAGTAATTTTAGCGTGCACAGAGCCAGCATATTTTAACATCTAACTGGGTGAATTAAGGTTTTATGTCAACCGAATCAGTGATTGTTGGAACAGTGGAACGAAGACGAAGATGAACCAAGATGGTTTCTGTGATTTATATTTAGTTTAGACTTTAAATGAAGTGTTTTATGATATTAAAATTACTGTTAATTTAAATGGACTCTGGGTTTGGTGATGGTGATTTTAGGGCTGTTTCTGGTTAAACAAACAGGATATTGCTCTTCATAATGAAAAAGTTTATCTCTGTAGGGATCCTTTGCATAAGCTGTCAGACACTTATGATAATAATCTGAGCGTGTCAGTGGAAAAACAAGCACTTAAAGTGGACGTAGATTGACGATGTGACCGTGCACTGAGAGTTGACATTGTAGCCTATTAGGCCACTGACAGCTGCAGCGCTCTCGATAAATACTGAGCCAGTTTCAACAAGTTTTTCCCCTTTGGTCTTTTCAGACACAAAAACATAGGACAAAGGGTCCAGGTTGAAAAAATCCTTTAACTCTAGATTTTTAAGTTTATTTGACTTTAATGAAGCCGCACAACTCTTCAGCATGGTGGGAAATGCTTTGTTTCCCCTCTTGGTGTAAAAGGATGTGACATTTTGTGTACCGACTGTATCTTTTCTTAATTTAGACCCACATAACGCTGCTGATGCAAACAATACATGAATGAATTATCGCCGAGGGTTGCTCTGAGACTGGTGCGCTTTAGTGAGGTCTGTTTTTTTGTGCCATTGTCCTCCCAGATCCGTATCCGTGACCCCAATCAGGGTGGCAGGGATATCACAGAGGAGATCATGGCAGGGGGTTCAGGGAGCAGGAATTCAACGCCTCCTGTCGGCCGCCCCTCCTCTACCCCTACACCCCCACAGGTAAGCGTCTCTGACACACTCACCTACAGTAGTTACAGTTGTGGTGGCATTAAGAGCAGCTGATTATAGAACGGAGCTTAGCCTGAGGAGAGGAGAGACGTGTCATGTGCAGCGTAAGCTCCACGCTCTAATATTGTCTGCTCCTCGCCATGTGTGCGACGGACAGGACGCGGCCTCTGTGTCTTTGGTAATTTATTCGGCCATCTTGTCCTCTTATAAGTAATTCATGAGGGCTTTCTGTCCAGAACGTGCCTCAGGACTTCACAGCATCTAAAAAGCATTTCTGTTATTATCTTTACACATGTGGTTGAGCGTCCATTTTTTCACCCACACAAGCAGTCCTGGGTTTTCCCAGTCATGTGTTCCTGGGACTATTCATGTCACAAGGTCTAAAGAATAACAATGAAAAAGAGTCATTTTATTCATGTCAGAACAGGGCCGCATGATACTGGAAAAAACTGACATAGTGAAAGATATTAAGATATGAAAATACACAGGAATTTTCACCAGATGACTTAAGTAGCTTTTTGTAAATAATGTTGATGCTGAGAAATGACCTTTTACCCTGAAGACTTTCCTGAGGGGGAAATTAGGTAGTTAAATACACTTAATGAGTCGCCATGACACCTTTGCGTTCATATAATACTCTTCTATCAATCCAGGCTAAAGTCAGTGATCCAACATATTAAAAATTAATGTTGCTGACCCTGAAATAAGGGGGCTCCCTTACTTTGCTCCCCTCCTGTTCCTCGCTCATTTACAACTTGTGGTCTGCTAGTAGCGGAAATGCTTTGGATGTTTATCACAATGGTTCCCAACTGGTCCAGCCACAGGGTCCAGATTTCTCCTCAGTCATTAGTTCAAGGTCCACACAGTTTAATATATTCAGCATCATACTTGTGTGTGGCCATGTCGTCGAGCTAGTTTGCTGTCTCTGTCAAGTAGTTGTCCATTAGTCATTCACTCTTCAGCAGGAAACAGCACGTCAAAATAAAAGCTATGTGCCAGAAATTCATCGCACTTCAACATAAAGTATGTTTTTACAAACTTGACACATACACAAGTCACTTGCGGTCCATTCAGAGTGGAACCATGACCCACCAGTTGGGAACCGCTGTTTATCAGACAAACTTCTCTCATGGATAAACGCCTTTCCAGCCTCACAGTTCCAAACAGTAATTGTACGCTAACTCCATTAGCTTTAGCCTGGCTGTCTGTCTCTTCGGGATGTTGTCGTCGCAACAATTAACATAAATTCAACCAATCCCTGTGAATTCTGTGAGACCTTACAAATTTGTACAACCAGCACATATTTGGCTTTGTAAAACGCGTAAAATCCTATTTCATTGTAGAGCTGTGTGCGGTGTATTGCCCCTCCCACTTTCTCTCTGTGTTTATCACTAGACTGCTGCTGCAGGACCAGAGCTCTGTGCCAGTGACAGAGTCAAACACGCACAGTGACAGGGCTACCGTTAGCATCAAAGGCAAATGTTACCCAATTCTTCATAACTGGTTTAATGACATGAGCCATCTCGCTGTTTCGGTGTCAGTGGGAGATTATCAGTTTGGTGACGGATGTCAACCGCTGCTACAAGACTTCTTTACAAGCAACTAAATATAATGAGTAACGTTGGGGATGAGATCAGGTTTTGCTCCGTTACCTCATCATAACCAGGCAGAGAGAGCAGGAGGAGAGCAGCTGGAGGACGGTCCTACAGCACTGCGTCGAAAGGCATCAACAGCTGATCGCAGCCAATCAGCTGTTAATACACCCAGTCCCCCACCATCACAAATACATTCAAGTTGTGTGGGAGACACTGAACGCTGATAATAATAGGCTACAAGTCCGTGACAAAAACAACGCCTTAAAACATTGCAACATGCATCGCAGTATTTTGAAAAGCTGCCATGAAATCAGGCGTTCAGGCCTCAACATCCCAAAAGGAGCCTGCGAAATCATGTAGGGGCTGGCTAGTAGCTGGTCACTAGCTTTTACAGTCCAGCAACTCTGCATTGAAGAAGGGTCGTGAGACATTGCGATAACGTTGCATTAAACAGGTGCTTTATTTCTTCTGTGCAGCAAACACAAACACAGCCCTTTTACAGTCGCTATACTGGAACCTGAGCTTAACTAGATACTGTGCTGACTAGTGTAGCTTTAGAAAAGCACATGCTGGGGCTATGTCAAAGACAGTTTCCCTGTCATTACATGTTTTCCCTCACATAAACCTGAACCCAACTGTTAACCCTAGCCCTAACCACCAAGGGGAGCGCTACGAATTAACAGCAGGAAAGCGCCATTCAATGGGGGAACACATTTTGATACAACACCAGCCCTGTTACGGTGCTTATTTACACACACACACACACGCAGGAGAGTCTCACTTCCCATAACAAACGTCATCAGACTACGTCACACACGTAACCTGTATTAAAGGGAAATGTTTGGCCAGTATCATTAGTCATGGAAAATGGGAACTGAGAGTTTTCTTTTGTATCAAGCAGCAAAAAAAGTTGTAGCATAACGTGTCTGAGTTAATTTCCCTTACTTGACACTGCACGTCCTGTGATGTGACTATAGTACATACACACATCACAATGCTAATACTTAAACAATGTATCGTGGAGCCTTAAATCACATACAACTTGTGTTCAGACATGCAGGTGGAGCTGTGACTCGTTAAAACCACTTCACACAGTATTTTCTCCAAATGAATTCACTGTAATCTTGTTAACAGCTGTTTTAATCTTACACTTGCTTCTTCTCTATCACTGTTTCTATTTCCACTCACTATCTTTTACAGTAGATTGCACATGTACTGTGTATTCTCCCGCTCCTTCTACAGAATCCACTCAGATCCTCTTATCTGTCCATTCTGCTCTTTTAAGAATTTGCATAGCAGCCCCTAATTATGTGTAGCATGAAAACCAGCAGGGCTCTGGGTCAGAAAAACATTGAGCTAACGTCACTGGCATGTTAAAGTATTCATTTTAGTAAGTGAAGCCCAAATAAAACAGCTTTCCTGGATTCTGAAGAAGGACATTGTGATTTCTTCCTCCCTGTGTCCTTCTGTGGATGTTAACAGTCTTTCCTCTCTTTCTCTGTCTCTTTGTGCCCCTTTTGATTTATTTCTCTCTGTATCTTTTCCTCTGTCCTTTTCCTCTGCATTGTTCTGAGCCGATCCCCTCCTCCTGCCATTCCTCCCACATTGATCTCCATTTTCTGTCTTGTCCTCCATTGCTGTTCTCTCAATCTAACCACACCCCATCGGACTCCTTATTTTCTTGCTTAATTCTGCATTTGGGCTTGTTTGTTTATTTGTTTATGTGCGTGCTTGCCTACATCTCTGTGCCTGTCTCTCTGGTTTTCTGTGTTGCTAGTTTTTATGGCCGCACCCTCATTATCCTCACATTTTCTACCTCAAATCGCAGCAGCAGCTGAGCAGCAGCCAGACTCCAGAGCAGCAGCCGCCGCAGCAGCAGCAACAGCCGCAGCAACAGCAGCAGCAGCAGCAGCAGCAGTCGCAGCCTCCTCAGCCACAGCAGGCCCATCCTGGAGGCTACACGCTGGAGCCCCCACAGCCACCACAGCCCCAACAGCTACAGCAGCCAGCGACCACTGGGGCCTCAGACACCAAACCGGGGCCAGGTCTGCACCAGCATCCCCCCTTGTTCTTTTAAATACATCCACAACTCCTAACAAGTCTAACCAGCTGTTATAACAAGATTTTTATTTTAAAATTGTGAAAATATAACCTTCGACCCTCAACAAAAAGGTCTTTGACTGCTGTGTCATTGCCTCCTATGTCAGGCAATGTCACATTTTTTTTATCGTCCCACTCGTGCAACTGCAGTCTCAGTAGCTCTCCTCTCTCTAACTCTCTTATGTTTTGTTTTGTTTTTCCCAGAACACGCTGCACATCAAATTCTTTCACTTTCATTTCACTCACAAAGCAAAGTGTCGTGTCAGCAGGGCTCCCTGGTTTTCCAGTAATTAGCTGGAACATATTAACCAGCATTTCTTCACATAAGTTTTGGAACCAGCTCTGTGTTTGTGTAGAAGTTTATGAGTGAGCTGCAGACTGTAGCTTAAACTACGACCCTTGGAAAAAGTTTGTCTGTCTGGTTTATTGAGCCTGGAGCTGTTGCGTCATGAATTTAATGTTAAATCTTAGTATTTTCCCCCATTTCTCTGTTGGTTTTTGCACAGAAATAAATAACATACACAGTTTGCAGTAGTGTTAACACTAGTGTTCTTCGGTTATCTGTTGCAACCTCACTCCAGCTCACCTCCACCTAGTCTCATAGACACAACTCCCAACCACACCTTCACTGGTTCCTTCACCTCTCGAATGTCAGACCTAAGTAATGAATAATAGGTAAGCAAGGAAAGGTAAAGTTCAGTAACTTAAGAAAAATAGGAGGAGGGGATGGGTGTTCAGCTCAGATACAAATTTGTTGAATTACTCATTGATAACCAGGTTGTCATTATGTTGCTAGGATTGATCGCAGCGATCATTTTGAGCTGTAATTCAATCAAATAGTTTGATAGGAAAGATCGGGAAGAACTACAGCTTCCTCCTGAAAGTCTCAGATTCTGATCATGAGTCAGAGACTGCTCAGTTGACTGAGATTCCATCAAGTTGAGCGGCCGTATCTTGTCAGTGTACAGTGTACTTCTGGGGACATTTTGATCCCTAGATTTAGCTGCAGAGTGGGTGCTCCTCACTTTCATGCTGCTCTCTGGTACAGGCAGCTATCATCTTCTACGCAAAAGGCAGTTATTTTCTGTCCTCTGCATGTAAGTGGTCACAGCAGTTGATTACAGCACAGTCTTTGGCTTTTGTTTGATATCTAGTGGCACCCAAAAAATTTTACTCATTTTGATCCATTGTTAGTGTAGTTAGATTGTTAACTATATTTCGTGAATGTCACTTTAACACTGAACGTCCTGCTGATCTCTGTTTAAACTCTCAAACTCTATATGGAAATAAAGGATGGAATAGTTGAATATTCGTATTGAACAGCCAGATCTGATTTGACAGACATAATTCTGAGTCAGGTGCAGCCCTAAGAAAAAAAAAAGATAAATTAATTAATGATGCTACACATAGGGCTGGGCAGTATATCCATATTATATCAATATCGTGATATGAGACTAGATATTGTCTAAAATTTTGGATATCATGTCATAAGTGTCCTTTCTTGGTTTTAAAGGATACATTACAGTAAAGTGATGTAACTTACCAGACTGTTGTAGCTGTTGCCTTTTTTCTATTTAGTCATTATATCCACATTACTGATGATTACTTATCAAAAATCTTGATTGATGTCGAGATAAAAATATTGTGATATTTGATTTTCTCCTAGCAAGCTGTATGAGTAATAGAAGGCTTTAAATGGATCCTGTGATCGGTATTGGCCGATACGGCTTTCAGTGATTGGTGATTGGCCCCAAAAATCCTGATCGGAGCACCCTTATTTCCTACAGTATTTAAAGAATATGTTACAGTACATTATGATTAAAAATATGTGTTTATCTGAACTCATCTTCCCCCAGATGATACGCCAAAACTGGAGCCAGTAGTCCAGAAGTCTTCCTCGCCTGGGCTTGTGCAGCCTGAAGCCCCCGTAGAGAGACTTGAGGCCAAAGCTCCTGTAACTGAGCCCTCTTCTACTGTCGAACCTGAGCTTCCCTTCCCCGCCTCGATGACCGCCCCCGTCACTCTTCCATTTTCAGTGGCCAACAACAGTGAACGTCCCTCAGCCAGGGAATCCACTGCTTCAGCTTCTCCTCCCTCCTCTTCAGCCGGGGAGCATAAGCCCTCCTTGGCCCCGCCCCAGACTCCCAACACAGACAAGCCCCTCTCAGACGCCCCACGGACTCTGGCTGCTTCTCCGGCACCAGCTCCCAAGGCTTTGAACGGCCTTGCGGACTCTGGGACTGAGCTGGACACCCCGGTTCACGAGCCTTCTCCTCTGTCTTCAGCTGCACTCCAGCCCCAGGCCTCTGCTCCTGCTTACAGAGAGGTCTCGTCCTCTGAAACTTTGCCCTCTGACGTGAGGCCAGAGTTGCCCGTTGCTGCTGCGCTCGCCCCTATGGCACCTGTGGCTGTGGTGCCAGTGACCCTGACCTCAAGCCCCGCCCCGGCTTTGCCAGTTCCGCTCCCCCTTGGCCTTCCGCCTCTAGTGCAGGCCACAACAGAGGCTGACGAGCCGAGCAAGTCCTTAGACACTAAAGACCTCGTCCCCAGAGTCGGGACAGAGGCACATGGAGGCATTACTGAGAGCAAAACAGAGTCCCAGCATCAAGCACTCACCAGGAAGAGTCCCACTACAGGTCAGTATCTGGTGCACCTCAGCTACTGTGAAATGTGTTGTCGTCTTGATCATTTGGTTCTATATCAAAGACTTAATGACTCTTATGACTCTAATGGCTTTTGGGTTAGTTGTCATGTTTTCAGTTAAACCTGGAAATTTTGAGACATGTACAGAAGCACATACAGGCTGAACAGTGGGAGTTTTTCCATTGGACAACATTTGTTTGTTTTGTAAAAATGCTTCTCTAAGTTGTCAGTGACTGAACGCACTCTGGTCACATGCGTGTCACAGTGAGTAGTTAAATAGTCTGCTGCAGAGCAACACCAGACAAACAGGTCTCTGCACTCTATAATGAAAGTGGGACAAAATGGATGTGTCCATATTGACTTAAAGAGTGTTAAACTTTATTGAGGCAGTTTCCTTCTCCATTCAGTGTCAGATTCAGCATTTAACTAATGTGGTTAAAGTCAAGCTCTTTACATAATGGGAGAGCGATGTCATAACCCTTTCACCTGTTGGTCAAAAACATGAGAAATGCCACTTCTTCTCGCCCTTTAAAATCTTTACTTAAGAAACAGTTATAGTGGACTTTTAAATGGAAGGAGTCGAGGGTGAGCGGTGTGTCTTTAAGCTGTTAAGATGTCCTGGAAATCTCTCAGAGGTAAATAGGGTAAAATTCTAACCATATAGATACCGCCATGAAACTTCCCTAATTGATTACTTACATTAAGACAGTTATTTTTTGCATTATAGGTTTTCTGAAATTAAATGTTAAAAAATGCAAATTAGCTATTATCTAATTAGATACATGCTGTTTGGCGTACATTTCCAGAACAGAAATCTGGACTAAAATAAACAACTAAATGTGTTTTTTGGATGTTTTCTTTCCACTAGTCTGAAAGAAGACATGTTATGGAAGCAAAATACTAAAAATTGTATCGCCTTAAAATATGACCTCATGGTCATGGGAAACGTACCTTTTTCAATTTATCCCTTTTTCCTGCTCTGTCAGATAGTATTTGCCTGTACTGATTGTTTTAGTTTGGTTAGGGATGGGTCAGGTTTAACATTTTAGGACTACGTAGACATCATAGTTAAGTATATTAACGTAATTTACAGCATTTTATGTAATTTTCTGGCTTCTATCATTTAAATGCAGACTTTAACAGATTTTGTTTTACAGGCCAAAAGATGTTTCTGTTGCATATAATTGCATTTAAACACAAATTTCCCCCTTTAAATCTGTTGTGTTTGATGGCTGGCTGTGGCTGATGTTCCTGCATTTTGTATTTCCCTGCAGTAAATCAGACTGCTTCTGCTATACCAAAGACCTGGAGGAAACCAAATGAAGGGATCTCTGCTGGAGAAGCACCTCAAAAGGAGGATGAGGTAAGAAAAGAGGCCTAAACAGATCAAACTTGTGGCACATATTCAAAGTGCTATACATTAGTGGAGTTTAAATGATTTTAAAGTAAAGATATTTTCCCCCTCAAATGTTGACAAATAATTTACCTCCTTTTCAATGATTTTGTGAAATGTTCTCGCTTTTTTTAAAATGCCTTCGAAGAATCTGAGGGTCGGGACAGAGCGGGCGAGAGAGAAAAGGAAAGGCACAATGTGGGCAATAGTTCAAGTGGAAAATGTTTCCACATGTGTGGTGGGGGAAGCAGACATAAATGACTTTGGGGTGTTGTTATCGTTCGAGAGCGACAGCGAGGAGTTATCCATCATCTTCATTGCTCAGCCAGCCCACTGTATGTAAAATCAGCTCTTTCCCGCTCTCGTTTCCTCTCCTTTATTGTTTTGTTCCAGGCCTGTCGCTGTGGGAGAGTTTTCACACCAGCACATAAACTGGTGTCACAGACTTTTAAATGGCTTCTTTTAGGCTATAATGAACAAACACGATGAGCGAAGAAGAAATGTTTGTCTGTACAGAAACACACAAATCATAGAAGATAAACATTGCCGCCCACATTTAGTCATCTTGGAACGTAAAGACGTTTATTTCACTTTATCTTCTGAATTCAGACTCAGATGTGTCTCATTAAAAAAGTAAAAAAAATCTCACAATTTTACTTTATAATGAACAAATTTTGGCTGTTTGATGAAGCTGGCTCAACACTGGACTGAGTATAACCTCAGTTGTTTCACTTGGAGACCAACTTCAGCGCCCCCACTGGAAGCTGCTGTTTATTTTTGAGGACAAAAGATGTAAAGTGTCTCACTGAGATTGAACATCACTTACAGGAGTGTCCTGGTCAGGATAGTACAGAGCATTTAACATAGAATATGAAGTTGTTCTTAATAAACTGACCTTTTTTGCATTGTTTTCAGTCTGTAAGCCTTTTTGTGGCTGTTCAGCCCAGTTGTATTGGTGTGCAGGTATCTCCTCTGCCATCCTCTCTTGGTTGTTGTTCATACCGAAGCACCGAAGACAAACTTTTTTTGTTGCCTTAAAACAGTGCAGTTTTACAGCGGCCTTAAGAATTAAGGATTGAAGGCAACTTGTTCCAGTGAGAATAAAATCACAATGCTCTCTGTTTGAGATTTATACTACATTACAGGTACCACTAATCATGCATATTTAATTCTAATTATTTTATTGACATTGTGTTTCAGCCATTATTGGGGCTGTGTTTTGCAGATAAAAAGTCTTTGTCAGCTGATGTCATTTTGCTCTAACACAGGGCAAAACAGTTTACCCTTGCTTTCATGCAGAACATCAGGGAATTGCCTCGCACAGTATTTTTTCTTGGTAAATTTGAGACGTTTGAGTCGCACATGCGGCATCTTCTCAACCACAAGAATGTGAGTTTATGCAGGCGGCTGTAAAGATTGGCTATTGCACAGAACTCACAGGGATTGGTTTAATTGGCGTTAATTGTTGCCATCACAACATCCTGAAGGGGCTGAATATTTCAGATATGACAGATGGAAAATCACACAAGCATAGGCACGTCCAGTCTTTGTCACCAGTGGTACTGCCGACTGCGACAAGCCTATTGTGCTCCTATTTTGCCCTTATATATATTGCTTGTACCTGACCCATTCTGCCCTCTCTGCATTTCATTGTCTCTCATTCATCCCCTGCCCCTCACTCTGTTTTTATTTATTCATCCCTCATTCTTCACTCCTGCATTTTTACCCCGTCTTTACGTGTCCAATCATTTCACCCTGTCTGCAGATGACCTCATTACAGCTCTGTAACTGATAATTATAGACAATGTAATGTGGGGAAATGGTGATGCCACTAGTTTTTAAATGTGATTCACTGTCACGTAATATTTTGTGTCAAAGTGCCCGACGAGACGACAGCAGCCATTAAAGCTGTTAGGAATTTATCATCCTCCTAAGTGATAATTAAGCATGACATAATTCTTACTGGACAATAAATGGGGATCTAAAAACTGAACCTTGCCTCCACTCAGGACGAGCCCAGGCCAGCAGATCAGCCTACTGCAGACCAGGCCCTGCAGTCAGCTCCTCTGAGCAGCAGCCCGGTGCCCCTAACATCAGTATTCACCTCCACCTCACCTGCCCCGGTGCCCGCCAGCAGCCCAGAGGCTGATGGAAAGCCTGTCGCTCCTGAGGAGAACGGCGAGGCAGAGATGGAGCCCATGAGGAACGGGGCGGGTCACACTTCAGAGACGGAGAGCAGCGATAGTGGAGCCACGCCTGGAGACAAGGAGAACTCGACAGGCACCACACAGGACATGGAAGGTAGGATGGGCCCTTTGGACAAATGCTTAAAGCCACTATGGGCGAAACTTTTATCTAAGAATACAGCAGTTTTATTGATAGCTGCAATAATTCTGCCTTTAGAAGCTCTCAGTTCATAAAGTTTCTAATTATTTCCAGTGTTAGTTTTATATTTATTCGCTCTTTTCCTCTTTCCTTTCCTCTCAAACTCTGCTTGGTGGTCCAGACCTGGCTGATCCCAGTGGGAAGCGTCAGTATGACAGGGACTTCCTGTTGGGCTTCCAGTTCATGCCCGCCTGCATACAGAAGCCTGAGGGTCTCCCACCCATCAGTGATGTGGTGCTTGACAAGGTGAGTAGGCCAGTTGTTGCAGATAACCCAGCATAAATACTTCAACCCCAGATTAATTACTCATCTGAGTGCCAAATGTTATTTGTCTAAAAGTTATCTGGGCAGTCTGTTTCCTTCAGGAGGTCCTTGTCTCAATGTAGCTTTAAAAATGAGAAGTGACCAGTAAATTTTCCATCTCTTCCACGTTTTAGATCTCTCCATGTTCAAACACAGCTGATCAAATGATCAACTCTTTGTGAACACCTGAAACTGCATAACAAACATGCAACATTTAAAAAAAAATGTTTTTTTTTTATTCATCAGGGACATTGCAGTAGAATTAGAAATTTCAATATATTGTATTAGAATTGTTTTTTTAAGTTTAAGTAGGAAAAATGAAAGTACTAGGGCTGCCTCCTGAAAGTCAAAGATTTGAAACATCAGTCAGTGATCTCTTGGTCTACTGGGATTCTTACGCTGGAATTCCACTGGATGTGTGTCCGTTGGTTATCCGCTGCGTGCTCCGCCGTCCGTCAACACCCACTGGCTGCTTTTGCTGTGCGGAGCGGTGCAGCTCTGCCGGACAGCGGGAGTCACGAGGACCCATGAGATCTTGCGAATTCACGCATAATCGCGCGATATAACATGATGTAATTTCTATAAACAGAACCACAAAACCAGATTGTCTGGGGACAATTCAGTTCCCAGATTTAGCTATAGAGTGACCGCTACTCCCTTTCAAGCTGCTCTCCTGTCCAGGCAGCTGCAGACCCAGACTCAGAGTTGATGTGAGTGAGACGGAGGCAGCTGCTTGGAAGTCAGGCTACGAGATAACATTATCTTCTCCGTAGAAGTGGTTAATTTACAGCCCACAACAGCTTAATTTCAGACAGTCCAACTTTTATTTAACGTCTGGTGTCTGCATAAAATCATCGTTTGCACAGTTAGTACGCAGTTGTTGAGAGAAATAACTTAGCTTATTTACTATAATTTGTTAATGTTGCCGTGACCCTGAACATCCTGCCCAACTCTCAAACTCATTACGGAAACAATGGAATAAATGGTTGAATATTTGTGTTGAACAGCCAAATCTAATTGGACTGACAGCAGCCTAGAGAGAACATCCACAAATAGCACAAACCCATCCACAAAGATACATACACACAAAGAAGAACACAAAATAGAAAACACAGATGTGTGTCTGTACAGTCCGTCTTCTGCAGGAGGTCTTTATCTAAATGTAGTTTTAAAAAAATTGAATATCTGCAGTAAAGATGTCTTATTACCGTTATGGCCATGATGTCAGGCGCAATGCGATTGTCAATTAGTCAGTTACAGAACAAGCATTCTGTGGTTTTGGCTTCTGGTGTAAAGATTTGCTGCTTTTCTTCTGTTTATAACAATGCAAATTAAAAGTCGTTAGGTTTGTTTTTTAGTCGGACAAAACAAGCAGTTTGGAAAATCTCTCCCCAGGCTCTGGGAAATTATTTTATAATTTTGTGAGGTTTAAAAGACTAAGCCATTATGCTATAGATTATATTAATCAATAATAACAGTCATGAGTTGAAGCCCTAGTTTTGAATTAAGTTCCTCTCCATTAGCTGAAAGCAACAGGCAGTGTTAGAGACATAATGTTGTTCAAATATGTGCCCTGAATCAAAGATACAGCACACAGAGTTCGGTTCTTTCCTCTGATCCACACACACATACGTATGGGTGGAACATATGGCCCTGCTGAAAATGCTGTTTTGATTAAAATCACATTGCTATTATGTCACACTTGGCAGTGTTAAGAGCACCAGCCCCTCCCCCCCTCCAGTTCTCCAAAAAGAACAAGCAGCCCGGCGATGTACGATCCTGAAGTCTCATTTTCTCTGAGGGAGAAAGTGAAATCTCGCTGGGAAAGAGTGGAGAGGAAGTCAAGGACAGCTGAAAGACAAAGAGCTGGATTTGTTCTTCTCTCCTCCCCCACAACTATCTCTCTCTTTCTCTCTCCCTCTCTCTGTCCTGCGTTCCTTCCCTCCTTCCCCTCCACATCTGGTTCTGACTTTTCTCACTGAACGGTCCGCTGATCCTGTCGAGCACGATTTATCACCGGTGCAGTTAAAATACATAAAATTAAAAAGTGCCAATGTAGAATCTCTGTCATTTACAACAGGTCACCTTTAAGGGAACACAGGGTTACACACACACACACACACACACACACATATATACACACACACACACACACACACACACACACACACACACACCAGGCTGACTCCCTTCACCCTGTTACCACTATTATTAGGGGATCACTGCTCCCCCTGCTGCTCAGCTCATTATATGCTTGTGTGTGTTTGTGTGTCTGTGTGTGATGATGTATTGTGTATGTTATGTGTCACACAGATGAACCAAAACAAGTTGCCATCTCGAGTGGTGGACTCCAGGGTGATTTCCAGAGGACCTGATTTCACACCTGCCTTTGCCGATTTTGGCAGGCAGATGACCGGAGGACGCGGCGCAGCAGTGAGTCACAAACACACACACACACTGAAGCTGACACAATCATTCATAAAGTCTCACACACACACACACGCCAATTGCTGCTTTCCGTCTCCTCTCTCCACACAGTTTGTCCTCATGTTTAATAGATAACTTTGCTGATTTTAAGTGGAGGAAAGAATGAAACAGATACGACACATCTTTCAAACTTTTCCCTGATAGTTGGCGGATAATGGGATACAATTTCAGCTCCAGTTGGATTCAGCCGACATTCATTAATGTCTAGTGACTGATTCAACACAGAAAACCTCCATTATATCACTCCAAACACTGTTTCACCAGTGTGAGAGTCAAGATTTGTCTGATTAGAATAAACCTGCTCGAGTGCTTCAGCACGTTAGGGAGTATCTGGTCTTCTAGACGATGCAGGGCCAGTTCAAGTAGAGCAGATTTTATATTTCACAAGATAATGAGGAGACTTTTTTGGCAGAGGATTGTTGTCCGCACAAGGCACTGTCAGCTATCTTTTAATGCCACGATGCTTGGTTTCATGTTATGTTGACAGACGATGTGTTACAGTGACTGGTTAAATGACAAATCATGTTTCAGTTCATCAGAGTGTTGCGACGAGAAATATTGACCTGGTGTTCTCTTTGTCTGCATTCACAGCTTATGAACATCGGGACACGTCGGCCTCCACCCAGGAAGATCATCATGAACGTGTCGGTTAATGACGACGTTCAGCTGAAAAAATCTGAGAACGCCTGGAAACCTGGCATGAAGAGGGCTGACGTTGCTGGAGATGATCCTGAGGCGCAAAACACACAGGTAGGGCTGAATATACACACATGCATGTAACACAAACGCAGAAACAAAACACAGAGGAGGGTCTATGCAGACGTCAGCTGTTTTGAATGTTTGTTAAACATAAAATCTACTTGATTGAAGAGCTTTGACTTATTAAAACTTATTACAGAATCAGCCGTTTGGTTTAATTCTGGGGGCAAAAAAGGAAAAAGAGATGAGAGTTGAGTCGTATTACTACAGACTGAAACAACTTTACACAATAATCTTCATATAAAATGATTGATCTGTGTTTTTTATCGTGACTGATTCCCCTCAGGAGCTCTTCAAGAAGGTACGCAGCATCCTGAACAAGCTGACGCCTCAGAAGTTCAACCAGCTGATGAAGCAGGTGGCGGACCTGACCATTGACACAGAAGAGAGGCTCAAAGGCGTCATCGACCTGGTATTTGAGAAGGCCATCGACGAGCCCAGCTTCTCCGTGGCCTATGGAAACATGTGTCGCTGCCTTGCCACAGTAAGTGTGGAGAACACAAGCTGCCAAAATCAAAAATAATAAATAAATTAGTAATGTTGCTTTCACATGGAATCAGGGAGACAGTAGGCAGCACCTTAGTGGATGAGAACAGGACAGTAAAATTAAGTTGGGCCAATAGAGAATAATGGTAACCGTTCAAATTAAAATATTTTAACTTTTTTCTGTCGTCCACAATAACACAGACAAAAAAACAAGCAATCTGCACGATTACCTGATATGACTCGCAAAATTACATGAAATTCTAAACACAAAATAATGTAGATTTACATATTTTATTCAATTTTTTGTAAACAACAAGACGTCACTGGCACAACATATCATCATGTGTCTTTCATTTTACTGTCCTGCCATTCCGTCAGACTGTTTGTTTTTTCCGTGCCGCTCAGATGTTTTCAGTCTGTTGTTAAACGTCTGCCTGATTCCATGTGAAGCAACATAAATGAGTCATTAAGTAAATTAATATTCCATCAAATGAACCAAAAATAATAATGAAAATAAATGAATTAATTGATAACACATGACATGAATTAATACGTGTCACATACACAGAAAAAACTAATTTGTAGAAATAAATAGGGGGGAAATTGCAGAGGGAAAATATTAATAGCAATAATAAAAAATGTATTTATAAAGCACAGTTCATATAGCAAGTTTACATTAATAAAATGAGGAAATATAGATAAAAGGCAATGAGATAAAATGAATAAGATACAAATAAAAAAAACACACAAATACATACAGGCACAGAAATGAAAAAATATATACACATTAATAAATTGAATTTAAATAAATAAAAAATAAAATAGATTAATTAATTAAAAAATGAATGTTAAATAAATAAATGCAAAAATACATATCTTAAAAATGATTATAAACAAATTAAAGTCAGAATTTAATAGAAAATTTAATAATTTGCAGAGTTAGTACAAAGGTAAGAAAATAAAGAGTCAAATTAGGAAATACCAATTTATGTCACTTTTTATTAAATAATTATTCCTTTATGTTTTTTATATAATTTTTGGTGCATTTAATAGCACACTGATTTCTTTTTTGAGTCAGTCATTTATTTATTTTTGATTATGTCCGCTTTTCTCTTCCACAATTAAGCCGGTCGTTATTTTGATTTTATGAATAAACAATATTACCTCAAACTGTGGTTCGTTCACAGGGATTCTAGTACAACAACAAGTAAACTTTTGTGAATTCCACAGACGGTGCAGTTTACTGTAAATGTGTGCGTCCCAAATGAAACAAAACCAATTTGCATCCCAATGTTCAGTCAACAGCTCGCTAAATGTTTCAGCTGCAAACAGATCGATGGATTTAAATTCATCTCTGCCTCCGTGTAACATAATGCCGTGCAATACGACTCAGTTCGATACAATGTGATGATGTAGTGTGAACATTATCACTTTTTGATGACTCGAGAGAAGAAACCGTACAATGTGTTACACCCACTGTCCACAGTAGTGGGAGGGGAAAATATGCTGCTGCTGCATTGATTGGATTGAATTTGTTGGTAGTAAAATATGAAATAAGTCTTATTGATCATTTTAAATGGGTCTAACTGCCTTGTCTGCCGGAACACTAGAGTCTCTGTTAAACGTTTTTAAAGGTTTACGTTGTCTTAACACTTCTGTTTTTCACCTGTGTCTGCTGTTCCTGCTCAGCTCAAAGTGCCCATGACAGACAAACCCAACACCACAGTGAACTTTCGCAAGCTGCTGCTAAACCGCTGCCAGAAGGAGTTTGAGAAAGACAAGGTGGACGACGTGGTGTTCGAGAGGAAGCAGAAAGAGCTGGACTCTGCTGCATCGGTATGCATCACTCAAGTTTGACACCCGATTTGAAACTCTGACAAATAGTGTACATGTTTGTTAAATGTTCCCTTGGTTCCCTCAGACGACAGAGCGCGAGCGGCTTCAGGAAGAGCTGGAAGAAGCCAAGGACAAAGCCCGGCGGCGTTCCATCGGCAACATCAGGTTCATCGGCGAGCTTTTCAAGCTAAAGATGTTGACGGAGGCCATCATGCATGACTGTGTCGTGAAGCTGCTCAAGAACCACGATGAGGAGTCTTTAGAGTGCCTGTGCAGGCTGCTCACCACCATCGGCAAGGACCTCGACTTCGAGAAGGCCAAGGTGAGACGGAGAAGGAATTTGGTTTAATAAAGTGAGCCAGACTGGTTAATACTAGCTCATTATTTTGGGAAATCCATTTATTTGTTTTCAAGCAGAAAGTTAGATGAGAAGCTTGAAACCACTGTCATGTCTTTACAGTTAAATATAAGCTTCAGACAGTTAGCTTAGCTTAGCATAAAGACTGGAAACAGGGCAAACAGCTGGTCTGGCTCTGTCCTACTGTCACAAGTCGTAGTAGTGGTATTAAACAGGGTTGTAACTCGTGATTATTTTGTCAATTAACTGATTAGTTATTTGGTCTGTACAGGCTTTTTTCTAACTCAGAATGACGTATAAGTGGTACTATCCTCATCATATACAGACATGCGCATGTGCACTGTGGTTTCACCTGGCTCAAGGAACATCAACAACATATTTCAGAAGTTCTCATAATTATATATGTGTGATTTTTGTAGTAGACTATTTGTTTTCAGTGTTGCACTTTGTAGACGGCCCCTGCCTGCACACTCGTCTAACAGCAGGCTGCAAATAGGGAGCAACGTTATTTGTCCAGCTCGAAGTTGTAGCTCGTTGTCCACCTTACTACAGGTGGTGGAGGAGGTGTCGTTTAAACAACTTTTTGTTTGGGTTAGTAATTCGGGAAGTTTGAATCTGTGAATATCTTTGCAACTTTACCAGACTCCACAGAGCTGCGTTCACAAATGCAGAAGACCATTTGTGACAGCGTTTGTGCGCTGGCGATATGAAACTATATTAAAACATTGAACAACAGGAAAAAAGAGACTAGTGATGATGAGCTTGTCGGCTTTCTTTTTGCGCTCATAGGTCTGGTATCCGCTTTCCTGTGGTCTGGCAAAAAACAGACAGCTCTTCTCTTCCTCTTCGGCAGTTTTGGCTGCGCCTCTACCGGTACCCTGTACTGATTATAATACAGCGCCACCACATCGACGTAATGCTGCAATTGCAGTTACAAATGACAAAAAATCCACCAAGTGCAATGCTTGTTAGAAAAGTGTTTCCATTAAAGACAACTGTCAAAGTTTTGTCAAGGGCTGGAGGCAGGGCGAAAATTGACAGAAGCAGTCACTTCAAAATTCTCTATACAGAAAAACCCTGCCTTAAAATGTCAGAAAATGGTTAAAAAAAAAAACCCAAACGTTCAGTGTTTCCCAAAGCCCATGATGACGTCCTCGGAGAAAATCCATGCTGACACAGGGAGAGCATGCAAACTCCGCACTGGTGATTGATTTAAATGTGGACGACTAATCATATGATAGATTCCTCGTCACAGTAGTAGTAGAAGAAGTCTATTAAAGGTAAGTGTGGATGTGTGACATATTTCGAGGCTCACTGGCACCGGGGTCAGACCTTGAACAGGCTCGGCCATAAGGTGAGCAGTTTATCAGCAGCCCTTTCACATCAGCACAGTGTGTCAGTATGCCTCTGCCAACACGCCACCAGGATAAATTCCTCTGTACTCCGCTGGTTACTTGGAAAATGAGGTGACTGTGGAGGTAATTCTGATCCCAGCAACACAGTTTTGTGAGACATAAAAGAGAAAGTTCTGGTGGGATTCAATCCCACACCAGCTGGGCTACATTCAGCTCCAGAAGCAGAGGAGAAACTGTTTATGTAGGTTATGAGGAAACAGGAATATCCCCTCCGTGTCCCCACAGTGGATGCTCTGCTTTGTTCTGTCTGACCGGCTCTCCTGTTGACACCAGCGACTCCCAGCTGGACGCAGCGAGAGTCCTCAGGTGCTCTGAGATACACAGCTGACCCCAGAGCCTTTCTGCTCTGTGTCTGCTGTACTGTGATGTGTGGTTTGATCCTCTTCTTCTACCAGTCACCCTGTGGAAGGAAAGCCCTCTGACCAGCGGGGAGCCTGCTATGAACTCAGCATTATAATTCTGCTGTTTTCTTTTTCTTTCTTTTTTTTAGGATCTTTTACACTGAAATTTTTACTCACAGAAGCATCATTTTTGGACATTAAACCCTACAGAGTGCGTTCATAAGTCATCTTGTCCTTCAGTTGAGTTTCATCGCGTTTAATGTGGTAATTTTCTGAACATGGCCGTTTTAATGTCGGGCCATTACAGTGAATTGGAGCTGTGCTTTCTGGCCAATTACAGTTTTAGCTCTGCCGTCTTCCAAATTGTTCTGATGTAGCTCTGAGCGGTCAGGACAGCCTCTGCTCCGAGTCACACGCTGACCAATCTGTCAGTTCAGTGTAATTATGTGGAAATCCCTGAAATCTGCTGTCTGGTAAATTGAAGAGTAATATAGACTACAACCTTCATGACTCGTATTAACCTCCTCTGTCTCTCTATCTCTGTGTCTCTCGTTCCTCAGCCTCGCATGGATCAGTATTTCAATCAGATGGAAAAAATCGTCAAGGAGAGGAAGACGTCATCTCGGATACGGTTTATGTTACAAGACGTTATAGACCTGAGATTGGTGAGTGTTTTATGTGGGTGTGTGGTTTTGATGTTTGTTTCGACCAAAGTCCCGCCTCATGTTCAGATCAGCTCTGGTTCACGATGAATTTTCCCACAGAGGTTTGTTTCATTGATCTCTCCGACCTCCTGGAACATGATATCAGGTATTCTGGTCATATTCTCCTAAATGGATCTACTACGGCTCTTGTTATTGAATTTTAACACCTTTCAGAAAGAGTGATGGGGGAAAAAACGCAGGAAAATACACTGTGGAACCTCATACTGCTCATAGCACATGATAAGTCTTTTTAGGAAAAGCTGTAGCCAAGGCAATTAAGATATGTTTAACAGCAGATCGCTTTGCGTTAGAAGAATACAACTTTCCCATGTTGGTCTCCTATAATATTAATTCTACTGTCAGTGTACACCTTTGTAAACAAAACAAAAACACACTGACAGGATTGTGTCTTCAGACATTGATTGGGTTTCTCTTTATAGTGTTAAAATCAACAAGTCAGTGCAACCTAAAACATTATAAGCTGCCATTTATTCTGCCATATAAGGTTGTGTTGCGTTCAGGTACCCATTAGCTCACCAGGTAGAGTGCATTCGGGGCAACAATGCAAAAATGGGGTCTCGTGGACAGTGCCCACTACAAACTAGGGCTGCTCGATTATGGAAAAAAATCATAATCACGATTATTTTGGTCAAAATTGAAATCACGATTATGCAAACAATTTTGCGCGCACGTGATAACTTATATTGTTTACACGACGGCATGTCATTTCTATCTCTACATTGTCACGCGTTTGCAATTCACCTGCTCTCTGTATCAGGCACGGTGGAGTTTGGCTCCGATGCGTGCACACAGACACACGCACACACAGACCAACCTCTCCAGCTCTCCCTCTGCTATTTTCCGCACGCTGTTTTTGAAATCTTCCGCGATCGCCTGCCCCTCGCATTATTCATAGTTCACCTACTTGACTGGCTCGTGGAGTGAATAGAGGAGGGGAGGGGGTGATATTGCACATGCGCGGCTTCCGTAGAAGACAAAATAACATCTCCAGGCGTCCGTGACCAAAAATCGTTTACCCTGGATTTCATTAATTTTGGCATCGTTTGACGTTAAAATCACAAACGCGATCACCAGACGATTAATTGCACAGCCTTACTACAAACTGTGGAACACACAATAACCAGCTGCCGGAAACACTGCTCACCGAATGGCTTGCCTCAATAGAGCTGAAGGCCTAAGGACACACGCTAGAAGAAGAAAGCTGTCTGTGCTTTGTAACATCAGTTTTAGTCAGTGAGCTAACTTTTGCTACCAACTGTGGTTTGGGACAAAACAAAAAGGTAGAATGAACACACCAATCTTTCGTCTCTCATGGCTTCACCTCTTGAGAGTCTAGTCAATTTCAAACAAACACATCGAGCTCAGATCAGTGTGTACAGTTGTTTTACACTTCTCTCCTCTTGTGTAAGCCTTGTGCTTTAAAATAAGTGTTTCAGTTTATGTTGTAATCAATTTCCACATTGTCGACATCTTATAAATGCTGCAAAAGCAAAATATGTAATTGAATTTGATTTATCACTCAGCATAAGTGCAGACAGATTAAAACAGTTTCCCATACATTACACGAATCCACACAACGTATCTGTTCTGTTGTTTTTACCTTAAATTTGTTGCTGTAGTTTGTTTGGTTCTGAATCTAAAAGCCTAACCAGAGACAGAGTGCTGAATTTTTACCTTCAGCTAGACGTCCTGTATACATTACATCTCTCTTTATGTAACAACAGAAACAAACACGAGGACTTAGAGGAAGAGAAACAAACGAGGAGCAAATGTCTTCATGTGTCTCTGTTGCACTGTGATTGTCTCCCACAGTAACTCTTACCTAACGAGCTGCTTGAATCAGTGTCACTGTCTCCTGCAAGACGCTGGAAACACAGATTCGAGCCCTGCTGTGCTGTGCTCTTGTCAAATTTAAAATTAAAATCAGCGAGGCTACTCAGGCGGTGCGGTGGATCCAATTTGTTTAAAAACAAAAATGTTGGCATCGTGGAATGAAACAAGATAAAGGGTTGAAATGCAAGTTGAAACTGAGTTAACACATGCATCTGTCAGTTATGATCATTGAGTTATTATCAGCCTTTGAATTAAGGATATTCCTCTGTGCTTGGCAGCTTCTTGTATCTGAATTGATGTATCTGCTGTGATAAAACCAACCAGTCCTCTTAAGATGTTTAAGGAAACGATCTGGGCCAACATTTGTAACGGCTCCCATCAAGGAAAAGAAATCTGTTTGAAATTACTGAATCTGACACTCCTGCATAATTCAGCTCTGAGGTCATTGTGGTTCTCATTGTTCTTTCAGCACAACTGGGTGTCTAGGAGAGCCGACCAGGGCCCAAAAACCATTGAGCAGATCCACAAGGAGGCCAAGATTGAAGAGCAGGAGGAGCAGAGAAAAGTGCACCAGCAACTGCTCTCCAAGGACAGCAAGAGACGGCCAGGTCAGGCCCGCAGTCTAAATCCTCTTTAAGGCTTAGACTCACATCGGCACAGCTACAGTGACTCAGGAAGCCTATGAACATAGAGACAGACTTCCTGTCCCTATAGCCTGCAGAGACGCTATTGTGCCCAACAGCAGACAGGAAGCCCCCCACTCCCTCCAATCTGCCAGCTGACCTATAATATTTCATCTTGAATAGCATGAAATGGTCAAAAACATCACTCTGACAGCTCTCAGTGTCGATTCAGTGAATGAAAACGCCATTACATTTCCACAGAACTCAATTTGAAACTGTATTTTGTGTGTGTGTGTCTCCTTGGCCTCGCAGATCAAAGAGATCAAAGAGATCAGAGAGATCAGCGCGTGCAGAGAGAAGAGACCTGGAACACTGTGCCCATGACAAAGAACAGCAGAACCATCGACCCCACCAAGATCCCAAAGATCTCTAAGGTGAGACACGCTGAGTCTTTTTACAACTTACGTCTCTCTTAACTCTTTTAACTTCGATACATGAAAGAAATTCCCAGCACCCACATGCTGATGCTCCAATGTGTTACCATGGTTGCCAAATAAGTTGCATACATCACTCACACAGATTGCTTGTAAGATCACTTCCTTAATGGTTCATACTCACTGGGTAGATTTTATACTAAGATAAAGCTGGGGTAGGATGTTTTCTGGAAAACGCAAAAGAAAGGGCAGGATTTAAAAAAAAAACAAAAAAAAAAACCTCCTCCTGCAGCTATGAATAAAGTTTAGTAGTTGTAGTATTAACACATTTCATACAAGTAAGAGCAGTTTAAAGTGCCTTACCGGTGACTAATAAAAAGACAGAGGACTTTAATAAAACATTAAACTCACAGAAGATGAACTCAGTGTTGTGGTGACACCAGGACTGATGATTAATTAGAAACTAATCAAGGATCCAAACTTCACCAGAGACTGCCTCAAAGTCTTTGTTGCAGCATTTCATATTTTCTGATACTCTGTGATGAGTCTGCAGGCCGCTCTGTTCACTCAGTCTCGGCTGAACGTCGTCAGGTGTGCAGGTTAACTTAGATAAATCAGTTAGGTGGTCCTTCACGTCGAGACAAGTTCGTCCCACGTTCATGAAGTGTTTTTCTACGTCAGTCACAAGCTGCACAGCAGGTTGTTGTTCTTTCAGTAGACAGTTTCTGTACACAGCAGATAAGTGTTTATACAGCACCGAGAGGAATCCTGCGGCTCATCATGTGTACTCTCATACACTGCCCCTGCCTCATCTGATACACATTATTGTGGTTTATGTTCAGTGGGGCACAGGCCCCCTGCTGGATCCAACAGGTACTGCTCTGTCTATTCAGAGCTCCACCTGCTGGAGGAATTATGAAATGAAATTCTCAGTGTTAGTTGTACAAGGAGACCACTCATTTTACTGATCCTTTATGACAATTCATGCGATTTACTACATGTTATACACTGTGTTTTGTGTGCTACTCATCCTTAATTAATATCTTAAATCAAAGTGTTGTCACCAGTGTGTCTTTGAGACCTTGAATGCAACTAAACTGGTGTAAAAGATGGATAGATACTGTGCAGAGGAAAGCAGATATATCAGGGAGTTGTTTGCCTGCGTATTGTTAGGGTGAGGAAACACACGTGTATTAGCATCTACACTGATTAATGTGTATTAGATCATTAAAATTACAATCACGTACCTGTAGGTTTAAGTCTGGGTCATGTATCTCGTCTCAAATGATGTCCTCATTTGCGTGTTACTGTCAGTTTTCTGTGAGCACTTGCAGCTTGTTCTTAAATTATTCTCTTTCTGCAGCCTCAAATGGATGAGAAGATCCAGCTGGGCCCTCGGGCTCAAGTCACGTGGGTGAAGGGCAGCAGCGGAGGAGCCAAGGCCAGTGACTCAGGTAAGAAAACATGTGTTAAATGATCCAAGACCATGGTGGGTCAAAACATTACATGAGCAGGAGTTTGGCAATATTGTACAAACCTGAGAACACGGTGAAATAACTGTCCATCACACAGCAAAACATATTTCATCTTGTGTCTCAGAGGCCTGTTCATCGTAGCAAAACACTGAGAGTGCTCTCAGGCCTGTAGCTCAGTTTATTTGGTCCAGACCGAGGGGAAAAAATGATTCATGTTGCATTTCAGTTCTGGTTCGGTTCCTGTTCACGCTGACTTTTTACAAATGAACCAAGAGAAGTAAACATGAAGTTATACAGACTTACAGATGATTAGTTTCAACAGTTGTAATCCTGCATCATCAGGACTCGGGTGGGAAAATCTAATTCTGGTGACAGACAGAAGATTATTCAGTATTTAATGTTTGTTTTTTGATGTCATCAAGAACTCATACAGAAAAAACTGATGATAAAGTTACTAGTATTATTAGACGGAAAATGTTATGAGTAACAGGAAGAGGCAGGATGAAAAGGAGGCGTCTTGTACGGTAATGATTCGGAGCTTGTTACTGTGAGATTGCTGTCACACTTTTTACAATGGACTAAATGAACTGACAAAGTACAGAGAGATGCAATAAAATAAATGCAGCAGTTTTAAGAGCTTTTGACCTATTAAATAGAGAAAATGGTACCAATGCTGAAATGCATACGTGTTACCATGGTTACCAAGCGGTTACAGTAGTACAGATCAATTATAAGATCACTTCCTGAACAGATTTCACGCATCAGCAGATGGATTTATGAGTTTAGCTTCTGAAATTGTGCTGAAATCACATTTCTTCTATGGTAAAATCTTGTCGTTGATTCACAAACAAACTCCAGCAGTGTCCGTTTGACAGCGCGCTGAGACCCGCCTCGGTTTGGTTGTTGGGTCTGCACCAGGGTTTGATCGACACCTTTCACCCCAGCCCAAAGGACGCGTACTAACTGGACACACGCACCTAAGGTCTTTTAACCAAATCAAGCAGGTTAGATGTGAAACCACCTGAGGCCCTGATCAGACGGAACAGGCGCACCACACAGCCTTTTTTGTTGAAGCCTGCCCCAATCAGACAGAGCGCTTTTTGCAACTTGCTGCAACCTTCTTTTTTTAATTTTTCCTTTTTTATTGTTCCTAGGCAACCACCGAATCATGTACTTAGCTTAACCACTAAACTCACAGATATCATAAAATCTACATTAAAAAGTGGACAAGCGAGGGGCACTTGCTCCGGCTCGAATTGTGGGTGAGAGGCTGTTTCCACATAGTACGCTGGTCACAGAGAGTCTGTGTGGGTACATGAGAGTCTGAAAGAGGAGAAATCACAGGGAGTACCCTCGATGATGGTCAGTGCAAGGCTTATTTTAGGATTAGTCAGGGATAGTTTGACAATCTGCTGATAATTTTCAGGCCAATTACGGTTGGTAGAAACACTAAAAAGTAGTTGAGGCTACAGTTTGTTTAGATTCTCTCTTTCATTCAGGGCAAGTGTGAAAATATAACATGCTCAGTAACACAAAAGCAGTGATCAAAACGCTTTGCTCTCATTGAAAACGCTTACAAAAAGGCCACTGGGCTGCTGAAATGCACTCTGTATGATTGGGGCCTAAAAGTGACTCAGATGTGAAGCACTATTCTGCATCCCTCTGGCTGCCTCTCTGTGTCTCTGCGCAGATTTCACTGGCTGACGTTCCCCATCAAAATTTAAATTGTAACAATTAAATTAGATGGCAAGAGGGGAAATTACTTGACACTGACACACTACATCATCTGTGCTCTGTGATCGGCCCAAACTCTGTGGTCAGAGTGTGGCTGCAACTGGCCAAACTGTCACACAGTTAAGGTGTCATTGCGCCTGAAACAATGTGTGACCTGTCGTCCGACTGCGTCTGAAGACAAAAATGTAGTAAGCTGTAACACAGGCACGATAATTACTCATTTGAAAAAAACAGCGCACACTGCTGGACATTGTAAAGCATTTGTTTGTACACATAAAAGTGACAAATAAAGTTGTGGAAAGACTGAAAAAAGAGACGAATGACTCTTCTCCCCCTCCCTTTTGTTAATAGCTCATCGGAAAAAAGCCGTAGCATTTGTATCTCTCTCAACCAACCATATCATTCTGCTCAACTTGACATCAAGAACGCCTTATTTATTTATTTATTTATTCATTCATTAATTTATTTATACAGTGGACCAGAGAGATGATGACCACCCTCAAAAAGAATAAGTTAGACATTCAGTACAAGGATCTCAGGACAAGTTTTATACAGCCTGGTCCTTTTTTCCTTGAACTAAAGCTCCTCTTGCAACAGCAAAATAACCTGGTGCCCTTTTAACTACCTTAATTATAGTGCTAAGACATTAAGGAAGAGAACCAACAGTCTGACCAGTTTATAAACTCGCATCTTGCACACAGTGTTTGTTTGTGGACAGTCTATTTAAGACAGTGTTTTTGTCTGTTGTTTGCTCATTTAATGTTGATGTATAAATGTATGTTGACCTTGGAAGGAAGGGGAGCTCAGAGTGTGAGACTTGTAACTCTGCACTTTTGCCTTTGAATGGAAAAATGAAAATACAGTTCCTAATAGGGTTGTAACAGTATGAGATTTTCACGGTACGATAACTGTCTCAAAGTATTGTGGTGTGACGTATCACAGTATTACAGAACTGATGTTATCAGTGAGAATGACCCTTAAAGGAATTAAAACAGAAGGGTCATTTTGCAACCCTAGTTTCTAATTAAAATAAGTTAATGCACCTTAACTCTTATCCTCTATCATTTCCTTGACTTTCTGGTGTCATTCATGTTTCTTTCCTCTTCATGACAGAACTGTCACGGACAGCTGGCCTCAATCGTTACTCCGCGCTGCAGTCGACGCCTTCACCTCAAGCCTCCACCGCTCCTCCACAGAACCCAGACTTCGACTCCAGGAGAACTCTGGGAAGGTAAAGCACAACATCAGGGTCATATTAAGCTCCTGTTCACTTGTTGTCTCCTCCTAAAGATCTGTGTGCCTTTTAATAGTTTATCTCTCAGATTCAGCAACGTCCTGATCAACTTGTTTTCTTTAATCCCAGCAGTCGTAGCAGTGCAGGGAGAGAACGCAGTGACAAGCCACTGATCTCTGTCCCTCCGTCGTCACGGCCCGGATCCTTCATCAGGGGAAGCAGTTCAAAGGAGCTGCTGGAGAGTCAAACCCCCGAGGAGCCGCGGAGAGACCGGGAGCGAGAGGGAGCCGAGCCCCGGAGACCGAGTGTCACCGAGGAGAAAACAGAGCCAGAGCGCAGCAGAGTCAGGGAGCCTGGTGAGACGCACAGCGCTGCACGACATGGGGCATACTTGAATATAAACGGTCTCCAGTGGCATCACACTGATGATTGGTTTCTGATATTTAAAGCCATGAGCGCATTTACTTGGTATGAAAGCGCCTTGTCAAAATAAATCAAACCAATATGACTGGACCATGTGGGAATTTAATTTGAAAGGACAGACACAGGAAGTGTCCATGCTCAGCAGTCAGACAGGAGTCAGGTTAATTTCCAGGGCTGGTACCTGCAGTTATTCCACAGGCTAGTTAATAACATGTCGAGCAGGAAATCCAAAGTGTGGGATCATTTTGAGAAGGTGAAGGACGAACCCAAGGTGATATGTAAACTCATCTTCATTGGTCGACTACAAACATGACGTATCATCTGAAACATGGAAGTAGCTACATGCCCATTAGCCCACAGCGTCATTAACAGGCGGCTCGCTCAGTGTGTGACGTGCACTTGTAGATAAAATATAGGCCTATATTTATGAAGGTTCATTACCACTGTGTTGCCCCGCCCAAAATATATCATTTAATAATTAAATTAATATCATAAACATGCAGGCGACTAGTCGACTAATGGCCCTAAATGATGATTATTGGTTGACTTGGATTCAGTTAGAGACGACCAGACATGGATCTCCATCTTGCTCGTACCACAGACAGACGATGTCGTCATTGTTGTGTTGTATGTCCACAGTGAAACCTGAGCCAGTGGTCCAAACCCCGGACAGACCTGCTCTGTCTGAAGAGGAGGCAGAGAGGAAGTCCAAGTCCATCATCGACGAGTTCCTGCACATAAATGACTACAAGGTACCGAGATTCAACAAAAGATCAAACGTAGAAATCTGTTTAGGTATTTAAATACAAATGTTTGAACGTACATCAACAAACAGGAGCTCAGACGGATTAACTTCTGATTCAAATAATTTTTCTTCGCATAATTTATATTTTGCTCTGTGTCTTCATCATGTATTTGTTCTTTTAAATACACTTAATGAAGATTTGTGTATTTCTCTTTGAATACATGGTTGATTTTATCAGAAAACAGCTTTAATCTTCCCACTTTTCTTGATCGTATTTATCTGTTTCCTGCAGGAGGCACTTCAGTGTGTGGACGAGCTGGACTTGGGCTCTCAGCTGCATATCTTTGTGCGTGTCGGGGTGGAGTCGACCCTGGAGCGCAGTCAGATAACACGGGACCACATGGGCCAGCTCTTCTTCCAGCTGGTGCAGCAGGGCGTCCTGCCCAGACCCCAGTTCTACAAAGGGTCAGTCTGCCTAATGTTTAATGCAGTCAGTCTAATAATTGAGGCAGTTTATATGGACCTGAGGAACTAATGGATATTTTGGAAAGTCAGTCTTTTTGATAATGTGACTTCTGTGTTTCCATAAAATGGGAATATTGATTTAAGCACATTTTTGTTGTTGATTTTGTGGTTTATTGTTTATTAGGATCCTCATTAGTTGTTGTTGTGTTATCCACAGATCTACCTACACATCATTTATAGTTATCCGGGGTTTCTTACTGTCAAACTTAATTTCATCCTGTTCTACAGAATTCTTCACCTGCAAAATGACCATGCACACTATTGATATACCATGTATATGAATTACTCACGGCTAGGGAAAGGTATCATTAAGATTTTAACGACACAACTACTCTTACCCATACTGCTTATCGATCCAGTGCTTTAACGGTAATCTTTTGGGTTCTTCAGGGGGTTTTTTAAGAGAAAAACAAATAACTTAACTTTTAAAATGATCTTACTAAAGGTGTGTTGGCAGTGGCCTGATGAAGCTGCCTCAGTTTTACTGTAAACCAGGGTTTATTGTTGATGTACGTGCAGAGAGTTTTAGTCAAAGCAGGACTGGGACTCCAGCTTTACCAAAGGCTGAGCAGATTTTGGCCAAAGAGTCCAAAGCTGCACAGGGACAGAGCGATAGTACTGTACAGCAGTGGTCCAGTGTCTTTTTATGATATGCTGTCTGAATCTTGGAAGTTTGTGACTGAGGTTTGCTCTGGTGAAGTTCCCAACAACAACGAGCAGGGAGTCTATTTTTTGCTCCGTGTTTGTTATCTGGTCAGCCTCAACAACACAGGCCTGAGGCGGGGCGTAAACACCGAGCAGAATAAACGAGGAAGACTCCTGTGGTGAATAAAAGGGTTTCCAGACTATGAAAATAATCTCTAACGGAGGACTGCATGAATTCATTAAAACTGCAGCTTCTGTTTACCAACTTTAATTTATGTAGAAACAGATTTTGCCTCCATTGTTTTCCCCAATAGCTCCATGATGCAGTCCACTCAGAGGAGTTGGAAGCCTGGTAGATGTACTGCAGCGTACTGTCAGGAATGTGCTCATTAATCCAGATTACAGTGAAACACAGAGCACCAGATCTGCAGAAGTCTGTGTCACCTCTGTCAAGAAGCAGCAGTTCATCCATCTTGTTGGACTGATGGATTTGTCACTATAAAGAACAATCAAATGTGTTAATTTGGCCAAGTTCATCTTCATGAAAACATTTGTAAAATCTGTAATTTGACACACACACCTGTGAGGTCAAACATCGTCCGTAAAACATATTGCAGCAAGAGACATTAAAATCACATTTTTCAGTAACCAAATCGTATTTTAAATGCTGCTGAAATGTGCAGCACTTTGCACCGTGCATTATGAACGCTGCACATTATCCTACAAAACATGACAACTCACTAAATTAACGTTAACAAATAACATTTATTACTGAGTATTTAACGTCCCGACTCATCTCAGTTCAGAAACACACCTCCCTGTGTTAACTCTCGTACATGGGTGTGCACACAAATTCACACACACACACACATGTCCAGACTTGTCAGGATCTCCCCTGTGCACAAAAGCACCTCTCTAGTTCTAGTTCAGCCTAGTGAGAGTGTGTGTGTGTGAGGCTCAGATGTTCTGTCCTTGTTGAAGTTTCGCAGACAGCTGCAGTCTTGTACCGGGCTCGTGCGTATGGGTCCATCCATTGAGTGCATGTGTGTGTTTGTAAAAGAGACAGAGATTATCAGAGCCGCTGGTTAGTCTTTGGTGCGGATTGAAACTTCTCTCATGTTAAGGCCTTTGCACACTGAGTTGTTTTTTTTTTTTTTTTTTTGTCAGATGCACTTTTTAATTTGTCGTCCGAAAAAAATCGTTACGCACAGAAACCTTGCACACTGATGCTGATGTATTTTATTGTTCTTTGTTCTATTTGAATTCTATTCAAATTCGTGACAAAATGAAAATGCACATTTCCTCCTTTGCCTTTCTTGGCTGCCTGTCATCACTCCCTCCCTGTCTATTTGGCACCGCAGCTGCTTGACGGGCCGGAGCTGTCCTCCACATTCTGTGTGCGCTGCACTTCCTCCTCTTCGAGTTATGAAATGATTCTATGTGTCCCATTCCTCTGTCTTGTCATGGATGTGTCCTGCCGCCATATTTTCTTCACTGATTCTTGGTCAGACGTCTCTAAAGGCCTCCGGCAGATGCGGAAAACACAGAAAATAGAACAAAAATTTTAATAATGGACAAAAGTTTCGTACTCAGTGTGCAAATGTGATCGACACAGTGTGAGGTCATGTATTTATTTTTAGGCGTGTGACAATGACTACTCAGTGAGCAAAGGCCTTAACTCTTAATGATAAGTTTAACTGAATAGCAAAGGTAACATCATTTAATCATCCAGTCGACTAATTGCGCACATCCCTGGTTTAGACCTCATCACATTTCCAGGGTCTTGGACAGGATGGCCAGTTAATCAAAATTCAGGAAAACAATTAAACTGGACAAAAACATTGGAAGAGGAAATGGATTTCCTCTTGTATTTGGGACATTTTCTGGTTCATGATTGATTCACTTAAAATGAAATTGGGTGTAAATAATATTTTATTGGTCCTTAAATGTAGTGACGTCTGTATTTGAGCAGCTTTGTGTCCTAAACACCACTGTGTCTACGTTTCCTCAGGTTTGCAGACACGCTGGAGCAAGCGGACGACATGGCCATCGACATTCCCCACATCTGGCTGTACCTGGCCGAGCTGCTCACCCCTGTGCTGAGGGAAGGGGGCTTCTCTATGAGAGAGCTCTTTAGGTACGGACGAGGAGGCTACAGCCACGTTATTTACTTTATACCCGAGGAGAAAACACACTGAAGATAAAGTAAAATTTTGGTTTGTTTGCTCAGGAAAATGGCTGCCTTGTGATTCACTCTGTTTACCACCACTATACAGCATGTTAATCAATATTTTCCTTAGACAAAATTACATGGGCCACATTCTTTAATGTATGTTCTTCTTCTCTGTCTCATTTTCAAGATTAGTCTCAGGCTATACTTTGAGGAATTTTAAGAGCGTACAGGCCATGATGACACAGGAAACTGTCTGAAGTGTCTTATTGTGTTATTTAACATCTTTGTTCTCCTGTATGAAGGAAAACAGTTGGATCTACTTTCATGTTAATTTCTGTCATCTCTGTTTGTTCACAGTGAATTAAGCAAACCTTTGCTTCCTGTGGGAAGAGCTGGGATCTTAATTTCTGAAATACTGCACATACTATGCAAACACATGGTAAGCAGCACTTTAATCTTCAGCTGTGTAATTATGGTACCTGCTCTCATGACAAAGCCTGTGGAGTTTAATCAGTAGATCTGTTGAAGTTAGGGGTGAACACACGGCATATGCACACGCTTCTTACATTAACCCAGTGTTGGCCACACACTTTATTTAATCATATTGTATTGTAGATTTGCCTGCAGCACATTCACTCAGCTCCTCCATGCCCCACTCTCTCTGTCTCTATTTATCAGACCACAAATGAGACAAGAATTAGCTTGCTAATGTTGGCCATCCACTGTCCCTCCACCTTGCTCCCCACCACTGTGGACTGCTTCCTAAAGAGGAGAGCGGGCCACAGCCAGCGTAAACTCACCAGTGCCAGGTGTCACCGCAGCAGCACCAGGTCTAACCTGTGTAATGGCAGCAACAGAAAGTTTGTTGATCCAGCGGGGATCCAGGTGTCTGGTCCCCTGGAACTGGGGTTTACGCTGGCTGTTATTTGTTTTGCTGCAGCCACTGACTGCAGGTCTGTCTCCAAAGCTGCCACCTGCTCTTTTCCCAACGAGGTCTTTTGTAGCGGTGGGGAGTGAGGCGGAGCACACACTGTGATTTGAGGCTTTAATTTTAGCCATATAGACGTGAACTTCAAGGCGCAGCCGTAAGTAGAAGGCTAAAGTATTAGCAACCTTTCCTCACCATCTCTGAAACCCTTTGCCATTTTGTTTGTTCATTGTCAGACTCTTTTTTTGATAAGTCCGTCTTTCTCTTTAGGGTTGCTTTGCAGTGTAGGCAGTTGTTCCTGATGCTCAAATAGAAACTTTCTCTGCAGGATTCTCCACTATTGAATCAGGCATTCACCAATGGGACGTGCACGCACATCTGCATCTGTAGGACAGCCAATAGGAACGCCCTCTCTCTGAAATGACCTGTGATTGTGTCTCCTGTCACAGATTAGATTTTCTAAAGACTGAAAACAGACAAGAGGAAGTGCAGAAGTCTAGTGTTCTTTCAGTTCACCTCAATCACAATATGCTCAAATTTTATTGTGAGACTGTTGCCCAATAATGCCAAAATTAATCTGTCTACCCCAGCTTTAATTTGTCTATCAGAGTTAAGGATAAATTATTTTGGTGACATTTTGGTCAAATGTCTTTTGTATGTCGAAGCCCAGAGTGAGGATAAAAATGCACTTTCATTGTCGCACTTCAATGGATTTGATTATTTGATTGACATTGTCATGTTTCCCTTTGATTTGTAGCAAGTTTGGGCTCATTAAAATCCTTTTTCCTGGAAACCAGACAGAGAAAATAAGATATTTGAGAGAAGAGAGGTGTGATGTTGTCTCGTCTCGTCTCCACAGAGCCATAGGACTGTGGGTTCTTTGTGGAGGGACTCTGGCCTCAACTGGACTGACTTCCTGACAGAGGGAGAGGACGTCCAGGCTTTCATCTCACAACAGGTTGGTGATGGGTCGGCTTTCTTAATACTGGTTTAACACAAGAAGTAGAGCTGGGTGATACATCTGTTTTATCAGTTAACTCAATTTATGGTTAAGGATGACGTTTAAAACTGAAAATTGATTTTCACTTTAACTTCGGTTATTATGGTATGACACCCTCACCGCTCCTCTCAGCTCCTGTAGTTCTCCTTTTGTTAAAAAAGAACTGTAACACTGCCATTACATTGTTCAATCGACATTTACCCCATGATACATTACAGCAAAGAAACTTATCTTTTGCCAATTTAAGGGGAGAAAAATGGCTTAAATTTCAAATTGTGTGTTATTTTTATGCCGTACTGTATCACATAACGACAAAGAGCAGATTGTAACCCCGCCCCCTCCTTCATCGTTTTGCCTCTTCTTTTTCATAATCTTTCCCTGATTCGTCACTTCCTCGTCATATCGATGTCCTCACAGAAACTCCAGTTTGTTCTGTCGGACGGCTCCAGTCCTGAGGCGGCTCTGTCCAAAAGGATCTTGTCTCCTGAGGAGCTGAGCCAGCAGCTGGAGAGACTCCTCCTGGAGGACATGGCCAGCGACGAGCAGATTTTTGACTGGGTAGAGGTACGAGAAGTGAAGCGTGTACGCACATCAGACTCTTCTGGCTAGTGGCTAAAATTTAGAGTGACAGTCTGTTATTTATGACTTTTAGAACTGTGGCACAGACTCTGTTTCACACCGGCCTGTAATGAGCAGAAATATTAAAGTTATTGTTTTTTGGTTCTCTGCTTCTGAGATGTGAAATTGACAAATAGTGTGTGTCGTCGTCGTCCTCAGGCAAACCTAGATGAATCTCAGATGAGCTCGTCTCCCTTCCTGAGGGCTTTGATGACAGCTGTGTGTAAGGCAGCAGTGAAAGGTAAGCACTCCACCACCTGGAGGAGAAACCGGCCTATTGTGCTAAACTCACACGGCTGATTGCAATATTTACTCTCTGCCAAAGTCTGAGCGCAGCGGCTCAGCGTGCACTCACTCTGCCTCCTGCTTCACCGAACAGATGATAACACCAACTGTCGAGTGGACACGGCCATCATCCAGAGGAGATTGCCTGTATTACTCAAGTACCTTAACTCAGACACTGAGCGACAGCTGCAAGCACTTTATGCACTTCAGGCGCTGATCGTCACCCTCGATCAGCCTCCAAGTAAGTGCTGCATCTATGTTTCATTAGGAGGAGTAAACTGCGATTTTCTTCTGTTAATTTCTTATCAGGCATAATTAAATTGTGGTTACAAGCAGTTTCTAAGTCTGTTTGAACAAGTTCTTGGACACTGCTTGTTTCCACCAACCAACCAGCAAATGATTGTCTGTGACGAAGATTATAGGTGTAGCAATCTGAACTAACATTGTTACGACATTAAGAGATGATGGCTTTGACAGCCAGGGAATAATTGTGTTTTGTAAACAGGGCATAAAAGAATCTAGAAAAAAGTGTGAACCTCAGTATTGACTCAAGCTGTTCTTTAGCAGCACACGCCCATGTCTTTAAAAGTTAATGTTCAAAGTTTGTACTGCAGAGTTTTTGTTCCATATCTGTAGCTTCTAAGCCCAACTGATGTCACTTCAGTGATTTTCTCCGACTCTGCAGAACACAACAGTTTTTCATAGGGAGGGTCCTACTGACCATGGTGTGTGTTGACAAGTATAACCACTTCATGATTTGTGGAGTATCCTGTTAATGTGTTTGAGCATGTAAATACACCATATCACATTTTCAGAAACCAGGGTCACACCTTAGAGGCCGTTTACACGTTGCCGGCTATTTTCATAAACGGACATTTCACCGTCCCTGTTTTCAAAAAGATCTTCGTTTACATTTACCCATGTATATATACACACAAGAGCATGCCAAACCTGTAGGTGGCAGTGTAACGAGAAGCTCAAGCCTTCCATGTATCCATTGTTACCATAGCAACATAGGTCGCACTTTTGACACAGGCGCAAGTTCCGGTGCATACTGTGACGTTGGCTGCCTATAACTCAGTTTATCTCCGTTTATCTCAGTTTACATGCAAACGCGCAACCGGGGTTTTCCAAAATCTCCACTCTGGCTGGAGTTTTTAAGAAAGACTCGTTTTCAGAGGAGAAATCTCCGTTTGCGTGTAAACGAAGGGCACAAACGAAGGAAGATGTCTCCGTTTATCAAAATCACCGTGTACGTGTAAACGGCCTCTTAACCTGTTTGACCACATTGTGTGTGTGGGTGTGGGTGGGTGTGTGTGTGTGTGTGTGTGTGTGTGTGTGTGTGTGTGTGTGTGTGTGTGTGTGTGTGTGTGTGTGTGTGTGTGTGGTTAAGAGAGAAAGACAAAAATGGGGGCCAGAGCTCAGAGCAGACAGCTGTTAGTGATCGGAGCAGAGAAAAAATTAGCAGTTAGGCTGTAAAGTGGTCGTAAATGTACAGTGTAACGCTTAATAATTAATGTCGCTCTCATCATCTGGTGTTGGTTTGTTTTTGTAAACACCACAGTGCCTGCACAAACAGACTGCAGACAGACTAAAAACAATAAAACCTTAACCTGTGACAGGCCCGCAACCTAGAAGTCATATACCATATTAATATACCATAAATAATTACAGAGAGGACGACAAACAAAAACCAAAACATACATGAAAGAGGCTTATTAGTTGAATAGCTTCAGGAAATGTTCTTCTTTTGATGCTCTCAGATGTAAAACAGTTGTCCACACCTCCTCCCAGAGGACATTTCCTCAAAGAGGGGAGCATCTTAACTGGATGGATTACTGAATGGTCCAACCAGGCCTAGGGCACTCCTTGCCTTCACCTGCAAAATGTCACTTAAATTAACACACACTGATCAGGCAGAGAAGCAAAACAACCACAAAGAGATACAAAGGACCAAAAAAGACCTCAAATTAAGAGAAAAACTTACCTTAAAGAGGCACAAAATGACCATCGAGAGACACAAACAGCCAGAGAGACACAAAAGAACTACAAAGAGACACAAAATGACTAAAAAAGACACAAATTTACCTCAAAGAGACAAAAATATATTAACGAGAGGCAAAGCAACCACAAAGAGATGCAAAGGAGGTTACTGCAGCAGGACAGAAAGTTGTGTTTTTAAAATCCTTATTCCACAAGATGGTTGACATGTCTTTGTCTTCCAGACCTTCTCCGGATGTTCTTTGACTGTCTGTATGACGAGGACGTCATCTCGGAGGACGCTTTCTACAAGTGGGAGACGAGCAAAGATCCTGCCGAGCAGCAGGGTAAGGGTGTGGCCCTCAAGTCTGTCACGGCCTTCTTCACCTGGCTGCGGGAGGCGGAGGAGGAGTCGGAAGATAATTGACGAGGGAGACACCCGGGGGACACGACGTAGTAGAACTGCATCCTTACGGCAGAACAAACAAACGTTCAAAATGGGTGAATGGGCAGGACGACATGTTTTACGGCTGGAATTTTTTTCTGCGGTACGGTTCTGAAACATGCCGCCATTTTGAGTTTGGATTCCAACGGCGGAAGCACTAAATACCTGTATCATACATAGAAAATATTTTTGTTTTAAATTTTAACTTACTTTTGTTTTGTTACTTTTTAAGAAGAGACTTAAAAGATACATAGGTTCTGGACTCTTTAATTTATTATTTTTTTAAGGACTGCAAATATGAAAGTTATTTAACATTTGCAGATGCTCACAAATGAGAACATGACGACAGAAATAACAATATAATTAATTATAATAACAAAAATAATAATTGTGAAATAAATAGCCTCCCTGGATTCCACACTGTTTGGTTTAAAACAGGGTCAAACAAAATTTATTTTGGGATGAAGGGGAAGCAGAGATAAAAAAGGAGTGAATGCACAGAAACTATTAACGTTGTCCGTGTATGACGTTTTGAGGTCAAAGGTTATGTCCTAATAACCAGGAAGTGTTTCCCTCAGCCTCGGCTTGCTCTACGTTGATATGTACATACGCCTCATGAGAGGCAGAGGTATGCAGTCAAGAAGCGATGCAAGTCAGTCCACAGAACTGTCAAAACAAACGCAGACGAACAAAAACGGAAACATTTAAACGAAACGAGCAAAAAATGCAACATTAAAAAGCAAATGGCCCGGGTCGCTGAACATGACATGCTTGTAATACTTCAGACCTACAGAGCAGATTAAAGCTTGTAAATACATTAAAGACAAAAAAGGTATTTAAAAAATGCTGATTGTCATGATCTGTTCATTTGATGGGTGCTGTGTGGAGGTGTGGGTTTTTTGTGCGTCTGTGTGTGTGTTAAACCCATTTTGGATGACGCCTTAGCATCCTTAGAGAAACAGCTGCATGATGTGGTCAGGAGCAGCTTCACTCACTGGGAGCCACTGATTTGGTCTGCTGAGCCATTAAATCAACAATCGTGTTAATGATCACACAGTTTGTGCCTCGGCTTTGAAAATGTCGCAGCATTTAATCTGTTGATTTCATCTGACCACACACACACACACATACACACACACATATATATATATGTCTTATTGTGTATAGATCCAGTGTCATTGTGGTCAGGCACGAATTCATATTACAGTGTCGGTGTGGTCGCGTGCTTATCAGATCACTAAATGTGGCTCATCTAACCAGTGTGATGCTTTGACTTGTCTTAACAGCTGTTCACTTGTTTTTGGATCAGTCATAAAGCAATTAAAGCGCCTGAGCCAACACAATTAATTAGACGATGGACAGAAAATTCCAGTTTCTTAATTTTGAAGAGTTGCAGCTTTTCTGTTGTACATCCCACTGGATTATTTGGACCACATAAGCAATTTGAAGAAGTCAAATTTGAAAGTTGTCACTATAGACCAAATAAGTGACCGAAACATGAACATAATTGTTAATAATGGAGCCCAATTAGTGGTGAAAAAGTCCAAATTTAAACCACACAATGATACAGCAGGGGTGTGATACAGAGTACAAAGTGTTGGATGACTGATTATTTTCTGGCTGTTTTCCCACAGGGTTTTTTGTATCACTCTTTCCAGGTTGCTGAAATATGTTTCAGTTTTTTTCTGTTTAAATTTTACACTTAATGTGTGTCTTGTGGTGTTTTGAATAAGGAAAGTTGCATCATTTTAACTTTGTTAGCATAAAACAACCACAGCTCCTGTTCGTCTTACCCACAGACACCTTTTCAAAAAAATTACCAGAAACATTAAGATGACGAGGTGCTAAGATTGTATTGCTATCTTCAAATATAAACACACAATGACACAGCAGGGGTGTGATAAGGACCACAAAATGTTTGCTACGTGATCATTTTCTGTGTATTTTCATGGAGAGTTTACTTTATCGCTCTAGCTCAAGTATGTTTCTGATGTTTTCTGTCTATATTTTAAGCTAAATGTATATACTGTCCTGATTTCTTGTCATTTTAACTTTATTAGCATTAGACAACTACAGCTCCCATGAGTCTTTGCCACAGACACCTCCTCAAAACGTTATCAGAGCTGTAGTTTTTTTATTGCTTGTACAATAATTGATTTATCTCTGTTAAAATAATGAGGTGCTCAGATTGTATTGATTCTATGGTAGTAGAGGATAATAAGTTACATTATGTTTAGCATTTAAAGAAAAAACTTTGGTTTGCGGGCTAGCCCTCAAATTTAAACAACACGATCAAACAGAGGTCACAGAGGTTTGGAGAAGTGATCGTTTTCTGTGTATTTTCATGGATGGTAACTTTATCGCACTGGAGGAAGTGTGTTTCTGGTGTTTTTACGCTTTATGTGCATTTAGTACTGTTGCTAACCTTGTTAGCATTAGCAAACTACAGCTCCCATGAGACTTTGCAATAGACACATTTTCATTATCATTATAACATTATCATAGCTGTAGTTTTTGAATGTGTATACAATAGTTGATTTATCTTGGTTAAAATAATGAGGTACTCAGATTGTATTGATCTGTAGAGTAGTAGAGGAGATCGAGTTAAAATATGGACATAAAACCTTAGTATCACGTTTGAGCTTTTAGAACATTGAAAGAAAAAAAACTTTGGTTTGCTAGCTAGGCTCGAAATTAAGATAATTTTGAGTATTTTAACGGCAATTTTATCACTTTAGTTGTATGTTTCTGGGGTCTCATTTCTAAAACGATAGGATCCAAATTAAAAGTGTACGTACGGACAAGGCCAAAAATGGCGTGCACCAAAAAATATTCAACCTCGCCATCTTCATCTTCTATGCAATGTTATAAACGAGGCCCCTGGTGATTTCTGTCTATATTTTACGCTTAATGTGTATCTAATACAGTACTGTTGTTAGCATTAGATAACTACAGCTCCCATAAGTCTTTGCCACAGACACCTTTTCAAAACCTTATCAGAGCTGTAGCTTTTGAATGCATACAATCATAATTGATATATCTTGGATAAAACAATACGTGCACAGATTTTGATCCGTAAGGTAGAGGATATCAGGTTAGCTTAATGTATGGACACAGAACATTAGTATCATGTTTGAGCTTTTTCGGAAGAAAAAAAAAACATGGAAAGAGTAAAAGCTTTGGTTTGGTAGCTAGCCTAAAATATAAACCACGCATAATGATACCACAAGGGTGTGTTAAGAGTACTCATTTTCAGTTTATCACTTTAGCTGAAGTGCTTCTGGTGTCGGTCTATATTTTATGTTTAATTTGTATCTAATACTGTTCTGATTAAGAAAAATTGCTTCTTCTTCATTTTGATTTTGTCAGCATTAGACAACTACAGCTCCCATCAGTCTTTGCCCCAGATACCATTTCAAAACATTATCAGGGCTGTAGTTTTAGAATGCATACAATAATAATTGATTTATCTTGGTTAAATCAATAATGTGCTCAGATTATGTTGAGCTGTAAGGTAGAGGATATCAAGTTAGCTCGACATTTGGACTTAAACCCTCAGTTTATGTTTGAGCTTTCGAGAAAGAACAGTGAAAGAGAGAAAACCTAGCTAGCTAGTGAATTTAAACCACAAATAAGTGACTGTAAGTGATCATTTTTTGTGTGTATTTTAATGGAGGTTTACTTTATCACTCTAGCTGAAGTTTGTTTTGGTGTTTCCTGTCTATATTTTGCTCATTTTGTGTATCTAATATTGTCCTGAGAGGAGAAGTTGCTAACATTTTAGCAGTAGACGACTACAGCTCCCATGAGCCTTTGCCACAGATACATTTTCCAACCTTTAGTAATTCAAAGCAAACAGTTAAAATTGATTTATCTTGGTTAAATGAATGATGTGCTCAGATTGTATTGACCTGTAAGGTAGAGGATATAATAACATGTTTTAACTTTAAAGAAAAAAACGTTTTTGGTTTGCTAGCTAGCCTATTTCCTGTTAGCTTGAGCGGCAGCGATACTGCTGCACTTTATTTAAAATTGCCCGGTGCACTTTATTTGGTTGCCTTAAGATAATTTCAAACTGTTAAAAAATAGACTGTAAAATATATTAGTTCCAATAGTCAAAGGGTTATTTTTATTTTTATGTTTTGTTTTGTTTCTTAATGATTAGTGTCAGCTCGGCTGTGACGTGCCTGTGTGACGCTGCGACGTCACCAACGGTCCTAACGGGGCGGGGCTCGTAAACAGAGAAATCTAAATAAAGGATCGTGCAGAATTTTTACTCCAAAGTATCTCACTTTTCTCCACAAGTAAAAGGTAAGTTTGATCCGCGTTGTGATAACTCATCAAATAAATGTGTAGTTGCACGGATGCGATGCTGGAGAAAATACGTAGGCCGGCGGTTTTTACTCCATGCAACTGAAATGAATTTTATCTGCCGTGTGCGACGCGACGCCATTACTGTGTGTACAAACCAACGGACAAAATGGCGAAATTACCAAAAAATCCTGCAACTCATTTTCTGGCTCGTGTGAAGACTGTCGAAATGTGTTGGCGAAGGCTGGCGGAGGAGCCGGAGAGCAGTGCACCGTCTTGGAGGTGGCTGCGATTAGCGAAACACAAAAGCAGCTCTTCTTGTGTGTAAGGATAATGGGCCTCAATGAATGAAGTGGGATTGGCACGGTCCACCATGTTTCACGGCGCACGTACACAGGACGGGCCTCGGGACAGTGTTGTGCGTTAATGTGGTTTCCCCTGGTGTTACGAAACGTGTTTATTTTCCTCATCCAGGTAAATCTCGTGTGATGCCGATACGCCGAGCAGCAGCGACTCCGACCCCGGAGAAGCCCCCCTCCGTTGCAGCAGAGGAAGGTGAGGCTGGGGTCGTCCATCACCTGAACCAGAGACCCGTGAACGCACCGTCATCACTGACACAGCTCCGGTCTCACTGCAGCCCACACAGCCCTACACTGTAGTCTGGTATTCAGCATGGCCTCATTCATGGCTGTGTGGGCATGCAAAGTTTGTTTTTACACCCTTTAGTAACGGGAACAAGTACAAATCAAATATCAGAATTAAACTCTGCAATATATTTGGTGCTTGCATGCAGACTGAAATTAGAATTGGGCAGTATTATGTCCTTGAGGACAAAATATACATACTTTGTGCATGTTGGACAAGCAGGCAGTTAAAACAAGTCCAGAATTCTGCATTACACCAGTTAAAATTAGAAAAAAATAAGCGTCCTTGTCCTGCAGCTGTCATCAAAACACTTATTGCAACTTAGTGCAATTAGACATGTTTCTAAAGTTAAGTCATTATGATGAAGTAAATATTGATTGTAAAATGTAACTGCCATAGAATAAAGACACCATACACTATGTAATTCTGTCTGCCACTGGGTTTGATCTCCCAGGAAATTGACATCCCACCTTGATTTAGTGCTATTGCGCAACCAAAACAGGAAGAGTTTGTAGTTGTAGTAGTTGTAGTTGTTTCCTGGTAGCTATCTATTGCCATCCCCAGCTACCAAAGAGTATCAACACAAGTTCTTTGCAGTTATATCCTCAGTTGTGGAAATGGCGGACATTGGACAAACCAAAGTAACCGTAGAAGTAACTGAAGCACGAAGATGAAATGCAAAGTAATCTTGTATCTTTGCGACAGGCGCTAACATTAAAACCACTTGGAAACTGTGGTGGATGTTGAAAAGTTCTCTGTCGTCACTCTGGGTAATGTCTCTGAAGTCAAAGAGTAGGTTAAAGGTTAGGCCTCGCTGCAGCAGATACAGCCAATCAGCCCAGTCAGTAGTCATAACCTGAATAGTGCACCACAGTATGGAAATCAAACCAAACAAAGACAATCAATCAAACAATCCTGCACAACTTAAGCTGCAGAATTTACCTTTAAGTTCCATAAGAAGTTTGTAGGAGAAAGTACAGCCACACACATGAAACTGTCAGACGACTTTTCCCCCTCTATAACTCTTGTTTCCTGTTTGTATCTACCTCACTGTTTCGTAAAGGAATACTTTACCCACAGAACGATCATTTGTAAATCAATTGGTCACCCTGTGTTACCTTGAATTTGCGAAGACTGTGTTTTTCTTCTCGCACACCTCACTAGAACACGTGCAAACACATTGATTTTTCAATTGATTGGAGACTGTGTTTCACAACAGCGAAACTATATCAAACTCTCACACAACTCCTGCAGTATAATCCAAGTCTCATTTATCCAGTCGTATGCTCAGTGCTTCGGAAAAAAAACTACATTTTCCCTAAAAAACCTTAGACTGTGAAGAGTGTAGACAAGTTTTACTTTCAGTTCAGTTTTAAATTGCAAGGTTTTAAAAGTAAGATGCATGTGTTTGGAAGGTTACGACTAGATAAATGAGACTTGGATTACACTGCAAAAGTTTGTAAATGGATATTTTGATATAGTATGTTGTCCCCATGGTCCCCAATATATCAATTTGTTCCATGATTTCCGTGGAGGCAGATGGTGAAACTTTTTTTCTTAACAAATTCAAAGTAACACAGCACAACTTACTGATATACATCTGGTCATTTTGTAGTTGAAGACTTCCTTTACACTAGTAAATCCCAACTAGTGGGTCGCAGGTCTGTTCTAAATGGACAAGTGACTCGCAAATGTCCCAAATTTATGAACAAACACTTTTAAAGTACAGTAAATTTCCAGTACAGTTTGCTGTTTGCTGCTGTAGAGTGAATGGACAGCTAGTTAACAGAGACATGGCCAAACCTGAGTATGATGGTGAATATATTTAACTGTGAGGTCTTTGAACTAATGACTAAGTAGAAATCTGGACCCTGTGGCTGGACCAGATGGGAACCACTGCTTTACATTATGGGCCCTGACACAAAATGGGTTGTTAACATCATTACCCAACATGTATTTATGAAATTATGTACATATTTGTGAGCATTTTGATGTTCGAAATTCTCCTACAGTGGCTGTCTTTGTCGCAAAATAGCTTACATTGCTCTACTTTGGGAAATCATTTGGAAAAATGTCACGCAAACAAAATAGAAAACTAAAAAGTGGAATAGTTGGTCAACTACTGTTTGAAAAAAAGAAAAGTCATTGTGATATTCTCAGTGTTATCACACTTTTTCTCACTCTTTAATTGTATGGTTTCCTCCTTTCAGAGCCTGAAGCATCCTCAGAGGAGTCCCCCTCCGCTGACGAGGAGCAGGCCGCATCTTCAGCCGCGCCAGCCGAGGGCGATGAGGGCGACGCTGAGGCCGAGGGCGAAACAGAGCCCACAGAGAATGGAGAGAAGGCCGAAGGAGCGGCGGAGGAGAAGGAAGGAGAAGGGACCGGGAAGAAAGAGTGAGTTCCACCAGAGAGCGAGAGTTGCAACTCTGAACGCTGCGATATTTCACTTTGATAGCACTTTTATCTGTTTATATGATCCTTACCTCTGCTGGATAACAGCAGACTGCTCCTCCTGTGGTTGCAGTGTTGCATTTCCCAAAGGATGCGACCTGTCGCAGCCACGTTCATCAGACAGATATTAGACAGATGTGTCGGTCCCTTTGTCCGCAGTCTTGGAGGAGTGCAGGAGGGGAGGACGTAAGCGTCATGAGAGTCTGACGGTGTACCAGCTCAGTCCAAATCTGAAAACTAATAGAGAGAGCAGCAGCATTCACTACAAGCTACTAACATTCAGAATAATGCTACGAAAATATTTTTGTTTCGCCTTCTTAGTACAAAAATAATTAATAAAAATATGTATCAAGCCCTGCACTTAATCAAAATGTTTGGACATTTCTAAAGCATCGTGGACAAAATATTTCATAAAAATAGTGACCTCTGTGTAGAGCAGTTTTCCAAAATATGTACCTAGACAGTGGGAAAAACTCAGCTGCAGGTGATGAACTGTTACTGACATTAAAACCTGGCTTTCACAGTTAATAACTCCTAATTTCTCCTCCTTGTCTTCTCCCAGACCTTGACAAAGCAAACATTCACTTCTCTGCACATAGTACCCTAGCTTAGCAAGTCATTTGGGGTCAAATTACCATGGTGATCATTAAGACAGATGTTCTCAAATTTCATTTTGTCTTTCCCGTCGGTGACAAACGGACAAAGTGACAAATGCAAGGACTGCGCGGCTGGACAGTGTGCAACACACTGCTATGTTCTCCTACTAAGGTGAGGATGTGATAAAGATAAGGGTGGTAACAATCACAGTGAAATATCGCTTCTAAAGAAACGAACCACTTCACTGAACCCGTGTCTCGCTCCTCCTTTTTTTTGCGGCGACAGGTTGAAGGATGGCTACAAGTACAAGAAAGCCAAAGTCAAGAAGGTGAAAAGGACGATTCCTGCGTGGGCCAGCGTCGCTGCCAGCAAAAAGCTTCCTGTCACCAACTTTGCAGGCACTCAGAACAAAGTGGATAATATCCTCATCGAAGCTATTACGGTGTGTACGAACTCTGTAAATCCATCGACTCAGTCCGTCACGTGTGTTTGTTTTTCCCTGATTTTTTTTTTTTTTTTTTTGCTATTAAAAAAATCTGATCCCTTGTCCTCGTGTCTTCACAGTCTTGTAATGACAGAACTGGGGTTTCGTACCAGTCTGTCATGAAATATATCCTGAAAAAATACCCGGGGATGGAACTCGACAGGAAGAAGTTTCTCATCAAGAAAGCAATGAAGAAACATTTGGAGAAGGGAACCATCAAACAGGTAAATGTTTCTCATGCAGGGATATAGATAAGATTGATGCATTGATTGAAGCTTAGTTGTAAACCAGTTCGACAGACATGCTAACATCAAACCCTTTAAATGGCCCCGTGCACACTGTTTCAAACTTTGGAAAAATCCTAAGCTTCACAGGTTCTGGTGCATATTGTGCATTTACAGATGTTCATCAAAATGTGTAGGAATCCATGAAGCGTCTCAGGTCTGCTCACTTATTTTCTTGTTTTTGCTCTGTCTCTCACGCAGCTGAAGGGGAAAGGACTTTCAGGAACCTTCGCCATTGGGAAGCAGCCCACCTTGTCAAAGGTACGTTACAGCAGAGGTCAGAGTCTCTGCTCGCTGCCTAGCAACAGCTAATTGTTGTATACCTGGGTTTTTGTACAGATTGAACAAATGAAATAAAGCATTACGTAATCAGTGGGCATTAGTGATGCTGGGAATTTGTTACTGTTGGACAGAGTCCTGTTTACAGTCCCTGTGCTAAGCTAAGCTAACAGGCTGCTGGCAATAGCTTCACATTTAATGGACAGATAGAAGAGTGGTATTGATCTCTCTCTCTCTCTCTCTCTCTCGCTCTCTCTCTCTCGCGCTCTCTCTCTCTGTCTCTCTCTGTCTCTCTCTCTCATATCTAACTCTCTGCAAGAAAGTGCATGGGCGTATTTCCCTGAAATGTGGAATTATTTATTTAAATCATGAGTTACGTTTGGACTGCAGCGTTTCTTTACGGATGTCCAACCAGCCCCACAAGAGAATACCTTCAGGAGGAGGTCACAGCACAATATCTCATAGATCTAATCTTATTGATGATGTAGTGTCAGCAGTTAATTTTCCCCCACAAGAGTATGATGTGTTGGGTTGTAATCATGATGTCTTCAATGGGTGGTGTTTTAGAAAGCTGCTCAGAAGATGGAGTCTCTGGGAGATGCGCTTCCTCTCATCATCACTCGGCTCTGTGAGCCCAAAGAGGCATCCTACAACCTGATCAAGAAATACCTGGAGCAGCACTTCCCCAACTTCAACATCGAGAAGAGGTACAGAGCATTATTTTCTGTTGAGTGTTGTTTTATGTAACTTAACAAATAGTGCTGCACGATTTGATAAAAATGTGCGATTGCGATGTGAGTGGACAATATCGCGATTTGCGATCACAAAATAATTTAATAAAAATGGTGTCCTGACCTGACCTGACATAGTTATTGTTATTGATAGTGTCTAAATGACCATCGACAGACGCACAGTCAAACATGCTGCTGGCACAACAAGGCACTGTACCTACAGCAGAGCGAGCCTGTGTTGCGTTCAGGCATTGTCACGTAAATGACAAATTCCAGCACGCCATAGCACAACACAGCAGCATGTCAAGTGGGCCGAACCTGAGCAAAATTTTTCATTTGTTATTATATAGTTTGTTATGGAGTCTGTGATTTCCCCGTGACACTTACAGATGTTTGCGTAACTGTGCTTGGATATTGTTTTATGAGGCTCTGGCTGCTTTCAGTTGTCTCTTTGTCTTTAACGTTACACGGCTCGGCTTTCTCTCGCATGCATTCTTCCTACTTTTCTCTGTGCTGTCTCAAGAGCTGATATAGATTGGTCGTGTTGCCGCGGGACGTGGCGACTTTACCTCTTAAACTTTTACACAGCACATCTTTCTGTTAAACTTTGCCATACCTGAATCCAAAGTATCACCATGTAATAGACGTTGTGGGTTTGGTTTTTTTTTCGCCACCAACTCAGCCTGTTCATGGTCGTGCTCATGCTCTTCTTCAGCGTCTATGTTGTTCACTGCTGCATGCCGGGTGGTCACGTGACCATACGTGCTGCACCCACCAGGATGCTTGTGGGTGTGATGTCAAGAAACTCCACACACTGTAGGAAAGGCAGTCACGTTTACAGGCACACATGTTAACATTTATTTACATTAAATCGCAGGCTTTTATGCGGTTATGTAATCGCACAGCCTGACATCACGATTACGATTAGATTAATCGTGCAGCACTATTTACAGACAAACAAGACTAGAATTGATGATATTTTTTGTTGTTCATTCATGTATTACTTACTACTACTTAATTCTAACAAGTCTTTAAAGTTTCCGGTTTCAAATGGACGAATGGTTAAAAAACAAAAACAAATATTGAACTGATGATGATAATTAATGGAGTCGATTCAAGCAACTTGTTTCATTTGGGAATCTGTAAACAGTTAACGTTTAATATTGTCTTTGATAGTAGAAGATGAATCTTTCCATGATCAAAAGTGCAACTAATTTAACAGTCAAACAATTTCTTTGGCACTACAGCATCAACATTAACATTCCAGCACACACACACTGGATTTTAGTGATTCAGTAACTTACCAAAAATGAGTGTGTAAATCTTTGTTTTTAGCTGAGTTTATTGAATATGTTAATGATTAACTGACCTTGTCCTCAGGCCAGATGTCCTGAAGTCAGCCCTGGTGAGGGCAGTAGAGAAAGGACAGCTGGAGCAGATCACTGGGAAAGGAGCCAGAGGGACCTTTCAGGTGAAGCCTTTTTTAGTTATTTTTGTCCAAATGAGTCACAACTGCTGTTAAAAATGACAAGTAGCGTATAAATTGTGACCTGCTGGTGAAGTGCAGTTTGCAACGTGCAGGCCTCCCTCTGCTGTTAGAATTAAAGCCACCATGTTGGACAAAGATGTAGCTGATTACCTGTACAGATTCGGTAACGGGGAAGTCACATGATAACTAAAAAATAGTTTTATTTGACTGTCACAGCTGAAGCGTACTGGTAACCAGGTCCTACTGAAAGGCACCAATCTTGAGGATGCCATCACCGCCGCCATCACAGCCATGAATGAACCCAAAACCTGCAGCACCACCACTCTACGCAGATACCTAGTGGACGCAAACAAGGACAGAAAGGAGTACCAGTTAGGTAAGAGTCTATCTTTTGGTTGTATGTCTTGGCAGGACGGCTGCTGACCACCTGCGGCTTCCTCTGTTACTAACAAATTCTGTTAAGTAATTTAAAAAGATTGGTGTTCAGTTCGAAAAGTTTGCAGTTTAGTTCTTCATGTTGATTATAATAGATTAGAGCTGAACGATGTGAGGAAAATACGCAATAACATTGTTGGATATTGCTACAAATATATTACTTGCGATAAACGGACCACTCATTTTTATGGGCAAAACTCCAATTTGACCAGCATTTTTCAGATCTATCAAATTCAAACTCTAGTCACACATAACTTCAGCTGGCGGGCTCACATGAAGGGAGCTATGGAACGTTTGACACACATCGATGCATATTCGAGCTACGTTACATCAACAGCTACAGAAAATAAATTTGCCATTATGTGGAACGTCATTCTCGGAAGATTACTGCAACACTTTCATTTCACACCACAAAATTCCATAATTTTCCCCAAGTTTTTACTGCGTCCATGATTTTTCCAGGTTTTCCATGACTGTGGGAACGTTGTAATAAATGAACAGATATTATAGCAGTTCTTGGCTCAGACTTCCACTACCTGCTTATCGTCTCTCCTGTATCCTGTCACACTTTCCTCCTGTAGCTCGGCAGCACTAGTCGAATAAACCTCTTTGCATGTGTGCAGATTCTGCCCAATCAGACGATGACTCATGCTATGGGCTCCTTCTGATTTGCCAAGCGTTAACTACGTGGCGTATATTAGACAAAATAGCTCCTACAGACAGAATTTTATCTTGACAATGTAATTTATTTATGTTTGACCCTTAAGTAGATTTAAAAGCAAATTTTAAAGTAGAGTTTTGTCAAGTTGTGTTTAGCCTTGAATTGATTAACCATTGATCATTATATTAAAATAAGTCTTTAAGTTTGTGTTCAGCGTAACACCTTATTATCTCAGTGAAATGTACTGAAACTAACGTCAGTATATCTAACACAAAAGGCAACTTTGCGGGTAAATAAATGTGAATTTCTGTTGAGGTAAAAAGGCTGACACTTCCATATCTCGAGTTTGTCTCCATAACATGAAGTATTCACAACAAAATGCAAAGCGATCAAGTTTAAAGTTCAGAAAAGGTGAAATTCAGATGAGCTGACTGTGAAACCTGAAACTTAAACACACTGCATGTTGAGCTTTGGGTGTCACTAAAGTGGGAACTCTTTTCATCAGTGGCCAATCTGAGGAGGACCCTGACAAAGTGTAAAGTACTCGGCTGGATGGAGCAGATCACCGGTCACGGCTTCACAGGGACCTACCAGCTCTCCTTCCCGTTCTACCCAAGGTTTGTCTGCTACATTTAGAGAAAATCTTTCTTTCTTTTTTTTTCTTTATCACATTTTGACTTATGGTTTAATTATCTCTATTTCAAAAAAGACACTGGCGGTCATTAACACTTATGACTGTGCTCTAAAATATCCCTCCCTACAAATGGTCTCCAACTTTTTTCTCCTTAGTCAATGTAATGTGCTTTCTATAGTATATACCGTAGCTTGACAACATGTAAATATTTTTCTATTCACACACCGGGGGTCCGTTTCAGAAAGGAGGTTTAACAAACTCTGAGCCTAACCCTGAACTCTGAGTTGAGTAACTCTGGGTTACGGGTTTCAGAACAGGTGATTTTAATCGGTTCAATCAACGCAGAGTTTGTTCACTCTGAGTTAAGCGCGTGCACCACGACTTTAAAAAGCCGTCATCAATGGAGCCCCAATACCACGATTCACCATGGCAACAAGCTACAAGAAAAGGTCTGCATTTTTTTACACAATAATGTTAGGCTACAGATGCAAACAGGTGGAATGGTGTTAAAGCTAAAATTTAATTCACTAAGATGCAATCCCATCTGATTATTTTTCAAGTGAAAATGTCCTACTTTTAGGTGTGATTTGTTTTGACTAGACATGAGACATTTTGGCTAGAAATAAGATACATATTCTTGGTATGATTTTGCGTTTTTGCAGTGTGATGCAGTCTGACATTTTGAGACAGTCAATCTACCTGCACATTAATGCTGTGAATGGACTTCATATTCAAAAATGACTAATGTATGACTAATCCCAGTCTGAGGTTGCAGCACCGTGTCATTAACTGAATATGATTTATAGTCATAAATTTTAACTGATTTCTACATCATTCACCTGCAATCCTGTGGAACTCCTCCTTGACAACCCTCACAGGTTTATGTCCAGGGACCACAACAAAAGAGTTTAATAGACGTTTCAGAGCTAGGGACACTTTTCTCACGGCTCTGCAGACAATGGCCTTAGGCTACTGATATTTTCTGCATCGCAGATATTATAAAAAAAATGAAGAGCAACACAAAGAGTCTGGGTAGATGAAAGTGTACGTCCACGGTTGGTGACGTTGGTTATGTCACGACGGATGAGGTTATGGATATAAATGATGGACTGTGATGTGAAACGGTACCGTTCAAAACGAAAATGTTCTGGAAATGATAATACGTCAATTCTGGGCCTGTGAATAATCTCCCGACAAATGCGTTAACTCCCTCCTCAGTAACACTGCCTCTTCGTCCACAGGGTCCTCCAAGAACGGACATGCCATGGTCGAAAAAAAGTAGATTTAGAACTAGAACACACTTTAGGATCCGACTTTACCTTGAGGACAGATGATGAAACTCCCTGAAACCCGCGCGACACTAAACGAATGAGTGAATGAATCACACTGCGTGTGTGGCGTAAGAGGAAGGAGACAGCTAGAAACTCGAGGTTCACTGAAGAAAATCTGCTCCCGACCAGGTTAGGTTCACAGAGTCAGTTGCCATAGTAACTGACACTGAGCTTCAGTTACCTCTCTTTCTGAAACGGGCTGGAGTTACTCCGCTTTCTCTGGGTTAAGTTACCTTCCTTTCTGAAACAGAAAACCCAGAGTTTCCCTCATTTCAGGGTTAACAGACTCAGAGTTTTCACTAAATCTGCTTTGTGAAACGGACCCCAGGCTGGTAACTTATAGCAATCTTTGGAGACAACATTCGTGGAGAAATCACTGGAGATGCAGCAGATAAATGATTTCTATGTCTCTTTAGCCCCACCATCTTGTACCCAGACAAGTTCAAAGAGCTTCCGAAGAAAACCCCCCCACCTGCGACCAAGAGGAGGCGGACGGTGGAATCTTCTGACGAGGAAGAGGAGGAGGAGGAAGAAGACGAAGATGAAGAAGAAGAGTCTGAGGACGAGGCTCCCGCCCAGAAGAGGTGGGTGTAAAAATTTGGATCCATTAGTGTCCTTAACACAGGGTTGTAGTCTGCAGGGAGTCTCTCCATCATTTATTATGACACCTCAGTGAGTGCCTTGTTCAGAAACACAGAAGCGGACCGTGCAGTCCAGCCACATCTTCATCAGGTCAGAATGTTTAAAAGTGGTTACAGCATCTTCATAAACGCCTCAGAAGTTAAAAATTCAAGTAGTACACAAGGTAAATGCCATCATAGCACATTAATCCCAAAGATTTGAATTATAGACACAATAATGTGTCAGAAACATGTTTAAAAGTTAGATGAAAGGAAACACTGAATATTTTACAAGCGGAAAACACAAAATGGTATTAAACCTCTGTATTTCCACATCTGTATCATATTATACACCACCATCAACGGCTGGGTGTCTAAATTTGATGCCTTTGAAGATATGCAGAAATTTCCTACAGACAGTGTGTGACTGACACAGAGGTTATCTCTCTCAATCATCACTTATGACCCACTAGAAATTTATGGTGGTGTATTTATCTGCGGAGACTCTGCCCTCTGCGATTTTATATTTTCTGTGCTCGGCATGTTTATAGGTCTGTGCCCCCACAGCGCTCAGGTGAGGTTGGGACTTAATGAAAAGGTAGCGACCAGGTGCCAGACTGTAAGCAGCAGGCATCCAAGAGACACATTGCCAAAGCAGCAGCAGCTACAACCTATACAGCCGGTGGAGTTGGCAATTCATCACACCAAAACATTCTATAGTTTGGCTGTAATATGCTACTCCATTCACAAGTACTCAGTTGGTATTGTTGTTTTTTTAAGCGATACTTAGCCCTAAACATTAATGTATTTTATGGTCGAGACTTTGGACAGTTAACAACAAGAAGCTTTACCATGAAGAAACTGAAATATGAAAGAAATATTTTCACCACATGTTTTTGGTTCAGACCTCTGTTTGTCAGTATCTGAGAGGTAAACAAGTACAATTTTACCATTTTTAAAGGGGTAGTGCACCCAAAAATGAAAATTCAGCCATTATCTACTCACCCATATGCCGATGGAGGCCCTGGTGAAGTGTAAGAGTCCTCATATCCCTTGCGGAGATCGGTGGGGGGAGCGGCTAGCACACCTAATGGCAGACGGCGCCCCAGACTAACGTCCAAGAACACAAAATTGAATCCACAAAGTATCTCCATACTGCTCGTCTGTAGTGATCCAAGTGTGCTGCAGCCCCGACATAAAAAGTTGTTTTGAAAAACGTCATATGAACTCTGTTTTTAGCCTCACTGTAGCCTGTAGCTCTGACTGCTTCTCACCAGGGCCTCCATCGGCATATGGGTGAGTAGATAATGGCTGAATTTTCATTTTTGGTTGGACTATCCCTTTAAAGAAGAAAAGTGAAACATTGGTGTCCACAACTTTACAAAATATTTTGACCCAATGAAGATAAAACTTGGATCAAGTTGGCCATCTATACATCATAACTGTGTATTTTGGAGTTGGTGTGCAGGTGTTACTCTTTTCACTGATTGAACCCCCCTGTGACACCCATCTACCTAACTAACGGCTCCTTGTTCAAATTATTTGTAGAAAATCTCAGAAGAGGCCTCCACCCAAGGCTCGCCGTCCCCCACCAGCCAAGAAATCTCGGAGCTCTAGTCAGTCAAAACCTAGTGGCAGGGGACGCCCTCCCTCCAAGAAGTCTCCAGCCAAGAAAGCAGTGTCCTCAGTGAAGAGACAAGGAAGGAAACCATCAGCCGCTAAGAAGGAATCCACAACGCCGTCTAAAGCCACCCCCGTCAAGAGAGGAGCTCCTGCAAGAAAGCCCAAAACACCAGCAGTAAAAAAGCTAAGCAAAAGGGGGTCCAAGCGACCGGTGTCCAGAGAGTCTACTCCAGAGGAGGAGGAGGAAGTAGTCACAAAGGAGACGACGAAGGGTGGGTCCAAGCGATCAAAGGCTGAGTCGTCCCCTGAGCCTGCAGTCAAAAAGGCAGCAACCAAAAGGCGGTCCGAACCCGAGGAGTCTCCAGAAGAGCCCGTCGTCAAAGGGGGGGCAAAGAACAGCAAGCAGTCCACTCGTAAGTCCAAGAGAGGGAAATACTGAGGCCGGGAGCGGCTTCCACGAACTGGGCCGCTCTGAATATGCAGCAGTCTGCCGCTTTGTTTCAGTGCTCTCTTTCTCTCTCTTTTTATCATTTTCTCCCTTTTTAACAGGGCAGTAGTTTTTTTTATTTCTATTGTAGAATAAGAACGTTATCCTACCAAGTTTACTGTACATTGAGAGTTTCTGAATTTCCTTTTTAATCACCATGTTGTAGAAAAGCTCAGTTAGTGTTGCCGTTAAAACAGATGTGACCAGCTGCCTGATCGGGAAAGCATAGCAAGATCCGACAAACTAGAGCCATGTAGTGACTTCTGTTTTATATCTGTTCCTCATCCACTCTATAAGCGTTGGCAGCACACGTTCCTAATATCAAATCAGTGTTTTGGAGGGTTGAAAAAAAGAGTTCATTTTAACTTAAAAAAATTTAAATTGTTCCTAATGACATTAATATTTTATAAAACTCTGATTTTGAAGGTCTCGTCTTCTGTCCTGGGATCAGATTACAGTTTTTTCGGACGCGCAGCACTGCATCAGAATCTAAATTTTTATCTATATTTGTCCTTATATAATTATTATTATTATTATTATTACTAACAATGATTGATATTTGTTTATTTAAAACAAAAAAAAGCCCCTTGACAAGATTAGGCTCGAGGATCAAACACTATGTTAGTATTCATTTCAAACACATCGGGGGGAAAATGTCTTTTTTGATATGTGTGTGTAATCGAGCATATACATACATTGATTTTATTGCTTCACAGCTGTAATTCAGTACCGAACTGTAAGAAATGTGTGTTGTGAATAAGAAAAAGGAGGATAATAGCTCATACATACCCTGCATGCATGTATTCCTTGTGTTGTTAAGCTTTTTTTCCAAGTCATTAATAAAATGGCTATATTTGTAAACTCTGCTGTTTTTTTATTATTTGATTCAGTGTACAGGTAATTTACATTTTCCAGAACATTAAGTTTGGTATTTAATGGACTTAACTATTATCAGTCATCAAGTATTAGTTAAAGGGATTTCTTCATTTGGTACAAAACTACTACCATGTTTAGTAATGTACAGGTCAGTGCGTCAGTCTTGCTGGGACGAGCAAGTGTTCCCAGAAGGAAATTATTAACAGAACAGTATCAATGATTCACCTTATTTAAGTATTTCACTTCTTGAGGGTTTTTCTTCAGAAAAACAAATAAATGACCTAAAACAAAAAGACGAGGGTGAATCTTCACCTATATTAAGTGGTTTTACAGTCTCTTGTTATTTAAAAAAGAGGGCTTCATCATCCTGTTTGATTTCATGAGAAATTTTGTAATTGCATTTTGTTAAGTGTGTGTAGATTATATTTAATAATTGGTTAAATTACATTCGGCACAGTGATGCAGTGGTTAGCACTGTCGCCTCACAGCAAGAGGGTTCAGGGTTCAATCCCAGGAGGAGCTGCTCTGTGTGGAGTTTGCATGTTCTCCCTGTGTCAGCGTGGGTTTTCTCCAGGTACTCCAGCTTCCTCCCACAGTCCAAAGACATGCAGGTTAACTGGTGACTCTAAATTGTCCGTAGGTGTGAATGTGAGTGTGAATGGTTGTCTGTCTCTATGTGTCAGCTCTGTGATAGTCTGGTGACCTGTCCAGGGTGAACCCTGCCTCTCACCCTATGTCAGCTGGGATAGGTGCCCCTTAAGAGGATAAGCGAAAATGAAAATGACATTTTTCACATTTGTATTAAACTTGTTGAAGTGCCAGAGGTGTGCACAGTGGTAGCCTAAGTAAGTATTTTTACTCAAGTACAACTTTAAAGGCACTTGTACTGTGGTTTGTCTGTCTTGTGCTATTTTCCCCTTCACTGCATGTCAAAGCGAAACATTGTGGTTATACTAACTTGAATGTGTTTGACAGCTATAATTACTACTTACTTCTAAGATTTAGGTTGATAACAAAACGTGTGATAAACTTACATAATAAGATTACACTGATAATACATCTTCTTATAAAGAAAACCTTAAACCAGTGGTTTTCGGCTTGTGACACCAGTGACATATCAGTGTCTGGTTTCAGATGTTCATGAGTTGGAGCAAATATTTCTTCTGTAAACTTCTCAGATGGCTTTGATTGAAATATGTTAGCATCCAATATTTAACTAAAAAAAAAAAAAAAAGATGATGTAAAAGTCCAATCAAAATGCAAATTTGTATTGCAGACCACTCCCACATATTGCTTTCCTGTCTGGTCTTGCAGCAATAAGGGACTGAAGTAAGTTTAGCTATATATAATATTTTTCAGTGCTCACTCTTACTGCGGGTCTACGCAACTCTGACTTGGCTGAACGCTGCAGCCACTCCAAAAACTGTAAGTATCTTTTGACAGTGGTTCCCAACTGGTGGGTCATGGGTCCATTCTGAATGGACCGCAAGTGAGTCACAAGTGTGTCCAGTTTGGGGAAAGAAACACTATGTACAGTAAATAAATTTCCAGCACAGAGCTTTTATTTTGAAGTGCTGTATCTAACTGACCACAAGTGTGTCACTGAATGTATTTAGCTGTGTGGACCTTTAACTAATGACTAGTAATCTGGACACCGTGACTGAACCAGATGGGAGCCACTGTTTCAACAGTGTCTTAAGAGCAGCAACACTTAAACAGATCACACAAAACTGGCTAAATCCAGAGGTGCTATAACTGGAAATGGAAATAATGAAGAACAGGATTAGAAATAAAGCTTAACTGTTTGATGTGAAATGGAAGAGAATACAGAGAAGTATTATACAAAAAATAAAAAGTAGAGAGGGAGAAAGAAAGGAAAGATATTCTCTGAACCATAACTTTTTTTTATTTTCTGGCTGTAGGCATTAAGTTTATCTGGTTATACGTCCATATGACCCATTCTTGTGAACACAATATTTAAAAAACGCCTTGAGGATATTTCCTCACATAGACCAAATCACAGTGTTTATTTACATGAACTTCCAGATAGACAACCCATTCATAATGTACATTAAAATGAAACGGCAAGTTTTTAGGTCCACCAAAAAAATGTATATCAGTTTAAGTGTACGCTTTATTTAGAATATTTTTACCTTGCAGTAAGACAGCGTTTCCTGGCAGGAGATTGAAGCTGTTATATCAAGGCCACCAGGCTCCACTGACAACAACAATAATGTAACTAAGCAGAACACTGCAGGTGCTGGTCTACCACGGCCTTGATTGGTTAGTGTGTGAGCAGAGCAAATATTCACATATAGTCAGCCTTAATTGATGTTGATTTTCTCAGGTGGCTAAAATAAGTTTTGCTGCAGCCCTGTCCACAGCTGCACATGCTTAGCTCCTGTGCCAACAGATGTGATCTATCCAACATGCTTAGAAAGCAACACAGTACATAAAATAAGCAGAGAAGAAACATCAGATCAGTCAGACCACAGTGTTTAACTATATACTTTTACATGTTACACTTGAATGACAACGTTTGCTAATTTTTCAGAGCAAGTGCCAGCTGTCTGCCCCGAGGTGATTGTTGTTAGCCCAACATCAGCGTGACTTGGTCTATACACTGTGAAACATACCAACAACAAACTCAAAAGGACCCATTTACAATGTTTATGTTTCAAACAATCTATGTAGTAAAATTGTGACATCACAAATCCACAGAAACCCTGATGGCTCGTTTTAAGGCACAGTTTCTGAAAATGAACTGTGAGCGTTTCTCTGTGGACTGAGCGATTGATACTCACAGTATTTATAAAGTAGAAGAAGAAGATATATTTTATTAATCCCTGATGTGAAATTCAATTTATTCACTCTTGTCATGCACACACAGGCCTGAAATACACACATGCATAAACAGGACCTATGCGTGCATTGAATGGAGAGATGTCAGAGCAGGGGGCTTAAACAGTGCCCCCCACAAGGCAAGGCAAGTTTATTTGTAGAGCACAATTCGTACACAAAGTAATTCAAAGTGCTTTACAGAAGAAGAAAATGCATTAAAATCACAATACAAAATAAAAACATAAATAATCATTATAAAATGAACTTTAAAAGAGAAGAGTGCAGATAAGATCCTTTCAGTCATATGCACAGTGAAATAGAGCTGTTTTGAGCCTAGATTTGAACATTGTCAGAGTAGAGGCCTGTCTCACATCTTCAGAAAGACTGTTCCAGATTTTAGCTGCATAAAACTGGAACCCTGATTCCCCATGTTTAGTCCTGACTCTGGGCACCAGCAGGAGGCCGGTCCCTGAGGTCCTCAGAGTCCGAGATGGTTCATATGGCACTAACATGTCAGAGATGTACTTTGGTGCTAGGCCGTGGAGAGACTTGTACACAAGCAGAGCTGCTTTAAAGTCTATTCTCTGAGCCACAGGAAGCCAGTGTAGAGACCTGAGCACAGGACTAATGTGCTCGTACTTCCTGGTTCTGGTCAGGACCCGAGCAGCAGCATTCTGGATGTACTGCAGCTGTCTTACGGCCCGTTTGGAGAGGCCAGTGAGCAGGCCGTTACATTAGTCTAACCTACTAGAGACAAATGCATGGATAAGTCTCTCCAAGTCAGGTTTAGACACTATACCTTTGATTTTGGCAATGTTTTTTAGATGGTAAAAGGCTGCTGATGTTATTGATTTGATGTGGCTGTTAAAGTTCAGGTCTGAGTCCATTATTACCCCGAGATTTCTAACCTGATTTGTAGGTTTTAGAGAGAGAGACTGGAGGTGACTGCTGACACTTTCTCTTTGTTTCTGTGGACCAAATACGATGACTTCAGTCTTGTCTGAATTTAGCTGGAGAAAGTTGTTTTGCATCCACACACTGACCTGTTGGATGCAGTGACAGAGTGAATCTACTGGTCCATATTCACCTGCTGTCAGTGACACACAGATCTGAGTGTCGTCTGCATAATTGTGGTAGGACACATTATTACTTTTAAGGCCTTTGGGAATGTTCCAGACTGTAGTGACATGTTAACTATGTGAGCGAGTGGTGGTAACAAACTGCTCAGCACAGACTTTAGAAATCTAGTGGGTAACACATCAAGGCAGCATGTAGATGAACTCAGACTGGTGATGATCTCTTGGACAGTTTTGCAGGTTACAGGTGCAAAATGAGTCAGCTCTAAGTGTCTAGGTGGCTGCAGGGTTGCTATTGGTGTTGTGGGAATGATGGCATTTTTAATGGTCTGAAACTTGTCGCAAAAGAATACTGCAAACTCATTACACTTAGATGTGGAGATCAGTTCCAACGGCAGTTGAGCTGGAGGGTTTGTTAATCTGTTCACTGTTGCAAATAAGACACGCGAGTTGTCATTCCTGGACTACTCTATAAAGGCATTTTAATTTGCAGTCAATGTTCATCTTATTTTTCTTTATTCTGAACAGAAAACACAACGATCTCGTAAGAAGACTGTGGCTGATGAGAGGAAACAGCACTCCAGCCATCAGACAAGGTAAGGACATACACTTCAATATAAAATACACTTCAGTGGTCTGTTTCATTCGCTGCCTTTACGAAGGGTTTAGAAGGATTTTACCAGAAATATAGCGGTATTAATACAAGTATTTACATTTTTTAGTATGTAGTTTCTTGGTAGTAATCCAAACCTTTCAGAGTTAGTGCCAGAGCTGCATACCTGAGATTTGAAAGCAAAACTTTCATTGTTTTTCAACTGGTAAAATCTTGGAGCGCTATATACAGGCAACATGATTAGTGTTTTTAGTGTCAAATATTTAAGTTTGACGCAAATTGTTTGTGATCGTGTTGACTGTGAGAGTGATTTGCTTCTGGAAACAATTCTTGCAAATGATTTATGATTCATTTATCTGGCCTTGAAAGTAGAAAAACTAACTGTGTCTCTCTTAACCACCAGCTGCAGTGTCCAGGATGTACCTGCTGCTCCGGTCTCAGCAAAGCCAGCTTTGGAGAACCGACAGGCACAGAAGAAGAGCTGGGGAAATCGCCTCTTCGGTTCCCTTGACGTATGTTTGACGTCAGAGTGTCAGAGCTTCACATTAATCTCATTTTCATAGACTGTAACGTTTATATTTAAACATTTTAGTTGGAAATGGCTGCGAAAAAAGAAGTTTAAAACAGTTTTCTTATAATATTGCTTTGGTTTTCACTCTACAGAAGGAAAGAGTTCCTGGTAGGAGGCCTTCAGCCCCACAGGAAAGGTAAGACGCTCATTCAGAGTGCGTTTTTGTTTCTACAGACATGTTGTTTGCTAACTCTTTAATTTTACCCGCAATACCCCAGAGATGAGCACAAGGACACAGAGTGTCTGTAGGATTTGTCTCTGTAAAATAATAATAATAATAATAATAATAATAATAAGTCAGTTAACGTTCATAACCTCCATTATGTTTTAAGATATTAATCAAGATCTCTCTCTTAATAGGACACTACATCAGCGAAGGCATCGACCCAGACTACAATCTGAACGAACCAGGTGATCATTGGCTCACCTACGATGATTCAATGGTCTTTGAGACGTCTGGGAAGTTAGTCTGTGAGCAGCAGGAGAGGGGTGCTTACGTCCTGTTCTACAAGAGAAGTAAGAGGACAACACCGTCACATCCTTAACTCAAGTCCTGAAGAAGAGAGAGATTTTTTAAATGCGCCAACATAGTGTTTATATCAAGTGTGTTTTCATTCTAAGTAGTGTAACCCAACTGACGACGTGATGTCAGACTAAAGGACCTGGACCCTGTCAAGACGTGATGTCGGACTAAGGGACCTGGACCCTGTCAAGACGTGATGTCGGACTAAGGGACCTGGACCCTGTCAAGACGTGATGTCGGACTAAGGGACCTGGACACTGTCAAGACGTGATGTCGCACTAAGCTACCTGGATACACCACACGGAGACAGGATGACCATCGTGGAGCCAGGAGACCCGCCGCGGGACAAGGAAGGTAAGTGAGTTCTAAACTTGTCTGTTTTCTTGGTGCAGTTGTTCATCGTGACGGTGGACAACAGATGACCAAGAAAGACGACTTGAGGATGAACGAAGAAGATGTCCCGTGGCCAGGAGCAGCTGACGGTCCCCTTGCCCTTAGGAGGATGGGCCCCCCAGAGAGACTGGTTCCTCCCAAGGTTTCTTCCTCTAGCAGGGAGTTTTTCCTTGCCACTGTCGCCTCACAGTCACTGGACAGCAGGACAGACCCAACTCATCTCATCAGCATAGACACCACAGCTGTAGAGATGGTCCTGCATTGTGCCAGAGTATGGCTTGCTCTCTGGGGAGAACTACACAAAGAAAATAAATACGATTGGACTTTAAGATTTTGTTGGTTGGATTTTAATGTATTTTTCAGTGGGAGTTTTTATAGCTCCATAATACAGTGCCAATTCCAAAAAAGTTGGAACATTGTGTGAAATGTAAATAATTACAATCAAATCCTTTTTGACTTATATTCAAAATGAATAAAGTCCAAAGACAAGATATTTAATGTTCAAAATGATTTTTGATTGAAATGAATTTTGTGTACCTTAGTTCCTCAGTAACTACTCATTTGTTCCTCATTAGTTCCTCAGTAACTACTCATTTGTTCCTCATTAGTTCCTCAGTAACTACTCTAATTTTACGTACCTTAGTTCCTCAGTAACTACTCATTAGTTCCTCAATAACTACACATTAGTTCCTCAGTAACTACTCATTTGTTCCTCATTAGTTCCTCAGTAACTACTCATTTGTTCCTCATTAGTTCCTCAGTAATTACTCTAATTTTGTGTACCTTATGTTACCCACATAACTAACCATGAGCTTTTTTTTTTTTATCTATCCAAATAAATCTCTGTGGTACCTTCAGGAGAGTTGCTTGAAAGTGTTTTAAAGAGTGGAACATTTTAATTATCCAGTTGTAAGTGATGATTTTTCTGTAACTGCGGGCTACAGCAACAGCCAAACAAGTCAAGGAGCAGCTATTTAAAGTACAAAGTATTTTTGTCCGTCAGTGTGTTTCTGAAATTCACTTGAAACTATGTCTTTAATAGAACACATTATAGAAAGTACATTCTGAGTCAGACAGTTTATGGCAGACAGGAAGTAAATATTCAGAAAATATATGTCCACAACAAAATACAAAACTACTTGGAGCTGTACAGAGATTCTAAAGGTAAAACAACGAACATTAACCCTATGAACCTGATTAAAAGCTAACTTTAATGAGTGTTACGTAACACAATAATGGCGCCAAGAGCTGCATTGAGGCATTGAGTTCATGTCAGATCAAAGTTACCTACAGCAGCAATTAAAGATTACATCACTCGCAGACTGACAGCTCCAGTGTTACTCAGATAAATCGCGCCCTCTACTGTTTATCATTCACAATTGACAACCCTAAACCTCACGTTACTGTGATAGGTTGGATCTGTTTTTCACCCACGTTATATGGATTACAAATTTTTCTGTGGATGTTCAGAGCCTGTAAAAGTTTGCAGTCAGTTAGTGTTAAGAAGAGGATGATGTGTTAAAGCAGAACATACAGCAATGTTAAACCTTCAGGAATGGTTTTATTTCTTACATTTTGTGTATTAACAGTTAAATGAGATCAGTCATATGTACAATAACACCACAGTAGCTGAAGCCAGTATTTATTTGTTAAAAAAGTGACGACTACAATCAACAGTCAGCGTATTTTGGTCCAGCAAACCCATGAGAGCAGCAGCGTGTTGTGTTGAAAACATTTGGATAAGGTGGTCTGATGTGTTTGTGAAACAGAACTTACTTACTTACTCATAGTTTCAGTCAGGTGTTAAATGTAGAGATAGCTGATCAGCTGATCAGGATTTTTTCAGGAATACAGGTGTTTTTCCATCACTACCCTTGTCACCCTGGCCAGCACTAACATCCAAGCAGAAAACTCTGTCTCCATCTGTGAGGGGGCGTGCCTGAACCCAAGTTTCTTGTACAGGGCCACAGCAGCAGCCTGAGTGGAGCTGGTCTCCAGCACCACCTTGGAGAAGCCTCGTTCTTTACAGAAGTCCACCACAGTCTGAGTCATCTTTGAGCCCAGGCCCAACCGTCTGTACGATGATGAGATGATCATTCTGAAGAGTTCCCCATGTTTTTCTTTCCCACTTTGTTTGGCCACTACAGCCACCGTACCCATGATCTGGGCCCTCCCATCAACCTCAGCCTCCACCACCCAGAAACAGTCATCTGGTCTGCTCATAAAGTTCCCGAGGATGTCCTGCATGTCCGTCTGGAGTTTCGTCTTGACGTAGCCGGCATATATCTCATGGCAGCAGTAGTATACGAGGCCCACCCATGCTCCTGGTAACACCACAGCCCCTAACACAGAGCCCAGCAGGTAGCCAGCGACACAGAGAGCCAGGGTGATGGCGATGTAGAGAGGGCTGGTCATGGCGTTGTAAAAACATGGACGGATGAGCTCATGGCCACTGCTGCTGAACAGGGTGAGCACTGTGTCCCTGTCTGAGGGACGGTACGGGCGGATCAACACGTGCATGACCAGAGGAAACTAGAGGAAAATAAAAGATTCACATGTGAAATCTCACAATGGCATGCAGAATATATTATTCATGTTTGTCTTTAGTTGGTTTCACACCTATGTGCATGAAAAATTGATAGTCTCCCATGTAAGCTGTTTGTGCTGAGATACTACACTGGTATCAGAATACAAACCCTGCCGTTTGAGTAATTTTGTTGTCGAGCATAATTGAGTCCACCTAAATGTTTTGGTGTCATGACACTCTGTGGTCTCATTTAACCACTTGTTAGCAACCACCTTTGTTAACACACATAAAGGCTTCAAAAGTCTCGAGTGGGGTGTCTTCTCTCAAATAAAATGTCACAGAGCAAAAAATGACAGTCTCATAAGCTTTTGTTAACCACAGACCTTATTTCAGACATCTAACCAAAAACCCATTTGATGAACCCACTGACTTTGAGTCGAGGGAACTGGAAATCCACAAATGCTAACTCATGTCTGTGTTTTAGGACTCACTCAAACCAGTGGGTGACATCACAGTAGCTGTGTCCACTTCTTCCTTTCTGTTACAAAGTATGCAATCAACTCAACGTTTGCTAAAGCTATAGAGTTCAGGCCTTCAGTGTGCCAGAAACCTCTCCAGTTTAATTCACCACAAATGACACTTTAATACAACTTAACCTGACTTAGGTCTAGTTTTCTGCTGACCAATTATAACATCACATTTCAATGAAAATTGATGTTCTCTTACCTCACGTTACTCAGACAACTTGTGAAACTGGTCCTTGCGGAGGAGCAGAATGATCCAACCTGCAGCTCAAATGAACTATGAACACAGAGAAGCACTATGAACCTGATCAAAAGTTAACTTTACAGAGGGATACGTTACCATAACCATGGCGCTGACAAAGAGCTGCTTTAAGGCATTATTTAACCCACAGTGGCAAGTGAAGATCACACCACTCTCTGACTCCGTGCAGAAACATGTTGAGGTTGTAAATGTTTCCAGATACTGGTTTCAAGAGATCTCAACCTCTGCGGTCTTTGATATTAGATGCAGTTGGGTGCAATCATTCATTAACTAAGATACACAAGAACTGGCCGGTAATGTTTTCCTGGGATGACATCACTGTTGATTTATTGAAGAGGCATGTCATCAGCCTCAAACCACAAAAAACACACAGGTTTTTTAAACATAATTTTGCACAGTGGCATCAACAGGAGGGGGCATGAAGGGTCCCCTTGGCTTTAGGTGCAAACTGTGATCAGTGTATAAATACTGGTATTAAGTACACATGCAGATAAAGTGTGACTGTGATATTGTTCTGTTGCTGCGGACTATACACTTTACAATACAGTTGCACTTTATGTTTGTAGGTGTTTATTTGTGGGTAACCAGGTTTAGGGAGAACATAACCTGTACAGCAGTACACTGAAGAAAGCCACAATGGTTGTCTTTTTTTATGCTCACCCATTAAAGGTGCAGTGTGTAGGATTTAGGGGCATCTACTGGCAGAAATGGTACATAAATATAATAGCTTATATTTTCAGAACCACTTCATATTCAGCTTGTAATTCACCTGGTATCTCAATAAACATTCAAGTCATACATTACTGGTTCAGTTGTTGCTGCACACCCTGCAGCCGGCCAGTCGCAGCAAACCTGTTTTCACTTGTTTTTACAAATAGGTGAGCCAGTTATGCCTCATGAAGGGATATGTTTCTCACTTATCTCATTCTAGCCATTTGGTTTAATTTGCCCTGACATGTCCTTGTCTGTGATCTCTGCTGCCATCCCACAGCATTAAAGGTTAGAAATTTGTTCTGAAAATTTACAAGCGACTAAGTGAATAAAATAATTTGAATCAGAATAAATAATTCTAAAAATGCAATAATCACATAACGATAACACTTTACAATAAGTTATACAAAATTAGAGTAGTTACTGGCATGATACGCACGCAGCTGGTTACCATTACAGTTTAACGGCACAACAACAGACACAATTTTCACCCCGGGAGAGCAGTGTTCGTGTCCTGTGAGATTATAAAACCAAACCCTGTTCTTTTTTCCTAAACCTAACCGTGTGTGTTTGTCATTGAAAGAAAAAAAAACATCAATTTGCGGTGTTGTACCAGTGTGTTTATTTTGAAAGAAGACAATGCATGTAACAGGTAGAACTTGACACGGTGTCCCAGAACGTCAACAACCAACGCACCTTTCACATTGTATGTGGATGTGGAAAGTCCATGACCAAACGTGGATGTGTCGCGGTCAGAGCAACAATGTGTTGTCTGGGATGGGTCATTTTACGCCTGTTAAATGCATTGCGTCTTTTCTTTTTTTTTTAAAGATATTTTTCTGGGCATTTTTAAGCCTTTAATTGATAAGACAGATGAGTGTGAAGGGGGAGAGAGAGGGGGAGAGACATGCAGGGGCCACAGGCTGCAGTCGAACCCGGGCCCCTGCGGTAACAGCCTTGTACATGGGGCGCCTGCCACATATCATACTGCTGATAGTTTCTCGCGATGGCATTGCTCTGGCCTCTACCACTACCGTAAGAAACCTCGGAGTAACATTTGATCAAGATCTGTCTTTCAATTCTCATTTAAAACAAACCTCACGGACTGCATTTTTTCATCTGCGTAATATTGCAAAAATTAGGCCTATCTTGACCCAAAGAGATGCAGAAAAATTGGTCCACGCTTTTGTTACCTCAAGGCTGGATTACTGTAACTCTCTACTATCAGGTAGCTCTAGTAAATCATTAAAAACTCTTCAGCTAATTCAGAATGCAGCAGCACGTGTACTAACAGGAACTAAGAAACAAGATCATATTTCTCCTGTTTTAGCTTCTCTGCACTGGCTCCCTGTAAAATCCAGAATTGAATTTAAAATCCTACTGTTAACTTATAAAGCTCTAAATGGTCAAGCTCCGTCATATCTTAGAGAGCTCATAGTGCCATATTATCCCACCAGAACTCTGCGCTCTGAGAACGCAGGGTTACTCGTGGTCCCTAAAGTCTCCAAAAGTAGATCAGGAGCCAGAGCCTTCAGCTATCAGGCTCCTCTCCTGTGGAATCATCTTCCTGTTACGGTCCGGGAGGCAGACACCGTCTCCACATTTAAGACTAGACTTAAGACCTTCCTCTTTGATAAAGCTTATAGTTAGGGCTGGCTCAGGCTTGCCTTGTACCAGCTCCTAGTTAGGCTGACTTAGGCCTAGTCTACCGGAGGACCCCCTATAATACACCGGGCACCTTCTCTCTCGCTCTCTCTCTCTCTCTCTCTCTCTTATCCTATTACTGTATCTATTTTACTCGGCCATTCTGGATGTCACTAACTCGGCTTCTTCTCCGGAGCCTTTGTGCTCCACTATCTCTCAGGTTAACTCGTATTGCAGCGGTGCCTGGATAGTGTGACGTGTGTGGTTGTGCTGCTGCCGCGGTCCTGCCAGATGCCTCCTGCTGCTGCTGCTGCCATCATTAATCATTAGTCATACTTCTACTGCTATTATAGACATATGATATTATCATACATGTAGACTGCCTGATACTAATATATACTTTCAACATGTTGTACCACAGTAGCCAGAACTATAACGACAGTATTATTACTTTCATGAATGTTGTTGTAAGCTACTGTCATTACCGAGGATGTCACACAGATTACTGTATTGTGTCAAACAGATTCAATGCCGTTAATCCATTTTATTACAGAGCAGTTATGTTTTGGTAAAGGAAAAATCCCAGAGGCTCCATTTGCATTGATTTTGAATGGTATCAACATATTTGACATTATGAAAATTAAAAGATGCAGTGCGTCCGTCACTGTGGCAACCGGAACAGAATGTGTCTCTGTAGTTCCATAGAACCTCTCTGCAGGGGCCAAAAGTCTGGAAATACAAGTGCAAGTCTGACTTTTAGTCACTTTGACTCCAGCAGTCAAGCAGTGCAGACACACATCACAACCTGACAAGAATTTACAAAGAGATCCAAAACACCACCAAGATGCTCGGACAACGCATTTTTGGCCGAAAGGTTTGTCTCTGTCTATCTTTCTGTAGATCCATGGCTTTTAATTTTTTTATTTTTTTTCTCGATACTTTCAGTCAAATTATAGTCTATCTAGAGGGTTTTTTGTGGGTCACAGACCCGTTATATTCGATTACTGCAGGAAAACAACAGTTTGTGATACTTGTGTGTTTTGTACAGCAAATAATCTTCAGATGTTTAAACCACTGTCGTGATTTTTGAAGTTTAAATGTAAACAGCAGAAGTGAAAAGCTAGTGTTATCTAAATGACTTGATTCACTACCCCAACAAGGCTGTGAAGCTGTCAGTGTGATGATGCTCTGTCGTCTCATTTGATCACTCGTTAGCGACCATCTTTGTAAGACACGTAAAGCAGTAGCGGCGCCAGGATTTTGATTGTGGGTGGGCCCCCAGAAAACTGGATGGGCCAGTTAAAATAAGCAAAAAACGGGTTCCCTCTTATCTCCGTTTTACCGCTTTTCTGCGGCATTGAGGACAGCGACGCCGGTGCACCGGTGTGGCTCCCTTGTGTCGCTCGCTGTCCTCAGCTCAGTGCTCAAGTGGACAATGACATACACCTATAACACATAAAACGCTAGCATAAGTTATCTGTCTACTTATATTATTTTCTACTCCAGAAAATGTGCAGACAGACACTAACGTTAACGTCACTTGCCTTGCTGGTGTGGGGGGTTAGTTATGGCAGGAGGAGGAGGACTTGATGGAGAGAGGGCGGCTGAGGTGGACGGTAAAGCAGCACTCGTAACGCTACTTGAAATGGACGCAGGAGTTTCCTGCTCCTCGCAGCGTTTCTTAGTAAATTTACATGTAAATAAGCTGCTTTGCTTCGCCATGTTGACTTTTCATCTTAGCTAGCTACTTCCTCTCTCCTGTGTTTACTGCTAAATTTCACTGCTTGCGCGGAACTAACTCATTCATTTCATTGGATCACATGCTGGTGACGATGCAGCCTGTTGGCAGGCTGAAGGGGCCACACACGGAAGAAGCCATTGATTGGCTGAGAAGCCTTCACTCAAAGTTTTCCTCACACTGCCTATTTGACGAATAGCTAAAATGAAAACTAAGTCTTCTGATTGGGTGGGCCTGGGTCAAAATGGGCCCAATACTAGCGCCGCGGCTGACCTGAAGGCTTAAAATTTCACAAGTGGGATATTTACTGACACATCTTATGTCCTAGAACAAAATGTGGAAGTCCTTGGTGTTAAGCACAGACTGTATTTCAGGCACCAAACCAAAACCAGATTCAAAAAACTCACTGATTTCAAGATAAGGAAACCAAGTAACTCATTGTCGTGTTTTAGGACTCATTCCTGGACTACTCTATAAAGGCATTTTAATTTGCAGTCAATGTTCATCTTATTTTTCTTTATTCTGAACAGAAAACACAACGATCTCATAAGAAGACTGTGGCTGATGAGAGGAAACAGCACTCCAGCCATCAGACAAGGTAAGGACATACACTTCAATACAAAATACACTTCAGTGGTCTGTTTCATTCGCTGCCTTTACGAAGGGTTTAGAAGGATTTTACCAGAAATATAGCGGTATTAATACAAGTATTTACATTTTTTAGTATGTAGTTTCTTGGTAGTAATCCAAACCTTTAAGAGTTAGTGCCAGAGCTGCATACCTGAGATTTGAAAGCAAAACTTTCATTGTTTTTCAACTGGTAAAATCTTGGAGCGCTATATACAGGCAACATGATTAGTGTTTTTAGTGTCAAATATTTAAGTTTGACGCAAATTGTTTGTGATTGTGTTGACTGTGAGAGTGATTTTCTTCTGGAAACAATTCTTGCAAATGATTTATGATTCATTTATCTGGCCTTGAAAGTAGAAAAACTAACTGTGTCTCTCTTAACCACCAGCTGCAGTGTCCAGGATGTACCTGCTGCTCCGGTCTCAGCAAAGCCAGCTTTGGAGAACCGACAGGCACAGAAGAAGAGCTGGGGAAATCGCCTCTTCGGTTCCCTTGACGTATGTTTGACATCAGAGTGTCAGAGCTTCACATTAATCTCATTTTCATAGACTGTAACATTTATATTTAAACATTTTAGTTGGAAATGGCTGCGAAAAAAGAAGTTTAAAACAGTTTTCTTATAATATTGCTTTGGTTTTCACTCTACAGAAGGAAAGAGTTCCTGGCAGGAGGCCTTCAGCCCCACAGGAAAGGTAAGACGCTCATTCAGAGTGCGTTTTTGTTTCTACAGACATGTTGTTTGCTAGCTCTTCAATTTTACCCGCAATACCCCAGAGATGAGCACAAGGACACAGAGTGTCTGTATGATTTGTCTCTGTAAAATAACCAACCATGTTTCTCTTTAGACCCACTGTCACCACCTCAGACGCTCCAACTGTGTCACAGAAGGAAGCCAAGAGGAATTTTTGGCGTTGGCTGTTGATCAACATCGTGGTATGTTTCACAGAAAAGAGCAAGTGTCACCAGATATTCACCAGCCAGGACTCAGTGAGAGTACTGATATAGTTAATTGTTATGTTTGCATTATTGAACAATTCAAGTTTGCTTTTTCTCCAACAGAGAAAACCTGTCTCACCAGTCAACATCGCCAAAGCTGAAAAGACGGATTCACCAAACCCTGAGAGGAGGTAGTGACATTCATTCCATGCTGCTTTCAGTGTCTGTCAGGAACATAAAAACTTGATAATTTTTCTCAACTCCTCTTATATTCACTGATTAATATTCTCACATAGATCAACTTTTATTAACTTATATTTAACTATAAGTAACCTTAATGAAATCATGTTCTCCCAGTTTTTCGGTGGTTGCTTTAGTTTAAAACTTGCAGTGATATTTTGTAGCGAAAGTATTCTTAAAATATTTTATTTATTAATTTTACCTGGGAGTCTTTTTGCGTATGTTCTGCCTCTTGACGATGACAATTTCTTCTTACAGCAGCAGCCCTGCAATGACAAATAACACAGATGAGCAGGATGAGCGTGACGCCGTGACGCCATTTTGCTCACTGGAAGACGTCACGCAGGCAAATCATCCTCAAGACATCACTGACCTTGAGGAGGAGCTGTTTATGGCGCCATTCAACGAGTAAGTGAAAAGCTGTCATTACATTTTGTGTATCACTACACCAAAATGTTCCGTACGACTCCAGGCCGTTCTTGGCTCCTCAACTCCTCTTATATTCTCACTGATTAATATTCTCTCATAGATAAACTTTTCCTAACATATCATATATTTAACTATAAGTAACCTTAATGAAATCATGTTCTCCCAGTTTTTCGGTGGTTGCTTTAGTTTAAAACTTGTAGTGATATTCTGTAGCGAAAGTATTCTTAAAATATTTTATTTATTAATTTTACCTGGGAGTCTTTTTGTGTATGTTCTGCCTCTTGACGATGACAATTTCTTCTTACAGCAGCAGCCCTGCAACGACGAATAACACAGATGAGCAGGATGAGCGTGACGAGTGTGACACCGTGACGCCATTTTGCTCACTGGAAGACGTCACGCAGGCAAATCATCCTCAAGACATCACTGACCTTGAGGAGGAGCTGTTTATGGCGCCATTCAACGAGTAAGTGAAAAGCTGTCACTACATTTTGTGTATCACTACACCAAAATGTTCCGTACGACTCCAGGCCGTTCTTGGCTCCTCAACTCCTCTTATATTCACTGATTAATATTCTCTCATAGATAAACTTTTCCTGACATATCATATTTTTAACTATAAGTAACCTTAATGAAATCATGTTCTCCCAGTTTTTCGGTGGTTGCTTTAGTTTAAATCTTGCAGTGATATTTTGTAGAGAAAGTATTCTTAAAATATTTTATTTCTTAATTTTACCTGGGAGTCTTTTTGTGTATGTTCTGCCTCTTGACGATGACAATTTCTTCTTACAGCAGCAGCCCTGCAACGACGAATAACACAGATGAGCAGGATGAGCGTGACGAGCGTGACGCCGTGACGCCATTTTGCTCACTTGAAGACGTCACGCAGGCAAATCATCCTCAAGACATCACTGACCTTGAGGAGGAGCTGTTTATGGCGCCATTCAACGAGTAAGTGAAAAGCTGTCATTACATTTTGTGTATCACTACACCAAAATGTTCCGTACGACTCCAGGCCGTTCTTGGCTCCTCAACTCCTCTTATATTCACTGATTAATATTCTCTCATAGATAAACTTTTCCTAACATATCATATATTTAACTATAAGTAACCTTAATGAAATCATGTTCTCCCAGTTTTTCGGTGGTTGCTTTAGTTTAAAACTTGCAGTGATATTTTGTAGCGAAAGTATTCTTAAAATATTTTATTTATTAATTTTACCTGGGAGTCTTTTTGTGTATGTTCTGCCTCTTGACGATGACAATTTCTTCTTACAGCAGCAGCCCTGCAACGACGAATAACACAGATGAGCAGGAAGAGCGTGACGAGTGTGACGCCGTGACGCCATTTTGCTCACTCGATGACGTCATGCAGGCAAATCACCATCAAGACATCACTGACCTTGAGGAGGAGCTGTTTATGGCGCCATTCAACGAGTAAGTGAAAAGCTGTCATTACATTTTGTGTATCACTACACCAAAATGTTCCAGTTAACTGTCATGAACTGAAAACAGACTGAATTAACAAAAGCTCCAGCTATGCCTATACTGTCTGGGGTTACACCAGGGGTTATGTTAGCTTACTTAACCAGCTTTGTCACAGAGACAGCAACTTATGTCCAAATACCCGCACTTGAGCCCTTGTGCCCCGCAAATGCGTCTGGTGTCCCAGTTGTCTTCTGTTGTTATCAAGGGGTGCAAACCTGCGCCGTCAATGCACCCCTTCCAAAAGTGCGCATCAGACCTCACTTCGCTGAAGGATATTACCCAGAATCCTCTGTATGGCTTTATAGTTTATTTTATATCACAATTTACCACAATTTATCCAAGCAAAGAACGTTTTAATAGGAATAACGGCAATCTGGGCTACGTTAACGGTAGAGTAAAAAAAGATGTTACAGCTAATATACACATTATTAACAGGTAAATTCAAGAGTAAAATTTCATTTAATTTACCTGTTGGTTGGGCATCAGCATCAATACTTGGATCTGATGGAGATGCCGCCTTCTCCTGCGGCTCCTAATCCTCCTCATCATTCGCTGATTGCATCTATTTAACATTTGCAGCAGCACGGCTGCCAACAATGTTATTTACTCTAACGCCATGTTTCGTCTCCTAGGAGACGGACCAGCTGGACCCAAAATGAAGTGACGTGTACACAACTGTCCCAATTCTCCTTTTTAAACAGCGTCGGTCCCTTGCGCACTTACGCCCCTAACTGCACTTTCGGCAAGTGCACTTCAGGGAAGACCTCAGGGCGCAAGTGCGGGTATTTGGACAGGGCCACACTCTGCTCTGTCAGCCTCTTGCTTGTTTATTAACCATGTGTTTGTGTTTTTTTGTTTTATCTCCATAGCAATGAAAGAAATTACATCTGGGACACTGATAGTTCTCTTGATAGCCCCATCGACTGCTTCGGGTGAGTACAGCTGCTCATGAATCAAAGTTGTAACGAGAGACGAATCCATCAAATCAAACTGAAATATCTGTTTGTGATTGGTCAGTGAAGAATTAATACTGACGTGTGTTTTGACTCGCTGTGTTTCTGCGTCAGATTTCCAAATATTGGGCAGACCTGCTATATGAACGCAAGCCTGCAGAGTATCCTTACATTAGAGGACTTCATTGGGGGCATCAGTCTCATGGAGCAGCTCTGGAGCTCAGTACCTGAGGCTCAACTGATGAGGTACAGCAGCCACACACACACACACACATTCACACTTATGTCATTCTCAAGTTTTTCCACAAACCTGAGTACCAAAATGAAACACGTGCAAAAATGTCTCTTTTTTTCGTCTCGCCTTCTGCAGAAGCTTGATGGATGTCAGGGACATTCGTTCGTCCATAGACCCTCAAGTTAAAATCCCCTTCCTGCAGTTCTTTAAGGATGTGGTCTCTGCCCAGGCGCCTGACTTCTGGGACACGCTGCAAAAGGTGAGTCAGCTGACTTTACATTCTGTTGTTTCACCTCCTGACTGTCTGGACTCTGTGTTTAAACTCTTCTCTGTGTATTCAGGACGCTCATGAGTTCCTGACTGCAGTCCTGGAACAGATGAGAGGTCTGGCCCCTCTGCTGCAGGAGACAGCAGCTTTCATGGGCTTACATTATACCTGCCCTGTAGAGGATCACCTGGTGATCACAATGGAGAACACCAGGACATGCAAAAGGTGAGACTGAGACAATTTTTAATGGTGCCACCTTAATGATCTGGTCTTGAATAAGCCCTGCTCTTGTCCTGTTATGAAACAAAATTGTGATTGTGACCACTGCAGCCAATATTAATGTGTATTGTCTCTTTAATGTGCAGCTGTGGAGCACAGTCAGTGAGACAGGAGAAATTTACAAACCTGTCTCTAGACCTCCTCCCTGGAGGCTCTGTGGAGGAGATGCTCCAGGAGTACCTTAAGGTAAGATCCACAAATCCTCCTTCAGTCACATGATCACTGACTGATCTAAAACATCATGCAACAAACACTACAGACACACACACACACACACACACACACACACACACACACACACACACACCGCCTCTGTCTGAGCATGTGGACGTGTTGTAGTTGTGTTCATAACACACAGCCTGTTTCTCTGTGCTGCTCTGCAGGAGACGGAGGTGGAGTTCAGGTGTGACTGCGGAGGGAACAAGTCGAGCTGCAGATCATCCTTCCTCACTCTGCCAAAGTAAGTGACATCACATCTGACATAAATGATCACCTGACCTGGGTGGTTCCCAAACTGGGGTCCACTGACCCTGAGGGACCCTTGAGAGTCAGTTGATCTCAGTGTCAGACACCGACGCACAGAGGCACCCTTTGTGGCAGTATGACACGCACCGGGCAGCAGCAGTTTGTGACGCTGCCTGCAACAACTGTAGTAAAAAGGGGAAGAAAGTCTGTGTAGGGCAGGCAGGAGGGGAGGCGAATGGGTCAAACAGACTCTGGACTTTCAGTTGGGAGACAACTGTTCACTTCCAGTGTGAAACCAAAATCAGTGGAGTTATTTTAATAATAACATAGTGTGCTAGCGTGTGTAGCACGCTACGCTACTGAAGTAAGTCACGAGATGTACGTAACATAACGTCATTGGTAACGACTGAATCTATTTTAAGCCAAACCATTTTGGTTTTTGTCTACATCTAACTTTAGTTGCCTAAACACGACATAGAAAGGAAGTAAACATAAAAATTAAGTCTTTAACCTACATTGCAAGTTTATTTTGGGAGAGAACGTACGCACGGAACGAGCAGAAACTGCACATTTACTGTGAAAACTGAAGTGTATTTGAAAAGACACAATGCATGTATCATGTTGTCCCTGAATATCCAAAGCTGACGCAGGGGGGTACCTAGGGTGTCATAATTTGAGGTGTAGGTCCACTGACAAAGCGTCAGTATCTGACGAGTTAGGATGAGAATGTGTTGCTCCACTTTGTCTTTAGGCTCAACATTAATCCTCTCATATTTTCATACCTTTTCCTTCAGAGTGCTCGTCCTGCAGCTGAAAAGGTTTCGCTATTCTCCCTTCTTTGAGCTTGAGAAGGCTGATGACCCTGTCAGACTGACAAGGGACCTGCTGGTCTCCTCCACACAGGTAAAGAAAAACAGAAACACAAAAATCCGGCTCATGTGAAAGTAAACATGTGGACAGTGTGTTCTGTGTGTGTACGTGTGAAGCTAACTCTTATGAACTGTGTTCCTTCACAGGATGGAGGCTGCTACAGCTTGATCAGCGCCATCAGCCATTTTGGCTCCACAGAAATGGGTAAGAGAAGCACACACTGAAGGCTGAATGTGACCGTCTGTCGTCCTCTGTCATGTTGTAGATAGAAACGTTTCAGGTCCTGATGGAATTAACCAATTATAATTCTTCACTTTATTTATTCTGAGTAGTTTTTAGTGGAACTTTATCCTTTTCTTTGTGAAATTGATGGTTATTTTTTATTTTGATTGATAAATTTAGTTTAGTGCTCTCTGCTTTATTTGGAACTCTTTTCTGCGACCTTCTTATAGTTTATGTATATTCTGATTCTGAAAATTCCTCTTTGTCTGTTATCAGTTAACCTTCATAACCTCCACTATGTTTTAAGATATTAATCAAGATCTCTCTCTTAATAGGACACTACATCAGCGAAGGCATCGACCCAGACTACAACCTGAACGAACGAGGTGATCATTGGCTCACCTACGATGATTCAATGGTCTTTGAGACGTCTGGGAAGTTAGTCTGTGAGCAGCAGGAGAGGGGTGCTTACGTCCTGTTCTACAAGAGAAGTAAGAGGACAACACCGTCACATCCTTAACTCAAGTCCTGAAGAAGAGAGAGATTTTTAAATGCGCCAACATAGTGTTTATATCAAGTGTGTTGTCTTCATTCTCAGTAGTGTAACCCAACTGACGACGTGATGTCGGACTAAGGGACCTGGACCCTGTCAAGACGTGATGTTGGACTAAGGGACCTGGACACTGTCAAGACGTGATGTCGGACTACGGGACCTGGACACTGTCAAGACGTGATGTCGCACTAAGCTACCTGGATACACCACACGGAGACAGGATGACCATCGTGGAGCCAGGAGACCCGCCGCGGGACAAGGAAGGTAAGTGAGTTCTAAACTTGTCTGTTTTCTTGGTGCAGTTGTTCATCGTGACGGTGGACAACAGATGACCAAGAAAGACGACTTGAGGATGAACGAAGAAGATGTCCCGTGGCCAGGAGCAGCTGACGGTCCCCTTGCCCTTAGGAGGATGGGCCCCCCAGAGAGACTGGTTCCTCCCAAGGTTTCTTCCTCTAGCAGGGAGTTTTTCCTTGCCACTGTCGCCTCACAGTCACTGGACAGCAGGACAGACCCAACTCATCTCATCAGCATAGACACCACAGCTGTAGAGATGGTCCTGCATTGTGCCAGAGTATGGCTTGCTCTCTGGGGAGAACTACACAAAGAAAATAAATACGATTGGACTTTAAGATTTTGTTGGTTGGATTTTAATGTATTTTTCAGTGGGAGTTTTTATAGCTCCATAATACAGTGCCAATTCCAAAAAAGTTGGAACATTGTGTGAAATGTAAATAATTACAATCAAATCCTTTTTGACTTATATTCAAATGAATAAAGTCCAAAGACAAGATATTTAATGTTCAAAATGATTTTTGATTGAAATGAATTTTGTGTACCTTAGTTCCTCAGTAACTACTCATTAGTTCCTCATTAGTTCCTCAGTAACTACTCATTAGTTCCTCATTAGTTCCTCAGTAACTACTCATTCGTTCCTCAGTAACTACACATTAGTTCCTCAGTAACTACTCTAATTTTGTGTACCTTATGTTACCCACATAACTAACCATGAGCTTTTTTTTTTATCTATCTAAATAAATCTCTGTGGTACCTTCAGGAGAGTTGCTTGAAAGTGTTTTAAAGAGTGGAACATTTTAATTATCCAGTTGTAAGTGATGATTTTTCTGTAACTGCGGGCTACAGCAACAGCCAAACAAGTCAAGGAGCAGCTATTTAAAGTACAAAGTATTTTTGTCCGTCAGTGTGTTTCTGAAATTCGCTTGAAACTATGTCTTTAATAGAACACATTATAGAAAGTACATTCTGAGTCAGACAGTTTATGGCAGACAGGAAGTAAATATTCAGAAAATATATGTCCACAACAAAATGCAAAACTACTTGGAGCTGTACAGAGATTCTAAAGGTAAAACAACAAACATTAACCCAGCCCGTTATCATTCCAAAGTCATCAAATACCATCGCTTGGCAGTGATTTTGATGTCAGACACCTGATGCCAATTGTAGTGATTGTAATATAAGGAGCAGGCACATGCAGAGATACACTCAAGGTGGTGCTCAAGCACAAGCTCTTTTGCCCTCTGTCTTTTTGCAAGACACATCAGTTTACACAGTTTTTAAATTTGGCTCATTGCATCAATTCTCAATTAAAAAGTATGCTGGAAGCAAGCCTGGCGTAAAACCACACAGTCTCCCTTCAACTCTCCGTCAGACTGGGGTTCACAAACTGCCCAGCAAATTGCATTCCCACTTCCTCGTGTCATTTTAAACCAAAACTCAATTTGAGATAATGTTAAATACTTCCACATCGCATCTCTGATTATTAGTTGAAACAAAATGACTCGCAGTTTGGGGCTGTGTTGGGTAAGATTGCCAAGGAGCTGCACGTGTCTGTTCTTTGGGATTCTTTAACAACATTTAAAGCTTATTTAGAGGATACTTGTAAGAACTAGTGTGTGACTGTTTAAAAAAGAAAGGAGGACAAGAGAATGAGGAGAGAAGAACAAATTGAGAAGACAAGAGCAAAGGAAAGGATTGGAAAATAAAGAGGAGAGGGGAGGAGAGGAGAACGCACTTAACCTTACTGTTGCAACTGACGGAAGCCTTCTCCTTAATTTGGAGGGTAGATGGTTGCTTCATTATTTTAATCATTCCGAGAACAATAATTGTGTGTGTCTAGCAGTGGCTAGGTGTATATTGTATGGGTATTTAGACACCTCATATGTGGGCTGGACAGACATTCCCCCTTCTCAATTATGTGCACAAATGCACTGTATGTACTTGAGTCCTCAAGCTCAGGAAAACCCACCTGTGCACTTTGTGTGTGCATTTTTTTAATTGCGCATCAGCACTTTGTGCATGGAAAAAAATGTGGTCATGTGGCCAATGTAGAGAGGGCTGGTCATGGCGTTGTAAAAACATGGACGGATGTGCTCCAGGGTGCCGTTGCTGAACAGGGTGCGCACGGCGTCCTTGTCTGAGAGACGGTACGGGCGGATCAACACGTGCATGACCAGAGGAAACTAGAGGAAAATAAAAGATTCACATGTGAATTCTCACAGTAAATTGACTGAGTGACTCAGTGTCACTGAAGACTATGTTTATAATATTAATTTGCCTGAGGGAGACCAGTGTGCAGGAAATACATATTACTCTTGTTTTTAATCACGTAGGCAATATAACGAACAAAGCAAACATATTGATTTATAGATTGATTGGAGGCCATCTTTTAGAGCAGCTACATCCTCCTGGGACCTTAACTTTTGTTTGGTATGCATTGTGTTATTTCCACCTCACGTTCTTCCTCAGCTCTACCCTCTTGAATCGGAGATACTAGTTGTGAAGTGGAACAACCATCAGTCACCTTCTCTACATGGATGACATCAAGCTATATCCCAGGAATGGGCGAGACATCGACTCACCGATCCACCTCACCAGGATCTACAGCAATGACATCGGAGTGTCACTCGGATTAGGTAAGTGTGGTCGGACAGTGTCAAAGAGAGGGAAGATCATCCTAACTGAGGGGGCTGAACTACCAGAAGGCAGCATCACAGATGTTCAGGACAGCTACAAATACCTGAATGGAAAGAACAAGGCCCAAGCCATCAACACACTCTGCCGGTCTTCAGATAACCTGCTGGTACAATAAGCTGACCAAAGAAAGAGATAGAGGCCACTGATATCAAGACTAGGAAGCTTCTCACAATGCATGGAGGGTTTCATCCCAAGTCCAGCACCCTGAGACTGTACACTAAGTGGAACGAGGGAGGCAGAGGACTTGTGAGTGTCAGAGCCACTGTCCAGGATGAAACAACCAAGATCTAGGAATACATCAGGAAGATTGAAAACTTCAGGCAGCAGAAACCTGAGAATGCAGAAGAGGAAGATGAACCATCATGCTTCCGTGTACCACTGACAGATTGAAGCAGCGGCCGACATCAAGAAATCCTACCGGCGTGTGGAAAAGGCTGGACTGAAAGACAGCACAGAAGCACTTATCATGGCAGCACAGGAACAGATGCTTAGTACAAGATCAATTGAAGCAGGGGTCTGCCACAGCAGACAGGACCCCAGGGGCAGGCTGTGCATGCAAAGATGCCCCTGAGACAAGATGCAAACAGGAAGAGCGTACATGGGACGCCATAACCAAGTGGCAGGCATAGTGTATAGGAACATCTGCTCTGAGTCCCAAGGTCAGAATGGAAGACACCTCCTGAGGTGGTTGAGAATGACCGAGCACCGAATCGGAGCACTGCGGGCTGTGACCCCCAAACTGGGAGAAGAAATATCATCCATTATTATTTTGTTTTCATGAAAATTGGAAGCTGCACTGAGTGGTAAAGTATGGGGTGGTTTTACTTTTAAAGCTTGGAAAATTAGGCAAACTAGAATGAATATAACTGGTCTCACGCCTATGTACATCAAAGGCCCGTAGTCTCCCTTGTAAGCTGTTTGTGTTCGGGATCTTTTGATGGAAGATATCAGAATACAGACCTCACATTTGAGTACTTTTTTTTTTTTGCTGGACATAGGTTAGTCCATCTAAATGTCAATATATTTTAGCACTATTTAGTTGTACATATTTTACAGTATATATTATGATGGTCAATTTGAGAATTTATCAGCAGTCGGGTGAAAGTCATTTGAAAATCTAGTTGCAGTTGTTTCTTCGTAAATCAGCACTCACAAAACAATTAAAAAAAAAAAAAATCATCTCTGAAGTAAATTAGTGCCGCTGAACATAAAGCACCGTCTCCTGGATGATGAACCAAGTTTGTAGAAAGTCCCACAAACCAATGGGTGACATCACAGTGGCTGTGTCCTCTGAAACCTCTCCAGTTTAATTCACCACAAATGACACTTAAATACAACTTAACCTGACTTAGGTCTAGTTTTCTGCTGACCAATTACAACATCACATGTTAATAAAAATCGATGCTCTTACCTCACGTTACTCAGACAACTTGTGAAACTGGTCCTTGTGGAGGAGCAGAACAATCCGACCGACGGTTCAAATGAACTATGAACCTAAAGAAGCACCATGAACCTGATTAAAAGATAACTTCACAGAGGGATACGTTAACATAATCATGGCACTAACAAAGAGCTGCGTTAAGGCATTGTCTTGATTTTATGTCAGGTCAAAATTGATTTATTACAGAAGCACTCAGCAGCCTCAAAGCACAAAAAATGCACAGGTTTAAATGACAAAAGTAACAGTTTTGACATCATATTTGCACAGTGGCATTAACAAGACGTTTCAAAGGCCTATGATATTTTTTTCTTGGCTTTTTTCAAACATACCAGATTCAAACTATATAAGTTATATTATATTCAAACATAATTTCAGCTAGCAGGCATACATGAGGGGAGAGATGGAACAGGGGGAGAAAATGAAGGAATGTACATGATGGGAGACAAAACGTCACATATTGAGGCATATAAGAGCTACATTACATTACATTACAGCTCCAGAAAATAAAGTTGCCATTATCTTATGAGGAGGGCTATTCATGCAAAATGGTGCCCTCTACTGTTTAACATTTATGAGCCCAGGCCCAACCGTCTGTACGGTGGTGAGATGATCATTCTGAAGAGTTCCCCATGTTTTTCTTTCCCACTTTGTTTGGCCTCAACAGCCACCGTACCCATGATCTGGGCCCTCCCATCAACCTCAGCCTCCACCACCCAGAAACAGTCATCTGGTCAGCTCATAAAGTTCCCGAGGATGTCCCGCATGTCCGTCTGGAGTTTCGTCTTGACGTAGCCGGCATATATCTCATGGCAGCAGTAGTATACGAGGCCCACCCATGCTCCTGGTAACACCACAGCCCCTAACACAGAGCCCAGCAGGTAGCCAGCGACACAGACGGCCAGGGTGATGGCGATGTAGAGAGGGCTGGTCATGGCGTTGTAAAAACATGGACGGATGAGCTCATGGCCACTGTTGCTGAACAGGGTGAGCACTGTGTCCCTGTCTGAGGGACGGTACGGGCGGATCAACACGTGCATGACCAGAGGAAACTAGAGGAAAATAAAAGATTCACATGTGAAATCTCACAATGGCATGCAGAATATATTATTCATGTTTGTCTTTAGTTGGTTTCACACCTATGTGCATGAAAAATTGATAGTCTCCCATGTAAGCTGTTTGTGCTGAGATACTACACTGGTATCAGAATACAAACCCTGCCGTTTGAGTAATTTTGTTGTCGAGCATAATTGAGTCCACCTAAATGTCAAATTATTCTAGCACTATTTAGTTGTACATATTTTCCAGTATAATGTTATGATGGTTAATTTGACAATTTATCAGCAGTCAGGTGAAAGTCAGTTGAAAATCTAGTATCAGGTGCATCTTCATAAATCAACAATCACATTAAAAGAATCATCTGTGAAGTTACAGTTTGGGCTGAGGTCTCTGGTTGGTTTGATCTGCATGTGAAGGCAAATATTAAGTTATTAAGCAACTTTTTAGGTTACACTTTTGCTAGCTTATTAAGTGACAAGACAACTACATCGAACTGGAAGTTGGCGTTGCCCTGGTTCCCATGACCAAAAGCCAATGGCATATATTCATTGAATTTTGGTTCATTACAGAAAACTAGTCCATACCCATTGTGTGCACAGTTACACATGGTGTGTGTTTGGGATACAGGTCATAGGAAATTGCAGATTAAGTAGTCAACTGAACTCATTAAGAAGAGCAGTGTATTCAGACAGAGTTTTTGTGAATTTGATAGTACGGTTGCATTATTAAAAGTACAGTAGTAGCATTGCCAATAGTGGGATAGTTAGTGGGCTAAAACTGTACATTAGTAGTTGAGGTAGCACGTTGAAAGGCAGATAGTTAAAGTGTTTATATGTTGTATTGATTTAAAAGTGGGGTGCGCTGGTAGTTCACATGGGAAATGTGCGGCTAGCCCTTGTTGCAGCGCTGTGGGTTGGAATCAGGCCTTCGTTCTTTGCTGCATGTCTTCCTTGCTCTCTCTCTCCCATCCTTCCTGTCATGCCTCACTGTCCTGTCAAATATAGGCAAAAAATGCCTAGCTCTCTAGCGCCCCCATTTTGTTTGATGGGGTCAATAATGGAGGGGTCCCCTCAGATTATGTGTGGTCATATGCCTACAAAGTTGCGTGGTGATGGGTGAAACCCTTGAGATGTTATACACCTTTATGTGATGAGCTACGCCCTCTGCAATATTCATTGCCTTATAGAAGCTCAGTTTTAGTAAGTTTTCCAACTTTTGCCAAGATAACTTTAGATATTGGTCTCTAGATTATGTTCACCGAGTTTCATGCAGATCGGTCAAACTTCCTAGGAAGAGATCAATGTTAAGTGTTTTTCAAAAAATTCAAAATGGCAGAAAATCTATACAACCGGAAGTTATGGGTTCTTGTAGCAAATTTGTTCCTCATGAGGAGAGGCATCTCTGTGCAAAGTTTCATGTCTCTACGACATACGGGGCATGAGATATGCCCATTCAAAGTTTGCAATCGGTTGCAATAGCGCCCCCCTTTGGCCAATTGATGTAATATTGCCTCATTCGCATCCTCCCATGACCCTCTACCACTGTGCCACATTTCACATGGATTGACCAAGTCAGTGAGGAGAAAAACGTGGAACAGACACACACACACACACACACACACACACACACACACACACACACACACACACACACACACACACACACACAGAGTTTTCGTCATTATATAGTGAGATATAGTAAGATGCCAGAGGTAAAATGCTAACATTAGGCTGAAATCCAAAAATGCTAACTCATGTCTGTGTTTTAGGACTCACTCCTGTAGCACTCTACGGGAGCCAACAAACACTGTGTGTGACCCAGAACAATACAACTTAACCTGACTTAGGTCTAGTTTTCTGCTGACCAATTATAACATCATATTTTAATGAAAATTGATGCTCTCTTACCTCACGTTACTCAGACAACTTGTGAAACTGGTCCTTGTGGAGGAGCAGAATGATCCAACTCACGGCTCACATGAACTATGAACAGGGAGAGAGCCAGGGTGATGGCGATGTAGAGAGGGCTGCTCATGGCCACTGTTGCTGAACAGGGTGAGCACTGTGTCCCTGTCTGAGGGACGGTACGGGCGGATCAACACGTGCATGACCAGAGGAAACTAGAGGAAAATAAAAGATTCACATGTGAAATCTCACAATGGCATGCAGAATATATTATTCATGTTTGTCTTTAGTTGGTTTCACACCTATGTGCATGAAAAATCTAGTATCAGGTGCATCTTCATAAATCAACAATCACATTAAAAGAATCATCTGTGAAGTTACAGTTTGGGCTGAGGTCTCTGGTTGGTTTGATCTGCAAGTGAAGGCAAAGATTAAGTTACTAAGCAACTTTTTAGGTTACACTTTTGCTAGCTTATTAAGTGACAAGACAACTCAATAGAACTGGAAGTTAGCGTTGCCCTGGTTCCCATGACCAAAAGCCAATGGGATTTTTTCAATGAATTTTGCTTCATCACAGAAAATAAGCTCTGTGGCAAACAACAGTTTATGATACAGGTTTTGTTCAATGAGATAATCTTAACAAATGATCACCACTTTTATCATTTTTAAAGGGTAAATGCAATTGCCAGAGGTAAAATGCCAACATTAGGCTGTAAACAAACTACACCACAGTTGCATCGACACCACCACAACGAGGCTGTGAAGCCGTTTTGGTGTCATGACACTCTGTGGTCTCATTTAACCACTTGTTAGCAACCACCTTTGTTAACACACATAAAGGCTTCAAAAGTCTCGAGTGGGGTGTCTTCTCTCAAATATAATGTCACAGAGCAAAAAATGACAGTCTCATAAGCTTTTGTTAACCACCGACCTTATTTCAGACATCTAACCAAAAACCCATTTGATGAACCCACTGACTTTGAGTCGAGGGAACTGGAAATCCACAAATGCTAACTCATGTCTGTGTTTTAGGACTCACTCAAACCAGTGGGTGACATCACAGTAGCTGTGTCCACTTCTTCCTTTTTTTTTTTTTTTTTTACAAAGTATGCAATCAACTCAACGTTTGCTAAAGCTATAGAGTTCAGGCCTTCAGTGTGCCAGAAACCTCTCCAGTTTAATTCACCACAAATGACACTTAAATACAACTTAACCTGACTTAGGTCTAGTTTTCTGCTGACCAATTATAACATCACATTTCAATGAAAATTGATGTTCTCTTACCTCACGTTACTCAGACAACTTGTGAAACTGGTCCTTGTGGAGGAGCAGAATGATCCAACCTGCAGCTCAAATGAACTATGAACACAGAGAAGCACTATGAACCTGATCAAAAGTTAACTTTACAGAGGGATACGTTACCATAACCATGGCGCTGACAAAGAGCTGCTTTAAGGCATTATTTAACCCACAGTGGCAAGTGAAGATCACACCACTCTCTGACTCCGTGCAGAAACATGTTGAGGTTGTAAATGTTTCCAGATACTGGTTTCAAGAGATCTCAACCTCTGCGATCTTTGATATTAGATGCAGTTGGGTGCAATCATTCATTAACTAAGATACACAAGAACTGGCCGGTAATGTTTTCCTGGGATGACATCACTGTTGATTTATTGAAGAGGCATGTCATCAGCCTCAAACCACAAAAAACACACAGGTTTTTTAAACATAATTTTGCACAGTGGCATCAACAGGAGGGGGCATGAAGGGTCCCCTTGGCTTTAGGTGCAAACTGTGATCAGTGTATAAATACTGGTATTAAGTACACATGCAGATAAAGTGTGACTGTGATATTGTTCTGTTGCTGCGGACTATACACTTTACAATACAGTTGCACTTTATGTTTGTAGGTGTTTATTTGTGGGTAACCAGGTTTAGGGAGAACATAACCTGTACAGCAGTACACTGAAGAAAGCCACAATGGTTGTCTTTTTTTATGCTCACCCATTAAAGGTGCAGTGTGTAGGATTTAGGGGCATCTACTGGCAGAAATGGTACATAAATATAATAGCTTATATTTTCAGAACCACTTCATATTCAGCTTGTAATTCACCTGGTATCTCAATAAACATTCAAGTCATACATTACTGGTTCAGTTGTTGCTGCACACCCTGCAGCCGGCCAGTCGCAGCAAACCTGTTTTCACTTGTTTTTACAAATAGGTGAGCCAGTTATGCCTCATGAAGGGATATGTTTCTCACTTATCTCATTCTAGCCATTTGGTTTAATTTGCCCTGACATGTCCGTGTCTGTGATCTCTGCTGCCATCCCACAGCATTAAAGGTTAGAAATTTGTTCTGAAAATTTACAAGCGACTAAGTGAATAAAATAATTTGAATCAGAATAAATAATTCTAAAAATGCAATAATCACATAACGATAACACTTTACAATAAGTTATACAAAATTAGAGTAGTTACTGGCATGATACGCACGCAGCTGGTTACCATTACAGTTTAACGGCACAACAACAGACACAATTTTCGCCCCAGGAGAGCAGTGTTCGTGTCCTGTGAGATTATGAAACCAAACCCTGTTCTTTTTTCCTAAACCTAACCGCGTGTGTTTGTCATTGAAAGAAAAAAAACATCAATTTGCGGTGTTGTACCAGTGTGTTTATTTTGAAAGAAGACAATGCATGTAACAGGCAGAACTTGACACGGTGTCCCAGAACGTCAACAACCAACGCACCTTTCACATTGTATGTGGATGTGGAAAGTCCATGACCAAACGTGGATGTGTCGCGGTCAGAGCAACAATGTGTTGTCTGGGATGGGTCATTTTACGCCTGTTAAATGCATTGCGTCTTTTCTTTTTTTTAAAGATATTTTTCTGGGCATTTTTAAGCCTTTAACTGATAAGACAGATGAGTGTGAAGGGGGAGAGAGAGGGGGAGAGACATGCAGGGGCCACAGGCTGCAGTCGAACCCGGGCCCCTGCGGTAACAGCCTTGTACATGGGGCGCCTGCCACATATCATACTGCTGATAGTTTCTCTCGATGGCATTGCTCTGGCCTCTACCACTACCGTAAGAAACCTCGGAGTAACATTTGATCAAGATCTGTCTTTCAATTCTCATTTAAAACAAACCTCACGGACTGCATTTTTTCATCTGCGTAATATTGCAAAAATTAGGCCTATCTTGACCCAAAGAGATGCAGAAAAATTGGTCCACGCTTTTGTTACCTCAAGGCTGGATTACTGTAACTCTCTACTATCAGGTAGCTCTAGTAAATCATTAAAAACTCTTCAGCTAATTCAGAATGCAGCAGCACGTGTACTAACAGGAACTAAGAAACGAGATCATATCTCTCCTGTTTTAGCTTCTCTGCACTGGCTCCCTGTAAAATCCAGAATTGAATTTAAAATCCTACTGTTAACTTATAAAGCTCTAAATGGTCAAGCTCCGTCATATCTTAGAGAGCTCATAGTGCCTTATTATCCCACCAGAACTCTGCGCTCTGAGAACGCAGGGTTACTCGTGGTCCCTAAAGTCTCCAAAAGTAGATCAGGAGCCAGAGCCTTCAGCTATCAGGCTCCTCTCCTGTGGAATCATCTTCCTGTTACGGTCCGGGAGGCAGACACTGTCTCCACATTTAAGACTAGACTTAAGACTTTCCTCTTTGATAAAGCTTATAGTTAGGGCTGGCTCAGGCTTGCCTTGTACCAGCTCCTACTTAGGCTGACTTAGGCCTAGTCTACCGGAGGACCACCTATAATGCACCGGGCACCTTCTCTCTCTCTCGCTCTCTCTCTCTCTCTCTCTCTCGTATCCTATTACTGTATCTTTTTTACTCGGCCATTCTGGATGTCACTAACTTGGCTTCTTCTCCGGAGCCTTTGTGCTCCACTATCTCTCAGGTTAACTCGTATTGCAGCGGTGCCTGGATAGTGTGACGTGTGTGGTTGTGCTGCTGCCGTGGTCCTGCCAGATGCCTCCTGCTGCTGCTGCTGCCATCACTAATCATTAGTCATACTTCTACTGCTATTATAGACATATGATATTATCATACATGTATACTGCCTGATACTAATATATACTTTCAACATATTGTACCACAGTAGCCAGAACTACAACGACAGTATTATTACTTTCATGAATGTTGTTGTAAGCTACTGTCATTACCGAGGATGTCACACAGATTACTGTATTGTGTCAAACAGATTCAATGCCGTTAATCCATTTTATTACAGAGCAGTTATGTTTTGGTGAAGGAAAAATCCCAGAGGCTCCATTTGCATTGATTTTGAATGGTATCAACATATTTGACATTATGAAAATTAAAAGATGCAGTGCGTCCGTCACTGTGGCAACCGGAACAGAATGTGTCTCTGTAGTTCCATAGAACCTCTCTGCAGGGGCCAAAAGTCTGGAAATACAAGTGCAAGTCTGACTTTTAGTCACTTTGACTCCAGCAGTCAAGCAGTGCAGACACACATCACAACCTGACAAGAATTTACAAAGAGATCCACAACACCACCAAGATGCTCGGACAACGCATTTTTGGCCGAAAGGTTTGTCTCTGTCTATCTTTCTGTAGATCCATGGCTTTTAATTTTTTTATTTTTTTTCTCGATACTTTCAGTCAAATTATAGTCTATCTAGAGGGTTTTTTGTGGGTCACAGACCCGTTATATTCCATTATTGCAGGAAAACAACAGTTTGTGATACTTGTGTGTTTTGTACAGCAAATAATCTTCAAATATTTAAACCACTGTTGTGATTTTGAAGTTTAAATGTAAACAGCAGAAGTGAAAAGCTAGTGTTATCTAAATGACTTGATTCACTACCCCAACAAGGCTGTGAAGCTGTCAGTGTGATGATGCTCTGTAGTCTCATTTGATCACTCGTTAGCGACCATCTTTGTAAGACACGTAAAGCAGTAGCGGCGCCAGGATTTTGATTGTGGGTGGGCCCCCAGAAAACTGGATGGGCCAGTTAAAATAAGCAAAAAACGGGTTCCCTCTTATCTCCGTTTTACCGCTTTTCTGCGGCATTGAGGACAGCGACGCCGGTGCACCGGTGTGGCTCCCTTGTGTCGCTCGCTGTCCTCAGCTCAGTGCTCAAGTGGACAATGACATACACCTATAACACATAAAACGCTAGCATAAGTTATCTGTCTACTTATATTATTTTCTACTCCAGAAAATGTGCAGACAGACACTAACGTTAACGTCACTTGCCTTGCTGGTGTGGGGGGTTAGTTATGGCAGGAGGAGGAGGACTTGATGGAGAGAGGGCGGCTGAGGTGGACGGTAAAGCAGCACTCGTAACGCTACTTGAAATGGACGCAGGAGTTTCCTGCTCCTCGCAGCGTTTCTTAGTAAATTTACATGTAAATAAGCTGCTTTGCTTCGCCATGTTGACTTTTCATCTTAGCTAGCTACTTCCTCTCTCCTGTGTTTACTGCTAAATTTCACTGCTTGCGCGGAACTAACTCATTCATTTCATTGGATCACATGCTGGTGACGATGCAGCCTGTTGGCAGGCTGAAGGGGCCACACACGGAAGAAGCCATTGATTGGCTGAGAAGCCTTCACTCAAAGTTTTCCTCACACTGCCTATTTGACGAATAGCTAAAATGAAAACTAAGTCTTCTGATTGGGTGGGCCTGGGTCAAAATGGGCCCAATACTAGCGCCGCGGCTGACCTGAAGGCTTAAAATTTCACAAGTGGGATATTTACTGACACATCTTATGTCCTAGAACAAAATGTGGAAGTCCTTGGTGTTAAGCACAGACTGTATTTCAGGCACCAAACCAAAACCAGATTCAAAAAACTCACTGATTTCAAGATAAGGAAACCAAGTAACTCATTGTCGTGTTTTAGGACTCATTCCTGGACTACTCTATAAAGGCATTTTAATTTGCAGTCAATGTTCATCTTATTTTTCTTTATTCTGAACAGAAAACACAACGATCTCATAAGAAGACTGTGGCTGATGAGAGCAAACAGCACTCCAGCCATCAGACAAGGTAAGGACATACACTTCAATACAAAATACACTTCAGTGGTCTGTTTCATTCGCTGCCTTTACGAAGGGTTTAGAAGGATTTTACCAGAAATATAGCGGTATTAATACAAGTATTTACATTTTTTAGTATGTAGTTTCTTGGTAGTAATCCAAACCTTTAAGAGTTAGTGCCAGAGCTGCATACCTGAGATTTGAAAGCAAAACTTTCATTGTTTTTCAACTGGTAAAATCTTGGAGCGCTATATACAGGCAACATGATTAGTGTTTTTAGTGTCAAATATTTAAGTTTGACGCAGATTGTTTGTGATTGTGTTGACTGTGAGAGTGATTTTCTTCTGGAAACAATTCTTGCAAATGATTTATGATTCATTTATCTGGCCTTCAAAGTAGAAAAACTAACTGTGTCTCTCTTAACCACCAGCTGCAGTGTCCAGGATGTACCTGCTGCTCCGGTCTCAGCAAAGCCAGCTTTGGAGAACCGACAGGCACAGAAGAAGAGCTGGGGAAATCGCCTCTTCGGTTCCCTTGACGTATGTTTGACATCAGAGTGTCAGAGCTTCACATTAATCTCATTTTCATAGACTGTAACATTTATATTTAAACATTTTAGTTAGAAATGGCTGCGAAAAAAGAAGTTTAAAACAGTTTTCTTATAATATTGCTTTGGTTTTCACTCTACAGAAGGAAAGAGTTCCTGGCAGGAGGCCTTCAGCCCCACAGGAAAGGTAAGACGCTCATTCAGAGTGCGTTTTTGTTTCTACAGACATGTTGTTTGCTAGCTCTTCAATTTTACCCGCAATACCCCAGAGATGAGCACAAGGACACAGAGTGTCTGTATGATTTGTCTCTGTAAAATAACCAACCATGTTTCTCTTTAGACCCACTGTCACCACCTCAGACGCTCCAACTGTGTCACAGAAGGAAGCCAAGAGGAATTTTTGGCGTTGGCTGTCGATCAACATCGTGGTATGTTTCACAGAAAAGAGCAAGTGTCACCAGATATTCACCAGCCAGGACTCAGTGAGAGTACTGATATAGTTAATTGTTACGTTTGCATTATTGAACAATTCAAGTTTGTTTTTTCTCCAACAGAGAAAACCTGTCTCACCAGTCAACATCGCCAAAGCTGAAAAAATGGATTCACCAAACCCTGAGAGGAGGTAGTGACATTCATTCCATGCTGCTTTCAGTGTCTGTCAGGAACATAAAAACTTGATAATTTTTCTCAACTCCTCTTATATTCACTGATTAATATTCTCACATAGATCAACTTTTATTAACTTATATTTAACTATAAGTAACCTTAATGAAATCATGTTCTCCCAGTTTTTCGGTGGTTGCTTTAGTTTAAAACTTGCAGTGATATTTTGTAGCGAAAGTATTCTTAAAATATTTTATTTATTAATTTTACCTGGGAGTCTTTTTGCGTATGTTCTGCCTCTTGACGATGACAATTTCTTCTTACAGCAGCAGCCCTGCAATGACAAATAACACAGATGAGCAGGATGAGCGTGACGAGCGTGACGCCGTGACGCCATTTTGCTCACTGGAAGACGTCACGCAGGCAAATCATCCTCAAGACATCACTGACCTTGAGGAGGAGCTGTTTATGGCGCCATTCAACGAGTAAGTGAAAAGCTGTCACTACATTTTGTGTATCACTACACCAAAATGTTCCGTACGACTCCAGGCCGTTCTTGGCTCCTCAACTCCTCTTATATTCACTGATTAATATTCTCACATAGATCAACTTTTCCTAACATATCATATATTTAACTATAAGTAACCTTAATGAAATCATGTTCTCCCAGTTTTTCGGTGGTTGCTTTAGTTTAAAACTTGCAGTGATATTCTGTAGCGAAAGTATTCTTAAAATATTTTATTTATTAATTTTACCTGGGAGTCTTTTTGTGTATGTTCTGCCTCTTGACGATGACAATTTCTTCTTACAGCAGCAGCCCTGCAACGACGAATAACACAGATGAGCAGGATGAGCGTGACGAGTGTGACACCGTGACGCCATTTTGCTCACTGGAAGACGTCACGCAGGCAAATCATCCTCAAGACATCACTGACCTTGAGGAGGAGCTGTTTATGGCGCCATTCAACGAGTAAGTGAAAAGCTGTCACTACATTTTGTGTATCACTACACCAAAATGTTCCGTACGACTCCAGGCCGTTCTTGGCTCCTCAACTCCTCTTATATTCACTGATTAATATTCTCTCATAGATAAACTTTTCCTGACATATCATATTTTTAACTATAAGTAACCTTAATGAAATCATGTTCTCCCAGTTTTTCGGTGGTTGCTTTAGTTTAAATCTTGCAGTGATATTTTGTAGAGAAAGTATTCTTAAAATATTTTATTTCTTAATTTTACCTGGGAGTCTTTTTGTGTATGTTCTGCCTCTTGACGATGACAATTTCTTCTTACAGCAGCAGCCCTGCAACGACGAATAACACAGATGAGCAGGATGAGCGTGACGCCGTGACGCCATTTTGCTCACTTGAAGACGTCACGCAGGCAAATCATCCTCAAGACATCACTGACCTCGAGGAGGAGCTGTTTATGGCGCCATTCAACGAGTAAGTGAAAAGCTGTCATTACATTTTGTGTATCACTACACCAAAATGTTCCGTACGACTCCAGGCCGTTCTTGGCTCCTCAACTCCTCTTATATTCACTGATTAATATTCTCTCATAGATAAACTTTTCCTAACATATCATATATTTAACTATAAGTAACCTTAATGAAATCATGTTCTCCCAGTTTTTCGGTGGTTGCTTTAGTTTAAAACTTGCAGTGATATTCTGTAGCGAAAGTATTCTTAAAATATTTATTAATTTTACCTGGGAGTCTTTTTGTGTATGTTCTGCCTCTTGACGATGACAATTTCTTCTTACAGCAGCAGCCCTGCAACGACGAATAACACAGATGAGCAGGATGAGCGGGACGAGCGTGACGCCGTGACGCCATTTTGCTCACTCGATGACGTCATGCAGGCAAATCACCATCAAGACATCACTGACCTTGAGGAGGAGCTGTTTATGGCGCCATTCAACGAGTAAGTGAAAAGCTGTCATTACATTTTGTGTATCACTACACCAAAATGTTCCAGTTAACTGTCATGAACTGAAAACAGACTGAATTAACAAAAGCTCCAGCTATGCCTATACTGTCTGGGGTTACACCAGGGGTTATGTTAGCTTACTTAACCAGCTTTGTCACAGAGACAGCAACTTATGTCCAAATACCCGCACTTGAGCCCTTGTGCCCCGCAAATGCGTCTGGTGTCCCAGTTGTCTTCTGTTGTTATCAAGGGGTGCAAACCTGCGCCGTCAATGCACCCCTTCCAAAAGTGCGCATCAGACCTCACTTCGCTGAAGGATATTACCCAGAATCCTCTGTATGGCTTTATAGTTTATTTTATATCACAATTTACCACAATTTATCCAAGCAAAGAACGTTTTAATAGGAATAACGGTAATCTGGGCTACGTTAACGGTAGAGTAAAAAAAGATGTTACAGCTAATATACACATTATTAACAGGTAAATTCAAGAGTAAAATTTCATTTAATTTACCTGTTGGTTGGGCATCAGCATCAATACTTGGATCTGATGGAGATGCCGCCTTCTCCTGCGGCTCCTAATCCTCCTCATCATTCGCTGATTGCATCTATTTAACATTTGCAGCAGCACGGCTGCCAACAATGTTATTTACTGTAACGCCATGTTTCGTCTCCTAGGAGACGGACCAGCTGGACCCAAAATGAAGTGACGTGTACACAACTGTCCCAATTCTCCTTTTTAAACAGCGTCGGTCCCTTGCGCACTTACGCCCCTAACTGCACTTTCGGCAAGTGCACTTCAGGGAAGATCTCAGGGCGCAAGTGCGGGTATTTGGACAGGGCCACACTCTGCTCTGTCAGCCTCTTGCTTGTTTATTAACCATGTGTTTGTGTTTTTTTGTTTTATCTCCATAGCAATGAAAGAAATTACATCTGGGACACTGATAGTTCTCTTGATAGCCCCATCGACTGCTTCGGGTGAGCACAGCTGCTCATGAATCAAAGTTGTAACGAGAGACGAATCCATCAAATCAAACTGAAATATCTGTTTGTGATTGGTCAGTGAAGAATTAATACTGACGTGTGTTTTGACTCGCTGTGTTTCTGCGTCAGATTTCCAAATATTGGGCAGACCTGCTATATGAACGCAAGCCTGCAGAGTATCCTTACATTAGAGGACTTCATTGGGGGCATCAGTCTCATGGAGCAGCTCTGGAGCTCAGTACCTGAGGCTCAACTGATGAGGTACAGCAGCCACACACACACACACACATTCACACTTATGTCATTCTCAAGTTTTTCCACAAACCTGAGTACCAAAATGAAACACGTGCAAAAATGTCTCTTTTTTTCGTCTCGCCTTCTGCAGAAGCTTGATGGATGTCAGGGACATTCGTTCGTCCATAGACCCTCAAGTTAAAATCCCCTTCCTGCAGTTCTTTAAGGATGTGGTCTCTGCCCAGGCGCCTGACTTCTGGGACACGCTGCAAAAGGTGAGTCAGCTGACTTTACATTCTGTTGTTTCACCTCCTGACTGTCTGGACTCTGTGTTTAAACTCTTCTCTGTGTATTCAGGACGCTCATGAGTTCCTGACTGCAGTCCTGGAACAGATGAGAGGTCTGGCCCCTCTGCTGCAGGAGACAGCAGCTTTCATGGGCTTACATTATACCTGCCCTGTAGAGGATCACCTGGTGATCACAATGGAGAACACCAGGACATGCAAAAGGTGAGACTGAGACAATTTTTAATGGTGCCACCTTAATGATCTGGTCTTGAATAAGCCCTGCTCTTGTCCTGTTATGAAACAAAATTGTGATTGTGACCACTGCAGCCAATATTAATGTGTATTGTCTCTTTAATGTGCAGCTGTGGAGCACAGTCAGTGAGACAGGAGAAATTTACAAACCTGTCTCTAGACCTCCTCCCTGGAGGCTCTGTGGAGGAGATGCTCCAGGAGTACCTTAAGGTAAGATCCACAAATCCTCCTTCAGTCACATGATCACTGACTGATCTAAAACATCATGCAACAAACACTACAGACACACACACACACACACACACACACACACACACACACACACACACACACACACCGCCTCTGTCTGAGCATGTGGACGTGTTGTAGTTGTGTTCATAACACACAGCCTGTTTCTCTGTGCTGCTCTGCAGGAGACGGAGGTGGAGTTCAGGTGTGACTGCGGAGGGAACAAGTCGAGCTGCAGATCATCCTTCCTCACTCTGCCAAAGTAAGTGACATCACATCTGACATAAATGATCACCTGACCTGGGTGGTTCCCAAACTGGGGTCCACTGACCCTGAGGGACCCTTGAGAGTCAGTTGATCTCAGTGTCAGACACCGACGCACAGAGGCACCCTTTGTGGCAGTATGACACGCACCGGGCAGCAGCAGTTTGTGACGCTGCCTGCAACAACTGTAGTAAAAAGGGGAAGAAAGTCTGTGTAGGGCAGGCAGGAGGGGAGGCAAATGGGTCAAACAGACTCTGAACTTTCAGTTGGGAGACAACTGTTCACTTCCAGTGTGAAACCAAAATCAGTGGAGTTATTTTAATAACATAGTGTGCTAGCGTGTGTAGCACGCTACGCTACTGAAGTAAGTCACGAGATCTACATAACATAACGTCATTGGTAACGACTGAACCTATTTTAAGCCAAACCATTTTGTTTTTTTGTCTACATCTAACTTTAGTTGCCTAAACATGACATAGAAAGGAAGTAAACATAAAAATTAAGTCTTTAACCTACATTGCAAGTTTATTTTGAGAGAGAACGTACGCACGTAACGAGCAGAAACTGCACATTTACTGTGAAAACTGAAGTGTATTTGAAAAGACACAATGCATGTATCATGTTGTCCCTGAATATCCAAAGCTGACGCAGGGGGGTACCTAGGGTGTCATAATTTGAGGTGTAGGTCCACTGACAAAGCGTCAGTATCTGACGAGTTAGGATGAGAATGTGTTGCTCCACTTTGTCTTTAGGCTCAACATTAATCCTCTCATATTTTCATACCTTTTCCTTCAGAGTGCTCGTCCTGCAGCTGAAAAGGTTTCGCTATTCTCCCTTCTTTGAGCTTGAGAAGGCTGATGACCCTGTCAGACTGACAAGGGACCTGCTGGTCTCCTCCACACAGGTAAAGAAAAACAGAAACACAAAAATCCGGCTCATGTGAAAGTAAACATGTGGACAGTGTGTTCTGTGTGTGTACGTGTGAAGCTAACTCTTATGAACTGTGTTCCTTCACAGGATGGAGGCTGCTACAGCTTGATCAGCGCCATCAGCCATTTTGGCTCCACAGAAATGGGTAAGAGAAGCACACACTGAAGGCTGAATGTGACCGTCTGTCGTCCTCTGTCATGTTGTAGATAGAAACGTTTCAGGTCCTGATGGAATTAACCAATTATAATTCTTCACTTTATTTATTCTGAGTAGTTTTTAGTGGAACTTTATCCTTTTCTTTGTGAAATTGATGGTTATTTTTTATTTTGATTGATAAATTTAGTTTAGTGCTCTCTGCTTTATTTGGAACTCTTTTCTGCGACCTTCTTATATTTTATGTATATTCTGATTCTGAAAATTCCCCTTTGTCTGTTATCAGTTAACCTTCATAACCTCCACTATGTTTTAAGATATTAATCAAGATCTCTCTCTTAATAGGACACTACATCAGCGAAGGCATCGACCCAGACTACAACCTGAACGAACGAGGTGATCATTGGCTCACCTACGATGATTCAATGGTCTTTGAGACGTCTGGGAAGTTAGTCTGTGAGCAGCAGGAGAGGGGTGCTTACGTCCTGTTCTACAAGAGAAGTAAGAGGACAACACCGTCACATCCTTAACTCAAGTCCTGAAGAAGAGAGAGATTTTTAAATGCGCCAACATAGTGTTTATATCAAGTGTGTTGTCTTCATTCTCAGTAGTGTAACCCAACTGACGACGTGATGTCGGACTAAGGGACCTGGACACTGTCAAGACGTGATGTCGGACTACGGGACCTGGACACTGTCAAGACGTGATGTCGCACTAAGCTACCTGGATACACCACACGGAGACAGGATGACCATCGTGGAGCCAGGAGACCCGCCGCGGGACAAGGAAGGTAAGTGAGTTCTAAACTTGTCTGTTTTCTTGGTGCAGTTGTTCATCGTGACGGTGGACAACAGATGACCAAGAAAGACGACTTGAGGATGAACGAAGAAGATGTCCCGTGGCCAGGAGCAGCTGACGGTCCCCTTGCCCTTAGGAGGATGGGCCCCCCAGAGAGACTGGTTCCTCCCAAGGTTTCTTCCTCTAGCAGGGAGTTTTTCCTTGCCACTGTCGCCTCACAGTCACTGGACAGCAGGACAGACCCAACTCATCTCATCAGCATAGACACCACAGCTGTAGAGATGGTCCTGCATTGTGCCAGAGTATGGCTTGCTCTCTGGGGAGAACTACACAAAGAAAATAAATACGATTGGACTTTAAGATTTTGTTGGTTGGATTTTAATGTATTTTTCAGTGGGAGATTTTATAGCTCCATAATACAGTGCCAATTCCAAAAAAGTTGGAACATTGTGTGAAATGTAAATAATTACAATCAAATCCTTTTTGACTTATATTCAAAATGAATAAAGTCCAAAGACAAGATATTTAATGTTCAAAATGATTTGATTGAAATGAATTTTGTGTACCTTAGTTCCTCAGTAACTACTCATTCGTTCCTCATTAGTTCCTCAGTAACTACTCATTCGTTCCTCATTAGTTCCTCAGTAACTACTCATTTGTTCCTCATTAGTTCCTTAGTAACTACTCTAATTTTACGTACCTTAGTTCCTCAGTAACTACTCATTAGTTCCTCAGTAACTACACATTAGTTCCTCAGTAACTACTCATTTGTTCCTCAGTAATTACTCTAATTTTGTGTACCTTATGTTACCCACATAACTAACCATGAGCTTTTTTTTTATCTATCCAAATAAATCTCTGTGGTACCTTCAGGAGAGTTGCTTGAAAGTGTTTTAAAGAGTGGAACATTTTAATTATCCAGTTGTAAGTGATGATTTTTCTGTAACTGCGGGCTACAGCAACAGCCAAACAAGTCAAGGAGCAGCTATTTAAAGTACAAAGTATTTTTGTCTGTCAGTGTGTTTCTGAAATTCGCTTGAAACTATGTCTTTAATAGAACACATTATAGAAAGTACATTCTGAGTCAGACAGTTTATGGCAGACAGGAAGTAAATATTCAGAAAATATATGTCCACAACAAAATACAAAACTACTTGGAGCTGTACAGAGATTCTAAAGGTAAAACAACGAACATTAACCCTATGAACCTGATTAAAAGCTAACTTTAATGAGTGTTACGTAACATAATAATGGCGCCAAGAGCTGCATTGAGGCATTGAGTTCATGTCAGATCAAAGTTACCTACAGCAGCAATTAAAGATTACATCACTCGCAGACTGACAGCTCCAGTGTTACTCAGATAAATCGCGCCCTCTACTGTTTATCATTTACAATTGACAACCCTAAACCTCACGTTACTGCGATAGGTTGGATCTGTTTTTCACCCACGTTATATGGATTACAAATTTTTCTGTGGATGTTCAGAGCCTGTAAAAGTTTGCAGTCAGTTAGTGTTAAGAAGAGGATGATGTGTTAAAGCAGAACATACAGCAATGTAAAACCTTCAGGAATGGTTTTATTTCTTACATTTTGTGTATTAACAGTTAAATGAGATCAGTCATATGTACAATAACACCACAGTAGCTGAAGCCAGTATTTATTTGTTAAAAAAGTGACGACTACAATCAACAGTCAGCGTATTTTGGTCCAGCAAACCCATGAGAGCAGCAGCGTGTTGTGTTGAAAACATTTGGATAAGGTGGTCTGATGTGTTTGTGAAACAGAACTTACTTACTCATAGTTTCAGTCAGGTGTTAAATGTAGAGATAGCTGATCAGCTGATCAGGATTTTTTCAGGACTACAGGTGTTTTTCCATCGCTACCCTTGTCACCCTGGCCAGCACTAACATCCAAGCAGAAAGCTCTGTCTCCATCTGTGAGGGGGCGTGCCTGAACCCAAGTTTCTTGTACAGGGCCACAGCAGCAGCCTGAGTGGAGCTGGTCTCCAGCACCACCTTGGAGAAGCCTCGTTCTTTACAGAAGTCCACCACAGTCTGAGTCATCTTTGAGCCCAGGCCCAACCGTCTGTACTGTGGTGAAATGATCATACTGAAGAGTTCCCCATGTTTTTCTTTCCCACTTTGTTTGGCCTCAACAGCCACCGTACCCATGATCTGGACCCTCCCATCAACCTCAGCCTCCACCACCCAGAAACAGTCATCTGGTCTGCTCATAAAGTTCCCGAGGATGTCCCGCATGTCCGTCTGGAGTTTCGTCTTGACGTAGCCGGCATATATCTCATGGCAGCAGTAGTATACAAGGCCCACCCATGCTCCTGGTAACACCACAGCCCCTAACACAGAGCCCAGCAGGTAGCCAGCGACACAGAGAGCCAGGGTGATGGCGATGTAGAGAGGGCTGGTCATGGCGTTGTAAAAACATGGACGGATGAGCTCATGGCCACTGTTGCTGAACAGGGTGGGGACTGTGTCCCTGTCTGAGGGACGGTACGGGCGGATCAACACGTGCATGACCAGAGGAAACTAGAGGAAAATAAAAGATTCACATGTGAAATCTCACAATGGCATGCAGAATATATTATTCATGTTTGTCTTTAGTTGGTTTCACACCTATGTGCATGAAAAATCTAGTATCAGGTGCATCTTCATAAATCAACAATCACATTAAAAGAATCATCTGTGAAGTTACAGTTTGGGTTGAGGTCTCTGGTTGGTTTGATCTGCAAGTGAAGGCAAAGATTAAGTTACTAAGCAAGTTTTTAGGTTACACTTTTGCTAGCTTATTAAGTGACAAGACAACTAAATAGAACTGGAAGTTGGCGTTGCCCTGGTTCCCATGACCAAAAGCCAATGGGATTTTTTCAATGAATTTTGCTTCATCACAGAAAATAAGCTCTGTGGCAAACAAAAGTTTATGATACAGGTTTTGTTCAATGAGATTATCTTAACAAATGATCACCACTTTTATCATTTTTGAAGGGTAAATGCAATTGCCAGAGGTAAAATGCGAACATTAGGCTGTAAACAAACTACACCAAAGTTGCATCGACACCACCACAACGAGGCTGTGAAGCCGTTTTGGTGTCATGACACTCTGTGGTCTCATTTAACCACTTGTTAGCAACCACCTTTGTTAACACACATAAAGGCTTCAAAAGTCTCGAGTGGGGTGTCTTCTCTCAAATATAATGTCACAGAGCAAAAAATGACAGTCTCATAAGCTTTTGTTAACCACAGACCTTATTTCAGACATCTAACCAAAAACCCATTTGATGAACCCACTGACTTTGAGACGAGGGAACTGGAAATCCACAAATGCTAACTCATGTCTGTGTTTTAGGACTCACTCAAACCAGTGGGTGACATCACAGTAGCTGTGTCCACTTCTTCCTTTCTGTTACAAAGTATGCAATCAACTCAACGTTTGCTAAAGCTATAGAGTTCAGGCCTTCAGTGTGCCAGAAACCTCTCCAGTTTAATTCACCACAAATGACACTTAAATACAACTTAACCTGACTTAGGTCTAGTTTTCTGCTGACCAATTATAACATCACATTTCAATGAAAATTGATGTTCTCTTACCTCACGTTACTCAGACAACTTGTGAAACTGGTCCTTGTGGAGGAGCAGAATGATCCAACCTGCAGCTCAAATGAACTATGAACACAGAGAAGCACTATGAACCTGATCAAAAGTTAACTTTACAGAGGGATACGTTACCATAACCATGGCGCTGACAAAGAGCTGCTTTAAGGCATTATTTAACCCACAGTGGCAAGTGAAGATCACACCACTCTCTGACTCCGTGCAGAAACATGTTGAGGTTGTAAATGTTTCCAGATTCCTGTGTTTACTGCTAAATTTCACTGCTTGCGCGGAACTAACTCATTCATTTCATTGGATCACATGCTGGTGACGATGCAGCCTGTTGGCAGGCTGAAGGGGCCACACACGGAAGAAGCCATTGATTGGCTGAGAAGCCTTCACTCAAAGTTTTCCTCACACTGCCTATTTGACGAATAGCTAAAATGAAAACTAAGTCTTCTGATTGGGTGGGCCTGGGTCAAAATGGGCCCAATACTAGCGCCGCGGCTGACCTAAAGGCACTCCCTGTGCCCTGACGGAGTCGTCATTCCTTCATGGCGCCTTCTGCTTATCTTTAACCATTTTAACCTTCACAGGGGCAATGGTGTCCAGAACAGTCAAAACACTCGAAGTAACAGAGTTCAACAAATCATCAACATTAGAATTAGAACATGAGGCATTTTCAAAGTTTATCATTTCCATGAACAGAGCGCCTGTGCTGTTATTTATGTGTCTCCTCCGAACAACTGCAGGACCAGCCGGTGGTTTGGGAGAAACAGACAGGTCAAAGAAGACACAGAAATGATCAGACAGAGCAACATCAACCACATTGACATCTGAAATATTAACCCCCTTTGTAATGAGCAGGTCCAGAGTGTGCTGCGCCCTGCTGTGTGTGGGCTCACACACATGCTGAGTCGGGCCAAAGGTTTCAAGGACAGCACTGAGCTCTTTAGCATTTCTGTCACAGACATTATCCACATGTACATTAAAATCACCTGTAATGACCAAACCATCAAAGTCTGTGCATACAATTGAAAGCATTCTGGTGAAATCATCAATAAAACTTTGACGGTGCTGGGGAGGCTTGTATATAACTACACAGAGTATGGACGGAGATTGTTTAGCTCCATTTTAAAGGATACATACTCAAATGATGAAAACACCCCAAATGACAACCTGTGCGTAACCATATGATCTCTAAATATTGCACAGACACCTCCACCCTTTTTGTTTTCTCGTGTTTCAGATTCAAATTTGTAGTTGGGTGGAGCTGATTCCGTTAGAACAGCATTACCTGTGTTTTTGTCAAGCCATGTTTCAGTTAAAAACATAAAATCAAGATTATACGAAGAGATCAAATTATTAATTAAAAATGATTTGTTAGACAAGGATCTGACATTAAGCACAGCAAGTTTCAGATTAGTTTCAGTGGGACTGGACATTATCTTCTTACAAGGGATATGGATTAAATTTCTCTGATTGGACAGTCTTCTGTAATCTGGTCTATGTGGTGTGGCTGTAGATATAGCACTAGGGGAGAATATTGTCTCACAGGGCCCCAGCTTGATATTACCTTTATCATGGCTGTAAGTCCTGGGACAGCAGAGGCCCTGTGCATCCTAGCTCTTAGGGATACCAGCTCTGGGGGCAGGCAGGGGAGGACGAGCAGGGGGAAGTTTGGGTGATGGAGATGAAAACTGAGGGGGAGGAGCTGGGGGAGCTTTAGTTTGTGAAGCAGGAGAGTTGAAGCTCCTGTGTGACTTAATATTAGGGGTGAGGGGAACCATCTTAATCCCTGATTTGATCAGGCTTTCAAGATGGTTGGGAAGGCCCATGGGGGAAGGTGGGGATGGAAAGGAGAGGGAGAGGGACAAGGCTTTAAAGGGAGTAGATGTGGCAGGGGGGGCCCAGGGCTGGTCTGTGGGTAGAGGAGGTGATGGGGGTGCTGCCGGGTTTGAAACTTCTGCTGGGGCCGTCACAGACGAGTCCAAGGCCTGTGATGAGGGCCCGGGGGGAGGTGGAACTGATGGCGGGCCTGAAACCTTCACTGGGGGCGGTGGAGGCTGTTGTGGTGCTGGAGCTGAATCCTTCGCTGGAGGCAGTGGAGGCTGTTGTTGTAGTGCAGCTGGTGCTGAAACACTGGCTCGGTCTCTGGCTTCTGCGACAGAGATGCGTCTCTCATTCCTCTTTTCTCTCACTGGTCGCTCAGGACCCTGTCCCGGCCCATTCTGATGCCTCAGAGCGTGGAGGAGGTGTTCAGTCAGCACTCTCCTCCCACCTCTGCACAGGTGTGGGCCCTTTCCCTTGAACAGGTCCTCTCGTACATGAGCCTGTGATCCTCTGGTTCCCACACCAAGTCCCTATGGACTGAGCTACTGCCGCCCCTATATCTGCTTTATTTTTTTAAAAAGACATGAAAATCTGACTTTTCTCTATATGGGATGTTTAATGTCTTAGTGTTTTCTTTTTATTCTTTTCTACCTCAATAATGAGGATGATGAGACGATGGGGGTCCCCCTGAGGTTTATTTTGTGGCCCTTTGGATGGGCCCCCAAGTTAGAAGCACTGGACTGAACTACTGACCTGTATCTAAAGTAGTAAACTAGCTTTGTGTCGACCAGCTGCAACAATAAAATGCTGCTCATAAAATGATGCATCAGTATGAACAAGATGTCCTGTATCAGTCACAAGTTTCTGTGGAACAAGCACTTTCCCTTTTGGTACTGTCAGTATATTTGGACGACAACTTTTGTGTAGTATTTTAGAAGCAGAACTTTTACTTTTAAGACTGTTCAGTCCATACAGTTATTTTAAACAAAGATAGTAATACCATTTTAAATTTTTGAAAAACAAACTATATACATGTGAGCATTGATTAAACTGCATTAAAGAATTTTTTTTAAGGCTTTACAAATTTCTTTTGTTTTCATTGCTTTACCATTTTTCAGTCCATGTATTGTTTTAATATAATGTCTGATTTATATTTTCAGTTGTTGTGGCAATGTGTTTTAGTCCATTTCCATTTGTGAAAAAATAAAAAAATTAAATTTTCCACATAAAATAAATTTGTGCAAAATACACTGTTTTTGCAATCAATATCATCATTATCATAAAAATATAAATCTCTTTAATCTAAATAAATAAATGCAGAACTTTTAATTTTTACATTGTTGTTTTTTTGTTACTGTTTTTTTTGTGTGGCATCGCTTTAGTCCATTTGCATTTGTGGGGAAAAAAAAAAAATTCAAATAAAATAAAGACGTCCAAAATATATTGTTTTAGTTTAACTTTTACAAGTTTTTAAATATTTATAATCATATAATGTCAGATTTATGTTTTTATGTGTTGTGTCTGTGGCATCGTTTTAGTCCATTTCCATTTGTGAAAAAATTAAAAATTAAATTTTCCACATAAAATAAATTGGTTCAAAATACACCGTTTTTGCAATCAATATCATTATTATCATAAAAAGTATGTCTCTTTAATCTAAATAAATAAATGCAGAACTTTTGAGTTTTTACATTGTTTTGTTTTTTTGTTATTGTTTTTCGTGTAGCATCGTTTTAGTCCATGTGCATTTGTGGGGGAAAAAAATCCAAATAAAATAAAGACATTCAAAATATATCGTTTTAGTTTTACTTTTAAGTTTTTACAGAAGTTTTTAAATATTTATAATAATATGATGTCAGATGTATATTTTTATGTGTTGTGTGTGTGGCATCGTTTTATACATTTGCATTTGTGAAAATAAAATTTCCATGTAAAATAAATATGTTCAAAATAAACTACTGTAAACATTGTATGTGGTGCTTTCACTGGCCGCGTGACGTCACCGGGGTGAGTTGCGCAACCAGCAGGAATGTGTGGAGCAGGAAAAAAAAGTGTGCAGAGGGTGGAGTGATTCAACGCTTTATCTTCCGCTGACTTTCACATGTCAAAGGCAGACGTGTTCACGTACCCCCTCGCCTCCTCCTCTTCCTCCCTCGCTTTCTTCCCCTCGAGCCCCGCCTCGGGCACCAGCGGCACACCTGGAGCCCGGAGCAGCAGGTAAAGGTGAGGAGGTCGGTGTCAACTACGGCGTGTGGAGAGGACGCAGACTGAGCGGAGGAGGTGGTGTCGGTGCTGGTGGAGGCTCTCCGGCTGTGTAAGGTGAGTGTCTGTGATTTCAGGGTGAGACGCTCCGGTGTACCGTCGGTCTACGCGAGCCGGAAACTGCTCAAAAGTCAACACTGAAGTTTGTCATTTTGGATTTTGTCGGGAGGGAGGCAGTAAACAGAAATCAAACCTTCACCGTGTGTTCCCGACTCTGACGCATTTACGGCGCTGGAAAGAAAACGGATAAAATGGAGCATTAAGCAGCAAACAGCACAAAGTCCAAGAAAGCATGTGTAAAAAAAAAAAAAAAAAAATCACAGGTAACAGTTTTAAGTCATGTTCCTGTCTTCCTGTAGTCGACTACACGGTGTCAAACGTTGACTTTATTGTAAGCTTTATTTAAACTTCCTGCAGCGAGGAATCGAGTTTCCTTCATGTGTGCATGCATGTGTTGACAGCTTTAAAAATGAGTTTTGTTCTTATTTTCAGGGTCGTTTTCTCACTGTCTGGTTCCACAGAGATAAACAGGCAGCATGGGTGAGGCACCGGTCACAGAGGATGGCTCAGTGACTCGATCAGCAGAGGTAACTCCAGAATTGAATTATTATATTTCTATTTATTTATTTGTGTCTTGGTGTTTTGCCTAAGCTTGTGTCTTTGCTGTTAAAGTATGTGGGGTCATTTCCTGTGGATGACCGCTGTTTGGATGACCAGATAGAGCAGCTGCACACTGAGCTCAAGTCCCTCAGAGTAAGTCTTAATCGTCAGTGTCCCAAAAAGCATCAACTTAAATGCAGAATATAAAATCTAACCTGTCTGTTGTCTTCAGGCATGCAAAAGGAGGAGGTCTGTGTCTCTAAAATTCTCCATCAAAGGAGTGAAAATGTACAATGAGGATGAAACGGTGAGTATGACAACATGATGCACACACAGACAGCTGATGAGTGTGTTAACCTCAAAGCATTATAGGTTAAAGATGTGGTGTGTGTGTGTCACACTGACTGTCTGCAGACGCTCCTGATGGCTCACGCTCTGCGGAGAGTCTCTCTGTCCACAGCCCGACCCGTCGATGCCCAGTTCGCCTTCGTCTCCCACAACCCAGGCAGCTCTGACGCTCAGCTGTACTGCCACGTCTTTAAAGCAAGGCATGCCAGAGCGGTAAGGAATTTATTTCAGCAAAAGTGCTTCTCAAGCTTTGTGTCTGCTGTTATGTGGGGAGAAAGTTACAGCTCTGATGAGTCCAACTTTAATTAAACTGTACTTTTTTAGGGCAAATATGAAACACAATTTCTGGGATTTTGACATTATGGACTCATAAAAAGTGTATTTTAAAGAGACTTGTGGATCAGCCTTGCTGCAAATAAGACATCATCTGCACGTAACCCTGATGGCATTCAGTTCTCCTGAGTCGACCCTTCAGAGTCTGAAGTGAGACTTGTTCTAAAATAGCGAGAAAGGGATTACTGTAGTGTTGCTTTGTACTGAGATATTTGACCGATCTTAGGTTTTGTTGTGTTCACACCCAGAGCGAATAAAACCGTTCGCCTTAATGAATTACAGGTAAAGTCAATGTAAAGACGCTGATCAATATCTGCTGCCTGATTTAGCCAGGAAGCACTTTCACATTGTAGTTTAAACTGTACCAACGACCTGTCAAAAACAAAAAGGAGCTATGTCACTTACTTACAGGAATAGTTCAGATCTTTTGAAGCGAGGTTGTATGTAGGGATTCTCCATAGTCAGTGTATTATACACAGTCGAAGTTGGTCCACACGTCTCTAGTAGAAGCAGGTAGGAGTACTGCCACGGTATTTTAGCCACCTAAAAATATCAATAGAGAACGTAAAGGTACGCAATGCCATGTAGAATGTGGGTTTCATTTTGTGTGGTACGTACACTCTGTCCAAAAACAAGATAGTTAACAATACCTGGGTTTGTGAGTGGAAGTAGTGCATTGAGTTCTGTAATCCAACCTTGGGATGTCAAGTCATATTGATCTGTGTTGTTTATCGTGATTAGTTTGCCCAAATACTGTTGCTTGATGATCGTGGCAGGCACAGATAGCACAGCATGATCCCCTCAAGATGGCGCTCTCATCCCAAAAATTGAACATAGCATGACGTCAGCTTTACATTCTCTGTAACAGTTTGAGTGTGCACTACATTGAGAATATTTTCACCGCTCTACCGTGCTGCAAACAGCCCTTTCTGGTGGCAGATGCCGTTACGACTTCTGTTCCCCATCTACACTCTTGTCAAAGCCACCAGGTTCCATTGGCAAAAACAGGAATTTTAGCTTGCTGAATATAAGAGCTTTTGGTCTACCACTGCTCGATTAGTTAGTTTGTGGTATTGTGTGACTTTGTTAAATCCAAACTCCTCTTTTAATGCCAAAGTCACACAATAACACAGACTAACTGATCGAGGCAGCGGTAGACCAGCAGCTCCTGTGTTCAGCTATGTTAAATTACAGTTTTTCAAAATGGAGTCTGGCTGTAAAGAGAACAAGATGTCTGCTTCAGTTCCCCATTGAAATTGCTGTCTGATGGTGAGGTAAAGCAGTGAAAATCAACTTTTTTTTAGGTGGTTTAAATATGTTTTGCTGGTGCTCCCATCCACAACAGTACATTGCTTAGCTTGCGTGTGGTCACTCCTGCCTGCTTCTCCAAACTGGGGAGGTGCCGACTGACATTTACCATATTTAATACACTGACTATGGATAAGTGCCTCATACAGCTCCACTTCAAAAGATCCAAACGATACCAACAATACTGCTTTCTTTCCCGTAGGCGCAGTTCCTGAACCTGCTGCTTTGCCGCTGTTTTCAGCTGTATTACTTGGAGAAGCACCCGGACGAGACGCAGGAAGACTCTGCTGGCTCAACGCCTCGCCGCAACCCCTCCCTACTTAACCACGGTTTCCCACTCAGTGTTAGCGCCCTGGTGTCTTTCAGAAGAGCCCCATTTCGAGGGTTGTTGCCAGGGACTAAGGTTTGGACTTAAATGTCTTCTGGTATTAACTTGCTGAGCATGATTTTAATAACAGTATTACCCATAATTTTCTTTTCCCCCTCCATCTACAGAAGAGTAAAAAGTCTTCCGATGACCTGCAGAGCAGCCAAGATGAAGTCTTCCCCACCTCCTCCCCCTCCCTGGTTCGCAAGAAAGCCATCCGCAATAAAGTGCTGCGCTCTGGGGCGTACCGCTCCTTCACTTTCACACCACTCAAACAGCGTAACGTTCAGGAGCGACTGCATGCGTCACAAGGTGGGCCAGGTGTTCACAGAGCGCTTTCACGAGTCAAAGAGTTGATTAGGTAAAGCAAACCCCTCAGTGTTTAGGTGACGGGCAGCCACTCACTGTCTTGTTGTGGTGTCAGAAGGTATATTTTGGAGTTCGGATCACTCAGTAAGGTGATGGATAATGGTTTCGTCACACGTGGGTCATACTGGACGCACATTTTCTTAAAGCTTTTCACTGTTGAGCCTCTTACACTGATGGTAATTTGACTCTAAAGCCCAGTTCAGACCAAAGATTCGTGACAAGATGAAACTGTTTTAGAACGTTGCAGAGAGAAGTTGCAGCACTGTGAACTGGCCGTCTGAGCTTGACTCAGCTGGTTTTAGAAAGTAAAAGCACGTCACCTGTTTCTACAGCCAATCGGATGTAGTGAAGTCTGCTGGTTGAGTCAAAATGACTCCAGATGGTGTGTTTGCTTGCAGCGGCAGGGGCTCCGTCCCCACCAAGCCCTCTGTTTCAGTCCTCACGATGTGCCGATGTCAGAAGCTGCTTGCTCTATGTGCTTATGCCCTGCCCACACACACATTTTAATGATTATGATTAATTGGCACTAGTTATTTATATTCTTGTGGCGTATTTACTACGAATCTTTGTTTCATCACTACCACGATGCAGCTGTAGCCCGTATCTCACGATCACGATTCTCATTCATATTTTAAGAAACTGGAATTTATATTCAGCCACAAAATCAGCCTGAAAACCTGGAAATCAGAACGGAAGTACAGAGTTGTTGCATAGAGATGATACACCATCTCATCTAGTTGCATTGGTGTGAACTGTCAGGTTTTAAGAATGTCGCAGAACATCACACTGCAAGTAGTTGCCTGTTTCAACGTGTCTCATTGTGAATCTTTGGTCTGAACTGGGCTTTAGCTGTAACGTGTTAAAACACCAGTTTTGTTTTTATGGGTTATTTTATCACCACTTGCTCTGTTTGGTTTAGTCTTCTTACATTTTAAACCAAACATTTCCTTCACAGAGTTGGGAGTACACTGAATGTTTCCCCACGCAAACGCACTTCACTTGTTAGGTAAACGTCTCCTAATTCACAATGATTTCCCTTCTGAATCAGGAAAGGACCAAGACAAGAAGCAAGCGAAGAGATCCCGTACTCCCAGTTTGGCCGAAACAGAAGAAGCACTGGCTCAAGCAGTGTGGTGTTGGGCTGGTGTCGCAACGTGAGTGTCACTCGTGCATTTAGTGTCAATGTCTTTACGAGCCCATAGTTTTTCTTGAGTTTGTCAAAAGTTTTCTAAGACGCGCATCTTGTATTTCAGTGACAGCAGCTACTCCCTGCTTGCAGATGATGTTCTGGGATCGTATCTTCTGTGCCCACATCCTAAAAAACCCAAATGTGGCTCTCTCATTGTTCGCTTCCCCTCAGGCCTGGTCACCCACCTCATAGAAAACACCCGTAAAGGGAAATTCCTGCTGGAGGTATTTGTTTTATCAATGTTCAGTCTTACTTATACATAATTATCAGTCGGCAGTGAGTCTGCCAGGATAATGCTTGCATAGAGTTGAAGTGGAAACAAAATCTTCAGATGAGGACTGAACTACTCCCCAGACGTGGGGAGTGGTTGGTGTAAGGCTGTTGGAAAGTTTAAATGGTCTTAAATTAAAATTTTGTGCTAAAATATAAGTATTTGGACTTATTTATTGTGCAAAACCCCATAAACCTAGCACTGAGACAACCATAATAATTCACTGAAACCAAGAATGGTTATGTTATTGTTGCATTTCTTGGAGATGTTTTGGCAAATTGATAATTCTGTGTAACCCTGGCTTTGACTTTGGATTTTACAGTAATTCTTTCTGTTTCATTGGTTTATCTTTGTGGCAGAAATGCAAGACAGAGTTCAGCTCCATCGCAGAGCTGATTGAATTCTACACAGAAATCCAGGGTGAGCTGCCGTGTCTGCTGAGCTGTGCCCGCGTAAACCACTGTTACGAGTGGGAGGAAAATACCAGCAAACAGGAGGCTGTGAAACCACAGAAGAGCCTGAGCAAAGCCAAACTTAAAAGTACCCACAGACAGAACTGGGTTTAACCCTGGAGACTGGAACTTGTGGATTGCCAACCTCAGAATAAGTGACGCCTTTTCTTACTTTGCACATATGTATATTAACTTTAAATCACTTTGGTGTTTTTGGGAGGATCCACAAACTGTGTAACACACTGCACCTAATAACAGTGTTGTCACTTAATGTATATAGTAGACAAGCCATTTCATCAAAGGGTACTTTTTTAGTTTATATTTTAAAGGTGTAATATTTTGTACTTGCTGCTTTCTGGTTTTCAGTATAATATTTTTAAAGAATATTTTTATTTGTGCCTTTAAGGCATCAGAGTTTATATGCGTTTTTAAGACATGAAACAAATTGAAACTGTGGAGTGGAATATATCGCACACAGAGTTGGCAAAGCCATACTTTTTTTTTCTTGCATTGCAAAGATGCTGCACACAAATATATTTGATCAAATTTTATAGAATTTTGATCCTGCTTACATGTTTGTCTTTATGTGTTTCGACATTAGACCGATGATATGTCCTGATATAAAACATGACACCAATATTTTCTTTTTCTTGACACCTCAGTGCACTTATCATGGCCAATGAAAGGGGATATGTTCATGTTTTCTGTGTTTTAAAGTTTGTATGCAGTCAAAGTTAACTGGTGATTTTAACTGCTAATGTTTGTAAGCAATTTAATATACTTTGCACACTGATTTTTAACAGTGGTTTAAAGATAGGTCTTCGTCATATGATTGTGAGGTTGTTTTCTGGTTCAAGAGGCTGCATACAATGTAACTAATTTGTGTACCTTCCATGTACCATCCTTTCAACATTAGGCCAACAGACAATTTTCATGTTGCTCACTTCTGTTTGAGATTAAACGACAGGTGTTCTCTATTTTCAACCCTGAAAAAAGTGTTTTCCATTATTTCTGACTCTGCATTGCACAACCACACCTGCAGCTTTGGTACTGGAAAAAGATGCTACCGGGTGCTGTGAATTAATAGGCAACTTATACTGTACACAGCTTCTAAATCTCAGGGCAGAACTTCACATGGGATTGCTAGATGGGTAAATAGGGTCACAGGGGATTTCTACACTGATACTTGGTGGCCAGTTTGTTGGTTACACCCAGCTTCAGCTCAGTTTTTGTTTAGTGTTTTCAAGAGGTGTTGATTTACCTTTATGATTTTTATGGAGGCCTCAGCTTGTGGTGCTGTTGAATTTGTATTGCTACATTGTTTTTTTTTCCCACTTTTAATTCAATAATACGCTGGATAACACCTCTTTGTGTAATGCAATACTGTTAAACAGAACCAAAAACTATATCCTCCAAAATAATCCTAAAGTTAAATGAACACATCTCTAAAACAGTTTCAATAAAACCTGAACATTATGACGTTCATTAATGTAGAAATTATTGTAGGACTGTTGTTCTGAGACTGCATTAGTTTTAGCTAAGTGTACCTAATAAACTGGTATCTGAGGGTATTTGTTGAATACATTTAAAAAAAAAAAAAAAAAAAAACATTAAATAAGTTTGAAATATATTAATATTATAATTTCTTGTAATGGGTTAATGATGTTGTATAGTTTAATACTCATTCCACTGTGAAGGCAATAAAACCACATCATCCAGTGTGTAATTTAACACTTGCTGTGACTTTGGCTTCCCAGCATTTAGTTTAAATTAAAATAAACTAGAATGAAATATATTTAATAGAGTCTGTCTTTGGAAAAGTAATCTTTACAATCAGAGATCACATAAGAATGGAAGATTTATCTCAATGTCCAAAATTTGTTCCATTGTTATGAAATAACCTAGATTTTGATACTAATATTTTTGTAATTTTACTTGAGTAAGATATTGAATGTAGGAGTTTTACTTGAAACAGGGTACTGCTATATCAAGATTTGGATTTAAAAAATTGACTCACATCAAGTTTAGCTCCCTAGATAAAAAGATAGAAGGGAGAGGTAATGTTGAGGTAAAGATGGATGGAGACACCTTAAAACGTTATTAATGAAGGAACTATAGTCTTTCCAAAAAAAAAAAAGTAAAAATAAACATTTTGTACAAAACATGATTTTACAGAGCCAAGTTGTGGCTACAGTTAGGCTAGAGTTAATTATCTTGTGTGCATAAGACAATTTACTATGAATTATACTTAGTGTAGACTGCATAGATATTGTTATGTAGAGATATCTTGTATAATTGACCTTACCATTAGCCAAGGAAAATATAAATTACATAAATATAGATAAAAATTACATTTATATTTAAATTATAAATTACATTTTTCTTGCCATGAGCCTATATCTTGTTCCATGTTTATGTGATCTCTGATTGTAAAGATTAATTTTCAATGTCCAGAATTTATTCTGCCTAGCCTAGATTTTGATGCTAATATTTTTGTACTTACTTGAATAAGATTTTGAATGAACTTTTACTTGTAAGAGTATCTCCACACTATGATATTACTGCTTTTACTTTAGCATAAAATATGTGTAGCTACATCTTTCACCACTGAAGATATCTGGGCAAGACTTGGATGGAAAAAAGTACTCACCTCAATTTAGCCTAAGTTAGCTGGAAGGCTAGAAAGAAGAGATGAGATACATTTAAGATGAAAGGAGACACCTTCAAACGGACCTCACTCCGCCCTCACCAAAATGGCCGCCGCTCAGGGGCCGCTCTGTTCCTCAGCGGTGGTTTACGGTTGCTTAGCAACTTGAGAACGCCGTGGGAAGAAGAAGAAGAAGAAGAGCCGAATGGCCGTGGACCTGTGAAGACACCTGACAAGGACACCGTGTCTGGAAACATTGGATTTAAATATTGTCGCAGCTGGTGTTTGATTCTCTGCTCGTCAGCTTTACTCACTGGATTTTAACCGGGATTTGAACCGGTAGTTAGCTGTTAGTCGGCAGAGCTGGTCATCTAATTATCCAGGTTAACGCTCATTAGGACCCTGCTGCAGCTCAGCTGTTCAGACATGTATGTATAAGTCATTTTCCTTGCTTTTATCTGTCATCTACTGCACACACCACCTGCTGTGGAGTGAATGTGGAGACATGGGGTCAGAGTCAGTGAAGGTGGTGGTCAGGTGCAGGCCCCTGAATGACAGGGAGAAGGCTCTGGGCTCTAACATGGTGCTGTCCATGGACCTGCACCGCTGCCAGTGCTTCATAGAGAAGCCCGGGGTGGTGGATGAGCCACCCAAACAGTTCACCTTCGATGGGACCTACTTCATTGATCAGACCACTGAGCAGATGTACAACGAGATCGCCTATCCTCTGGTTGAGGTAAGCTCCTGGAAACACTCTTGATTGTGTTTGTTATCAGTGCCAGTCTTCAGATCCAGGCATTATAAAAGTAGCACGCAGGTCACTGGACACCTCCAGTTCAACAGGCTAGATCTTATTGCTAATGACTGCAGACCTCATTATTTACTCAAGAGTCTGCTGTCAGTCACTTACAAGGGTCAGCAGGGAGTTGGGCCTTTAAAGGAAGCCTCACACAGAAGCTCTTTCATGCCACATATTTTATTTTTCACAGGGTGTCACTGAAGGATACAATGGCACAATCTTTGCCTACGGACAAACTGGAAGCGGGAAGTCTTTCACCATGCAGGGAGTATCAGATCCTGCAGCCCAGAGAGGGGTCATCCCACGTGCCTTTGAGCATGTCTTTGAGAGTATTCAGGTAGGTTTGGCAACTGTTGTTAATTGCGCAACATATTTCCAAGTTCCAGTGTTTAGTCATCATTTATTTTGTCTGGGCAATGTGAATACTTGTTTGATTGTTCTGTCCGGGCTTGTCTAAGCTTTGTGTTCTCAGAGAGAGTAATTCATGTGTTTGTTTTTCTCTGCAAGCTAGTGTGCAGAAAATACAAAATTCCTGGTGAGAGCCTCCTACTTGGAGATTTACAATGAGGAAATCCGAGACCTTTTGGGGACTGACACCAAACAGAGATTGGAGGTAAGTCTCCTGAATCACTGTTGTCTCAATAAACAAATCAGGCCTCACTGTGAAACATTAGAAGCCAAAATGATTATTGTTCTTTGGCGAGTACAGTCATTATTAAACTTGTTTCTCATACTGTTCTCTGGCAGTCACCGCCAGGCTTATGTTTTGGGCACAATACTGCACAAGTTGCCATGGTGACTTAACTGCACAGTCGTTCCATGATTCCTTGAAGGTCAAGGTGTTTGCACAAGGTGACAGATTTGTGCGCGTGTGTTTGTGTGGTTGATGAATGCCCAGCTGAAAGAGCATCCAGAGCGTGGGGTGTATGTGCGCGACCTCTCCATGCACACCGTGCACAGCGTGGGGGAGTGCGAGAGGATCATGGAGCAGGGCTGGGGGAACCGGGCGGTGGGCTACACGCTGATGAACAAGGACTCCTCCCGCTCGCACTCCATCTTCACCATCCATTTGGAGATCTGCAACACAGGTGAACACACACACACACACACACACACACACACAGAGCGATACAATGCCTGTAACATGTTGAAACACAATCTGCTCAGTGTGTGATTGAGGCGTTTCATCTGCATAATCATGTGCTTGTAGGAACATGTGATCCTATTACAGCTCATGACGTCACCAGTAGATAAACATTAAAGAACAGTTGCACTTTCTGATATCATCATGCTCTTCAGCTTTATATATTTTAAGAGTTATTTTTTGTCCTATTCCAACAAAAGTGTGTGGCGCCAGTGGGTGTAATTAACTAAATAAGTGATGATTGAGAGGGATTACTTCTGTATGAGGTGCATCTCAAATAATATTTTTTTATGAGTATTTTTTTCTGAGTTAGGAGAGCAATAGACCAACAGACGCTTTCATTCCTTTCTTGAGCACTCGATATAATGGAAGCAAACATGACCTGCTTGTTTAGTTTAATCCAGTTTACTTTGTTTTGGGTTATGTGTCCATCTGATTCTGGAGAAACACTGCAATGTCCAGCAGATCTGAATGGGCTTTTCATCTGAACAACCGCAAAGTCTTAAGGTGCAGAAAAAAACAGAAAAAATTACCCTGAAAAAAAAAAAAAAACCCACGAAAAACAGAAACAAAATTACCACGAAAACAGAAACAAAATTACCACAAAAACAGAAACAAAATTACCACAAAAACAGAAACAAAATTACCACAAAAACAGAAAAAATTACCCCGAACAGTGCCAAAACTACTCGTAACTGGTGTTACTGTGCTGTATTGGCCTGACCTGAACCTCATAGAGAATCTATGACGTATAGTCAAGAGGAAGATCAGTGACACCAGACCCAACGATACAGACGAGCTGAAGGCTGCCATCAAAGCAACCTGGGGCACCATAACACCTCAGCAGTGCCACAGACCGATGGCCTCCATGTCACACCGCAATGATGCAGTAATTTGTGCAATAGGAGCCCCGACCAAGTGTTGAGTGCATAAATGAACATACATTTCAATATTATAAATCCATTTTTGCTTGGTCTTATGTAATATTCTAATATTTTGATATACTGGATTTATTATTTTCATGAGCTGTGAGCTGTAATCATCAAAATTAAGGCCAAAAGAGCCTTGAAATATTTCACTTTATGTTAAATTAATCTAGAATATATGAAAGTTTTATCTTTTGAATTAAATTTAAAAAAACAAACAAAAAACTTTTCCATTATATTGACATTTTTTGAAATGCACCTGTATGCTCACAGAAAATCTTGAATAGTATATCCAACCAACTTTAAAGTCGTATTTTCTCTATATTCTCTTTTGTCACTCCACATTCTCAGATGCATGTGGCCAGGATCATCTCCGAGCAGGTAAACTCAACCTCGTTGACCTGGCAGGAAGCGAGCGTCAGTCTAAAACCGGTGCTACAGGTGAGCGCCTCCGCGAGGCCACCAAGATCAACCTCTCCCTCTCAGCCCTGGGTAACGTCATCTCCGCCCTGGTGGACGGACGCTCCAAATACATCCCCTACCGCGACTCCAAGCTGACCAGGCTGCTGCAGGACTCTCTGGGAGGAAACACCCGCACCTTGATGATCGCCTGTCTGTCCCCAGCAGACAATAACTACGAGGAGAGCCTGAGCACGCTGCGCTACGCCAACCGCGCCAAGAGCATCCAGAACAGGCCTCGCATCAATGAGGACCCCAAGGATGCTCTGCTGCGGGAGTATCAGGAGGAGATCAAGAACCTGCGGGCCCTCATCTCAGGACAGCTGGGTACTGCTAACTTTGCATGTAAGTGATTTTGTGAGTAAGCTTTTGATTTAAGACAGATTACTTTTATTTGAATAAGGCCAGGTGATTTAAAGGTACAGTGCGATGGATTTAGTTGCATGTAGCAGATTTGAATTGAGTCATTGACTGGCTGCTTGTAAAGTTCAGAATTGACTTTAAGGTTCTCCTGTTTGTGTACAAAGCCCTTAATGGTCTGGCCCCATCCTACCTCGCAGACCCTCTAACCCCCTATTCTACGCCCAGGTCCTTCACGTCAGCTGATCTGGGGCTCTTGGCTGTCCCACGCTCCAGACTTAAGCTCAGGAGTGATCGTGTCTTTGCTGTGTCTGCCCCCAAACTGTAGAACAGCATCCCCCTCCCAATCAGATCTGCCTCCACCACTGACTCTTTTAAGTCCAGGCTCAAAACCTACCTTTAGTAATTAGCGTTTGAGTCCCCCTGATGTGGTTCTCCCCGATGTGTGCCTGTGTGTGTGTGTGTTGTGTCTCTACATGTGTGAGCTGTGTACCTGACAGTTATGTTGCCTCTCATGTATGCGTTTTTCGCATTTTATTCCTTTTGTGCAGCACTTTGGTCAACACGAGTTGTTTTTCAATGTGCTTTATAACTAAATTTTATAACTATGTCTATGACATTTTATCGTGGTTACACTTGAACTACACCAAAGACACAAACAATGGATTCCATATGACATAACAGCGCTATGCACAATAATAAAGGAAGGGAATGTTATGAGTTTTCAACAGCTGAAACAAAATTACGCATTTAACAACCAGGACCACTGCAGATGTTTGCAACTACAGGACTTTTATGACAAGGCAATTAAGCACACTGCAAATTTGGATGAAAACGGAATAATTAGATCAATAATTGGAGTTTACAAATCAAAGAAATACAAAATAATATCTACACTATATCAGTGTTTACTAGAGAGAAGAGGAAACACAACACTTAATGTAAAGCTGAACTGGCAAAAAGAACCAGGAGTGAATATCACAGAAGATGAATGGCTGCGTATTTGGAGAACACAACAGTGTTAAACATCCTCTCATACTTGGAGAGAGCACTGTTGGAAGAATATAATTAGATTTTTTATTACACCACAAATTAGGAGCAATCACCTGTCTGTAGCACAGCCATGTTGGAGAAGATGTGGGGCAATAAAAGTGGATCCTACTCGTGAATTTTGGTTCTGCCCTGAAGTTGTTCAGTTTTAGGTTGCCAAATTTTCGGTTATGATACACCTAGATTATGCATGGTGTTGCACTCAGGCAATATGGCAGGAGGAACTGTGTTAAGACAAGACAGATACCTACTGGGAGTTTTGTTGGCAGCCTGTTAAAAGGCTGTCATGAAGAGATGGTATAAGGCAGAACCACTAACACAAGATAAATGGCTGGAAATTGTGAAGGAAATATATGAAATGGAACTGTTAACCCACAGGACAAGGACTCAGTTCCCATTTCTGCAAATGTACCCCTCTAAATCCTGCACAGTGCACCTTTTAAATGCAGATATTGAGAAATATTTATTGCATTTCTTTCTTTGTTGAAGGATTTTAATTACCTGTCTCGCTAAAAAATACACTCCTGCTCTTTGTCCTTCTGTTTATCGTGCAGCTCTGCTGGCTAGTCAGCTGTCTGAGGCATCCCCTGCTGTTCCTCCAAGGCCACAGTCCAACACCACAGAAGCAGAGAAGGAGAAGATAAAAGAGGCAACTCCAGGCCATTCCCAAACCAATATATCACTTCACATCCCTACACGCATTCTGTGAGAACCAGGTGATTTATAGGACTGTATTCTGCTCTCGCCGCAGGAGTACGAAGAGAAGCTGGCCAAGTTACAGGCTGAGTACAATGCGGAGCAGGAGTCCAAAGCAAAGCTGCAGGAGGACATCGCTGCCCTGCGCTCCTCCTATGAGTCCAAGTTGTGTAACCTGGAGAGGGACCGAACCAGCAGGGGGAGCTCTGTCCCAAAGAATGAGAACAGAAAATCATCTGGCCCCAACAAAGAACCATGTAACTAGTTTATAAATCTGTCTCAGTGCTTACTGCTCTGTCACAAAGCTTAAATCAACACACACTAAGTCTAAACAAAAACTTAACACTTGTTGTATATGATTGTTTACTAAGAGTTCTTGTTATAGTGTCCACCCTCTGTATACTGACATCTTTGGACTGTCTTGATTCCTAGCATCAGTGAGCTCCAGCTGTGTGACAGAGATCGATGAAGAGGAGCTCTGTCACAACACTGATCTGATGTGTGAAACTTCCCAAACCAAGGTGCTGTTCACTAGCACCCTCTGCCATTAACCACTACTCATTCATATCAGGTTATAGTCTAACCCAAACGCCAGAAACAAAGATGGCATTGTGCGTTTCCGCAAACTACGAATATGTTACGTTTCATATGTAGCAGATATGTTGAAACTTCACATTTCAGTTTTCAATTTCATGCTGAAAAAGTGCCATGGTTATTGCGTGGTTAGGTGTAGGCACAAACATCACTTAGTTATGGTTTGAAAAACGTCATGTTTTAGCTTAAAATACCCAGTTTTGTTGCCACAGCCACAAGTGGAAATTTTATGACCTGTCCTTAAAAGATAATAGTGTCTGCTGCCTGGCAACTGTCTTATCCAGGGCTCACGCCATCCACCGTCCCCTCCTTCTCCTGATGAGAAGAAATGTACAATGCCAACATTTCCATTTGGCAAACTTCGCTGTATAGTTTTTAATTGAGTTTTCCACTGCTTCAAAGAACAACTGCTTGAAATTATGGTCAGCATGACATGTCGTTATGGATCGTTAGAAACTTACAGGGTGTTATTTCCTCACGTAGCTGAGCCAGCCTGCTGTAGTCCAGAGAGGTCCAGACAGAGAGGGGCTCATAGACTCACCTGATGTCACCACTGCCGGGCCTCTGGACCAGCAACGTGTCCTGGAAAGGTCTGTGGACACACTTTTTAGACACATAACCAACCAACAGCACTGCTTGCAGTTTATGATGGAGGTCTTTTTCATCATGTTGTTGCCAACAGAAAAACACGATAGAGACATTAGAATAACACAGTAAACAAACGTAAACATGAAAGTGATTGAGTATTTTGTGACAGCCGACAGTTTACAGCAATTATAGGAATATTGAATATTCAATGTGTGGTTTATAAAACTGACATTTTTAATTTTTTTGTTGAATTAAGTGTAGTATGATTATGTTAGGAATTACACATGACTAATGTTTGTTAAATCAGCATTTTTAAGAACAAAAATCCACATAAGTAGCCCAAGGTATACCCATACCCCCCATTACACAAACACTGCTGTACTGGAAGTGGAGGGTCATCATAATGGTCCGATGACCGATGCAATTTTTGATACATTTGGGTATTATTGTCGCTGTATACTGCATCAGAGATGAGTTTTTCTATTAGTTATATCTAGTACTTTTTTCAGGAACCTTTTACATCATTCTGTGTCTGTATTTTATATTTTTTTTAATGATCTAACAATCTTATTCAGCTTCTTTTTAGGCTTTTTTTTTATACATTCAGTGTTTTGGCTGTTTTAACTGTTAACTTTTCTAATGCTGGATGAGGCTGTTTAGCAGAAAGTGAAGGCTTTGTACATACAGCTCACCAAGTTTATATCTTGAATACTAATTTAAACTTTAAAAATAACAATTTCATTTGTTTTCTCTTACTTCAAAGAAATTAATGAAATGCTGAGATAAAGGGCTACAGCATATTTTTGTCTAAAAGTTTTCTTACACCCCTTAAAATAAAGAAGGCCTCACAACTTCCTGTAAATCTTTGGTAAGCCCTAGTGAGCTATGGTTGGGACCCACAGGTTGGGACCCACAGGTTGGGACCCACTAGAGAGCAAGTTTTAAACATCCCGACCAGTATGATTTCAGAATGTGTCTGTCACAATTTAATCAAATAACACAACAAAAAAGAAAAGGATCTGAATCAGGATGTTACTGCTATGTGTTTGTATTAAAATTGCTGTAGGCTGTTACATCATTACTCCCAAATATTGATCAGTTTCGGCCTCAAAAGCTCAGTATCAGTCCTTCCCATTCATCCCTCTCTCCCCAGACTGCAGCAGCTGGAGCAGGAGGTGGTCGGAGGAGAGCAGGCCAGGAACAAAGAGTTACAGCAGAGACAGAGGCAGAGGAAGAACCTCGCTGACCAGAGAAAAGTCCAGCTTATCCGCGCTCTGTCAGATAATGGCGAGGAGAGTGAAAATGTGCTGTTGAACGTCTACAACTCAATCCAGGAAGAGGTCCATGCCAAAAGTCAAGTGCTGGTTAAGGTCCAGGGCAAGGTGGGTCACAGCAGCTGTAGGACAAATCTAACAGGGTTGTGTAGTGGGTTTGGAGCAGTGGTCAACACCTGGGTTCAGGGTGTGCAGGGTACTCAGCATCTAAAAATCCTAAAAGGTTGACACTGAATGATGCTAGATATGTGAAATCAAGTTTGTAGTGTGTAAGGTTTTGGTGTTGAATTATGTGCTCAACCTGTTGTGACAGCTGAAAGCAGCCAAGCTGGAGATCCGAGACCTGCAGGCGGAGTTTGCGGTGGAGCGGGATGACTACCTGGCAACAATCCGACGGCTGGAGAGGGAGGGCCAGTTACTGCACAGCCTGCTGGAACGCATGGTTCCACTGGTGCGCCGTGATTGTAACTACAGCAACCTGGACCGCTTGAAAAAAGAGGCTGTGTGGGACGAAGACAGCGCCACCTGGAGGCTGCCGGATGTGACTGTGCAGAAAACGACCCTTCCTTCAGGTGCAAAGTGTGAAGAGCGGAGATAGGAGTAAATGCTTGATGTAGCTTGTAAGACTGTAGATGCTAAATGTGTTTTGTGTTTTCTCTGCCTTAAATATAATTTTGCTTTCTTTCTCTCTGACAGCTGTGGCTCCCAAACTTTCAGCGGGCAGAGGTTCAGCTGTAGATACTGGAGAGCCATTCATGGTGTGTTTATGTGTTTCTGTTTCATGCATCATATTGTACTCACACACACACTCCCACCCAGTGACCCCAAAGACATGTTAGTTATCACTGCTCACTGGTCTGTATAGTTAAGCCTTGCCATAATAGCTTATCATAGGGCTTAGGAGGTGATTCACGGAGTGCTGATCCTTTCTCAAGAGCACAAACTTCTTGTGTTTATTTGAATACACACACTGACTCACTGCCACGGAGCCTTAACTCCTGTGTGTTTTCATCAGGTTGAAGAAGACAGGTACAAGGAAATGCTGAACCGTAGTGACAGTGAGAACATCGCCAGCAGCTACTTCAAGTCAAAAAGAGCGAGCCAGCTGCTGGGGCGTGAAGCTACAAAGACACACAGTGAGATAAAAATGTATAATTATATATACACCATACAGTCCATTCATGCTAAGGTAAATCTTGTTTTTTTGGTCAAGTGTTTATTGTTGTAATACTCATTTTGGCCACAAGAGGCTGAAGTGCACCACTTCCCTATGTTTCACATAGGACTAAACATTCTTTTTTTGTTTTTTGTTATTATTATTATTTACTTTACTAATTGTTTTGTCAGTAAAATGTTAAAAACAATAGTGAAATGTATCCATCAACATTTGCCACAGCTGAAGTAGATCACCAGAATGTTTTTCTCATTTGCATAATAGGGCTTTTATAATATTTACATTTTACCCAAAATAATGCTGAGACAACATTCTACAACAAGCAATGACAAACCAATTTACATTTCAGTGCTTTCCCCTTTCACCCTGGTTTTACCCCTCTGATGGAGCTCTTCTCCCACAGCCATCCACTCTCCTCCCCTGGTTAACGGGACGAGCCACCTCACTCTGAGTGGATCCACAATGAACTCGCCTGTCAGCTCAGACTCCGTCCTGCCACGTCCCTTCCGCCTGGAGTCGTTGGGTGTCCCGGTGTCCAATGGTAAGGTGAAACGCAAAAAAAGCAAATCTCACATCCCTAACGAGGGGATATGAAAGGACTGTTCCCATGCAGTACAATACATAAACACATCTCACTGTCTTCTGTTTTTGACTTAAAAGCATAGAAATATTTTATTTATGTGCTTAAGAGATTTCATACACTGTGATTGTTCACATACATTATATATTAAATTATTACATTTTTAATAACCCTTGATAAACATGAATGTATACAGTAGGCACTTGTGGACATTACGAATTCAGTTTTGTCTTGCATTTTGAATGTTCCTTTTGAAGATGCTACCTGCAGTATGATGCTACCCTTGAATCTTTGCACTGTACCTAAAACCTTGTGATTCGTGCACTGTGAGACTCAAAGTCCAGCTACTGTGATATTTAACTTCTAATGTATTCTGCTGTCGCTGATTGTAAACCACAAACCTCTTCCTCATCTAACATCTAAAATTCTACACTTGGTGCTGAATAGATGAAATAAAGTGAATTAATTTATCCACTTTATGACTAATTTCATTTACTTAAACATGGCAAGTTTAAATGCCTTCTTTGTTATTTTGAGTGTAATGAGAAATAAGATCTGTGACGGTTTGAAGTGTTGGAGTAAATGGATTACTCCACTGTCACAAATAGGTCAGGGGGGCTGTTGTCAAGACAGCAGTGTAGACAGGTAGTAGACAGTTAGCTCATGTTACTGTGACCTCTGGGCTCAGCATTGTGGATTTTAGTGTGTGAGCCTTATAAAGATAAGAGAGCCCTTAATTTATTATTTAGGCAAATCTGTTTTGCCCTACAAGGGCTGACTGCCATTGCTACAATTTTGGTCAAAATGACTGAAGAGTTATGACTGAATATAAACTTTTTGACAGCTGTTCTATCTTGTGGCTCTGCTCTTGAGAAAAAAAGTTGCAAAATTCGCTGTAACTACAAAATCCAACCAAAACCCAAGGCAGACTGCAGTAAATGCGCTGGTGAAGAATCTCAGTCATCCGGGTCATGGTAATTCTAAGTCCTATATCAGAGGTTTTCAAAATGTTTGTGTCCAAGGACCACCAACAGGCAAGCCAAAATCTCAAGACACACCTGTATTTATGTCTGTGCACAATATCTTCCATAACATGTTTTATCACTCTTATCATGACATAAGACAATAAAAACAGGAAAAGATTAGACCGGTAGCGTCCACACAAAGACTGGCATCACAGCACACCGTTTGAGAACCATTATGTTATATTATAGGCAACTGATAGGTGTGACTCACCTGACAGGTGTGTGTCTCATAGGACATTCACATGTGAGTCAGTGACTCACATGACCTTAACGACTGAAACTCAGAGCTCTCATGTGACCTAAATGACTGTCAACACTGGGCGCGAAATTTGTGATTCTTATGGTGAACGTCAAACAAAGGATGATCGACAAAATAATTGATAACGTGACAATGACCATGGCAAAATTAGTGATGAAGATGATCAGGATGTCAAGTAATCTTAATTTATGTCAAACCTGATGAAATGAACATTACAACCGACTAATACTTGAGGGTTGTCCTAACATTTTCTCTGTTACAGTTTTTAAAACAGACACTTGTAAGTGAAACGAATATGAATTGAATCTAGGAAGAAATTAAAACAGTTTTCCTTGCACTAAAAAAGGTAAGAAATTAAAATTATAGTTACTGCACTTTGCCTTTGGATTACCTATCTAGCTGTTTGAGGTAATACAAATGCAGATTGCAGTAACTGCAATGTTAAAACAATGTTAGAACATTTCTGGAATCATAGATCACATTATTGAACATGGTTTTAAGGCATAAGAATTACTTTATGAATATCTATTTATGTCTTCCCATTTTTCTGCCTAACCCACATTTTGAAGCCATTTTATCCATTTCAGTGTTGGCATAGTTATTGCAGTTAATCTTGAAAACTTCTTTTAATGCCAATGTCAAAAGTTTGCATAGATTTATTTAAGTAATGAATAAATGAAAACAATTCTAGGACGGAGTTTGTCTGAACTGTAGGGGCTACAGCAGCTATACACAAAATGCAAACATTGTAGTTGCATTTGTATCTTTACTGATAAACTCAATCCTTTCTACAGCTCTCATTTCTGTAGTAGTATCATATTTCTAAATTTGACCATGGCCTGATTTCTTCCTCCATTGTTTAATATTACTTGACCGGCAGAGTGCCGTGTCAGTTTCAAAATTCGACACCCTTTCTTTGCCTGTGCACAGACATACTAGACACAGACACCGGCCCATTAGGCGAGCCCCTCGCCTTACTCAGAGATACCACTACAGAAGGCAGCTGTAATCTTCTTTCGCAACAATTAACCACACACTAATTCAAGACCGTTACATAACCAATACCCAGTCATTCAAATAACTCAGTAGCAGGAATTAGAATCCCAGATGAGCCAGCTGGTATAATGGGGATGAATGAGTGACTGAGGAATTAGAAGTCTTACATGCAAAGGGTTACTGAGTAAACAGAGAAAGGAAAGCACAGGTCTGCTAAGTTCACGCGGAGGTTGGGCTCAGGATAATCGGATAATGGAAGAACAGCTGAGCAGGCTTTTCTCGTTGCTCGAGTGGCGTGTAAGATGAGTAGTTTGACTGATAGTCATTGTGTAAGTGGAGTGTTGGATGGAGCAGAGACGTAAATGCACTGTGCAGCTTTACAGGGATGATTGTTTGGCTGAATTAAGGGGCCTTTGTTTCATTGTGACTCACTAACTCTGTGGAATGTTATTTAAAAACTCAGTCTGAATAGGCCACTCTGTGTCACTTTTTACGTGTATTTATCACTTTTTATTGCCGATGTGTGAACAGATATATACATTACAGATAATAACGTAATTGTAATGAATATGATTGTAATTTACCTTTCAGCATTCTATCAACATGATGACGGTCAATCACACTCAGTCTCGGGTATGTCATGTCACTGTTTTGACCGATGCCCAGGTGCTCACTTGTGCCTGTGTTGTGCGAGTGTGAGCAACTGGATGCTGACTGCAGTTCACCTAAAAGCCTCAGAAAGAAGTGTCATTTTCTGAGACTAAAAGTTCATCGTGTCAAAATTAAAATACTGTATTTGAACTTTTGAGAGTAATGATAACAATACTCAAGATATAACATGCAGTCTTTTTTTATTTTCACAGGTATTAATGGTAACGGTAAAGAGTTGGTAAAAATGATCACATTGTCATTCATTCTGGATGAACATCCCCAGTATTTTACGATGAAGGCAGTCACACTGACACAGTTTGTCACACATTTGTAAAACCATCTAAACTATACTGTATAAAATAGTAGCAGAAACAAAACAGTGAGCTACTGATGCATCAGATTTCAATAATGTGCCGCTGAATGCTACTAAAGTTTAGAAAACACTGAAAAAAATCACCCCAAAACACTGTCAGAATTTAATTTTACAATAATTATGATCTTCTTCGAGGCTTTGCTCCAAGGAGTGTACTCAACAATTTACTTAAAGGCACATCTGTGGATTACGAAATGATCAGTCATGTAAAAACTCTGTTGAGTTGATGTTTCCTTTAAGTAGAAGTACATTGGAGCAGCATGTTACAGCAGTATAATGAGGAAGGAACAGGATTAATTGAAAGTCACAGTATTATGTTACCATCATTATAAAATGTGATTTTTGTCCCGATATAGGCTTATTACAATATTTGTTAATATTGTTAACAAATATTCTTACTTGTGTGTGAGCAAGTGCCATCTAGTTCCATTATTTTCATGAGAAGGCAGAGATCTCCAACACTCTGCAACTCACACCAAAACAATCTAGACTGATGAATAGCACTACAGGTAAGAGGAATACTATATCTTCTGATTTCAAGGTGAACTGTCGCTTCAAACAACTTAATGTTATGACTGATTTGAAGATGTAGGGATTACTTTTATTTCTATCCTATCTTGGGCTGATCTGATATTTAGCCTTGTCAATTTGTTTCTGATATTTGTTAAACACGATTAGAGATTCTGATTGGATGGCATTACATTAACACACCATTTTTTAATCAAATACATACAGCCTCAGGAGTTTGAAATGTATAAGGTGCATTTTGAGATTGAAGCCTCCAGGACAAAGGACAAACTGCCCTTATGTTAGTGAGTGATCACAACCTGTACTAAAAGTGCCGGTCTTGCCCTTTAACTTCTTCCCCTTCTTCATCCTCTTCTGCTTTAGTTTGCCAAAGTGCCAAGTGCCAAGTTCCCGCTTAATGCTCTAACTCTCTTTAAGCTGATGGTACTCTTGAACTCTTTCTGAGCACTGTATTTACGCAGGCAAACTCCTGCTGTTTACCTGCTTTAGTCTTTGAGCAGTCCGAGCTTTCTGAGTGCTTCTTTCCGATCAGCTCCCATCCCAGGCACCACCATCACTGTGTATCCGACTGAGTTTGTGGGTTTGGGGAGTACAGGTTGACATTTTCCACCGTTTCTGTGGTGGTCCAGAGTAGCAGAGCGCTCCAGACCAACTGCCTTCAATCCGTTGGATTGAGCGGGATGTGATCCAGGCACAGGCTGTTGGTCACATCTGGAGTAGTAATGGAAACTGGCACTGCTCTGCAGAGGCCTGCTCTTTGGCTCTGTGGGCACTTGAGGATAACAAAACGATGGGCTTCTTAATGGATTAACATTAGATGTAAATCTGTTGGGTGCTGGGTCGGGACAGGAGTGAGATTTAGGGGGAGATAGTGAGGCTGCTGTCTCATCTTTTGGCTCTTGGTCTTTCAGGAGGCCCAGCTTCTGCAAAGCTTCCAGTCTCACAACCTGGGGATCTTTTGCATTCTTGATATTGTATGTATTTTCTGAGGTCATGGATGTTTCACTTTGGGGGGTTTTCACAGATATGTTGGTAGGAATCTTTTTGGGTTTGGGGGCCACAACCGGAGGACCTGTCTTGGCCTCTGAGAAAGATTTACCAGATCTTGGTAGATTCCCGAGGTTTTGGCCTTCCTCTGTGACAGGAAGGTGCTTGTCCAATTCTATGGTATGATCAATTTTAGGACATAGAGGTGTCTTCTTTGTGGAGGCGCTCCTGCGCAGATGAACAAGTGCCTCATAGGACAAAGGACCTCTGGGTAAACCCTCAGGTGTCCTACCTGAGTAGTCCTTGGGTTTAGGTGGAGGAGGTATCACAACATTAACCTCTAAAGGTACCTGGGGAGCAACAGGTTTCTGGGTGTGTTTGTGATCAGGTTTGTTGCTTGAAAGAGTGAAGTGAGGGTTAGAGCTGAGGTTTTTGTCTGGAGGGACACCCGGCTTTGGTTTGGGGGGAGAACATGGAGTGCTGCTTGCCACAACAAGAGGTGTCGGGACCAGGTAGCTGGGTTTGGTGTCATCGTTTTCCTTTATTGGTTCCTTAGAAGCATGTTTCTCTGAACCTGAAAGACAAACAAGCTTATGTTGGTCTCTAGAAAGTATTTAATCGACAACTGTTCCACTAATTCTGCATCTGTGCCTAGAGATTAACTCACTGTTGAGCTTGCTTTTGCTCATGGAGGCTGACAGGTCAGCCAGTTTGGTAGCGAGGTTGCCAGGGCTGGGCAGTTGATCAGGTTCGTCATTAGACAGTCCACTATCTTCCTCAGTATCCAGAGACTCAATAGTCTCCTCCAAAAACATGAGACAGGCCTTCTCTTCAGCAGACAGGTGCTCCAGACTATCATCACTCTGTGAAACATAAAGGTAGGGTTTTCCTTGATTGACCGAAAATCCGTTTTGACATCAAGAACAACTGACATCACTTTTTTACCAGAGAAACCTTTTATGTCTAAACAGTCACAAAACTATGAAACCAGATGCACCCCTTTTGCTTTTATGCTTCAGCTCTGCGACCTACATGGTTCCATCTTGATATTTCATGTTGTTTTACATAATGAGTTGTAGTAGAACTAATACATTGCTCAGAATACAGAGGGTAAGGTAAGGTCAATAACTTACAAAGCCAGAATTGGCGCTGACCACGCTGTCACAGCTGCCAGCGCTATCCATGCCAGTCATCATCTCCAATCCAGTGCCACCTGGCCAGGTATCGCTTTTGGGCATCTTACTGCCCTAGTTTATCCGAGGGTAGTGGCACAGATTGTTGTGTTTCACTCTGTGAAAAGGGAATACATTACGAGTTTCATTCAAAAGTAGATTCTGTTTAATAAACCATACTATTTGTGCATACTTAGGTTTTTTAGTTGTTCTATCAGTCATTGATTTGCATGCATTTTTGTACAGTGAGAAAATATATATTCCGTAAAGGACGACAGTGGAAATTTCCTTTAATATACTTTCCTATTGCATTCCCTTGCAGTACTTTTACAGGTAACACTTTACGATAAGGTACACAAAAAATGAGTATTTACTAAAGAACTAATGACGAACGAATGAGTGACTAACCATAAGTTAATGATCAGTTTTTGAGTAACTCCCAATCGAATGTCATACAGAAGCTTATCATTAGGTAATAATTCGTGAGTTATTAATGACTAAGGTAACCGATGAGGAACGAATTAGTCGCTAACCATTAATGTTCAGTTCTTGAGTAACTCCCAATCAAATCTCATACAGTAGCTTATCATTAGTTAATAATTAGTTAATTGATATGACTGAAGGAACTATTCACTTTTTTGTGAACCTTACTGTAAAGTGTTACTCTTCCACATTACCTCCCTTGCAATATTTTTGCATTAAGCTTACAATAACTTTTGTTTCCCAGCCTTACACAGGAATTACAAATCAGCATAACAGTGAATCCAGTTTACAAGTACGTAATTCAGGATGTGTACATAAGAAAACACACTTGTGTGATGTTATTATAGCTCAATAGACTACTTTATAAGTTAGAAATAGCCAAGTGTGCTGGAATAAAAAAATAAAGTTTTTAGAGTATCTGACACATGGACTTCAATGAGAGAACTCCTTTTTGTCCAGAGGGCTCATTACAGAAATTTCCCAAGTTTGAAATGCTGTCTTAGTTTAGGATGACATGTAGGATTTTATTTTATTTTTTTTTTTTTGTATTGCGGAAACATGTTTCCTGACTGCATTAAGAACAAAAAAATAAATCTCAGGATTTGGAATTTAGCTTTTACAGAACTATCCTTACGTTAGGATCCGAAATCCAAAACAAGTGTCATAAACGGCAGGAGCACTGTTGTTAGGCTGTTTGGCAGTAACAATAAAGGAATAACATGAACTCAATTTGAAAGGCTAAGTTATGTGTGCTCATCCTGTCTGATGTTTAGTCCAAAAACTTACATCAATAGATGCTGAGAAACAAAGACAAAATGCAAACTCTGAAGGGCTCGACATGCACATTTTGATCAACAAAGCACCGATCATAGTTCGACAAATACCTGCATCACAGCAGACTGAACAATTGAGTTTTATCTGTAAAAGCTTCAACCATATTTCTAAAGTTCAGTCCTTTGACCACGTCTGATATAACTGCCATAGGTCAATCTTTTAGCTGTAAAGGAGTATGGACTTTGTCTTCCTCTACAATTAATAAATAATGGACAGTACAATGTGCACAGACACTGATTAACAACATACAGCTATAAATTTGTTTCCAAAGTATGTAAGCAGATATGGAGAGGAGGGAAAATGAGTGGCAATCAGCACCACAGAGGACTGGACAGCTCCAAATCAGGCTGATCCGTCTTTACTGTCAGCTCAGGATTATAAACAGTGTCAAAGGTGTCAAAGTGTCATTTATGTCAACCCAGGTTCAAATTAGTCATGGGTTACTTTAATGGTATTATTAGTCCATACTGTAAACATGGCGGACATTGTGATTGCACAAGAATCTTTGTCTTCATAACACATTTGTAATGTCCCAGCATGCTTTGGACAAGAAAGCTCGATTGTAGACTTCATAAATTATAGAAGGACAAATGCATCCTGTGGTAGGCAGCATGACTGTTTGCACTGTAGGAGCTGGATACGAAAACATCACAACATCACATTTTTATTTTTAATTATTATTATTTTGTATTTATATATCTACTTACTGTGCCTGTTTATTGTTATTTAGATATCACCTCTGTGTCTAAGAATGTATTTAATTTCCTATTGACTCTAATGGTGCATATACAATAATAAGAAACAAAAAAAAAATATAGTCTTGAATACACAAGTGAAAATTATGTGAAATATAACTTTTTAATGGAAAAGATACTGGGGGGAAAACTGGTATAAGTAAAATAAAATTGTTTCAAATAAATCCCAAAGAAGCTTTGGTAAGTTACATTTTAGTCAAAAATAAGAATTTCTTAGCTCAAAGGCACACATTTAGAAAACTTTTATAACTGGTGTATAAAAGTGTTTGTGGTCAAACCTCCACACTCAACGCTAATAAATCCAATGCTGCATAAAAGCGACGATTTTTTTGCAAGAAAAGAAAAATACATTTACACTATATTATTTTCACAATGTCCATATTTGCGTAGATATTTGCGCAAGATATTGAAGCTCCCAACTAGTCTATAAAGCAGTCCATGCACAAGTGAGAAAAAATAAACTAAATGTTACGTACATAATAATTTCATTTCATTTTATTTTATTTACAGGGACAATGCAATTTAACATAGTTCCAATACACAGTATGGGTCTGATGTGTTGCACAGGGAGTTTATAGCTGTTGCTAATTTTCAACTCCTGTCCCTAGTTGGGCTTTTTACATGTAGATCCAAAATGTTATTAAAAATACACAGTTTAAAACATTGTACAAGCACAATGCACTAAGGCTCTACGATTTCATTTTTATGCTTCACTGGTGAAAGCTATTACCGTTCGTTGCCTGGAAGTCCATCTACAATAGTGGGTCGATGTTTGGCAAATGGTTCATAGTAAAGTAAAGGATACACTGTCTGTAAGTAATATATGATTTATTAGACTATTTCCCAGCGTTCTAAATTGCTCAGTCTCACACGCAGACCTGCCTTAATATAATCTCCTCCACATCATCGTCTCATCCTGTGTTACCCTGTGGTGTGTTTTACATGCCCACCAGCTTTCTGCTGACTGGACAGAATGACAGAGTATCATAGCTTAGTGTGTTTCTGACAGATATCTAACTAGTGCTCTAACTGCATGTGACTCAGATTACAGCAGCACACATGCCACTCCTAATCTTCCTCAACCGGATCAGTTTCAGAGGGAGTGGAGGGCAGCAGCAATGATCCCCTGAAAGCTATATGATATCCAGTTTGACTGTGGCGTCTCTCTGCAGCATTATTAATTTGGTTGTATGTTCAGCCACAGAAATTTTCATTGGTTGCAGGTGGCGAGATGCAAAGAGAACGTAAATAGTATTACCGTGATTAGGGATCGATTTCCTGCCGGGGATGCTAAAATGTAGGCCTAAACAGCTGCTCCTTAAATTTCTAATCTCACTTACAATAATAAAAGCATTGGATTTCTACCAGTACAAAGGAATTTTAGAGAATAAAGACATTTTACTTTCCTACCACAGAGCAGGAAGTTTTGTATAAAGGAACCTTTGTCTGATTCGAGTGAAAAGAAATTCACTTTTGGATAAGTTTCAACACACCTGAGAGGGAATGGCTGTGAGATAAGCCAAGAGAAGCACAAAAGCACTTCTGTTCACTGTCCATGCTTTGCTATGTCATCCCATCCCTGCAAAAATTTAAAGTCCGTATCGCCAGGTCAATATGTAAATGAAATGTCCTCATATGTCCTGCTGCATGAAGGTATTTATTGTTTTATTTCTAACTTTAAAGCCACTGACTTTTGATAATTGAATTTGCGTTCAATTAAGTGTCAAGTATTATGTAATTCCTGTGTTGTAAAGTGTGTACTCTGACTCATTTTTTTCCTCCTTGTCATAACAAAACCACAGACTAATAAGACTGTAGTTAGTCATTAACTCCCGTTGACCATTTCCAGTGAAAGGACACGGGTGATCATAATGTTATCTCCATACACCTGTCAACACAGTAGCAACCGCCACAAAGTAGAAAAAACAGGATGAGCAGAGGCAATAAATTGAAGTGCCCATGTCAAACTCCTTGGAACATTAATCTCTGTTGCAATAACTCTTTTGATTGTGGCTGTAAAAGAGAAACTGACCAAGCTTTTATTATCCATAATGCACTGGATTATGCAACTGGGTCAAATCATCCATGTTATTTTTTTAAGTTTAGGACTTAAACCCTCACACCTGGCCTTTAACCCTCTACTTTCAGATTTAGGTTAAAATATAAAGTATGGCAGCAATAGCTTTTCAAAACATGGATTTAGTCAGGAAATAAAAACACTTCAAGCCACCACAAGAGATCTAAAACTTGGGTTGATATGTTTACTTCATATGCACTGAACTTCTTATATTAACATCAGAAGAAAACCATGTTTAAAATTAAGCTATGTAACACTACTTTTACTTTTAAGTAAACTGGCCACAGACTGGAAAAGCATTCATTGAGCACATACCTGTTTGAATCTCCGTACACAAGTCTTTAGTTATCCATCTTCTGCCACTTGTGTGAGTGAAGACATGGGTGAGTGAGCGGCTCTGTGTCACCTGCATGAGGGACTTTGTGCTCTAAGCTTTTAGCCAATCAGAGAGCAGCATTCTCCTTAAGACGCACAAGCCCTAGTCGTCATGGCAGCCTACCTACAAATGCAGTAATCTGCTAATCAGTATCTCTGTTTCAAACTCTCTCTGCTATTGTAGTTTGAATACAAGCTCATTATTCAAAGAGTAACTTGTTACTACTGTAAAGGAAAATGCAAACAAATTACTTTCTTTGAGATAGTTACACTCAGATGTAAGCAGTGTTTTACAGGTGTTGTGATGTTACATTAAAGTCACTTGGGTTGGTTACACATTGTGGATAGTTGAACATTGTGTTGTCATCTTTGCAACAGCACACTATCTTAGAAAAAAAATCTTTAAGACATTACTCCTTCTCTATGTACAGCTAAGTAATAGAAGTAGGCCACTGCTTATTTTCATACCTGATCAATCTGACAATTATAATCTCAATGAATTGATTAATTGTTTGTTCTGTGAAATGTCAGACAATCATCAATATTCAGCTTGTTCTTCTCGACCAATTTTCCAAACCCAAATATTCCATTAACTGTCGGGTAACACAATCCCTAAGAAGAAAAAAAAATCTCAAATCTCTGAATTGACCAACAATCTGAATGATTCAGATCAAGAGTTTGATTGCCATCATATATTAGCCTATGTATCATTATACTGTAGGCGATACCAGTGGTATACCTACTAAAACCACACTGGGAAGAGTTGCTTAAGTAAAAAGTAATAGTCTATGTTAGCATAAACAGCAAAATGTACTTAAAGTAAAAGTACTCAGTCTACAGTAAAACATATCCTCTCTGTGTTTTACTATAAATAAATAAATATTACTGCTGCATTAATGTGTATGTTGCATTTTACTGCTGTGGTTATGTAAGGTTGTGCTGATTCTAACTTCTTTATATACTGTTGGCCATTTAATCTACAGCAATGCACCTTTTTTAATGAGATCCTCAAATGTTTGTTGCGTTGTTGTCCTGTGACGACAACTTTTCTCTAGACATCCCTGTTAAATTGTTTATTAACTGTAGGATACAGGAGTATTTTCTTTTGATGGTTATAGTCTGTCATAAAAATTTCACCAAAAAACTCATAGCACAGTGTATGATATTAATTTTACCCAAAAGGTTATATGATGTTGTCATAAGAAGTTCACCAATAAAGGCATAGTATATAATATCATGAAAACTTAATTAAATACTATCTTTAAAAGTCATGGTATAGCATATGATGATGTGAAATTTTGCCAATAAAGGCATAGTTTAGTGTGCCATGAAAAACTCAAGTAAAAAAGTTAGTCATTGTATGGTATGCCATAAAAATTTCATCACAAAATCATAGTATAGTATGTCATCAAAATTTCCCCAAAAAAGTCATTAGTATGTTGTCCACATTTCACCAAAAATGTCATAGTGTTGTATGTGATCGAAATTTCCCAAAAATCATAGTATATAGTATGTCGTTGAAATTTCACCAAAAAAGTCATAGTATAGTATGTCGTCCAAATTTCACCAAAAAAGTCATAACATAGTATGTCGTTCAAATTTCACAAAAAATGTCAGAGTATAGTATGTTGTCTAAATTTCACAAAAACAGGTCATAGTGTAGTATGTCGTCTAAATTTCACAAAAAAAGTCATAGTATAGTATGTCATAGAAATTTCCCCAAAAAAGTCATAGTGTAGTATGTCGTCCAAATTTCACCAAAAATGTCATAGTGTAGTATGTCGTCTAAATTTCACAAAAAAGGTCATAGTATAGTATGTCATCAAAATTTCCCCAAAAATGTCATAGTGTAGTATGTCGTCCAAATTTCACCAAAAATGTCATTGTATAGTATGTCATCAAAATTTCACCAAAAATGTCATAGTATAGTATGTCGTCCAAATTTCACAAAAAATGTCATAGTGTAGTATGTCGTCTAAATTTTAACCAAAACATCATGTTATAGGCTGTTATCCAAATTACACAAAAAAAGTCATTGCATAGTGTGTCATCAAAATTTCACCAAAAAATCACAGTATATAGTATGTCGTCGAAATTTCACCAAAAATGTCATAGTGTAGTATGTCGTCTAAATTTCACAAAAAAAGGTCATAGTATAGTATGTCATAGAAATTTCCCCAAAAAAGTCATAGTGTAGTATGTCGTCCAAATTTCACCAAAAATGTCATAGTGTAGTATGTCCTCTAAATTTTTTAAAAAAAAAGGTCATAGTATAGTATGTCATAGAAATTTCCCCAAAACTGTTATAGTATAGTGTGTCATCAAAATTTCACCAAAAAAATCACAGTATATAGTATGTCGTCGAAATTTCACCAAAAATGTCATAGTGTAGTATGTCGTCTAAATTTCACAAAAAAAGGTCATAGTATAGTATGTCATCAAAATTTCCCCAAAAATGTCATAGTGTAGTATGTCGTCCAAATTTCACCAAAAAATCATAGTATAGTATGTTGTCAAAATTTTAACCAAAACATCATGTTATAGGCTGTTATCCAAATTACACAAAAAAGTCATAGCATAGTATGTCATCAAAATTTCACCAAAAAATCATAGTTTAAAGTATGTCATCCAAATTTCACCAAAAAAGTCATAGTATAGTATGTCGTCCAAATTTCACAAAAAAGGTCATAGTATAGTATGTCGTCTAAATTTCACAAAAAAAGGTCATAGTATATCATGTTGTCAAAATTTTAACCAAAACATCATGTTATAGGCTGTTATCCAAATTACACCAAAAAAGTCATAGTATAGAATGTCATCAAAATTTCACCAAAAATGTCATAGTATAGTATGTCGTCCAAATTTTACCAAAAAAGTCATAGTTTTGTATGTCGTCCAAATTTCACAAAAAAGGTCATTGTATAGTATGTTGTCAAAATTTTACCAAAAATGTCATAGCATAGTATGTCGTCTAAATTTCACAAAAAAATGTCATAGTATAGTATGTCATCGAAATTTACCCCAAAAAGTCATAGTATAGTATGTCGTCCAAATTTCACCAAAAAAGTCATAGTATAGTATGTTGTCTAAATTTTAACCAAAACATCATGTCATAGGCTGTTATCCAAATTACACAAAAAAAGTCATATTATATATTATGTCGTCGAAATTTTACAAAAAAAGTCATAGTATAGTATGTCGTCCAAATTTCACCAAAAAAGTCATAGTGTAGTATGTTGTCAAAATTTTAACCAAAACATCATGTTATGGGCTGTTATCCAAATTTCACCAAAAAAGTCATAGTATAGTATGTCGTCCAAATTTCACCAAAAAAGTTATAGTATAGTATGTCTTCAAAATTTCACAAAAAATGTCATAGTATAGTATGTCATCGAAATTTACCCCAAAAAGTCATAGTATAGTATGTCGTCCAAATTTCACAAAAAAGGTCATAGTATCGTATGTTGTCAAAATTTTAACCAAAACATCATGTTATGGGCTGTTATCCAAATTACACCAAAAAAGTCGTAGTATATATTATGTCGTCCAAATTTCACAAAAAAGTCATAGTATAGTATGTCATCAAAATTTCAGTATGTCTTCGAAATTTCCCCCAAAAAGTCATAGTATAGTATGTCGTCTAACTTTCACAAAAAAGTCATAGTATACCCAGATAGCACACATACATCTGGCCAACGTCGGCCTTTAATCGAAAATGACCACCATGCGACGTTCAAACGATCAATAAAAGAAGCTGCGCTCAGTGGGCGCTCCTTCATTAATATTCATATGCTTCGTTAACTACGACCTTTATTCATTTAGGTCGGACCTTTCAAACTACAAATATTTCACCATTCAATGTCAGAAATCAATGCTAACATTCAAAAATAGCTGACTGTTACCCTATTTCGTGTGTAAGTGTGCACAATAAAGAGACAAAAGTCAATTTGACAAACTTTATTTTCAAATTTCCACAAACAATATTTGATGGCCAGTCCGCTTCTCCTGGCAACCTGCAAGAGACAGAAAAGATGATGAGCACATAACTTCAAGAAACAAAACCCAACTTCACCGCTGTAATTTTTTTCACATTTCAGCTGTCTTTTAGCCAGACTGATGGCTTTGGGTCCGTCACTCTGCTTAATTTAGTGTTTAAACTGTTAAATAACGGGATCTGGCGTTAACTTCGTTAACTGTTAACAGCAGCTCAACAATCAGTCCTTCATCTTGGAAAAACAGTGGTTTCAAAACTGCGCCATTACCTGTAGCCACCGGGGCGGTTTGCTTGAGGAGACCTCGACTGATAAATTGCCCATAAAATCACATTAACAGAATACCGAAGGCATCCTTAAACTTCACTATTTCACCTCCGCGCTCCTCTCCGCTGGTCTCACCGACACTTTAGCACCCGTTCTGGGTTACACAGTGTCGGCCCGCCCCACCTTACCTCCGCGCTCCTCTCCGCTCCTCTCCCAGACACTTGAGCACACGTCCAGGGCCCCGGAGGTCAGGCCAGGGGGCCGCGAGACCATGGGTGGCAGCTCCGGGCACTTCGACTTTACCCCAAAACGAGTGCTCACGATAACCAGATGAGCACATAACGTCAACTAGGGAAAATAAAATGAAAACACCACAGCTGTAGCCTGTTAGCTAACATCAGCTAAACTAGCTATCGGCTAACGAAAGATAACATTAGCTGGTGGGGACCTGTGCTATACACCCAGTCGCCACTCACCAGGAACCTCTTTTAACGGTCACAGAAGAAACAGCATAGCTATTTTCTGCCAATTTATTCCAGTTAGCTTACCTGAAACTAACTGCGATGAGATGCCGTGTCCTGCAAGCTCAGTTCCAAACAAACACCGCGGAGATGAAACTCCGCCTCTGTGCCGACTTCTGTATGTGGCAGACATTCTACGGCACTGGGCCGACCCAAAGCCGACGTAACAGAGATGTTTGAAGAGCTGGGACAAAAGAGTATTAAATCTAAAGATATCCGCCCATGCGGCCAACGCTTGTCGGACGTTATAAATTCAGGGCCGATGTGTCGTCCTCAGGCCAACGTCGGCCAGATGTATGTGTGCTATCTGGGTAGTATGTCCTGAAAATTTCACCAAAAAAGTCACTAGTATGTCATCCAAATTTCACAAAAAAAGGTCATAGTATAGTATGTCTTCAAAATTTCCCAAAAAAGTCATAGTATAGTATGTCATCAAAATTTCACCAAAAATGTCATAGTATAGTATGTCTTCAAAATTTCCCAAAAAAGTCATAGTATAGTATGTCATCAAAATTTCACCAAAAATGTCATAGTATAGTATGTCGTCCAATTTTCACAAAAAAGGTCACAGTATAGTATGTTAAAATTTTAACCAAAACATCATGTTATAGGCTGTTATCCAAATTACACCAAAAAAGTCACAGTATATATTATGTCATCGAAATTTCACCAAAAAAGTCATATATAGTATGTCGTATAAATTTCACAAAAAAAGGTCATAGTATAGTATGTCATCAAAATTTCCCCAAAAAAGTCATAATGTAGTATGTCATCCTAATTTCACAGAAAAATGTCATAGTATATTATATCCTGAAAATTTCACCAAAAAGGTCATAGTATAGTATGTTGTCAAAATTTTAACCAAAACATCATGTTATAGGCTGTTATCCAAATTACACGAAAAAAGTCATAGTATATATTATGTCGTCAAAATTTCACCAAAAATGTCATAGTATAGTATGTCGTCTAAATTTCACAAAAAAGGTCATAGTATAGTATGCCATCGAAATTTCACCAAAAAAGGTCATAGTATAGTATGTCATCAAAATTTCACCAAAAAAGGTCATAGTATAGTATGTCATCAAAATTTCACCAAAAATGTCACAGTATAGTATGTCGTCTAAATTTCACAAAAAAGGTCATAGTATAGTATGTCGTCCAAATTTCACAAAAAAGGTCATAGTATAGTATGTCCTCTAAATTTCACAAAAAAAGGTCATTGTATAGTATGTCATCAAAATTTCACCAAAAATGTCATCGTATAGTATGTCGTCAAAATTACAAAAAAAAGGTCATAGTACAGTATGTCTGTTACGTCCCCCGGCCGCCTGTGTATTTATTATTTGTATGTGTGCATTATGATCTGTGTATTTATTCTGTGTATGTGTATATTTCTATGTATATGCCTTTAACCTGTATGTTTAGTGGAGAGTTAGACCTCTCCTTTTCTTCCAAAAATCGTGTGTGTTGCGTTAACAGGTGTGCAGGTGATTCACTGGACAATTGTGATGTTGCTCCGGCTGGGTTGGCTGAGCAAGGGGAAGGCTCCGCCTTCAGTGTCAACGGTCGCCAATTGGATAACGAGCGTGACGTCACCGCTGCTGGATTGGTTGGGCAAGGGACTCGGCCTTCATAATGCCGGCCACACGGAAGCCGCGAGACCACTCTCGTACCTGGCAGCAGCGCATTGTATCGTTTTCTCTGGTTTTCTGTGATTGATAAGTACTTTGTTGTTTGACCCATGTGTGATTGTGTAGCTTGCTTGCTAAATAATTAATTCTTTTGTTAAGACCAGCACCTTAGGGCCAACTGAGTCACTTGTGTATATACTGTAAATAGTAACTGTCACGTATTATTGTTTGCACGGAGCGTAGGGGTGAGCTGCTATTTTTGTTATACCTGTTTTCTCATGTTTTTCGTTAGCCTAGGGAGTTAGGCCTAGTATTGTATTTTTGTTTCTTTTGTTTTTGTTAGGAATCAGTTATTTTGCCGGTCGGTAGACAGGTTGTTTTTGTTTATTGTGGTGGCCTGGGCTCACCCTGACGTAATTTGCTCCATTTTGTATGTGATATTGTACAGTGTGTTGTTGGAGTGTGTAGCAATAAATTGTTAACCTGTACATTTATACCCGTGTTCCTGTGTGTCCTTATGTTACGCACCCACACCCCTAGACCGGGGCGTAACAATGTCGTCTAAATGTCACAAAAAATGTCATAGTATAGTATGTCGTCCAAATTTCACAAAAAAGGTCATAGTATAGTATGTCGTCCAAATTTCACCAAAGAAGTCATAGAATAGTATGTCGTCCAAATTTCACAAACAAGGTCATAGTATAGTATGTCGTCCTAATTTTTTTTAAAAAGTCATAGTATAGCATGTCATCCAAATTTCGCAAGAAATGTCATGGTATAGTAAGTCGTCTAAATTACATTAAAAAAGTCATAGTATAGTATGTCATCGAAATTTTACAAAAAAGATCATGGTATAGTATGTCGTCCAAATTTCACAAAAAAGGTCATAGTATAATCTGTCGTCCTAATTTTAAAAAAAAAATCATAGTATAGCATGTCATCCAAATTTTGCAAAAAATGTCATGGTATAGTATGTCATCTAAATTACATTAAAAAGGTCATAGTATAGTATGTCGTCAAAATTTCACAAAAAAGGTCATGGTATAGTATGTCATCTAAATTAGATTAAAAAAGTCATAGTATAGTATGTCATCGAAATTTTACAAAAAAAAGTCACAGTATAGTATGTCATTGAAATTTCATCATAAAAGTCATAGTATAGTATGTCATCGAAATTTCATCAAAAAAGTCATGTCGTCCAAATTTCACCAAAAAAGTCATAGTATAGTATAACGTCCAAATTTCACCAAAAAGGTCATAGTATAGTATGTCATTGAAATTTCATCATAAAAGTCATAATATAGTATGTTGAAATTTCACCAAAAAAGTCATAGTATAGTATGTCATTGAAATTTCACCAAAAATGTCATAGTATAGTATGTCATCCAAATTTCACAAAAAAATCATAGTATATAGTGTCATCAAAATTTCCCCAAAAAGGTCATAGTATAGTATGCAGTCATACTTTCACAAAAGAAGTCATAGTATATATTATGTCGTCGAAATTTCACCAAAAAAGTCATAGTATAGTATGTCGTCCAAATTACATCAAAAAGTCATAGTGTAGTATGTCGTCCAAATTTTACAAAAAAAGTCATAGTATGTCATCGAAATTACACCAAAAAGGTCATAGTATAGTATGTCGTTGAAATTTCAACAAAAAAGTCAAAGTATAGTATGTCGTCCAAATTTCACCAAAAATGTCATAGTGTAGTGTGTCGTCTAAATTTCACAAGAAAAGGTCATAGTATAGTATGTCATGAAAATTTCACCAAAAATGTCATAGTATAGTATGTCATGAAAATTTCACTAAAAAAGGTCATAGTAAAGTATGACGTCCAAATTACATCAAAAAAGTCATAGTATAGTATGTCATTAAAATATTATAAAAAAAAGTCACAGTATATGTCACCAAAATTATGTATATGTCATTGAAATTTCATCATAAAAGTCATAGTATAATATGTCGTTGAAATTTCACCAAAAACGTCATAGTATAGTATGTCGTTGAAATTTCACCAAAAATGTCATAGTATAGTATGTCATGAAAATTTCACTAAAAAAGGTCATAGTATAGTATGTCGTCAAAATTTCACAAAAAAGGTCATAGTAAAGTATGACGTCCAAATTACATCAAAAAAGTCATAGTATAGTATGTCATTAAAATATTATAAAAAAAAGTCACAGTATATGTCACCAAAATTATGTATATGTCATTGAAATTTCATCATAAAAGTCATAGTATAATATGTCGTTGAAATTTCACCAAAAACGTCATAGTATAGTATGTCGTCCAAATTTCACAAATAAATCATAGTATATAGTGTCGTCGAAATTTCCCCAAAAAGGTCATAGTATAGTATGTCGTTGAAATTTCACCAAGAAAGTCAAAGTGTAGTATGTCATCAAAATTTCCCCCAAAAAGTCATAGTATAGTATGTCGTCTAAATTTCACTAAAAAAGGTCATAGTATAGTATGTTGTCAAAATTTCACCAAAAACGTCATAGTATAGCATGTCATCAAAATTTCACAAAAAAGGTCATAGTATAGTATGTCGTCAAAATTTCACAAAAAAGGTCATATAAAAGTATGACGTCCAAATTACATCAAAAAAGTCATAGTATAGTATGTCATCCAAATTTCACAAAAAATGTCATAGTATAGTATGTCATCGAAATTTTACAAAAAAAGTCATAGTATAGTATGTCATCAAAATTTTACAAAAAAAGGTCATTATATAGTATATTGTTGAAATTTCACCAAAAATGTCATAATATAGTATGTCGTCCAAATTTTACAAAAAAGTCATAGTATAGTATGTCATCGAAATTTCACCAAAAAGGTCATAGTATAGTATATCGTTGAAATTTCACCAAAAAAGTCATAGTGTAGTATGTCGTCTAAATTTCACAAGAAAAGGTCATAGTATAGTATGTCGTCAAAATTTCACAAAAAAGGTCAGTGTAGTATGTCGTCTAAATTTCACAAGAAAAGGTCATAGTATAGTATGTCATCAAAATTTCACTAAAAAAGGTCACAGTATAGTATGTCGTCAAAATTTCACAAAAAAGGTCATAGTATAGTATGTCATCAAAATTTCACTAAAAAAGGTCATAGTATAGTATGTCATCAAAATTTCACTAAAAAAGGTCACAGTATAGTATGTCGTCAAAATTTCACAAAAAAGGTCATAGTATAGTATGTCATCAAAATTTCACTAAAAAAGGTCATAGTATAGTATGTCGTCTAAATTACATTAAAAAAGTCACAGTATAGTGTCATTAAAATTTTATTAAAAAAAAGTCATAGTATATGTCACCAAAATTTCCCCAAAAATGTCATAGTATAGTTTAACGTCCAAATTTCACCAAAAAGGTCATAGTATAGTATGTCGTCCTAATTTTTAAAAAAAAGTTATCGTATAGTATGTCATCAAAATTTCACAAAAAAGGTCACAGTATAGTATGTCATCGAAATTTCATCATAAAAGTCATAGTATAGTATGTCGTTGAAATTTAACCAAAAAAGTTATAGTATAGTATGTCGTTGAAATTTCATCAAAAGTCATGTCATCCAAATTTCACCAAAAATGTCATAGTATAGTATGTCATCCAAATTTCACAAAAAAAGGGTCATAGTGTAGTATGTCATCCAAATTCTACAAAAAATGTCATTGTATAGTATGTAATTTCACCAAAAAAGTGATAGTATTGTATGTCATCAAAATTTCACCAAAAAAGTCATAGTATAGTATGTTGTCCAAATTTCACCAAAAAGATAGTTTAGTATGTTGTCAGAATTTCCCCAGAAGTAGTAGTAGTAACTGGTAGTAATATTCCACAGAATTCTCACAAGTCATATTTTAAAATAAGCTAAGACAGTTATTACTATATATTAAATGGCATTCAAGACTTCTGAATTCTGCTCTTGAACATTTGCTAAAATGACTGATTAACTTTTAATACATTTTAAGAACCCACAGAAACCCTGTCTAGACATAAATGAGTTTGGATCTAAAGGCTAACTGTAAATGTTATAAATGTACTGTAACTCATCTTTCTCATGGCCCTTTCCTTGCAGCAGTGACTGTAGGTCAAACAGCTGGTGAACAAACGTTAGATCCCATTAAGAAAGGGTAGATGCTCCTTAAAATAACATGTAGGTAGTGTAATCCAACTACGATGTCACAAGATCAGTGTTGTTTCACCAACAAGGGTTTATTTCCAGTGGCCACGGATTGTAATCAGGAACTATAAAGATGGGTGATGTGGGGACAGTTACTATTTCAAGAAGTATTAGAAAATAGGCTGAACAGAACTATCACTACAACATGAAGCATAAAAATGGTTAAAATAGTGATTAAAAAGAAATAGTTGATAGAAAATGACTCATACACAAAGCTTTCGGCTATAACCTTTAATTGTGACACAACACTGAAAAAAATCAAGTAAATCCAGTTATTCTGTAGTGCTTTGTGTGCAACATTCATTGTTATTGTCCTTTAAGAGTTAGGAGAACTTGGTAAATACAAAATACAACAAAGCCATTTCATAGTTTCACTTTTATGCAAGCTGACTAATCCATTATCACTGTTAAAAATAAACTACCTAAAAGTAACAGATGAAGAAAAAAATAGTAATTCACATTAACACAAAGAAATAATTTGAGATTTTTAGCTTAATTCCGAAAACCCTCTCTGAGCCTGAACCAAGAAAGACCTGAAAGAAAGCCCCAATCAAGTCCTCCACTGTAAGATTTTCTTTTTTTGGCAACAACTTAGTACCAACACCGCCATCACAGATATGTGAAGTAGTAATACTAGTCCTGCAGAACACGAAGCAACAATAATCTGGGCTTCAAGGAAAACAATAATCCCACAAATATCTTTATGGCCTCCTCAAATTTATCATTTGAGCTGTGGTTTAAAATAAACAAGTGCATGCTTCATCCTTCAAGGCAGTGAGTATTAAAGGAATTAGCAGAAACGTGAGAACATGCTCCAGTTGTGCAAAACATACAGTGGAACAGAATGGCGTAGTTTTGACAACATGCACTACATAAAATGGACTGCAAACGTAAGCTGAAAAATCAAAATTGCAAAGATAAATGCTTAATGCGGATTAGCTGAACACGTAATGTGTGGACTGTACCTGAACAGTAAATGCAAGTGAGCAGGATTCATCTTATACAGCGTGTCTTGCACTCACTCGTTTCAGATTTTTAGTTAGTACACTCCCCTCTCACCGTGTCTGGTGATCTGAAAAACAACACTCAAACACCTCATCATGCTTAAAGTGTTTTCCAAAATATGCAGCAATATAAAACAAAAAAGAAAACATTTTTAAAAGATTACAGCATAACAACATTTGAAAATTACACACTTGAATTAAAAATTACACTCCTGAAAAACTGTCGTACCGATGAAGAATAACAAAGAGCTACAGGTTTTGTGAAATGTTTTCAGCACCATTTTTTTTGTTGTCTAATCTAAAATATAATCACTGATAAACCATGTTGCAATATAAAAAAAACACATCAGAAAAAACAGAACAAAGAGAAAAGGGAAAAAGTCCAACATGAGTGTTTAGTCTAATTTTGATCACTGTAATGCATAACCTCAGTCTCAATTGCCACTACTCACTCAGTAATTTTAAAGAAACGTCACATTTTTGTAAAGATGAATCCAGCGTATCATTACTATCATTATCATAAGCACCCCTCCATTCAGAAATGTGTTTCTACTGTTTATTTCTCCTAAAATGTCTGACCTTGACTACTCTGACTTGTAGCTGTACAAAGTTTGTCACTAAAAGGTGTTTTTACATGCCTCTACTGAAGGGGGCGATGTCTCCCAACAATCTGAGATTCAAACATTAATTAGTGACAAACCTAATCAGTCAACAGGGGAGCAGACTCCAACACATCACTGGCAAAGAAATCTAAAACCTCCAGCATGTAGCGGACTTGTCAGAGAGCAACATTTAGCATTAGCATAGTAAAAATTTAACAGCAAACATTCCATTATCTTCCAAAAACACCATCATGGCAGATATTGTTGTCTTGTTTCACAACTATTAACACTGTGTCAGCCATTGTTAGTTAGCCTACAAGGTAACGAACAACAGAAACAAAAAAAATGATGCTACACTAACCATTTTGATACGTCGCTGACTTTGGGGCACATCTGACTCCTCATCTGAGTCTGGGTCTAACTGAGATTCAAACATGTACGGCTGAATTTCTCAGATGTTTCCTTAAATGCTAATGCTAGCCTTTTGATGTGCGCTGTTCTTTTACCGGTTAACCTAGCGCAAGCAGCTAAGGCTAACTGTGCATTCACACCAAAAGCGTCATGAGCGTCATGAGCGGCCGGCAGCCATTCATTTTCAATGTACGCTTGCTACAAAGGGCGTCTGGAGCGTCGGCAGCGGCGGGCGAGCGCGAGCAGCGCGATGCCAGCGATTGGAGCGTCAAGTAGAAGTTGAGAGAAGCTCAACTTTATGTAAATGAGCAGCGACGCCACCGAAGCAGCAGCGAGCAGCAGCCAATTGCAGACCGTGAATATTCGCAAGGTGGGACAGTGAAAGAAAGAAAGAAAGAGATCTTCTGCAGCGCAGCTTGAAAACTCCGCCTCTTGGCAGCCTTCTGCAAGCCCTGCCAGAGCTGCCAGGCAGCGCGATGCCAGCGACCTGAGCGACCGCTTGCGCTCATGACGCTTTTGGTGTGAATGCACAGTCAGTGGGGCTAAGTGGGGGCCAGTTCATAATTTCAGTGAGGAAGAAAGAGTAGATCTGCTTCCGGCCACTTTTCAGAGTTTTTTAAACTTTCCATGCGGGGAAAACCTTTTTAAACAAAAAAATTAACCATAGCAGAGTTTTGTTTTTTTACATACTTTAAAATGTGTCGGGAGGGGGGACTTCAACAAAATCCAACTGTGCTGAATGATTCAGACATCTAAAGTTAGCTAAATTTTAAGTTTTAGGATTAGAAAAGTTTCTGACGTACATCTGCAATGAGAAAAAACCATAATCAACATGATGAATAACAGTCATACTTTGTGTGCTGCGCTTAAGACAACAGTGAGTAAGATCACATCATAGTGCAAATAATTCTTAGTGGTTGTTTTAAACTCTTTCTAGAACCAGACAGCAGGGTTTTATCACATACAGTCAGTCACAGGTAAGTACTAGCAATTTGGCGCATCAACTGAAACACATCAGCTGCTCTCTATTTTTCAATAGAACCGAGCCGTTGAGTAACGAAAGAGGTTAAAACAAATCCTAAGAATAGTTTGCATATTTTCCTTGACCCATTTGAACAGTTTTAAACCATCCCTAACAGACTAAAATGATGGTTTTAAAGACATCGGAGCACTGCAGTAGCGTTTCTGACTATGAGAACTGACAGCAGTTAAAAGTAATACTGAACAGGTTAGAGGCTGAACACAGTGTCTGCAGATTCTCCATAGATGTCGCTGGACAATGTGAGGTAGAGGATCACACAAGCAGATTGACAGACAGACCAACAGAGTTGCCAGACGTGGGGCACAGGGTTGGTGGTGGTTGTATTTGTGAGAGGAAGAAAAGACAAAACAGTATTCACACTTCGCCAAAATTGGTGTGGCCTGTCTCCTTGGCGTGCTCACGAGCTTCCTTTTGTCCCACCAGGCCTGTCTGGCACACCATGCAGCGCAACGCAAAGCGGTTAACGTCCGTGAACTGACGCTTGCGGCGAGCCTCGTCTGCCAGCTCCAGGGCCTGAGCCAGGATTACGTCGTCTGTGGTGGAGAAGATAGTCTGGGGCGGAGTGTCGGAGCCGGGCGTTTCTTTCTGCAGCGGGTCGTAGTGGATGCCGTCGTAGATGAGCAGCACGCGTTTGTGGTAGCCAGCGTCCTCCCCGAATCGATCCACTCGGACTGTCTGAGTGTCCACCACACAGATCTCACACTGGTAAAACTTGGAGAGGATGGACACCTCGATGGCTCCCCCCCAGGTGTCGTCGCGTCTTATCCAAGTGCAGTACTCCTCGTTGGTCTTTCCCAGCACCGCTTCAGAATAAGCTGCGGGGTCACTGGAAACAATCTGGGCGATGAGGCCTCGCATCTCAGGGGCACACGCAGGGTCGTATACACCACCTTCCACCACATAATACACACTGGTGAAGAGGCAGGAGTTGTCAGCCGGGACCACTCGGCGTGCCAGCATGGGTGAGGCTTCCAGGCGTGGTGCTTTAGTCACAGTGGGATGATCCTGAGGAGGCTTTGGCTTGTTCTTTTCTTCCTCAACAATGAGTGTGTCTCCTACAGAAAGGGACGCAACACAGTTCAGCCTGGTCACACTTTGGTAAGAAGACGTTAAAAAGGAGATTTACAGCTTTCCAGTTTTTAACAAAACGTCAAGTTAAAGGGTCAGTTCACCTAAATTACAAAACAAAAAGGTGAACTGACTTTCATCTACAGCATCAAAGGTATACTATGCAGGATTTTGCTGAAAACAATGTATTGACTCTTACACAAGTAATCTCTCTCAATCATCATTAGAAGTGTAAGGCGTTGTATTTATCTGCAGAGACTCTCCCTCTGCCTGTTTTCTTCTTATTTTGCTGTGTTTAGGATGTTTCTGGGTGTTCACTCCCCAGCCAATAACAGCACACAGTTGAGGTCAGGAGGGACTTAAAAAAAACAGAGTAAGCAACCAGATAGCAGCAGCACGTATCCAAGAGAAAGCTATTTAAAACTGCGGACACAGTGCTGAAAAAACACACAAACTGAGAGAGGCAAAACGCCAAGTGGACAAAGCTTGTTCCAGCTACTGAAAGCCAAATCTCTTCATCTCAGCGACTGAGTATTTGTCTTCAGTAAGTTTGTCTCACTGTAACATTTAATCATGAAAGAAGACTGTCTTAGATGTTCCTGTGGACTGCAGATGTCTTTCAGTCTGATCACTGTGGCAGTGAGGGCCACAGGGATTGATGAGGGGAAAATGCAGTGGCCTGTGGTGATAAATTGTAACAAAATCAACTTTTGGAGAAACCCAACACGATTTGACTGGCCACTGCAGCCTGATATTGGGTTGGATTTGTCCAAAAATTGATTCTGTTTCAACTTCCTCGCAGTGTTTTTATTTTTCAGCATCCCTGTGGCCTCCCGCTGCCACAGCCTAGATGCACTACTCGCATTCAAATTACTAGGAGGACTTGCATTTTTGCAGCAACGCTTGATTTGGCGTGAATGCAGCCTTAAGACCCAGACACACCAAACCAACATCAAAGAACTTGTGTTGACAAAAAACAACTGTTACGTCGTCTGTGTCTTGGCCAAAAAGTTGCACATTAACACACTGCAATGACTACAACTAATGGTCAACCAGCACGTAGGTTCTGCACAAGCATGAGAAGAAATAACTCACCACACCAGCAGACTGCAGTCGTCTGTATACATCATTTAAAAGGGGATGCTAGTTGGCCAATTAGCATGTAAACCACATAATCTAATGTTGAAAGAACAAAGGATATTTACCATGTGCCAGTGAACAACAAAAATTAACGGTTTCTCCAAAAGCACTCAAAGAAATTTTATCTTACCTAATAAAACAAGCTTTTTTCAAACTTGCGCGCTTTAGACTTTAGCTGTTTGTTTACTTTCCTCACTTCCGTTTCTCTTCTTTTGCACTGAGCTTTACTGCTAATCAGAGTGATTTCATTCTGATGGGCTCCACCAATCTGACGTTAATTTCACGTGTTGAATTGGCTTTAAAAAAAACATCACAAAAAAGCAAATGAGGGCCAAGAGTGCAGGACACAGCACAAAACGGGAGTGATGGACGCTCACCAACAGCCCAACATCAGCTTGGTGTCAGGACCTTTAGGTTGCTATGGTATCAGCTTTGCCATCACGACAAATTTATCATTCCTGTAATAGTGACTTGCAGTGTATGAACAAGCAGTGTAGAGAGAAGGGGCCAAGTTTGAATGTTTACGAACAGTAACGGACAATTCCTGCATAGTATACCTCTGAAGAATTTTAGTTCAAAATATTCCACATCAACTTTTTTGTCATAATTCACAGAACACTGTCCAAAGTTTTCACAATGATTATTTCTTCTAAAAACTTACCCAGTCATCACACTAATGTTATGAAAACATGCAAATAAACAATAAAATGCTGATAAAAACAATAATGGTGTGAATTTATCTGCATATTGAGGATGTTTGACAACATACCTGATTTGATGGGGTAGTCCTTAAGGTGAGCATCTCCGTTTCGAAGATCAAGGCTGGAGGGTGGATAGCCAACCATGATTTTCTGCACGTCACAGGGGATACCAGTCAGCTCCTCCACCTTCGTCTTTAGCTCTTGCACGCAGGACTGATGAGTCAATCCCTGCATTATGTGGCTCCCATTTTTGGTCTTACAGCGAAGCCGCAACATCCTACGTACAAAAACATGTGACAACACACATCAGTGACACTGCAAGTACTTGGTTTGAAATTTGCTCGTCCTCCAGAGCACTTGTTGTCAAGACGTTGTTTTTGCTATCAAGAGGACACTTTGTGAACATCTCGATTAATAAAGAATATTAAATCAACTTTGTAATTAGGGTGTTGTTTTTGCTGATGACTATAAAAGCCTCACTAGAATAAATCAAATCTTTCTAATGTCCAGGCAGAATCTTGTTGCTGCTGTCGTCATTTGAATGATTGATCAATCAATCAATTTTATTTATAAAGCCCAATATCACAAATCACAATTTGCCTCACAGGGCTTTACAGCATACAACATCCCTCTGTCCTTTGGACCCTCACAGCGGATAAGGAAAAACTCCCCCAAAAAAACCCTTTAACCGGGGAAAAAAAATGTAAATATGTACCATAATGTCTATGTCTGTTCCTTATTAAAAGAATACTTCATCCACAAAATGACCATTTGTATATCAATAATATGACTTTTTCACCATGTTACCTTGACATTGTGAAGAAACTTGGTTCTTCTCACATGCCTCCATGGTGTAAGAAGAATCCGCTGAACTTCAGTAAAAGTAGCCCAAATTTAAAAACAGCAAAATTCTATTAAAACACTTGTTATAAACTCTCGAACAACTCATGCAATACAATCTAAGTCTCATTTATATGCTAAGTACTACCTAAACACATGCATTTTCACTAAAACGTTACAATTTAATGAGTGTGCCCAGACAGGCTCAGGGCTCATTACCCATAGGCTAAATTTTTTCATACTGAAAAGCTTAAGCAAAAAATACAAAGTGCTTAGTCATATGACTGGATAAATGAGACCTGGATTGTACTACACAAGGTGTGTGAGGGTGATTTGGTATAGTTTTGCTGTTGTTCAATGTGGATCCTGAGTACTTGAATTCCTGAAGACTGTTTGCCTTTTTTGGATTCTTCGTTCACCGTGGGAGCATTCAAGAAAAACAATGTTTTCTTCACAAATTCAAAGTGACATGAGATGGGTAATTAACACACAAATGATCATTTTGTGGGTGAAGTGTTCCTTCAAGTTTACATGTATTGTTTAATATCTGTGAAAAAGCTTTGTATCCACTGAGGGAAATGGTTTTAAAGGAAATGTCCACTTAAGAAAGAAAATACCGACAGTAGTTACTCACCCTCATGCCGACAAGAAGTCAAGTGTAGTTTTTAATCCACAAAACTCTTTCGGGGTATCGGAGGATAACAGCTAGCCGGAATAACAGCTACACTTGAAGTGCATGGAACCCACATTTTTCAACTGTATGGAAAAATCCGACAGACAGTTATCCTCCGATACCCTGAACGGGTTTAGTGGATTAAAAAACTACACTGGACTTCTTGTTGGCATGAGGGTGAGTAAGTACTGTCTGTATTTTCTTTCTTAAGTGGACATTTCCTTTAAGATTACAAAAATAGAAAGGAGGTCTGTGTCACCGTGACACGTTGTTACATTTCTGGGAGGGTACACGTCAAGCTACAGCATATGGTATTGCATCGATTCAACATAGAAGTATAAACTCCGCCTTAGTCTAGTCATCTAGCAGGCTGATCTGGACCCTTTAGTGGGTCGGGTTCTGGCCCACTGGCCATATGTTTGACTCCCCTGATTTAGAAGCTACTAAGTGCTGACCATGTACTGTGCCCAAACTTCTGCTTTAGGCCCATATCCATTTTAAAAACAAAAAAAACAAAACTGTTTAAGACTGAAATAAAAAAGTAATCATGCTTAAACTATTGAAGAAATGTGCCCTCTCACTTTAAACTTTTTGGAAGTCAGGTCATCTCTAAATATTGAACTGTGGTGCCCAAACTTTTGCATGTAACTGAATGTAAAATAAAGCAACAAGTGACTCACAATCGTAAAAAGTCAACTCCCTCTTATCTGTAACTCAACCAGCACATCACTGTAGGTAGTTTGGCGCCCTTGAATATTTTATACATTGTTTTAACCCTATAGAAACTATGCTTGTACGTTTACGCCAAATGCTTTGTAAATGGTGATAAAATTTACCTTCCTTCTTCCTGTTTTGCGGTGGTTACTTAACGTCAGTCAAGTTAGCTCAGAACTTAGCTGCTTTATCGTGTAGCCATGAGCTAGTAGTATTAGCTTGCTAGTTGTGTTTGTTAGCCTAACTTATGCAACACAGCAATATTGAGGACGTCGGACACCCTACATTATGCTGGTCGGTGTGTGATAATACTGCTTTCGAAATGGACCCGGCCTAACAATCAAAGTGCTGATGAGCAGCAGCAGTGTATAGAAACACATGACAGCGACATCGCTTTGTTTTATTTTCTTTGTTCTGTCAGTTAACGTTAACGACAGTTGGCTCAACAGCGGGACAAACACACAGTGAGCTAAGCTAGCAGCTCCCTGCTGAGCGAGACACAGGCAAGATTGTGACAAGCTACCGGTCATATGACTTCACGAACAGCTAACGCGTTAGTGACATTTATTCTGAAAACGTATTTAAGAAACATACTTACTCGGACTTAGAGAGAAACGTAACGTTATCATGTATCATATGCTAACGTTAGCATGCTAAGCGTCCCTTTAACTTGGCGTTAAGTGGACCGTTTTTCCAACCACTTTGCATTCGGGTAAACTTGACCAAAATCCGTTAACGTTACCTTCCCTTTCACATGTACACACACGACAAGGTTTATGAAGTGACACGACGACGAGCTAAGTGATTTTGTTTTCTTACCTGGTGTTGACTGCAGCCCTGCCTCAAGACAATAAACATCCAGTGAGACGACTGATGTGGGGAACGTCTGCCTACGTTGACGTGACGTCATGACGCTCTCTGATAGAACAGCGGCTTCTACCGTAAATGTCCGAATAGAGCCGAAGTGACACTGGAAGTGTCGGGCTCTGCTCCAGGAGTAGGAAAATGTCGTTCAAAATCCCGCTGGCATTTATTGCATCTACGCTAATAATCGGCACTAAGTCATTATGCTGACTTCATGTGTTTAGATAAGGACTGTAGTTAAAAAAAACACCCAAAAAAACAAAACAACTTAAGGGACTGTTCGTTACTTATAAGGGCGCGTGGCTGGTGCAAAATAGGGGAGGCATGTCAAATAATTATCTAATCTTTTTAAGATTTGAAACTCCATGAATTGGTCTCTCTAAAGTTTTTTTTTTAGTTTTGCTTAGAGGAGGGACATACTTGAAATGGTTGTATTTTGTGTTTATTTTAAATAACCCCAAAACCCACCCGCAGGCTTGAAAGGCATGTTTTCTTTGATAATAACCAAAATAACACCATCTATCACAGTCAGAAACTGTAAAAATGAAAATTATCATTATTATTATCATCAAAATTGCGATGTTCCTTGAACACATCTTGAGTGATGAACACTCCTGTCAGGAGACATAACCAAATCTAAGCTTGAAAAAGTGAAATTTCACCCATGAAATGAACAGTTTGCACCAGATCCTGTAAAAAACATTAATTTCTGTGCTCCTGCATGACAATAGTGGATAAACCACAACTTTTTTTCAACTTCAGGATTTCATTTTCAACTTAAAACTTTTAACTTTCAAACATAAAGTTATATGTGTTTACAATATAACAATTAATTAATTAATACATTTTGTTGGTTTGTGTGGTAGGATGTGTGGCTGTCATACACCTAAATTAGCTGAAGTACACACAGTTTGTGTGATAATGCTATCTTAAGCGCAATAAAAAGAATCTATATATTGTGTTTGATCTATTTCAGAAAATTAAGGCAACTTTTTACATCAGATAATTAAGTAGATCAAGCAAGGCTAGTATTGAACAACTTTAACATTTTTGTATGTAAAAAACACATTTTGAAAGTGAAGTCGACTTAATCGTGTTAAGCTGACCTACTTAACTTGGAAAAATTATTTGTTATGTACAAAAAAATTCTGTTTGCTTGATCTACATGATAATCGGATGCAAAACGTTGCCTTCATTTTTTTAAGTAGATCAAGCACAGTATTCTTATTAGTGTGCGGAGGATTCACATTTTGCTTAAGAAATAAGCTGTTTTGATGGTAACTTTAACTCCCGTGTCATTTTCTTCTTGTTCTGGCTCCAAAACCTACTTGTAGAGTGAATATTAAAAAAAAAAAAAAAAAGGTTATTTCTGGTGGAGGGAGCGTCATGCAGTTTCCTTCAGTCATTCAGGAAGGCTCAAGGAAAAATAGTCTATTTATGACTTTAACTGCCTTTGACGAACACCAATTCCCGTAATAGCCTACTTGTGGGCTAAATGTCACGGCTCAACACAAGAGATGAGTCCATGTGAGAGCTGAGGGGTCGCGGCCAGCTCACATATGTTTGTGATAATATCTGTGATAACAGAGTTTGTGGATACCGAGATATGACGACGTTAAGTACCCACTCTGCTGTGCTTGTGGTTTTCTCTGTGCTCACTAAGTCTTCCCTCCTTAAACTTTTTCAGATGATTTATATCTATTCATAGTTGGTTAAAATCAATCATATTTCTGTTGAATATGGACAGTAAATCCAAGGAACACATGTCAAGGGAATAAAACACATTTATTTGGTTAAGGAGCCAAAAAGCTACACGTTAGCTTCCAGTTCTTTAACACAAGCAGCCTAATTACACTTCTTTCTTACAGTTGACTGAACAATTTTGTGTAAAGTTTTCCACTCCAGTTATGGTGAGGTGTAAAGGAGGAAACACCAAGACCACCCATCCCAAACTGATCTGTCCCCTAATCATTAATTCTAATGCTCCTGATTGTAACTCTCGTCTAATATTGGCCTACTTTAGGCCTTATATCAAGCAAAGCAGTTTCTCCAGTTTCAGTTCAATTTAATTTAAATGATATCCTCCTGAGACCCTGTGTCCTATGAGGGCATCACATTTTGGTTTACTGCACCTTATACTTCATTCTGCTTAACTTAGTCTTGTTGTCCTCATTTGTGGACACTTTTTTGTGTCATATAGTGGTGGTAAGAGCACAATACAATAACCCATGTAAAAACAAGATGGCAGCCATCTCTGCCAAGTCAGTCTGCAGCCAATCCCAACACAAAAGTGGGCAAGGTTCAAAACCTGATCACATTTATGGCTGAATCATGTTAATTTAAGATTAATAATGTTTGTAGTTAGATATGGAAACAAATTTGACCAGTTTTCAGTGACATGCCAAGACGCTATTAATTAGCAAGTACTCATTTGAGGACGTTGGGAATTTATCACCAGCTTGCTGAAGGACATTTGAACTTTATGATCGGTGACAAAGTTTAGTTTTTATACTTGTCAGGTTCTACTGATTCAAAATAGCTAGGAGGAATAAAAAATGCAGACCAAACAAAAGTTCAGGTCTCAGGAGGATATATCCAAATACCACAAATTAAAATTTGCCTCAGCGGGCTTTACAACATACAACACCCTCTGTCCCTGCATCCTCAGAGCAGTTAAGGTAAAACCATTTAATGGGGGGAAAAATATTGAGGGAACCTCAGACAGGCTAACTGAGGAGGAATCCCTCACACAGGACAGACAGGCGTGCATTACGTAGATATCATGTGTATAGAAGAAACCAACATAATAATATTACAATATAGACAATCCAAGATCTTAAAGAATTTTGAGACAATTTTGCATCGAACAAAAATCACTTAAATGCAGGCCAAGAATGATAAAACAACATCTAACAGATCTGGATCATTTCATCTGGAAGATATCATGTGCTGCAAAGATTCATGTGTGCCTCCAACATTCCCCTACAGGGGGGGAGTCACTTCAAAATCCCCTGCTTTAAAGGCACCAGTAGGCTGCTCCGAGCAAAAACTTATCTACAGTCAAATATTACAGTCAGAATGAAACTTGTGCCGCCGTCTGTTATAAAGTAAAATAAGAAAATTTTGTGTTTCAAAAACGGATGACGTGAAGAGAATTTAAGGAGGAAAGATACATTTGCATAAATCCCGTTATGATAAATGATAAAAGGAACACAAAGGTCAATAAATAGCGAACATTCCACTAACTTGTGATGCTGCTGTTGCACAAAATCCCTTAATAGAATATACAGGCAAGAAGAAGAAGGGATTAACATTTAGTACACCAGTTTAATACATCAGATATGTAAATAGAAGTTTCCCTCTCTGCTGCTGGTTTACAGTTTGTCCAGCAATGTGGTGTTTTTATCTAACAACACGCAAAACATACACGGTTTCCAGAACTGAAGAAAGAAAGTCAATACATTATTTTCCCTTAAAACTAAACCAAATCAACGTAAGACGTAACAGAGGATGCTAAGAATACATTTCAGAGGAACTACAGATCGTTTGCATGGCAGGTGAGAGTATTTATATTATAAAAATATTTTACAGCATCTACTTCATAACAGAAAACTGGTTTTCATCATGATGCATAACTTGTTTTTGTTACATTCATACAGAGGAGCTAATACTATCAGTATACTTAGAGTTCAGTAAGGCATTGTCGTATTTACAACAAGTGTTAGTTGCCTGTTTTTATTTTGGTTCATTGATTGATTTGTCTCACATGCAGAGAGTGTTTATGATACTAATGATAAGGCTTCAAGTTTATAGCCTCAACATGCAGAGTACGGTTTAACACAGAGGTTGAGATAGATAGGAACCAAAAAAATGTATAGTCTGACCATCCGTCTCCAAGGATAAGGTTTTAAAAAAATGATTTGATTCATGTGTGAACCCGGAGCTTTCGCCCACATTGTGCCGTGAAGAAAGATGCTTTCATCGTCACTCAGAAGCGGACACAGTCACTAGATTCTTCGGGGCTGTCATAGTCGCCTCCTTCGCACAGGGATTCCTTCAAGAAAAAGAAAATGTCAGTGACGGTCACAAATTAACACCTCACAGCAGCAGAGTCTAATCGAGGCAGCTAATAGCTTCTCAGGGGGCTCAGTAGGTCCTATTTGAAAAATTGGGTCATTATGTTAAAGAGCCACATTGGTGGAGACTGTGCTTTTGCCCAAATGCGTGTGACTGATGTCTACCTGAATGGAATACACTTCATTTTATGCAACTCAATAAGTTTATGGAACTCAAATACCTTTATATGTTCTACATTATTTTCCCATTATAAAAAATATCTAGATGTCTAACAAATACTATCATCAGAGAGTTTCCCTGAAGTTGATTTCATTACTGAACTACCAAAGATAGTGAGAGTGTTCTCGATAAGGCTGCTGAGATAAAACGAAGCCGACAGCAGCTGTTGTTCTAACTGAAGTGCAAAGGTGATGGAAGGTTAGAGAAACCCAAAGACTGAGAACCGTAAAAACACAACACTGTGACAACATATTCACATGGGTTACAATGACATGAGTTGAATTGTGGGAAAGAAAATGAAGGGCTCTGCTACATGTACGAAGTCTCCAGAATACTCACAGACAGCCGCTTCCTATCCGAGGCTGTAAGACAGGTTTACAGGAGGTGGAGAGAGACAGAGAGACAGAGAGATAGAAATGTGGAGAAGGGACTGAAGCACTTTACCAACAGGGCACGGCCAACAAATACACAACACATACAAATATGAATATGCATTTTTAAATTTTAACAAAATCTGTCATTTGTGTGTTATGTTGAATTCTCTCAAACTTTCTCAAATTTTTGAGATTTTATTTAATGGAATCATCAGTGAAGATTATACTTAATATTGTGTACATTATCACTTGTAACCAAGCCTGTCACAATAACTACTGTAAGAGTCAAATATGTCATTCCATTCAACAGACAGTAATTGTATTTACTATAATGTACACAAGGTGGCGCTGTATTGAAAAAAAGAAATGGATATTTATTCAACCTGTGTTTTGGTGGTATGAATAAATCCGATGATTGTTCTGCAACTGGAACCTTCAGTTTATTGACTGAACTCAACACAACCAAGGAAGCTGTGGCATCAAATGTCAGCCAGGTTAGGCTGCAGGTAATAGGCTTAGCTCCTACACTTAGTTTTGTTGGACGATATATTGTCCCAGAAAAAATTGTGATAAACAATATTATTGAAATTTTAAGGGCCCGCATACATGCTGCATTTTTTGCGGCCTCAAATATTTTGTTTTCAATGTAGACACGTAGAAGTCGCGTTCAAAAGTGCCTGTTTTTCAGGGTGCAAAGTTCTACTTTTGAAATGCAGCAACACGCACCGCAGTAGGCTATAATATGTTGCTGTTTAGGGTTGTTTAACAACGTCAGGCACAACCCACCTTCACAACCTTAAAAGTTAGCAAAAGAGTAGCGTTTAGCGCCTGACCTAACGTTTTCCCAACCTGGTCTCACCCCTAACTTGTCAAATACCTATGATTGAGTAGAGGCCCATCAGCATCAGACAATGACACACAGACGGACCCTCAAGTGGGGGTATGAGACACCCCGAGTGTTGGCATTTTTGACATTTTGGGCAACTAACAAAGTAGAAAGAGTGAGAAAGTCCACATAGGGAGGGAAAACCCAGGACTTTCACCCAAGGGCCTGCTGTTTGTGTCCCTTGTGGAACCAAAAGTCAATCAAATTATTTTAATAACAACATAGTGTGCTAGCATGTGAAGCATACTATGGTAGTGACGTTATGTTAAAACCAAACGTATTTATTCCAAGCCAAACTTGATGTTTTTTCCCAAACCAAACCACATTCTTTTATTGCCTAAACAGAAGGAAGTAAACCTAAAAGTTTTATACCTACATTCTAGGTTTATTTTGAAAAAGACTGTGGATTTAACGAGCGTGGCCCGTCACATCAAAATATGGTGCGCTAGGTACCTTTTCTATGACCAAGAGTAAATTGACATGCAGTCCCTGAACATCTAAAACTGACCCAGGAGCGTATTGTGAATCACACAATGTCATGTGACCGACAGTCTGTATTTGACAAGTTATAAGTGAGAGTGTTTTGGATTTCACGGCGGTAAACAACACAGCATGTGTCCCAGCTCTAAAAGACCAATTTATGTAACTGACAGAAATGATGTGTCTCAACATAGTTTTTTTTTCTGTTCAATCATCTCGTGCTGGGAAAAATCTCTGAGGAGCTGCACTCCAGTCTTAGAATAGTCGGGAAACCCTGCTGTTTATTGTGGCATCATGTTGGCTCAAATGTTTGTGCTCTTTTCTATGTAAACAAACACACATATAAACCCAATGGCAATATTGTATGATAAATGGGCATGACCGTTTTTGCCGACCTCCACAAGTTGATAATGTAATTATTATGACAGGCCTTATTACTAAATTCAGAACAAGACTTCTTTGATGTTTGTGTGTCTTTTGTGTCCCATAATTTCTAACTTGAAAAGGTAGACATGCTGTTCTGCATATTCAAGCTGGAGACAGCCCCGTGGTGAAGCAGAGGTCATGCAAACTTCGGAAACAGACAGACGCAACATAACAAGAGCAATCCATTCAAGACCCAAAACATGCCCTGAGAGAGACAGAGAGAGATAGAGAGATGGACTCCATGTGTTCATTTTCAACACAGACACTAAATCACCGAGAGGATCCAACACTGAGGCGAGGGAATGCCAAACACAGGGTTACAACTGTGGTGGTGGGGGGGTGACTGATTATAGTTGACGGTGACTGATTTAGTGGGGGAGCCTGGAACTCTGGCACTAACTTGGCTTTGCCGTCCCTCTGGCATCAGAGCTGAAGGGGTGGGAGCGAGCGGGAGCCAGGGCTGGTTGCCCGCACTGTAGAGCCTGGGACGCTTGACCTGGTCGTGACTGGACAAGGGAGTGTAACTATTCCGCCGGTGTATGAGAGCAGAGTCCCTCGGGATTTTATCCTGGTAGGAGATGAAACACCGCAAGTGTTAAGGAAAAAGATCAGGGAACATAGAAGCACCCGGGGGACACCTGACCAGACAAAGCCAAGCAAACTAGCCGTCCTCTCCGCATGGATCCACAGCAACAGGTAAGACAACTGAAGCTGTTTTAAACCACATTAGTCCACCACACAACACAAAACATTAATGAACTGTAACAGACTGTCCTGATCACACAGGAGAGACAGTGAAATACTTTAAAAATGGGACTCAAACACAGCAGTCTTTCACAGAGTATACATAATCTTAATATCAGGATGCAACCAGAGCGATGGTAATGATTAGTTCAGCCAAGCAAGGTTGCAGGATCAGCCATTGCCTCCATCAAGGTAAAATAACACCAAATTAACAACTGACTTAACATTCATTTGCTCGCAGCTCAAGCCAGACTGAGTCATCAGGGTTAAAGATAACAGAACATAACAAACCAGGGATAAAAGGAGTCAAAGGAAGCAAAGCCTCAAACAGGGGATAAAGTGCACTGAACAAGCAGACACAACAAACAATGAGCCTTTTAGATTTTGGATTAGATGTTGAGATATGCTGATAAGTTTTGATTAATTACTGTGTAAGTAATGCATATGTGATTGTGTTTGAAGCTTTACAAGGTAAGTTTATCATCATTTTTCAACTTGGACCCTATTGTCCCGTGTTTTTGTGTCTAAGTGACTACTGGTATTTGAAATTGGTCCAGTATTGGGTGAGAGCGCTGCAGCCGGCAACCATGAAACAGGCTGCAATGTAATCACTTAGGGACATGTTTGCACCATCTCTTTATGTCCACTAGAAGTCAGATTTATATTCTAAGTGTCTAACAAGACTATGGAAAGGACCTTTTTGTTAAAGAGTAAGACTGTTTTGTTTAACCAGAAACAACCTGGAAATTTTAATTGTGAAACCCATCAGACTCCACTTAAGTTAAGACTTATTTTATCAGTATGTCTGAACCAAAATTAAACTCACAAAAGCTGTCTTGCTTCCTCTTTCCACTGGTCCAACGATCACCAACTCTAGTTTGGTCGAAACTAAACTTTTGATTCACCCAGTTAAGCAGGATTTATACTTGTGCGTCAGCTCTATGTTGTAGCCTACGCATGTGTGAGCATTTATACTTGTACAGTGGTGTGCCTGTGTCACTCTGCAGTTACACCTCCAAAACACTAGCTGGCGGCAGGGTTTCTGTGAAGTGCTGTAAAGTTTAGTTGATTCAAAACACACATTAAACACACATTAAACATGGCTTAATAGAGACAATTTCAAACACAAGTACACAAATCAGCTTGTCTTTATCTAGACACATTTTCCCCACAAATACAACATGCTAAAGTTTTTAGACTTTTTTAGCCTAATGGCTAGCGGACTTTTCCTCTACTCATATGAAACCAGGGACAACAGCAACATTTAACAAAGGTAACGTTACAAAATTCGGCTCCATTAAAACTCACAAGGTTCACCGACTACACAGCTGTCTTACACTAAACACGTTTTCCAAACAAATATAACATGCTAACGTTTTTAGCACAAGCCTATGGCATTTTACATTGTATAAATTAGCCTAGCGAAAAGTGGAGATTTCCTCTGCTCATATGAAGCCAGGATAAATCACACACAAGACTTCAAATGTTATTTTTGTGGAGGCTTTACTGTCTCCACAATTTATTGTTTCTTATCTGTGAAATGAAAATAAATACAAGCTTTGTTTCCACTGAGGGAAATGGTTTCAGGCTACAAAAATAGACAGGAGGTCTGCGTCATAGTGACGTGTAGTTACATATCTGGGGAGGTGCACATCCGGCTAAGCCATAGGCATGGTGTTGATTCGATGCAGAAGTACAAATCTCGCTTTAGATGTGTAAACATGCTGGCTCTACACACACTTAAATTACTGTTTATTTAAATGGAGTCTGGTGGGTTTGCTGATGGCAAGTTCAGAGCTGTTTCTCATAAAGCAAAAAGGATCTTACTCTTTAACAAAAAGGACTGTCTCTGTAAAAAGCCCCTCTATGATGCTGTCTGACTATAGAATATTAATGTGAGCCTGTTTTGGTGGACGGGGCCAAATGCCCCAAGTGTTTACACTGCAGCCTGTTTTGTTGCTGCTGGCTCACTCAGTACTGGACCAACGTCAAAACTGTTGTCCCTATTAGTCACTTAACTACAAAAACATGTGAATAGGGTCCAGATTGAAAAATACCTAGGTCACACTTTAATTCAACCACACTACACAATAATGTGATTTTTCCAGAGCGACTTACAAGAGGCCGGTCTCGATGAGTGTTTACTGCCTCCACATTAAGATAAAACATTTCCACTTTACAACCTAGAAGATAAAAGACAGAATACATTTAAACAAAACACGCAAAATCAGTTTTATGGTGTAATATTGAGAGCTAAGATAAAGACCTACCATATGCAACAGGAGTTAGCTTGAGTACTGTGTGGAGCGGACATTTCATGTATGGTAGATCTTCTACGGGATCAAGAAGAGAGTATACAAAATGTTATCACCTGCTGCTGTGATGTAGTGATATACTGTGTGTGTGTGTGCACTTGTGTTTATGTGACCTGCACCCTTGTCCAGGAAGTAAGCCAGCAGACAGCGCATCACAGCCTGATGGCAGATGACCAACACGTTGCCCTGCCGCTCCAGCTCCATGATAACTGGCTCCAAACGCTGGACGAGGTCTTGGTAGGACTGAAGGAGAAAGAGGAGAGACTATTTTAATTACCCTGCAGATGTTTTAATAAGATGAACAAAGGTTATTGAGACAAAAATATGGAAGGAGTGTGTCAGGTCACCTCTCCTCCTGGGTAGCGGTAGTGGTACTTGTCCTGGTCCCTCAGAGCAAACTCCTCTGGGAATGTGGTCTCTATCATATCATAAGTCATCTCCTCACACACACCCTGGACCAGAATGACAGAGCGTTTGTTTCAATGTCAAAAGCACAAGTTAAACAGCTGAATGGGAGCGCCTTCATTGCACACACAAGTAAATGCTTCCACTAAATTTTTTTTAACTTGCCGCCATGAAAATAGGATTTAAAAATGGTCCAAATATGCTAAAGAATATTTACAAAAACACTCACTCAGTTTTACATATTGTAAGAGCAGCAAAAAGACTGATTACATTATTGATTACACATGTGGTGCAATGATATTAATTTCCAATATACTGTCTATTTGAATTACGAAAAGTATGATGAAGCCCTGGTAGGAGGCTCCGAGGCAGACTTTGCTCAGCCTGCTGTCTCCGTGACTCAACCCAGATAAGCGGATGAAAATGGATGGATGGAAAGATGGATGATGACGCAACTTTCTGTTATTATGCACCAAAGGTTTGAAAAAAAAAACAAACCTTCATTACAAAAAGTCGTCTCTGTGGATAGCTTTAAGAAACAGCTCACAACCTATTTTATGATCTTGCCTTTATTTAATTCCTCTTTTCTCTAACATCAGTTATTTGATGTTTCTTTTATATTTCTTTTACTTGTTTTATGGTCTTTATAACTTAATATTGTTGTTACCGTTGTTTTTATTACTAGTATTATCCTTTGTTTTTATCCCTACAGAATTTTGTTTTATTGTTTTTGCTCCTCATGTCTCCTGTTTGAACATCAGTGTTATTAGTTCGTTCTCTTGTAAAGCACTTTGAGCTGCGTTGCATGTTATGAAAGGTTCTATAAAATAAAGTTTATTATTACTAGTGCATACCCATCGGTAGCTTTGTCACCTTCTGCCTATGCCAATCCTCATTGCCTATGTGCAGTTTCACATAGACTGACCACGTCAGTGAGTAGAAAAACATGGGACAGACAGAATGACTGACTGACAGAATGACACACTGACAGTTTCCGTGATTATGTACAGCATACCATACCATGACTTAGTCACACCAAAAATTAGAAACAAACATTGGTCCACAGGGGGAGCCACAGCGATCGGTCGCATTTCAGCCATTTTTAAGCATTTTTCTGTTGTTATAGCGCCACCCAGTTGCCAATTAGAGTTTGCCAATTTCTCCAGTCACCTTGAGGCGTCCTGTTCTACATATCTACCAAGTTTAGTAAGAATCGATATGGCGGTTAGGCCTAGATAAGAAATTAGCTTTCTAGCGCCCCCATTTTGTTTGATGGGGTCAATAATGGAGGGGTCCCCTCAGATTATGTGTGGTCATATGCCTACAAAGTTGCGTGGTGATCGGTGAAACCCTTGAGATGTTATACACCTTTATGTGATGAGCCACGCCCTCCGCAATATTCATTGCCTTATAGAAGCTCAGTTTTAGTAAGTTTTCCAACTTTTGCCAAGAGGGAACTTTAGATATTGGTCCCTAGATTATGTTCACCCAGTTTCATGCAGATCGGTCAAACTTCCTAGGAAGAGATCGATTTGAAGTGTTTGTCAAAAAATTAAAAATGGCGGAAAAACTGTGTAACTGGAAGTTATAGGTTCTCGAGGCATGAGGAGAGGCATCTCTGTGCAAAGTTTCATGTCTCTACGACATACGGGGCATGAGATATGCCCATTCAAAGATTGCAATTTCAATCGGTTGCTATAGCGCCCCCCTTTGGCCAATTGATGTAATATTGCTTCATTCGCATCCTCCCATGACCCTCTACCACTGTGCCAAATTTCACATGGATTGATCAAGTCAGTGAGGAGAAAAACGTGGAACAGAGACACAGACAGACTTTTCGTCATATAGTAAGATGATCATTATTATTATCCTTATAAAGTACCAGCTTTAATCACTCTCAGTAAGTATGTCCATCCTGATTAAGACCCTGTAGGGTCCAAATCAACTGGCATTTTAATTAATATGGTTTGTGCAACCGGCCTGCTCCTTATGAAGACATAAACAGCTCATTCTAAGCTAACAAAAACAATACGATTCCCAGTTTCAGATAATTATTCACTAATGAAAACATAATTCTGAATATTGTATTAAGTACGATTTTCAGTGCAGGACTTTTCCTTGTAACAGAGCACTTCTACAGTGTGGTTTTGGTACCTAAATGATCTGAATACTTCCTCCATCACTAGTACTGTGTTACTGTCAGGAAGCTCCCTTCCCCTCACTAAACTGTCTCAGATAAACATCCAGAATACAGTTTCTCTCTATCTAAACCAGAGCTCTATGGTAAGTAACAATATGTAATGATTGTTAAGTGATGAGGGTACTCACAGCATCGATCTCATTGAGTATCTTCCACTGTTCATAAGGGACACCCAGCTCCTCCGCTGTCTGGATGGTTCTTCTCAGCTGGCTCGTCCACACCTTCAAATCTGACAGGTTGTGCTCCTCGATGAAATCTCGTAGGGCATGAGAGAACTGGGATGTGAGAGAGACATGAGAGGTTTCCAATAATCTGCCTGTTCATCATCTATCCACCCTTAATTCCTTAATATTTGTAAAGGTGTTTCTGCTTCATTAGATTCATGTTCAGTGGATTGAGAGAAGAAAATGTGAAATGCAGAGGATTAAATGCGATAAAGGTCATAACTCTGGTGTTCATAATATTGCCGTTAAGTACACCTTCCTTATCCCACTGAGCTACCTCCCACAGAGAGGCTTGTAATTGGGTTTTCAGAGGACGCTGGCTTTGCACTTCATAAAACGAGGATTATGAAAGAGAACCTGTTTCCCTCGAGGAGAAAGTTCAGAGTCTCCGCCGATGCGGCCTTCTACGTTGTGGTTGCTCTCTCCGTGCCGACACAGGTAGATGGAGTGAGAATGAACATGGATGTTCATGAGGTAGTAGACGATCTTACTCTGGATGTAGTCCTGCACTCGGTTCACCAGGAAACGCCGGCCCACGTTTATCACCTTGATGAAGGATAGGTCCCTGCAGGAGCCAGTGAATCATCCAGGTGAGTCAAATGGATGTTTACTGTCACCATCTAGTGTTTGATTTATGTACTGCAACTGTGATGCTATAAGATTATGTATAGATGTTGAAATGTTTGTAATGCTTTGTTAAAAAACATCCAAAGGTAAGTTTTATATGAGTAATCTCACAATGTGTTTTTAATGTAAACAATATTAAATCACGTCCTTGGATCTGTTCGGTTCTTACCTGTCGTAATCGTCAGGATCTAACGGCTGGTAAGTGACCTTGTAGCACTCGATTCGTTTAAGGAAGTCATCCATTACCCTCTCTCTGTGTCTCTCGGGGTAGTCTGGACTGGACACTTTCACTTCCTGTTACAGGTATTCAGCATATTTAAACAATGTGAGCAAGCACGCCAGTTCTTATGCAACACCATAGACGGTGTGAATATTAATAGATTATGAGTGTGACCCAGACAACAAGTCACGGTCACACCGTGAAAGTGTCGTTGGTGACACGAGATCATACCAGAATATTAGCAGCAATGACCTCTGGGTCGTCACACACCGACTCCACAAAGAACACCTGTTGGAAAGACGCAGCAAACAGAGTCGTCATGTGCAAGAGCTTCTTGTGACTTGGGACTCTTATTCATCGAATCAACACCACGACATGCTATCAGCTGTTTCCTCGTCTGAGATTAAAGGTACCCTGTGAAGTTGTGTTTACATTTCTGTCTCTTACCAAATTAAATTGTGTGTATTCTACCAACTGTTGAGTGAAAATATTTGCAAAGCTGACATGCACAGAGCTGCCTCCTGCGTGATGAGGAGACACAATCAAAATGGGACCCAACTATTCAAAACATTTCTCCATAGCACTACTAGTGGTTGAAAACTCCACAGGGTACCTTTAAAGTCAAAATGAGATTTAAAAAAATGCCTTTTTAACCCTTTTAGATCACACTACTAGATACTGTTCATCTATTTAACGATATAGTGGTGCAGGGATGTCATTTTTCTGCAGGCTGACGCGGACGTTAGCATTGCCCCGGTTCCCTTGACAAATGGCCTATGGGATTTTTCCATTGGATTTTGGATTATTGCGGAAAATAAGATCTGTGGCACCCAAAAGAACACCACTTTCATGTTTATTGAAGCCTATAAACCTCATTTCAGGCATCTAACCAAAACCCATTAAAAAAAAATTCACTGACATCAAGACGAGTTAACTGGGAGTGGGTTTCTCTGGGTTTTAGGACTCATTCCTGCAGCACTCTACGCCATAAAATACACCAAAAAAAAAAAAAAAAAAAATCAATTCTTATATCAAATTCCAATTATGTTTTCCTCCTGTAGATCTAAATATGAGGTGTGCTAGTACCAACCAGTTTCAACCAATAATATCACGACATCCATCCATCAATTAATCAGCAACTTTTAGCCGCACAGAGCTAAGATTAGGTTAGCTAGCTAAAGTTAGCATACGAGAAAGCTCCAGACTATGCACATGACATTTTGCAGAGGACATGGAGCATACAACAATGGACTTGGTCTCTCTCGCCCTGACAGACACTACTGTGGTAAATGGTAAATAGACTCCACTTGTAGCCCCTTTCTAGTCTTCAGACCACTCAAAGCATTTTACACTACGAGTCACATTCACCCATTCACACATTGGTGGACGACCCACTCTGCATCTTAGCCACAACCTATCCTGACATCAACGTTACACACATACACATATATACCTTTCTATATATCCCACCTGCCTATCCTGTTTCAACTGGAAATACATCATGATACTGAAGCTATATACTCTCAAAACGTCATTTCATCTGGACGTTAGGAGCGTTAACTAAACCGATCAATGCTTAACTGATATTAATGAGTATCACAGCCAACATTTGTGTGTGGGGCCCATGTGGGTAGTAAGTGGGCTGAAAAATGGGCTGTCCACAGGATCCATACAAATGTTCTCTGGGATGTTCTCTGACTTTATTACTCCTTTCTTCACGTGCTACACATTAGGGTGTCACAGACACACGTGATGATGTCTTTAAAGCAGCTGACTCTAAATAATCTTGGGAGATGAAGGACAAGTATTTAATACGCCACTATCTTGAGACCACTTGTGGCAACAGTGGGATCTGTTCAGCACGAGTTATGTCGTCTCACTCCAATTAAAGGAAACTGTGCAGTGTTTAAATATCAATTCAGTAACATTTTTCAATCTTACCTTGAATGCATTCTCCTTCACAAAAGCTAGAATGAGATCTCGGCGTTCTCTTGTTGTGTTTGTTGCATCAAAGACCTGATAAAGAAACAGACAGGAGGACAAATATTTCTCATGTATAATGTGGGTGTTCTGTGGTGAAATGTTTGGAGGACAGTTGAGGATTAAGGCTGTTGTAATGCCAGATGTGTTTCTGTTCCAAATGAGTCATAGACAGACAGATAGACAGATAGATAGATAGATAGATAGATAAATAGACAGACAGACAGACAGACAGACAGACAGACAGACAGACAGACAGAGAGGACTCACCGCAATCTGACCTCCTTCTTTTGACAGGTATGCCTTCACATCCTGCAGAGCTACTAGAGCACACTGCCTGGGGGAGAGACAGAGACAACATGGAAACAGTTATCTCTGAGAGTCTCAGCCTGCTCTCTGGCTCTCGTTCACTAAAACCTACACTCGTCTAAATTTACATTACGTGTGTTGTTTCGTAACTGACACGGGAAATGTCACAAATCAGGAATTATTATCTGGATTAAAAGCTTAGTTATCTCAAATTACAAAAAAAACAAACATTTTCCAGTCTCCCTCTAGTGGTGTCAAACCTCAGAGACAGTTTATATGTTACGTGCCGAGGTTGTGAGATTTCTGCTGCAATTTAGAGTCACCAATTAACCTGCATGTGTTTGGACTGTGGGAGGAAGCCGGAGCACCTGGAGGAAACGCACGCTGACACAGGGAGAACATGCAAACTCTGCACACCCTGGGTTCGAACCGGGGTCCCCTTTGCTGTGAGGCGACAATGCTAACTGCACTGATAAGTAATATTTTTTGGGGCTTGGTTTAGTCCACTTGGAGGGCAGATGGGTGAGATTTACTGAACAGAATGACACTTAATTTTCCAGTTGAGTTAAAGAAACAGTTTAACACTTTGGGAAATGTGCTTCTTTGTTTTGTTGGTGTGAGGAGATTATTGCTACTCTCATTCTGCAGGATCTGTATGAAGCTACAGAAAGTTAGCTTATTTTAGCATAAAGACTGAAACTGAGAAACAGGTAGACAGACTGAGCTCTAGAGCTGCTGATCATGGATGTGTAAAGAGAACTGGATGCAGTGTTGGAGGCGGGGCCTTGTCCCTCCCTATGAAAGCTGCTCAGTTATGCGTAAAGCAACTTCTTGGGTATAAATCCCCATCATCTGGTCACCAATTCTCATTTTACTCTCAAAAAGAAAGCAAGAAGGTGTATTTCACAAAATGAGGAACTGCTCCTTTAACCCCACCCCGCAAAACTTCCAGTAGCAAAACGACAGCATTATTCACAGTTACTGTTTGACTCAGGTCAGATACTGCAGCGGCAGCCTGGATTCTGGTGGGCTTGTGTCAGCTTCAGACTGACAGCGGCAGCTTGCTTAATATCTAGGTCACGATTGAGCACTGGGATGCTGTCAAAGAGCCTGTCGCATTACCATGATAGCCATGAACAACAAAGTCTATTTCAGTTACCAAGCCTGGGTAAGACCATGAAGGAGAGAGACAGTTATAATCTCTGTTTTATACAACTCTGGAGAAATCAGCATGGGTTTACAGCTGATCTAAATACAAATGAATAACTAGAATTTGGAGGTGATACGTGTGTCTGTGTCTACACATTAACTATAGACCAGTGTCAGTGAAAGGTAGTATAAAAAACAGCGCTGACCCCGACTGAACATCGACTGCTGGCCCAGAAACAGCTTAGTCACTGATGCAGCAGTGGAGGCTGCAGAATACTAAACAGACCCGTGTTGACTGGGAGGAAATGTTACAGACGGTGGAGATGCTACAGCCTCCCTTACTAACAGATACATAAGTGAATGTCCTCTGTAATGACGGAATGAAAGCACATTATGAGGGCTTCTGTCAAAGTGGAACTTACTTTCTTATTTTCATGGCCTCCTCATTGTCGTGGCGGAAGAAATCATAGGACTTATAAGATCTGACAGCCTCTCTGCGGTACACGCCCAAGTTGAACACTGCAAAATAAACAAATGGACATTAACACACTGTCCTCAGTGTGTCACCTCAGTGAAGTCACCGGTGAGGTCGTTTTTTATAAGCACCTACAATTATCACAACCTAACTGATGTTAAATTTAGTCTCCTATTCTGAGATGCTCTGACATACAGTACATACATTTAACTGAACATGTCGTGTCATGTGGGGTGAAGGAGTGGAGTGCAGCTCACAACAATACAGAGAATGTTCAGACCTTTACCGTTAAGGATTTAAAGATCAAGTTAGTGTCCTGATTTCATTACCCTCTTCCATCGGCAGGTTAAAGGGACAGTTCACCCCCAAAGCAAAAATACATATTTCTTGTCTTACCTTTAGTGCTATTTGTTAGTCCAGATTGTTTCAGTGTGAGTTGCAGAGTGTTGGAGATATCAGCTGTAGAGATGTCTGCCTTCTCTCCAATATAATGGAATTAGATGGGACTCTTTCTTTCAACCAAACTACACCTGCCAACTGTATCACTGTGCAGAAGGAAGCGTGCATCTACTCATGGACAAGAGGTTCGTGCTTGTGACAGTGTGAGATGTAAACATTAAGTTAGCTGAGTGGTGCTAGTTGAGCTAGCAGTGGATGCAAGCTTTCTTCTGTGTGGTGATACGGTTGGCAGGTGTAGAATGAAAATAGTTCCTACAAGACAGTAGTTCCTAACTGGTCCAGCCACGGGGTCCAAATTTCTCTGTAGTCATTCGTTCAAGATCCATGCAGTTTAATATTTTCAGCATCATATTTGCGCTTCACCGTGTCATTGAGCTAGTTTTCTGTCTCTGTCAAGTAGCTGTCCGTTAGTCACTCACTCTACAGCAGGATAAGGCACTTCAAAATAGAAGCCCTGCACCAAAAATTCACTGTATGGAACGGACACGTTCATGAGTCACTTGCAGTCCATTTAGAACGGACCTGTGACCAACTTTTGGACTGCAACCCACCATTTGGGATCCACTGCTCACAACAAGGTCTGTGGATTATCTGGAGTAACCAGGTCATGATTTCTGAAGAGACAAATTGCTGTTGAGTTTTTCAAATGTATTTTTGGTGTAGATGAGTGACATCTAGTTCCATTACATTTGAGAGAAGGCAGACATCTCTACGGCTGATAACTCCAACACTCGACAACTCACACTGAAACAATCCAGATTGATAAACAGCACTACAGGTGAGAGAAAAAAAGATGTAATTTCGATTTTGGGGTTAACTGTCCCTTTAAGCCAGCATGACTGCCAAAGAGCCAGCAAGTTCTCCTCCAGATATTGATGAGGTTGTCTGAATGTGCTTCATGTAAAATCCAATTTAAAATATTGAATTAAACTTGCTAAATATGGCACAGCAGTTTGTACACCACAATATACTGTAGTTTTGAATTAAACATGGCACCCACTTTGAATAGAAAAAGTGTAATTTAAAATATGCGCATGTGTAAACTCTTTAAGAAAATTACAGTCTGGATGAAATTAAAGACACTTAAACAGATTGTTGTCACGTATCATGCGGCACCTTTGGTTGGGACTCCGATCCAGTTGAGGTAACGTGTGAGTTTCTTTGACATGTACGTCTTCCCTCTCGCAGGCAGGCCGATCATTACGATCATTGTTGGAGAATTTGTCATGTAGGAGGCCCACGCTGCACAGGAGACACACATATGTCTATCAAGCACACTGATAGAAACCATACACACTTTTATGCATAGCTGTTCAAAGCGCATCCCCCAGAAACATTATCCATTTCAATAGCTTACGTTACTAGCAGACTGCATCAAACTGTGTCCCCTAACAAGCGTCTTGTCCAGTTAGGGAAGACAACTTGTAGAAACTGCGCCTACTTGGGGCACAAAAAAGTTTCTTGGCTGCGTCGGTACAATGGGAAACCAAGACAGGGCGGCAGAGGAGATAACCAGCGCAAAAAAAAATCAAAGGTGTATAAAAACAGCAGCAAACGTTTCAGTCCTTGACTATCATCAGTGCTTTCATCATCAGTGGACGACTCCCCCTCACTCATATGCTGGCCTGCCCCCCTAAATTTGCAGTCAGCCATCAAAACTTTGAGCAGCCCTGGTTTTATGGAAACACTATCTGACCCTCTCATGTTAATCACCTGCATGAGAAAAGATAAAAACGTTGCATAACAGGCAGAGATTTGATTAAAATAGATGTAAATTTATTGCCTTGGAAAGTCAGGCTGTATCTCAGCATAACCACTGAAAGCACTGCATCAAACCTGCAGTTTGTTGCCATCCTTGGAGAACAAAGATAATTTAATAACTAGGCCATTTGTGTACTGGACAAAAATAAATGTCTCTTCAGACACAAATATCGTCAGTGGGCTGGGATCAAAGACAAGGTCTGAGGAAATTAGACAAAGAAATGACCTGGGAGAGAAAAGCAATTTAGTCAAAGAACAGTGGGAACCACAGAAGGTGTCACATACTCTTCTTTTTCGCCTACAGAGATTCACTTTTTAATCTCTGTCTTTTGCAGGTTGGAGTCTAAATGAAGGAGCTGTAGTGTCCCACAGAGGTGATTTAGAGACTATTGGTGAGATAAGCCCAGCGTGAACAGCACAAGGTGTTACGTTGCACTGAAGTGCACCTTTAGACTCATGAAGCAGTCATGCAGAACAGCTCGTTCCCATTTAATTATTGTGGGAAACTTTACTTACAGCATTTCTTCTCGTACGTTCTCAGGTCTGTTTTCTTGGCCTCTGCTGAGATTGCAGAGCCGTTGTCTAAGTGAGTGCTCGACATGATGAAGTCCGGTTTGAGTCAGAGATCAGCTCTTGTTCTCAGACGGGCATCGTCCACGCTGCTCTGAAACACAGGAGTCAGATACATGTCATGTTTTAGAGTTACTTCCAATGGTGGAATGTAACTGTACTTTTTCTCAGGTACTGCACTAAGGTACAATCTTGACAAACTTTGCTTGAATATTTTTTAATTTATGCTACAGCTCAGAGGGAAATACTGCACTTTTTACCCAACATTCATTTGACCTTTAATTTCTTTTACCAGGGGTGGAAGAAACAAATTACATGTCCTCTCGTTACTGTATAATAAAGTCGTGTTTGTGTCTACTTTTTTCAGTATCTCAAAAAAATGGGTAATTTAACTTCTTTTCA